>CM067361.1:22315159-22446810 GCA_034401795.1 Chaetoderma sp. LZ-2023a | reverse complement strand
ACGACACGACGATGTTTGGCGACATCTGTTTTGATTCATTCTTCACGAATACGGATTAAAAAGTCAGATTCGCAGCATTAATGAACGTCCTAATGTGTTTTCTTAGATACTATTTAAATTGGCAAACATAGTCAGCGCAAGTAGAAAGTGAACGGAAAAAAGAAGATGTGAGGCTGATTTCCAGAAATCTGAGAAGAACCCCACCATCTTAACATAATCGCATGCGGTCTACTCGTGACGCCGCCATCTTGTCAACACGTCTGCGTGCGCATCATGGACTAAGTAGACTTGCACAAATGCAGCTAGGATCTAATCTAGTGATATTTTAATCTGTGACGATGAACAAGAGCCACGTGAAACTGTCAAGTGAACAAAGTCACATTTCCTGTCTTAATTAATGAGAAAGTAACATCTATCCTCGTCTAAAACAAAGAGAAAATCATGACATTATATCCCTGATTATTGCGTTAAACCACCCACTGCTTCTCGTGTCTGGGTCTAATGGATACTTATGCCCAAGCTACTAGGTCGATAAAAGACAATTTCCAAATCAATAAACTTGAAAGGGATACATTGATGCAAATTGACCGGCTCACACTCAGCCATGGTGTTTTCAACTGTAGTCCTGTTGACTTTTTTGCAACGTGCATAGATACTAACGATTTTAAACTTGTTCTAATTATAAACCTTTTAAAACAAACCTGATGCAGTTCTAGCTACAGAGGCCACTACTCAGATTTATGTGCCATTCGCATACAATTATCTCGTCTCTTAAACAATCTTATTAGAGTAGTGTACACACCCGGACTCATCGGGTTAATTTCTGAAGAAAGATGGCAAAACATTACTCTGGTGCTATTTGTAAATAGCAAACATTTATCTCATCAAGATCATGAGTATTTAACCCATCAATCATTGACATTCTGGGCAAACTCTCTTGCGATCACCCACCAAAGATTTGCCAATTATAATATTGTTTTATTAGACCCAGCAGTGTTAAGCGATGCTATGAAATTGCTATTATTCATCTAGGACTAACAACTAATTGATCACAACATGTTAGATGTGTGAGCAGGTATCCTTTGGAGCAGCTGTTACAGCCACAAAGCAACAAATGCTGTGCTATTATATTCATCTATTAATTCTAATTCTCATACTCTCTTTAAGTCACATACTTTTGCCACATTTGATGGCCGTAAGCAAGGAGAATTATCATACTGATATCATTAACAATAAAATGCATATGTCAACACGGTTCCAGTGGCAAAGGGTAACAGGTAGTAACACTGAAGCACATACCACCATCGACAGTTATGTCATGACAGAGAATGGTATTATTAATAATAAACATCAGGTAGCTTGTAGACCAGAAGACGCTATGGTTGTGATAACATCTGGAGGCCTGAGAATATTTCGCAGTGCTGGTGCATATGAATTCCTTAAAATAGTAACATCACAATACGTGAAAGATGCTGGCAATGATGTGCACAACAACCTGTCATATAAAATTAAAGATACAGTGGATCAGAAAGGACAACCCGTTGTATCTGTCATGCAACCGTTGTATCTGTCATCAAGGTCTCCATTAAACCTACCTTAGGAATTACACCAGAATATACAATGGACTATTATCATACTGTAGCTTTCGGGGTAGTGTCGGGCCTTTCCGGTGTGTAGTGTCGACTCGCCGTGTCACATGTACATGACGAGTGATGACGTTGGCTAGCTTCCGGTCTCGGGGTTACGGATCCCGTGTGATACTGCCCTATGTGTAACAAAGACCGGCTCCTAAGGCCGGTGGAACTCAATCGTTCCGGTGGGGCCATGCGACCATTGTCGAGAACATTAAACACAATGGTCTCATCCCAAGAGTTTGTGTCACTGGTATGCCTGCCTATAGCAATTTCGTGATCTATGGAATATTTGATTTGGTGACCTAACTAAAATAAGTCTATACAATAGTTTTACCTAAACAGACCATCAAGTATGCTAGATAATAAAATGAGCATACGAAAATACAAGACATAGAGACAGCCTGATGAACTTTTAAATGCGGGACTCCCGGAGGTACCATACAGACTCGCAGGTCCGCAGGTGTCCCCGCAAGGGAGGCTCCCGTACACGAGATCACTAATTAACTTAATATAAGGTATTATACCACTAAGCTGAAAGGAAAAAAAAATCATCTTTTATAGTGTCGAAAAGCTATGTGCCTCACGCAGGCACTACTCCTGGAGCTAGTTTCGGGTGAGAAGTAGTAGCCTTGCATGGGCCGTCGTCACTGAATCCTTGCAAGAGGCAAGTGCCTCGCGAGGGCCTCCGCCACAGGAAAATATTGCCACCGCTTAAAGCGGGAGAAAAGTATTGGCCAAAAAGGGCCTACTCTAATATTCAACCAAAATGCTACACAGAAAAGACCATACCTAGTGAAATTATGATTATAATGTTGTGTGCTGTTTTACGTGAAGACGGGACGAGCGATTCCCGAGGGATTCCCAAGTCACTGTTTTATGTATTTTTGAATATGCTGAATTAGTAGGTGCCGCTTTTATTTATGTGGGCTTTCTTCTATGCCTAACCTAACATTTAGTTTTTAGAGACAAGAACTATTTTAGACTGCAAATGGTGGGCGCCTACCTAGCTTTAGATACAGCTGTCATTGAGAACGGATGTCCTAAGGCATCAATACTGGAGACAGCGTGCATACATGTTATTTCGCAAGATCTCCGAGCTGGGTGAGAATCCGGACATCTTGCTCCATAACCACATAAAACGTCACAGGACAATGGTTACTCTTCACAAAGCAAGTTTAGGCAACTGATCTATCGTTATGGTGGGGGTAAGAGAGACGAATACCCACCGTCAATGTCCTTCCCGTGAGGGCGTGGCAGATCCTAACATCTTGCCCTGACATTCTTACAGAATTCGGTGGGGATGTATATCTCGCCCGTCACCAGGTCCTATGGAGCTAACCATTTTTAACCTGATTTAAGAAGCCATAAGGCTTAGTGGAACATGAGGAGAGACAATAACTTATAAATATGAGGCCCAATAGGTATGTTGGCCAATTTTACACAACCTTGCCGGAATGCGGGGCTAGATTATCGCAACTACCTGAAAAGAGGCGTACACTATGTGTCTCTTGACAAAGAAATTGTCTCTAATCATATTAAACCTATCCTATCGAGCTAAATAGAAAGGCTTTTTAGTCAGTAGCATGCCGGGCTAAATAGAGTTATAGCATGGACAGCGACCTCAGTGAAAAATTGTTGGTGGCGGGAGAACGTGATGCATATATAAATGTTGCTGCATAGTGTTTCCTACGTGCACTGCAGTCCTACGTTTTCTGCAAATAAACAAAACACATGAACGAATGGCTGATTTCCATATATAAAACTAACCAGTACAAGTAATACAATGTGAACTGATTAGAATAATATATAAAGTACAGGTTGGCAGACCTACTACGGTGCGGTTAGTAAAACAGTAAAATAAGAATAACTATAAACAGATAAAGAAATTATAACTAGCGGTCCTAAGACCGTTACGGTTCCTTTTAGTCATCGGGACCATTTGCATACATAAAGTATAATCATTACAAATGTAACTAACGGAATGATTAAGATGTTAAGTATAGTTACATGAATAGTCGGTAGCCATTCTTAAGGATGGGCTATCGGGTTAATGAAATTGATACATCACTGTTAGCATGACGTGGGTTGAAACGTTCTCTGGTAACTGGAAAGTTCCCGCATGTTGGTTCCCGCAAACAGGATTCCCGTGTGCAGTCCAGGACGGGAGCGGATTGAACTCATGATGGTAATCACAATATAAGAATGTCTAACGAGCAGTTAGTAAGTGATACAATAACATTACTGCTAGGAAGAAAGTTCCCGTACATCGGTGGTACGGATGGAAGTTAAGAACAACCCATTCATAAGCGGGGGTTGTTGAAGACGGATGAAGATACATAACTAAGCGTACGGTGCGGGGTACGTCAGTTAGCTCTTAAGACGTACTGGGCAAAGTTTACTTGCTGCGATCAAAAGGTTTAAATAAGCCTGCATGACGTCAGTGCTGGGGAGGTTGAATAACCACTTTTTAGTGTGGCCGGCAGTTCCGGCAAGTCATCCACCAAAGAACATCGCCGCCTCTACATCTGTAGAATCACATATTCAGGCCGGGAAAGGCTTCACCGCAACTTTGTGTTCCGAGTTAGTTCTTGATTTAGTTGTGAACAATGCTATCAAAAGTTTCCAAAAATATTCCTGAACAATCGGGAGATAAAAAATTGCTTTAGGTGCGGTTGGCTGGGTTGAGAAACTGACGGATACCGAAGTGATCTATTTAATACCCGTCTCGCTGATAGTAGATGTAACAGATCCAACCTATTCGGCCCCTGGCCGAGGATGCTCTTGAGTTCTGGATTTCATCTCCTTTTATACTACTCGTGACGTCATAGGCGCAGGCCTCAACCAATCATCGGTCGAGCAATAGCCAATCAGCGCGCAGCTAATAATGACGCAGTCGAATGTTCAAGAACATTCTAGAATTTATGCGTACACGTGGTTACGACGTCACGGCAATATTTTGAAGATAATCAAAGGGTTTCTTCCGTGGATAACTCAGCGATTCCTTAACCGATTTTGAAATGGCTTCCAGATTCGGAAAGCCCGTGGAATTCTGGTCTTGACTGATGCCAGATACGGCGGGAACAAGTAATTATAAAGGATTACAGAGTACCTACTCGGTACACTAAAAGCGCCATCCTATCTTGGTCGTGAAATACGCGCTCTGTCAAAACAGTGTTAAGCGCGCACATACGCGCTATGCGCTTTAACGAACTTAGTCGTTTTTACGACGCGATCCCTCCCATAGGCTCATATACGTTTATAGCTCTACCCAGGGGGTCGTGTTGAGGGAACGAACCCAGCTTAGCTTGTACGGCCGACACCTGACCGGTCGATCCGAACTACAATACTAAATCTTCACTGACTTTCCATATTTGATGGATGGCATTAACCTCTTAAAAGCATCGACAGACTTTCGATGCAGGAGTTTAACAACAAAGTTAAAGATATACTACTACCATGTAATACCAGCGAAACCACAACGGTGATGAACTTTTCACTATCATTTGCTTAAAATGCAAGCACCCCTGTCTAAAGAAAGCAACAATGTGCTCAGAGGGAAATCACTGGATTCATAATAAATGTGCAGCAATGACGAGTCAACAGAAACTATTATTGGATAGTAATTCAGATACTATTTATCAATGTAAATTTTGTCTGGATTCACCAACCAACATTATTATATCTCCATCTTCATCTATAAACTCACATCGTGCAAGTCCTAGTAGGAAAATATCCTCTGGTCAGTCTGGCACTATAAATCTGCATACTGACAGGACTGATTGCGCTGGAGTGCGTAATGCACAGACCAATACAAATGCTGCACATGCAATGCCGAAAACAAATGTTAATGATTACCCTACTAGTTCAATGGGCTCTACTCAAGCAATAACAAGCGGAAGTAATAATATAACTGTTGGTCATAGTGTGTATACAGCAAAGAGCAAAACAGGTGCGGCACATACAAATGAGATGCAGAAGTATGGCACAACAGATGTAGTGTACAATATAACCAGGAAATTTATCGGGAATAGTCTGAATCAAGTTCAAGCAGTCAGACTGCCACAAGTAAACATCAGAAAAGAAGGTGTACAGAAACGGCCAAATGTGAACGGTATTGGTATAAGTAAATCAAGCACAATTGCAAAGCAACTTTTTGAAGAGGCCGAAGATGCTGATCCGCGATGCCCCAAAGATGATGTTGCCCGTGCAGCCTGTAACTTTACCCTAGAAGAAAGTGAAATCAGACAGCAGCGTGTTCAATCCAGTCTCATCATATTTCATGAAAAATGTCAACCTCCACAACATGATGACGAGTTCAGATGTATAGTTTTCTTGGAGGATGGAAGTGTCAGGCAGAAACAGAGTGAGTGCAACAACATCAACATTACATGGGAAGTAGTCAATCACAAAGGTTAATGAAAACAGCAGAAAAAACTGCCAATAGCGGGAGAACACCTAGATGGTAAAGTGGCAAAGAAAGTTAGAGTTAAGAAGAGAGAAAAAAATGTGAAAATGATTTAAAAAAAAGAGAATACCAATGGCCTATTCGAGCAGCGTGTAGCTGTCTCTCAGGCATTGACTTAATGGGTGATGGGAAAATGAAGGGCGGACTCGGCTCGTTGACAGACAGCGCAAATACTCCCTGCCATCAGTTCGGCACTAGCGGTCACTATCGTCCTTCTTCGTCTATCTAAGTAACTAATCAGTCGGGAAAGTCGTTGGTACTAGATTCTTTCCTTGCTTGGCTATTCTCCGCTTAAAACGAAAACGGGACTTACGCTTCTACATTTGTGTGGGGCAAAAGAGTAATTCCTCACTTAGACGTTTGGTTGATGCCGCCTGGTTGATACGATGAACTCTGCAGTAGTTTTAGAAAGTGAAATATTTTGTGCTTAAGGCCTTCAGCAGCCACAGAAGAATGCTATCGGTTAGGTTATGCGAGCACCTCTGCCCTCGCAAAGTCATGTGAATCTTTACATCGGAGATGGAGACCACCTAGAGTGGTATCAAGAAAGACTTGACGGAGTCCAAGAACGACGTGACAGAGATTCAGATGTGATTTCCAACTCATGTAATTAAGAGGAAAGAGTTTCGACCACGGGTCTGGCGGTCGAAAAACAAAAAGTTGCTAATCGACGGAGATGTTCTTGCTGTGATGAGTTCCAGCTGGGGGTGTGCTGAAAGCGAGCTAGTAGCTGTTGCAATATTTAAGCACCAACGTTTTCTCTAACATAGTGGAAATAAAAGGATGCTTAAAACTTAGGGGCGTGAGGAGGCGTGGTGCCTGACAGCAATACATCTTTCTGCCTGTATGTGCTCCACTGTAGTTCCGCCAGTGCCACAGCACCACAGAACTCTCCTTTTGACCACTTGCACAGATTGACACAGCTGGGGTGGAAGACGTGGCAGTCGGATCATCAGAGAATCTAGTTTGGTAGCCTCAATTTGCTGGGCTGCAACTGGAGCGAGAAGCTTTTGCATAGAAAGCTGAAGATCTCATTCACTAGGTGGAAAGATAAAGGTACGATGTGTATGTTGCTTGTTTTAGGCATGGAAGTGACCATGCAGCAGTCTCATAAGTATCGCGGAACAGGTTAGGCATACTGCCCACAACCCTTGATGGTTTTGTTCAATGTGGATGCTAAGTTTTTTGATACATGGGGAATGTCACATGCCGTCAGCACAAGAATACCCATTTGGCATTCATTGTTCCTGTTATTGCCTACTTAGTGAAGCTGATACGTTGAGAGGCAAGAGATTGATCCGAAATGATGCATTCGCTTAAATATGATTATGGCAGAGGAATCGTAGGCCTAATTAAAATTTCTGTGAGGTGGTTTCCTTTCCCAAATTTTAATCCCTCTTAAAATGTTCCATGTCTTCGATAAGGGAAACCTATATATGCGTGACGTAGGTGGTGGTTTACAAGTGTCAGCATTATATAGTGCAAATTTATCGTTTGTCTGCATTCTTAATGTTTTTAATTTCTCCTTAGAAAGACTACAATTTTACATGGCTCAAATTCATATGGTCTTCTCTCGCGGTGATGAGGTCACACTAATTTTGCTTATTCTTCCTCGACGTGAAAATAGTTAAACCCAGCGACAATAATATAAGTCAAGTGATGCAGTGTGAAAAGGTTACATGAGACGACCAAGTGCATAGCATATCCTGCCTCTCATTTGTTTTATGGTTAGTGATAGCCTGTATCAGTGGTGGCATAAAAGTTCTTTATGTCCAATTCGGCACATAGTGTTTATTGTGCCATAGTTGATGGGACTGATTTTACGAGGGGAAAATGTCAAGTTATGGTTATCGGAAGCGTTGATTGCTCTCACAGCCATTTCACGACGACATGAAGTGCAATGCTATCATAGCGCATTCCTATGCCACTATTTACAAAGGGTCCGGTTACAAAAATAAGGTGAAAGTTACTCGTTTATTGTCTTAATTAAAGATTATATATATATATATATATATATATATATATATATATATATATATATATATATATATATATATATATATATATATATATATATATATATACATTTGATTTATATTATATACAAGGCGGTATCATTGAGTCTGAGATTCCCGACTCGAGGAGGTCGCTGAAGCGTACATAGCACATGCAAGCCGACCTCGTATAACCCCGACACCATTATGGTCCAGGGAACAATAGTACCTGTGATCGTTAAACAACAAGGACCTTCTGAATCTTACAAAGTCTGGAGGAAATGAGGATGCAGGTCTCGCGTAGCTGCACAGGTGAGGAAACATGTCAGACGGCTGATATGGAGCCTTCCAAAGACAATGTGTTATTTCGTAAAACATACTCAGACCTACAGGAATGATTTCGTTCAGGAATAAGGTGGCCGGGCAGAACTTCTGAGGTTTGTAACCCTTAGCACATATGGAGTCATTTGGTCTAGCAGAAGATTAGCTCCCAAAACTTCTCGTCCCTCATGGGTGAGCAAGATGAGCTAGATCGCTGATTGCTCTCGCACGGTCCTGGCATGGTTGTACAGGAAATCTGGGCCTAGGTCAGGGAGGCGGGGCTTCAGTGTCCAGAATCTAAATGAAATTATTAAATGATACATGGTCAGAATTCCTAGAACAATGTAATAATGCTACTCTCTAAGTCAAGGAGGAGCACGATGCGTGCCTGTTCACCCCTCCAGCTACTACAGTGATATTTTATTTAAGTTGTTCCGTCGGGCAGAATTTTTCTTCGTGCCATCAGGTGGAATTTCCAGCTGGAGGGGTGGTTAGGGGTCACAGGGCAGGCGCGTGTCTGTGGCGGGGGTTTGGCATTAGGGTTGCGGGCAGTGGAAGTAACGAGGCATTGGACGTTATCGTGTGACTAGGGGTGGGGAGGAATCTAGTGGATAAGGGATCAATGCTCAGTGGTCGTAAGTGATGAGTGTCCACCATGGAGTGTGATACTCATCTTCGGCACATAGGTGGGATAGCTTTTAAGCCAAGGGAACAGCGCTGGTCATAAATAACTGGGCATGAGTGTAGTTCAAGGAGCCATCGACGGATGGAGGTGGCATATTCGATGGCGGGGTGGGAATGGGGTTTACAACATTATTTACAATCTTATTACGTGTCTCAAAGTGATGCAGTAATTCTATGTACAGAGATGGTGAATTTCGTTTCCCGGGAGCAATGACATTGCAACATCCAAAGGTAGCAGGAGTTCGCGGCCCAGCATCATGTGCATGTGCACGTTGATGTGTCACGCCAATGTTACATAGGGAAGGTGTAAATCCCGATCGCGCCAGTGCCATTGCATTTCTTTGGTTAACAGAGTTGCATGGGTGCACTTAAGTCTCTCTACCATTCCGTCGCTGTGCAGTTGGAAAGGCGGAGTCCATGGTTACATGATATGTAAAAGGTGGCAAAGTTCTTGAAATAGCTGACTTGGCTGGAGTGTAATTCTCTAGGAATCTTGAAGCGGCAAAATATGTGGTGGATGAGCGTATCAGCGATAGTAGCGACTTCTTGTTTCAGGAGGGTGAAAGCTTCCCTCCATTTGATAGATTAATCTTGAAACACAAGATTATAGTGGTTTCCATGGTCCGAGGTGGTAAGCGGTCCCATTACATCAATGGCTACTCATTCAAATGGAGCGCCCAATATACAAATTTGCAGGTCAGTGATGTTCGTCGGTGGCACGCCGCTGGCAGGGGATGCATTTGGCGGTCCAAATTTTTATGGAAGCACCTATCCCTATCCAATGGAACCGAGGTCTTATTTGTTCCAGTGTTCGGTCATGCGCAAAATGTCCCGTGTATTCAGGTAGGTGTTCGAGAATGTTTTCGCGGTAACTTCGGGGGTACTACAATGCGGTTTCAGTAGCAAACCAGTCCATCATGTAAACAACATTCTGCGAGTCATTGGTAATCCTTGAGGCAGATGATACTTGCTCACGAGAGGGCCAAGATGAGGGTCTTGTTGCTGGGAAGTGTTAAGATGGTTTAACTACCAATATGTGGAGGAAAGTTGCAGAAACAATGATGTGTTGTCTTCCACTATTTCTATCAGATTGGAGACATCCGCAGATGTAGGCATAGGCTGGTCTTTTAAATGGTAAATTTCATGGGGTCCAAGGTATTTTCGAGACAGGGCATCGGCGTTAACACGCAACTTGCTGGGCCAGTGAATTACTGCAAACTGGACGCTCTGGAGGGTTTCTTGCCAGTGGGAATCTTGTCCCTCAGTGTTTCATAAATTTCGGAGCTAATGCAAGGATGTTGGTTGGTTCGTAACATAAAAAATTTGCCGTAAAGAAAGTGTTTGAAAGGCTTAATGAAGTAGATGGCAGAAAGGAGTTCATGCAGTGGTGGTGTAGCAGTGTTCAATGCGGGAAGATAGCAGAATCCTTAGCTGATTACTCGCTCATGTCCATCACTACCAACCTGGGGTAACACGACACTGATGCCAGTCTCGAGGATGAACGGACATGACGGGTCCGGATGTGTGAGCACAGGGGCGGTAATTAACTGTTGCTTCAAAGGTCGAAAGGCACATTCTGGGGTCCATTGATAGGGATGGTCTTTCTCAGTGTGCTAAAAGGGGGAGGGTGCACGGCAATTTTGCTGAATTTAGGTACGTAAGCACAGTAGTATTGTCAGAGTGTAAGGAAGCTACAAATTTCAATAAGGGAGACTAGCGTCTTCCATTCGGCTATGGCGGCAATCTGGATGCTCGAGTAGAGATGCCATGAGTGGAAACAGCATGGCCAAGGAATTCGACTTACTCACGAAACAGATGACACTTCTTTGGTTTTAATGTTAGATTAACGGCGGCAAAATGGCCCGAAAACGATTATGTCGTGATTGCATTGCCTAGATAGCAACGGCCTGTCTTTCATTGTAAGTTGTTGAGTACTCATTCCATCAGCCGAAAAAGGCTGTCTTTTCTTTGTCGCAACCATGCATTTCTACATGCCGGTATCTGCCGGCTAAATCAAGGGTGCAGAACCAGGCAGTGCCAGTGTGGTCTAATCGCGGATGTGGGTAGGTGTCCTTGAAGCGGAAAGTGCTGCCTTTCTTACATACCAAGAATGATGGGCCTGGCCCAATGTGAGGTGGATGGTTCTATGACTCCGGTATGCAGCATCTAATTCACCTGCAGGTGTGCTTCCTATTTCTTATGCATGAGAATGTGGCGAACAGGTTCTTTAATGAGGTGGTAAATATCTATGTCGATGCTATGGTGTACTAGATGGCTTTCGCCAGGTCCAAATCACAGCGGGAGAAGGTTGTTGCATGATCACCCAGCAGTGTGTAAGCCTGAAGATTTTGTTCGTCATCCAGCCCTTCCATTGCATGTAGAAAGAGGTCCTGAAGATGTGAGGGTAGTGAGAATGTGGGACTGGTTTGCACCTGAGGGCAAAAATCGTCATGGATGTAGTCCATCTCGACAACATGGCCACAAATCTGGCCGGCCTCTAAGGTATCGATCTGAGTGGGAACCTTTTAAACTCTATAGAGGATGTGGTCAGGATCACGAAGTCTGGCTATTTCTCAGGAATAAGTAATCTCAGCAATTTTCATGAAATCTTTGTCAAGTTCACAAAGGGTGTCGGATGTTCGAATGTGCGGGTTAACTACAACGCCACAGTTCTTCAAGAAGTTGATGCCGAGCCATTCGTGATGTTGACTGCAATAACTCACTGAAAGGACCGGCGATCTTCTAATTATATCATGAAGTTGGCAATTCCTGCAACTTCCCGTCGGGTCCCAGCGGCACCACAAAGGTGAGTGCGGGATGGTAGTAAGGGTGGCAGTATGTCTTCTGGCATGGTGGTGTAAAGCCAAGAACTAAAGATATTGACGGTGGCTCCGGTGTCAACAGTGGCAAATGGCTGACTGCCATGGATGACACAATGGCACTGGAGTGAGCTAGAATGCGGAAGGTGGATGGCTTCCATTTAGATGGAGGTGCAGATGATGTGACCTGCGCTTCCAGGACGTACTTGATTATGGCGGCAAGTTCAAGATTCTCGGGTGTGGAAACACAGTTAAAATATCGTCACCTCATCTGTTTTTGTTAAGAGGGTATGCGAGAATCAGCATGGGTAATTTAATTAATTTATACGCAATGAAATCATCATATGCTAAGATTTATTTCGTTTCATTACATCGAGGCCCACAATTTAAGCCTCTAAAAGTATATAATTCTAACCATTCTATTTTGAACCAGTCTGCTGTGAATATGGACCTTTAAGCAGTGAACCTAACCCTGTAACGAGCCAGTCATTCGAGTGATACATTTTCAAAGACTAGTCTGTTGTTGTCCTGCAAGTGGACGCTGCTTAACCTCGTGTGTGACAGCAGCGCTTAAAAGCGCTCAAAATTCTACTTATATCAATTTACACTTTAATCGTCACGATTCTTCAAGTAAATCATAATTTTTACAATAAAATTTCTAAAAAAATTACTTTCTGTTGTCATGCAAATAAACATTACTCAAGACCAATACAGGTGGTTTTCTGGCCGGGTTGACCATGAAGATTTTCAAGATAATCAAGTTTTTTCTTAGCTAGTGTCTATTTGTCAGTTGAGAGAAGAGTATTTTTGAAATAACCTTTTAATTGCCAAGACCTCCAAAAACGGACTGTGTAGTGGTCTTGAGGAATGGCCATTTTTCATCGAAATTAATATAATTTTTGAAAATTTACCACTGCAATGACTGGCTCGGTAACCGAGCCAGTCACTGCAGTGGTAAATTTTCAAAAATTATATTAATTTCGATGAAAAATGGCCATTCCTCAAGACCACTACACAGTCCGTTTTTGGCGGTCTTGGCAATTAAAGGGTTAGGTTAATACAAGAGCGGTTAAAGATCCATATTCACAGCAGAATGGTTCAAAATAAAATTGTTAAATTATTTAATTTTCGAGGCTTAAATTGTGTGCCTAGCTGTAATGAAACGAAATAAATCTTAGCATATGCTGATTTCATTACGTATAAATTAATATAATTTTTTAAGTTGTCAAATTGAATTAGAGACACGAGTCCCTAATTCAAATTCTCAATTAAAGTTTATTTATATGGAATGAAGACATCATATGTTATGATTTATTTCCTTTTATTACATTGAGGTACACAATATAAGCCTCTATAAGTATATAATTTCAACAATTTTATTTTCAAGCATTTTGGTGTGAATATACACCTTTAAGTAACAAATTATGGTGGTCATTAACACTTTGATTGTCAAGCTAGATTTTGTTGAGGATAAAACCTTCTCATTTTCAAACCGGCCAAATAGCCTCTGAAGTAGTTTTGAGAAATTCTTTATTTACAGGACAATAGAAACCTATTGGTGTATAGGTCAGTGGTACATTTACAACAGCATTTTTCACATGATCTTTAAATGGACAATCACTGAGTAAAAGTTTCTATTTTTTTTGGACATAGCTTGGCTATTGAATAGTTAATTCATACAAGAGCAGTCTGAGCGCTTTGAAGCGTTATTGACACTATTAGGTCCATTGGTGAGGCATCCTGGTCCTGAAGCATGAAAGTGTCCACCCACTTCGTGAAGTAATCTTGTCATTACAATTGCGGATAGATTTAATCTTCTAGATAGGCCTTTCTATGACTACATGATTGACATTATCATTGAGTTGTTCCAATACGCGTTCTCTCTCTCTCTCTCTCTCTCTCTCTCTCTCTCTCTCTCTCTCTCTCTCTCTCTCTCTCTCTCTCTCTCTCTCTCTCTCTATACTTCCTGAGATTACAAGATCCCATTTATTCGCTGACATTCTCTTCTCATTTGCTGAGAATTCACCATTCCAGTGAACACATCGATGATTTGACGTCATATGACGTCATACTCAGCTAAGCGGCCTGTAGGATGCCGTCATAATCATTACGTCATAAATGATTCTATACGGCCAGTCTTTAACTCTTAATAGTCCGATATGTGCGAATTGTATGTCTCTACTACTTAATAAACATGACAGCCTTAAAGATCATGTGAAAAATGCTGTTGTAAATGTACCACTGACCTATACACCAATAGGTTTCTATGATAAGAAAGGCCTATCTTACATGTGTAGTTTTCTGGAAATTGATAGTCAGGGAGTTCAGAGATCCGTCGATCCAAACACGAGCGATGTGTGTGATTGGAACTTAGGCAGAGATGGGCGGGGCATGGCTAAAAATGGAAAGGTCCATTGTATTTAGTAGTGGGAGAGAGTGCGTAGACTTTTCTCGCAGAGGGCATTTATCATTTTCTAACCGTTCTATGGGGGGGGGGCGGGAAACATATGTAGGTCCTCCAATTGCACTTGCAATAAACTCGTGATATTCCAGTTCTTTGGGTGCAGACACTTGAACAGCCTTTGCCATCACGGTATCTGAGGCCAGTCGTAGTATATTGGCCATCCCTCATCAGGTTATTTAAAGATCAGGGCATCGACATTGCCATGCTTTTTCCAGGTCTGTGGATCACGCTCAATTGGAAACTTTGGAGGGCATCCTGCTACATTTTAATTTGTCATCCAAGCTTCCATAAATTCGAGAACAAACAGAGAGAGAGAGAGAGAGAGAGGCATAGTCAGTCCATCGGATGAATGGTCGTCATAAAGGAAGTATTTGGAAGTATCTATGCTGCCTAGTGAAATATACGGCAGCCAGCAGCTCACGTTTCATCACAACATAGCAGCGTTCAATCTTAGTGAGTGTGCAAGAGACATACCATAAAACCTGCTCATAGCCATTTTCACCAATCTGCGAAAGTAACGGCAATGCTCCAATTCTGAAAATAGAAGTGTCCATATCCAACACAAACTGGAGAGACGGGTCCGCGTAGGTGAAGATAGGGGAAGTTGTTAGTTTGTATTAAGGGAGATGAAGACTCTACCCTAAATGGACGCCCACTCAAGTGGCCATTCCTTTTTTGGAGATCCAGTACAGCAGACAAACAATTTCAATGAATTGTGGTATGTAACAACGGTAGCAATGGCAGAATTCAAGGAAGCTAATTACATATCTGGGTGTTTATCAATTGGCCATGCTGGTGATCTTTTCTGGCTGAGTAGAAATGCCTTGCACGATGAAGTGACAGAGGAATTATTCTTCATAGAGAAAGTGGCACGTATTCTGTTTAATCTTCATGTTGCGATCTGGTCTAAAATGTTCGGCATATTTTCAATGGAATTCCTAAACAAGGATCAGAAGAAAATGATGTCATCCAGATGCTTGGTGCATTCCACAAGCCAAAAGCCATTTTACAGAACTGGAAGAGTTCACTGAACATAACAATCGCCGCTGGCAAGATTCCTGATGCAGCTAAGGAATCTGGGACTTGGTTGATACATTGGCGTGTATATGCATCCTTGATGCTAGGATTGCGGCAGCAGCAGCCACTTCAGAAGCAAAGCGAGCTGTCTCCTTTCATGGATAGAATGATGGAGCTAGCCCACAGAGATGCATTCGATTACCAAGAAACATTGATCGTGCTAATTTACACATTACCCAAATTTCCCCGCTTATTTGACAGAATTTAACAGAAAATGTGGTTATTTGGTCTAGGTGTTTGGGGTGGGTGGGGTGGGGTTGGGGTTGGGTGTGTGGGAGTGGGGGTGTGCAGGATGGTGGGGTGGGTTGGTCGGTGGGGGTGGTGGTTGGGGGTGGCGGGGAGGGGGAGGGGTTGGTGGGTGGGGGCTGGTGGAGGTATTTTGAACTATTTTCTCAAAGTTTGATCTGGAAAAAGTTCATTCTTCCTTCTTGGCACAACGTATTTGTTTAAATGCTTTGATGTGAGGTGGTGATGGTAGTGGTGGTGGTCGTGGTGGTGGTGGTGGTGGTGGTGGTGGTGGTGATGCTGGTTTTGGTGGTTGTGATGGTGGTGGTTGTCATCATCACCATAGTTGTCATCGCCATCATAATTATCATCATCATCATCATCGTCATCATCATCATCATCATCATCATCATCATCATCATCATCATCATCATCATCATTATTATTATTATTATTATTATTATTATTATTATTATTATTATTTCAGATTGACTGCATAGTTATTCAAGATTCCAGTTTTAATCTCGTTCACACCTGTAATATATGATTAACAATCTTTGATGCATCTCAACTGAGCGACAGCTTTCATCTTCCTTTCTTTTTATTAAGATCTTAAACGTTATGAATACAGCTCCTCAGAGGAGGCAGATTGTTGTGGTCAGAGCTATGGACTACCTGGCAAACCAGGGGCCTAGTGCACCATAAAGATGTTTCTTGTTCGGTCATAAAACCTGTTCTCTTGCGACCACCTCATCAACGTTTGAACATCAGCATCCAATCAAATTAGTTTCAAAATATTCAACAGCTTACCGTTATGGTTTTCTGGAAATTGATAATCAGGGAGTTCAGAGATCGATCGATCCCAATACGATAGAGGTGTGGGTGGAGCTTATATAGATTTGGGCGCGGCATAGCAAAAAATTGAAAGGTCCATTAGTCTTTCTTCATCAGCGAACTGTGTACCTATTTTGGTTTTGAATACACGTGGGAGGTTATTGGTCACACGAAATCTGATGTTAAGAAATTAAAACCTTAGATGCAGTCCAAATCTGTAGACGTTTGGAAAGAACCTTCTAAACATAAATGCTAAATTACGCACTTATGGATTGTTCAAGTTTAACTTTGTGATGGAAAACTATCTGATTAATTCTCGAAATCTCTTACTACGTAAGGGTTTCACGAAACTTAAGAGTTAGTGCACACAGCCTGGCGATGGAACTCGGAAGAGACCAAAAGGTACCACTTGAACACAGGATATGCAAGATGTGCGTATCACAGCATATTGCAGATGAGATGCACTTTATCCTGCATAGCTCTGCTTATGACTATGAAAGACAGAAACCCTTCAATGCACTCGACTCCTTTTGTGACATCCCGCTCTTATAGTGGCCTTTCGTTTCGTCCTTAGGACCATCCAAAATAGATTGTCTGTCTTAGATGCCATCTTCTGACGATAATCTTGCTCCCTGCTCGACTTGAAGACATAAACTAGCATCGCCAGCAGTGTTGCCTTTTGACTAGCTATTTGAAAAGCTCTCTCCTGAAGGCCAACTGCCTTAGCCGCAAAATTCGGAGGTGGCATCCTAAAAGTGCTTCATGCAGCGTGAGAATCAGAGTAGCACTGTGGTCGAAGACACCAAGTCCTCCGCCAAAATGGGTTTCCGCGATTCTATCTTTAGCCCACCACACTAACCTTGGAACTCCCCCTACCACCCATACACACACCCCTAAAAACGAAAGGTCACCAACGGATGTTTTTTGCCACCACCCACTTCACTCTTGCTCGAAGTTCCCATGATCTTTGCATGTCTCTCGGCACCGCAATCCATGCTGCTTCTACTTTTAAAGAGTACCCTTTATTTTTCTGTAGGAAATAGGAAAGCTGAGTCTCCCGGTTCGTCACGCCTCTCAGCTCGCCTTTTGATGCCTGAAGTCTCGGCACTGCCTCTCTGCACCATTGCAAACTATCTTAGCACTGTGAACTTATTCACGTGTTGTAAGACTGCTCACCACAGAAGCATTCTTTCTAAAGGATTAGGATTCCTCTGCCATCCTTTCAACGTGTCCCTTCGGGTCTGTTGACCCTGTACGGCTTTTATTTTTTAGAGAAGTTCTAGTGGCATAAAAGTATCGCACCACATGCGCTAGGCGTGGTTCACACACATCTCCTAAGAGAGGCACTGGAAAACCCCCATGCCTCGCTCTTTTCAGTTGACTAGCGACCACCTTTTCTTTTAGACCACTTGACCTATGGTCAAGATAAAAAGAATTATGCGATCTGGCGGAGTAGTAGTGTCGGAATTAAAATGATACCACCTACCTCAACTGGCCGCCGTTCGGCGATCCGTGGACATGGAAGGCTGTGTCGAATATAAAACTCCTGTGTGGACCTCACTGTTCGGGAATACCTCCTCACGATACCAGCCAGTGGCCGGCCCCTCTCTCCTTCTCTCTCTCTCTCTCTATTCTGACCGGTATCCTGAGGAGGTTTTTCTGTCTGTTGGACACCTTTCTACCTATCCTACCTATGTACCTATCCTACCCCACCTATCTCCTACCCCATCCTGTTGCTATTCTAGCCGGTTGGTGTGTGTGTGTGTGTGTGTGTGTGTGTGTGTGTGTGTGTGTGTGTGTGTGTGTGTGTGTGTGTGTGTGTGTGGGTGGGTGTGTGTGTGTGTGTGTGGTGCTTGGACCACATACTGGGGAGTGTCGCGGTGGGTCTTTATCTAACCTGGTCATAATATCCCGGCCCTAGTGTCTTACCTAGTTTCGAAATTTCAGGTAAGTTCTAGCGAGGTCTTTTGAGCGAATTTGAACTCCAGTCTGCAGACTGGGAATCCTATGCAATTCAATACTCTATTGATTGACCCACTGCAACACCACTAAAATCTCTCCTCTTAGTAATCTTATCTCTGATCGTGAGTTGTAAAATTGCTGTTACTGCGTTATCTCGAAGTGATGTCAAGATCTAGAGGGACTGATAAGCGTAGCAATGCGGCAATGAGAACACATAACTTATCAGCTATAATTACTAATGCATACATGTCCGAGGTAGTTAATGCGGGGGATCCTTGTTTTGTGTTTATTAGCAAACTTAAAATCACAGGTTCAAATCTCACTATTAGCATTTGTGGATAACTCGGCCATTTCTGGTCCGATTTTAAAATGGTAAACAGTTTTGAAATTCTCGCTTCATTCCGGTCCTAATCGGTCCCAAGAACGAGAAATCACTTCATTCTCGGTACAATATAAGCATACACTCTCTCACAAAACTGACACATGGACCTGACGCATGCGCATGCGTGCTATGCGTTCTTACGGACTTAGCCATACCTCTCTCATAGGGCTTTATACACGCGCGTGTACGATCCTATCCACGGGCATGCATGTGCACCGCCCATTTAGAGACAGACACCCACAGGGATATACACACCCACAGGTACTGATCGCCGGCACCACACATAATAGGGTCTGAACGCCCATTTAGAGACAGGTATCCACAGGGATATACACCACCTGCAGGTACTGATCGCCACACATAATAGGGACTGAACACCCAGACAGGCATCCACAGGGATATACACCACCTGCAGGTACTGATCGCCACACATAATAGGGTCTGAACACCCATTTGGAGACAGGCATCCACAGGGATATACACCACCCATAATAGGCCTCCCCAGGTACTGATCGCCACACATAATAGGGTCTGAACGCCCATTTGGAGACAGGCATCCACAGGGATATACACCATGAGTACTGTTGCACAGATTCGCGCTATTCTAAGGCCAAGAAAGCCGACCTAATCACCAGGACAAGCTTCACAGTTCACTTAAGCAATATTAGAAAGTGCCATGTCATTTACGGTGGGGATGGAGATATGGACATCCACCGCTAGCATCCGTCCCGTGAGGGCGTGCTGGGCTCTAAGACCTCACCCAGCCACTATAACGAATTGGATAGAGATCCACATCTCATCTGTCACCTCATGCTACGGAGTTAACATTTAACTTGTCATTCGGGTTACTTTCCATGATGCCCAGGGATGCACTGCAGGCTGGTATTACAACATCTTAATTAATAATTAATATTTCACAGTGCTTCCTACTGTGGCGGAGGTATCTACCTAACTAGTATCTGAAGATACAGGGGACGTGTATGTAAATCAGCACTTTATCTATCACCGCTCGGAAACCTCCGATAGTTTCCCAGGGTTGGATCCTGATAATGTATCGATGGGAATCCAAACAATTAATAAGCCTTGCGGCTGGAGGATCGTGGAAAGAGACAATAATTCAATATATTAAGAGGCCCTAAAGGTAACTGGCCAATTTTACACAACCTTGCCGGTGCGTGGGGCTCCATTATCACAACAACCGGAAAAGAGGCATACACTATGCGTCTCTTGAGGAGAAATTGCCCCTAACCACTTTAAACCTAAAAAAGACACATGTTGTCAGGGAAGCTCTTACACGCGCGCATGCGCACTACACGGTTTAACGGACGTTTTTAACGAAACCCTCTCCTATAGGGCTTATATACGCATACTATCCTACTCAGGGGGGGGGGGGGGTTGGGGCGAATCCGGAATAGCCGCTTCGTACCCAACGTAGCTGGGACGGTCGGTACCCGTTCGGTCGATCCATGCTACAATCCCCACAAACTCTCTTGAAGATGCGTGCGTTTGACTAGTTCTAACTAGGTCTCACTGGAACTGTTCTGAAGGATATATCACAACATCTTGTTGATATTGCACCATTCTGACCTCACAATGTTGTGATTCCAAGCATAGTCTCATATTATTGTTCAGCTTGACAGCTCGGCCACGGACTTCTACCTGAATCCCTAAGATTCACTCATACACGGTTTGTCTATTTAGGCTTTGGTAACATGACGGTCACAGCACCACAGAACCTTATCATTCAGTGATCTCTGACCTAGCACGTACTGCGGATCTGGTCACGGGAAAACCCGTAGCCTACGCAGCACATGAGTCAGCAGCACCTGACAAAGTTCGATCGTATTAGCAAACCGGTCATTTAGCCACTGCCTCTATTCAAAATGTTTCCAGTCATAAAGTTCTCAAAATAATCATTTCCCACTGTACACTGCCGAGCTTTGACTACTTAAATAGCTACGATTGTTCTTAAAACAATCACGTATTGAAATAGTCAATCCTCAGCCGCATTTTATATATACCCGCCAATATGCGTAGCATCAAAATTCATTCAGTAATAACAAAATCAGTATTTCATACAGGCCTAACTAACCATGCTTGGATTTCGGATAAATTCTATAACACCATCATGAAATGTGGTTGACCTTTAGAAATACAATAGTTTGCAGTCGTTGTTACGAACTAACAAATTGTTTGCGTTTGCCGTTACGAAAGTTTGCATTTGTTGTTACGGATTGTGTACAAAATAGTCTGCATTTGTTACTGTCCAACTATGAGTAATCCTTTCATCCATTTCATTCCATTCACGCTGCATTGATTAGCATTAGCACTTGCTGTCTTCACTATAGACCCGCGCCATTGCTAAAGTAAATGTTCATTCTTCCTTCCACTATTCTATCCTTCCTTCTTGTCTGTTCGTTCGTCCTTTACGCATAACTTACACGTGTATCGTATTCCAGCGCACAGCGTAAAATAGGTTACCACATCACACGCTCCTAATTAGGTCATCCTGCTCATATATCTATATACATGATATCTGTTACATAACTAAAAACAAGGTTGAAACTTCAATCTAATTGCGTTCAAACGCACACATACACGTATGCACACCCACACACATATATTACATAACTGGTTTCTCATAAGTGATAATCACGATGACGTTGTCGTGACGTAGAAAATATTTATAACTGAGATGAACTTATCCGAAAGACTACTAAAAAGACTAACAGAAGATTTGGACGTCAGGCTCGCCAGGTGAAGAGGTCATATGCAAATAATACTTAAGACAGGAGTAGAGTTTTTACAAATAAACAAAACATATTAACTAGATGGCTACTTGCCCTACACACAACTAACCAATATACAATCTAACGGATACGATGATAACGAATATGATAATTATAAAGTATCACAGGTCACTAGACCTTAGGGTGCGGCTTGTTGAAAGCACCCACAGTAAACGAGGATAATATTCACAGTATGAAACAGAAATTATAAAAATGCGGTTTTAGGTCCGGTATGGTACCTATTAGTCATCAGTACCAATATACAGAACTAATTAAATGTTCAATAGTATAGCTACTTGAGTACGTATTGGCCATCGCTATGAGTAAAGTTCACGTGTTACTGAAATCGAGATGCTAATATGTAGATAGCGTGAGATGGCGCGATCTTTGGTGCAGGCAGGTTTCCGTAAACAGGTTTCCGCAGGCTGGTCTCCGCAAGCAGGCTTCCGCGGGCAGGT
This sequence comes from Chaetoderma sp. LZ-2023a, assembly GCA_034401795.1. Taxonomy (NCBI): domain Eukaryota; kingdom Metazoa; phylum Mollusca; class Caudofoveata; order Chaetodermatida; family Chaetodermatidae; genus Chaetoderma; species Chaetoderma sp. LZ-2023a. Next base: position 22,424,702 of record CM067361.1, on the reverse strand, counting down.
CGGATACGGCACATTCTCAGGATAGGGTAACAGAACAGTTCAGGCGGTGGCCACTAGATAGTCATTCAGCACACGTACACACATATATTACATAACTGGTTTCTCATAAATGATAATCACGATGACGTTGTCGTGACGCAGAAAATATTTATAACTGAGATGAACTTATCCGAAAGACTACTAAAAAGACTAGCAGAAGATTTGGGCTTCAGGCTCGCCAGATCAAGAAGTCATATGCAAATAATACGTAAGACAGGAACCGACAATCTTGAGGCTAGCTATTTCCTCAAAATCCCCAGATCCGAATCCGGATATCTACAATCTGAAGTTATGCAAAGGCAAAGGGCACATATATGTTTCATTTACAATGCAAACACATTTGGCATTACTTGTCATAAGACGACAAGTGTTGAATATATTTCCCCCCTCCATCATATGACACCATAATCAACCACGTGATGCATAGGCTGACGTCATTATCATGACATCATAAATAACTCGATATAGTCCCTCTTTAAGCTTAATATACGACAATAGTACGAATTGTATGTCTTTACCATTCAATAAACATTATGTTGAATATTTTGAAACTAATTTGACTGGGCGCTGTTGCTGCCTTAGGCAGCAACAGCACCCAGTTAAATTAGTTTCAAAATATTCAACAGTGTTTCCTGTATAGTTTTCTTGAAATTGGTAGTCAACAAGATCAGGAATCGATCGGTCCCAACACGAGTGTGGTGTGGGCGGAGCTTAACTAGGGATGGGCGGGGCATAGCTAAAACTGGAAATGTCCATTAACAGTTTAAAGATGATTGACATTAGACTTATTACCGAGATATCGTATGGGTAGAAAACTACCATAGGATCTGAGCACTCTATATTTCCACCCGTAGAAATATAAAGTGATGCAGTGCAGGGATCCGTACTATCACCAAGCTTATTCAACATGTACACTGAACTGAAGAGATCGGTGATTTGGTCATAGAACTAAATAAAGGAGGTGTGAATATGAATATTTGTTCTGATGAGACAGTCCTACTCGCAAAAACAACCGATTCCTTGCAAGTTACCATTGTGAAAATTAAAATCGATAGAGAAAATTTGGTGGGGACAATAAATGAATGAAAAAAACCCAGCTAACAGGGAAAATGTAAATACAGCTTAAATGTAACTGATGAATGATTGGAACAGTTGGACTTTTTATTTGTACTAATGCTTATGCATGACAAAATAATACCACAAGATGTAAATATGACACAGACGTAAAAATGAGAATTGAAATTGCTAGTGGCATGTTTTTTAAAAAAAAGCTAAAATTTGTTGGTTTTAGATTTAGTTACATTAGTAACTCTGACAACATGACCGGGAACATTTATATGTGTGCAAAAGGGTGGACATTCAACAAAGCAAAGTAGAAGGAACATGGCGGATTTGAAATGTGGACATGCGGTCCCATATTTAACCCTTTCATGACGAAGTTAGCCAGAAACCGGCCTCTGTAGGGGTCTTGAAGAATGTCCATTTGCGGACCAAGAGAAGAATATTTTTGAAAACTTACCAGTGGAATGACTGGCTCGATAACCGAGCAAGTCATTCCACTGGTAAATTTTCAAAAATAGTCTTCTCTTGGCCTTCAAATGGACATTCAATAAGTAATTATTTTAATTTTTGAACAAATCTAGTCATTAAAGGGTTAAGGCCCACATGGTTGGCAAAATAGTGAACTCGTCTTAAAGCCGATGGAGATAAATGAATCAAACCATCAATACAACAGGGACACAATATTTTAGCCTGTAATGGGAAATATAATGGGATATAATGGCTTACAAGAAGATCAGCTACAAGGCACAATGAAGATAAAAGAGACAAGATGAAAGAAAGCCGGCTACGGCAAGATATTTGATATGCATAGAGCTTTAGCAGGGGCGGGGGTAGGGGTGGGGGTGGGGTGGGGGTGGGTGGGTGCAAAAGCAGGTGTTCGTTATGGATATGTTTCAGTATAGGTATTATCTTATGAGAGTAGCACATACATATCCTTCAATAACCTGCCTTGTTTTCACTGAAACTAATAAAATACAAGGCACTTTTCTCCGGCATGTTTTAATGAAAATCTGAGCAAAATTTCATGTGTTATATGAGGATATTGGTTATTAAGCAATATCCGGATTATTGCGACGTTCACGTTCAAACTGAAGCCGTTCTCTCTCTCTAAAATTTGACGCCCCTGCTCCAACATGAGACGTTCTCTTTCTAAAGCCACGTGGTCATGTTCAACCACAAGCCGTTCTCTCTCCACATCGAGTCTGAGCGTAGCAACTGTCAGTCTTCTTTGTTCAATGAACCTTTCCGGTTTTAGCTATGCTTCGCTCATCTCTAGCTATGCTCCACCCACACCTCGCTCGTGTTGGGATCGATAGATCTCTGAACACCCTGAGTATCAATTTCCAAAAAACTACACAGGTAAGCTGTTGAATATTTTGAAACAAATTTGACTGGGTGCTGTTGCTGCCTAAGGCAGTTTTAAATTTGTTCATTCTTCCTTCCACTATTCTATCCTTCCTTCTTGTCTGTTCGTTCGTCCTTTACACATAACTTATACGTGTATCGTATACCAGCGCACAGCGTAAATTTTTAAATTCAAATTAGTTTCAAAATATCCAACATCATGTTTATTAAATAGTAAAGAATTGCAAAGACATACAATTTATACAACGTGTCGGATTCTTTGAGATTTGATGACGGTCTATATGGAACCCTTTGTGACGTATTGATTGTGACGTCATCATACACGCGCTGAGCTGATTATGACGTCATACGAGGTCAGATGATGGATGGATACTCTAGAAAGGTGAATTATTTCAACAGCGCATTAAAGCGCTCAAAATATTATTCATTTCAATTACAAATTTAATTTTGATCTTTGCTGCCAAAAAAGAGTATTTTTGTAAATTTATAACGAAAATTCACAAAACCCCAGATTTCTGTTATGCTTCAAATTGAAAAATTCGATGTTATATCTCTTCTTCTTGTATTCACGATTCCTTTGGAGTCGGGTCCTTGTGGTTCGGGAAAGGTGGTCTTAATTTCTCTAGAATAGCTCCAAGATTTAATAACTCTAATGCTCGGTAAATTAAAAAAGTAAATAATAGAAACTTTATTATTCGTAACAAAACTTCAGAGCCGTATTGCAGGCTATAATGACTTAGTAATATTTGTAATAATTAAGGAAAACCTAGCTTTTAACTTTTTCGACAATAACTTAGATCTAGATTCTAAATGAATTCTAACTGCTGATGTTAACTACTAGATGACTTCTCATTAGTAGAGCAATCGAGAGATTACAGATTTGGACACCATGCTCCTCCTTATATACAATAAAAGCGGATTCGAGCATGACGTCGTTGTAATGACGTACTTGTAGGGATTCCCTGGTGATTTCCAAAATCCAACTGCTTTGATTGGTTAACACTCCTCATCCCACGCTCAAAGGACGGTCAGACTCAACCGGTCAAGACTGGTGTGCAAGTGATGCATCTTGACAGATAACATATACAAATCTGTTTTGACAAGACTCGTCAAGCGTCCATTCCTTGCATACCCACGTCCCAATTACTCATTGTTATGTTGCGACAAGAGTGCTAAGCATCCAGGTATTACCCTATCAGGATTACTTTATCATTAGTGCATTCTATTTGGACACGCTAACTAATGGTTATGGGATGTCATCACGTATACCTAGGTGATCTCTGACCTGTCATGTACATTCTGGGTTATTACCAGAAATACGCATACGTCACGGGATTCCCACGCGGTGCTGAATCATATAACCGGATCCGTATACACCATTTCGGCTATCTGACTGGCTTCTTCTAATTACGTAAATATCCATCTTAATTAACCATCTTGTAAGACCTCATTGTATTAAGTACCCAGAAACTATCCTAAGATATCGCCCAATCTTAATCCAACAGTGTCTTACCATCCTGGTATCTATAATTTATATTATGGCAATAGAACCAGTTTCTACGTATCAAAGGGTTAAAGATTCAGTTCAGTATCTCGCACGGACTATGATTATGACGATTATAACGTCGGCGTGCGTGGGTGAAATATTCACCCAATTTATCCGATCTAAATCCTGATTATGAAAATGACAAAACTAGATTGGTTGCACCAATTAATCTTAATCGAAAATAAATCAAACATGGCTACACTAATTTATCCATCACCAGCGGTCATAATCATCAATTTAGAAAACTTCTCAGCATTAGCATACAATATACCATTTATACTTTCAGTACGCAATAGATCATCATTCTATCCATAAGCAACTTCAACATGGCGCCATACGAATTGACATATTCATAGTTAAAGTGGGGATAAGCACAAAATAACCCCACAAAGAATTCAGCACCTGTTATGCCAGGGTTTACGGCCCTTATTTTGAAAGATCAAAGATTTATCTAATTTAATCCCTTCATGTTCAAAATATTTCAGAACATACACGTTTTTCTGCGCATCGGTGACCACAGCTTCGGGATACCCGGACGCGTCTTGTTTAATTTTCAAAAAGTTAGCGATGTATCCCTTGAATAGTGTATCAGTACGCGCATTGTTGTGACATATCTGGATAAAGTCTAAGATATGGTAACCACTACATACCACCTTCATCAACTCCATAGACGTCCATACACCGTGTAGAGCATGCTCGCTATCGTTATGAGCGCATTCAGCACTCTGCAAATAGTGAGAACACTAACTGCACAATGGAAAGAACAAACGTTCGTTACATCTGTATTGGAAGAGAGGAAAGAATAAATCTTTAGGAGGCAAACAGATACACTTTATCAGGCCGAAGTAAGACCCTAACTCCTCTACCAATTTAAAATCTCTAATGATTACTTCCGGTAGGCCTAGAGGGTACTCGTAGGTCTTACAAATGTAAAGATATAGCAAAGTGATATCCACATATGCTATATACTCATCTGCTGCTGCCTGGTGATGCAAACATATGGCATTGGTGCGGCAACCATAGAGGCCATCGCGTGCGATACGCGGTTCATGATACGTTCTAGCGTTCTGAAAAGCATTAATGCTAGGATCATTAAACCTCTGGGCCTTAAAATCACAACCCTACATTTCAACTACATTCAAACCCATACATCTAATCTTGCTAGATTTAGAAAGTGCCTTCTGATACACTTCTTCTAAAGTTGAATTTGGCTAAAAAAGTTAGTTGGTAGTCATACGCCTACTAGGCAGATATTAAAATACTTGTCTGTGTCAGGGCAATAACCATCCAGCGATCGGTTAAACACTTTGGATTCGCCGCCCATTAGAGCATGTTTAATGAACACGTTATTAGAAAGAGCCAGGTAATCTATCCACTTACATGCTTGTATTGAGAAAAACTTTCTTGTTACTGAGCTTAACTCACCCCGTAACACGCGGAGCTACTAGCTTATGATCGTTTAAGTAGTTAGCCCTAAATCACTTATTACACAATGACACTAACATTTCACGAAACTTACCACAAGCCATCCGTAGAATATTTATGTCAGACCTGCAGTAAAGTTTCATGGCATCCTTTAAATTGAAAACATTGTCTTATGCAGCCTCGTACCACGCATCAAATTCCGTTACTATCTAAGAGATATGAAAAACACCTTTCTCGTTCGGTAGATTGAATATTGCAGGTAGCTGACGTAGTTAAAATGAAAGAAACCTTAGACTGTCATTAAAATGAATGTCGTCAACATACAAATACATCACTTTATTACTATTCATTATTATGTTAGCTGGTTTAAGCTCTGTGTTTTTAAAGAAGCACTCCATTACTAGATGCAAGTCAAAACCACAACTGTTATGAGCTATAGCGATGTAGTAGAAAATGTAGAACATTAGTCTTATGCGATCCCTTATGCTAAGATTTGTTATTTCTGTAGCTGTCAAATCTCGAACTTGGGCAAAGTCCATGTGGATCGGGTGTGTTTAGAGCAGGATGATTTATCGTGACCCTTCTGTAATCTTGAGGCGATGCCTTCACGCTAGTGTAAACGCTCTCTAATATTCTTTTGAATATAAAGTGCACACGCTCTGAAATGCCAACCAAATTCTCGGTTATAATGGATTAAAGTTGACAGAGTAAGAATTTTCTGTAATATTAAAATGTCGGGACAGAAATGTGTGAGTGAGAGTTATATTATACATATCAGCTATGTTGGGTGTGCCGGGTCTAGGTATAGCAATTACAACGTCATCAAAACGACTGTCACCCCATGACCCCCACCCGCCCCACCCCCAGAATCCTAACCCTCTACAGAGTTAACCACTTACCCGATCATATTACCCCCCTCTGCAATATTATTAAGCTCCATATGATTATTTTCAAATAAATTGACTCCGCAGGTTTGAGCCAATTTATTTTTGCAATTGTTGTAATTAGTTTTACTAGTTTTCTTAACGGATGTATAGGCTGGGCTGGCAGAGTTGCTAGAGGTGGGGTGGGGGTGGGATCTGCTGGGGTGGGTTAGTAGTTTAGGAGTGGGGTGTGTTTGAGTTGGCTAGGGTGGGATGGGGGTATGTGGCGTTAGCGAGGTTGGCGATCGGTGACTCAAACGCTTCCCAAAATTTTACAGCAGTATTTGAGCATTTAGATGTTGGAAGGGAATTCAGGGGTTGAGTTTCTGGAGGTGTAATGGGCGAGGTTACTGGTTGCTAATGGTGAACGGTGGTTAAGAGTTCAGTATCACTTAGACGGTTTATTAAAATATTAATACTACGTTGCAATGTATCGTCTTCACAATTAGAACCGGTGCAAAGATCTTATGAAGTTATGAAAATTAAATACATCTCCCAAGACTTCCAAAGATTTTAGAGTATTTAAATCGGTTTTGCATAATACCTTACCCTAATCCTGTTAACTTCGAATTCTCTGGACCCCTGAAGGCTTAGCTTTGTTGCTCCTCAAGGTTATTAAAGGTACCCCAGGGCTCCATACCCAGGAAGCCTGCATCGATCGTTTCATCATCGTAGTCGGCGGGAATGATGGAGCCAATGTCGCTAACATCATAGATGGCCAGTAAGTTGACGAAGTTGTAAAACAAAGAGGACAAAAACGGATTAAATATTATATTTCTATACAAGGTTTTTCATGGACATCCAACTCCCTACTCGACATCCCCAACACCTCCCACCCCATCAACCCCTTCCCACCCAACCCCCACCCCACTCATCACCCACCCGCTCCAAACCATGGTACATTCGTCCATCCACCAACATACACCCACACAACTGCAACTGTATGCGCACACGCATGCACGCACGCAATCCAAACTCTAACCACTTTTTTGCAAACTTTAAAAAAATGCTTATGCTCACTTACAGGCAGTTTGGCATCTGAACATTTCAACTGGGGGCGTAGTACTCGTCATACTCCCGGATTGCCATTTCGGCCCGGATGTCATTGTCCATCAGCTGCCTCTTGCATCTAACTACCCTAGTGGCGTCGTCATCATCCAGCTCATCTGCTGAGCATTTACGGGTACCGTCAACACTCTCAGGAAATGGCTACAGATTAAAACAAAAACGGACAAATGATTACAAAATAATATTAAAAGTATAGTATATTATGTTAAGGGAGGTAACTACGTTGTTCCGAGCACGCAATATAGCACATTATGTCAAGGGAGGTAGCCAGCCTTTTCCGCGATTGAAATGTAATTCTTTTAAATGTCTAAACTTTAACTTAAAAGTTCAGCTTGGAGTCTAATATACATTAGTGATTAATCGAATGGTATTATTTCTATTTTTCAAACTTATTCTGAGTAAGACGCTAACCCAATAGACAGCCAGTGCTCTACCAACCTGAAACACACCCATGCCAAAGTCCACCCCACCACTACCAACACCCCCACCCCACCCCAACCAAATGCTTTTCGACGTTAATAGCTTAGCGAGCGACGTTAATAGCTTAGTGAGCATAACTTGAAGTATTTCAGCTTAATTTTGATTGTTTTTTTCATTTTAACCGGTTATCTTAGAGTAACAATGCTTGACATGCTTCAAATACAACTTAGCGTAAGCGTACAATTAAAATATGTTTATTCGAAGCAAAAAGAATGTCTGAAAAAAAATACAATTGTTTAAATCGGATGCTTTAAAGTTTTAAGCATCACCACCTCTACTATATATAACGTAAATATATTTCAAATTCACAAATTCACAAATTGAAAGTATATATTAATTTATGAGGTACGAAATGTATGTATGTATGTCGGATTTATATAGCGCCAATTCCAAACTGAATTGCTCAAAAGCGCTTTACAAAATTTAGAATGCTCTTTGGAAAAGATATGTTTTTAGTAGTGATTTAAATGAGTAAATTTTAGAGCAGTTTCTAATTTCAGGTGGAAGAGAATTCCAGAATGGCGGACCGGCTCGAGAAAATGCACGATCACCAGTAGTTAAGTTTGATTTTGGTATGGTACATAGTAATTGTGTGCTAGACCTAAGAGACCTTGGTGCTGCTCTTTGCTGGATTAAGGAATTTAAGTATGGTGGGGCCAGATCATTTAGGCACTTGAACACCAACAAAGCCACCTTGTACCATATACGTTGTCTTATAGGCAACCAGTGCAGCTCCAATAGGACAGGTGTGATATGATCGAATCTTTTGGTGTGTCTAATCAGTCTAGCTGCTGTATTCTGCGCTCTCTGTAAACGATCTAATTGGCTAGATGGTATGCCTATTAACAGAGAGTTACAGTAGTCCAGGCGTGACGTGATGGTAGCATGTACGAGAGTTTTGACCGCGTTTTCATCCAGGAAGCTGCAAATTTTGCTAATGTTCCGAATGTTCATGAATATGGAACGGCAGACAGTGGTAACATGAGCTTCCATCGATAGGGAATTGTCAAATGTTACGCCTATGTTACGGGCACTTGCACTGAAAGATACATCAGCCTCCCCAATGTGCAAACTGGTGATGTCAACCTTATGTCTTAGGTGCGGTGAGGTTATTAACAGAATTTCAGTTTTCTTACCATTCAACTGCAATAAGTTGCTTAACATCCATAATTTAATGTCACGAACACAGTCTTCAACACGCTCACGAGCATTCACCTGGTCATTTGCATAGAATGCGTGATATAGCTGTGTATCGTCAGCGTAGAAATGGTAACTTATGCCATGAGACTGCAATAGCACTCCAAGGGGTGCTGTATAGATTGTAAAAAGGATCGGTCCCAGGACCGACCCCTGTGGCACACCTGATGTTAATTCATGTTCCTCTGGTAAATCATCATATGTTAAGATTTATTTCGCTACGTTACATATATTAGAGTTGCTTAACCTCTAAAGCATCCGATTTAAACAATTGTATAATTTTCAGACATTTTTTGCTTCGAATATGTCACTTTAAACGAACTGAATGAATGCTAGCACTATTTTTCAGAATATGTATTATTATCTTCAAAAAGCTTCTACGTAGGTCTAACCTCCGAGCAATTACGTTATACAATATTAACGTACACTGACACGCATTCATAAGGTAACAATGCTGATACACGTCTAGCATTAGTTTATTATTATTATTATTTTGATAGTTTTTGACTTTATTTAAGTCATACCACTCAACGCATCTCGAGGCTCACTTAAATAAGTAAAAAACTAACAAAATAATAATAATAACTAGATCTGTTCCATGAACAGATATACAGCTTCCAAGAATACCTGCACTTGAACTAGACATTCTTTTCTTGTACTTCATGTACAATCTAGTTATCTGGTGAAATTCTGTTTTTCTAGAACTTCTTTAGATAATATTTCTTGTCTTTCTGATCAATCACCTAGGTGGTTTTGGAGAAGATCTATATACACAAAACTGGTCACAAAATCAGCTAGATGATTGGTCATTCAGCAGTAAACAGGTTAATCAGGGATTTCTTTGGACACTAAATCTGGTAACATGGAACCAGTTTGACTGTTCTATACCTGGTGCTTCGGGAGAAGTAACTAGCAGGACAAGGGGTATTAGAAGATAGCAATATCTCACATTTCTAAGTTACCCGAGGAACCAGCTGCTGCAGGACCCGGTCTGCGCAGGACTAACTATTCTGTGAAGAAACAGTATCCAAGCCATGTACATATATAGAATTAGATTGCCCATTTGACTCCTGCTCACTGCCCGCAGATTGACTCAAGAACAAAGTAATGTGTTGTACTGTAGTCTACTAACTACAAGCTTCAAAATGATATGTGACATGACCACATTTGATAAAATTTATTTTCTGCCCACCATTTCCCCCACCCCTTCGGCTGATATCAAAATTCAAATGTGTCATGCACATCTCTGGCCATATGTGGAATCATACATTTCTATGTGAAATGGTCTAGGAGGAGTTGTGTTACAATTGATTGGTGCCCACTTTTGACCCTACCCTCAGTTTGACCCAAGATCAAAATAAGTCCTTGTACTGTAGTCTACTCATCATTGGCTTCAAAATGATATGTGACATGACCACCTTTGGAAATTTTTTATTTTTTACTCCACATTTCCCATCACTGGGGTCATACCAAAATTCCACAAGAGCTATCAGAAAATAGCAAATAGCTTACCTGTACTGTATATTAATTGTACATCACAGGATAGGATGGACCACCGGATAGTCACATTTTGAAATTTGACAATCAACATGTGAATTCAAAACACCTGTGGTACTACCCATTGGGCAAGCATAGCTTGGAGACTGAACCATAAAGCCTATCTGCCCAGTAGTAACGTGAAGTCATTTAATGACAACTGGCAAATGGTCCAAACATAAGCAAATTTCATATTCTTAAAAAAAGAAGAAACATTAAAAAAAACAATCAGCATAATACATATTTAGATGTCAAATGCTCTAGAAGTTGCATGACAATGGATCTGTGCCCACATTTGACCCCGCCCTCTACCCTCAGTTTGACGCAAGATCAAAATAATTTCTTGTATTGTTGTCTACTCATCGTTGGCTTGACAATGATATGTGACATGACCACCTTTGGATAAATTAAATTACTTACCCACAGTCCCCACACCCTGGGGTTCATGATAAAATTAAAAAAGTGTCACACAAATCACTGGCCAGATGTGCAATCATCTCCAAAGTTTCAAGTTTCTATCTGAAGTGGTCTAGGAGGAGTTGCATTACAATTGATTGGTACCCACTTTTGAAATTTTGACCCCGCCTCCCACCCTCAATTTGACCCAAGATCAAAATAATTCCTTGTACTGTAGACTACTTACCATTGGCTTGAAAATGATATGCAACATGACCTTTGGAAAAATTTAAATTTTGACACACATTTCCCACCCCCATGGCCCTGCCCCTGGGGTCATGCCAAAATTGTGATCCCACTACCCTCACTTAGACCCAAGATCGAAATAATTCCTTGTGCTGTAGTCTACTCAGCATTGGCTTCAAAATGGTATGTGACATGACCATGTTTGGATAAATTAAATTTTTGACCCACAGTCCCCACCCCCTGCGGTCATGACAAAATTTCAAAAGTGCCATGCACATTCCTCGCACTATGTGTAATCATACCGAAAGTTTAAAGGTCTCTGTGAAATGGTCTAAGACGAGTTGCGTTACAATCGATTGGTGCCCACTTTTGTCCCTACCCCCTACCCTAAGTTGGACCCAAGATAAAAATAATTCCTTGTATTGTAGTCTATTCATCATTGGCTTGACAATGATATGTGACATGACCACCTTTGCATAAATTAAATTTTTTACCCACAGTCCCCACCCCCTTGGCGTCATGACAAAATTTCAAAAGTGCCATGCATATCCATGGCCATATGTATAATCATACCAGAAGTTTCAAGTTTCTGCATGAAATGGGCTAGGAGGAGTTGCGATGGTAGCTCTTTTAAATAGACTGTTAAGATTGCCTTTCTGTTGCAATTTTTTGATTTGTTCAAGAAAATTTAAATGTTCTCATGGAAAATATCCATTTCTAGACCAAGGGAAGACTATTTTGAAAATCTACCACTGGAGTGACTGGCTCGGTTATCGAGCTAATCATTCCAGTTGTAAATTTTCATAAATAGTCTTCTCTTAGTTTGCAAATGGACATTTCACCAGACCATTTCCGATGCACTGAAGAAGGGGTAAAGGGTGACATCTAAAGTTGTCACCAACTGATGTAGCTAATTGAGACAGGAACTACTTTTACTGTCACGCTTCTAGTATTGAAACACACCACACATTTGTCAACTCAAGAAAACTGAATAGATAAGATTCTGAAACTGGTTGGAGGGCTTGGGTAGGGATATATGATGGCTGTGGCTACAGTTTCCAGTCAAATTTCATTCAATACATTCATCAACTTACGCAATACTTCTAGTATTATCAGGAAAATAAGATTTTAGCACTTTATGGTTCAAAGTGTTAAAAGCTAAATCACTAATCCGCTCTATTAAGAGAAGAGTATAATAGCGCATTTAAGCGTGCAAGATCACTCAAGCCTGTTTATAATGGGCACTGTATGGTCCATCAAAAAGTGGTTGTTAAAGACAGATAGTCAGTTAATACAACTTATTCGCTATACTATGCAGCGTTTTTGGACCAAAAGATGGTGGTTGCTTACAGCTTCTCATCATACCACCACCCCTTTTAAAGAATAACCATCTTTTGGCGCCAGAGCACGTGTTCGTCTTTGGGTAATAAATATCTTCCTGGTTATAAGCCTGAATTTCCATCTGATGGAGCTTTATCATGAAAGCTATATAAAATCGTTATTACTAGTTTGACCTTTTTTCCGCTGATGCCTAAATATTTAAGATATTATTGTGTGCTCTGACATCTATATTGTTGAATTTTTTGTAATGTGTTTGACTGAAAGTTGTTCCTCACGCAGCAATGACCTTCAGTCAACTTATTTTTAAAGAATCAACTCAGTCTACCAAACCATGTTGCTAAATAAACTTGGACATTCGGCTACAAGGAACAGGAGTGTGAAATCTAAAGTTGTCACCATAAATCTGCTCGACGGCGGAAACTGTAACAGATCTAACCTGTCTATTGAGGTACACCTCTGAAATTAGACCTTTGCTATATATGATGTAGTAATTTCGGAAGTTCACATCTCGGCCGTTTATGGACAGATTGTCTTCTAGTTTTCAAACACTCATTCATCTATGCCCACGCTGATATGACAAAGGTCATAGCATTCCGGGATCCAAGGCTCAAAAGAAGCCGATAGAAGAGGAATAGTAATAATAATAATAATAATAATAATAATAATAATAATAATAATAATGATAATAATAATAGTAATAATAATAATAATAATAATAATAATAATAATAATAATAATAATAAAAGAGAACAATCAGAACAATTTCTAAAAGGATTCCAAGTAAAAGTTAGCATTCTGCAGTATAAAGGTTAATACCAATCTATATTTTACCAGTAAAAGGGTTAATAGGCAGGAACAACTTTCAGTCAAATTGTTTTGAAAAATAGTCAGCATGTACCCTTAGCATCTACAATAAGTGCAAGTTTTATATTGGCATTCATAAGTTCATGGGTTAATCGGCTCCATGGTCAACTGCTGTTAATTGACAATTAAATCCCTATCACATTAATCTGTCTTCCTGTTCTCTGATGAAAATCCGTTTCTTTAACTGCTTTAGATAATATGTCTTGTCTCTCGGATCAGTCACCTAGGTGGCTTAGGAGAATATCTATATACAGAAACAAAACTGGTCACAAAAATCATGTAGATGATTGGCCATTCAGCAGTAAATAGGTAAATCAGGGATTGACCATACAGCCATAAACAAATCTAGAAGTGCATCTTTCCAATATGCTCAATGGAAACTGGAAATTAGTACAAAATCAATCAAGTAAGGGCTAACATTCTGCAGTATACAGGTAAATACAACAACTATAATATTTCACCAGTAGAAGGGTTAATAGGCAGGAACAACTTCCAAACAGATTGTTAAAATATTCTGTAGGTATCCTTGAGCATCTACAATAAGCGATAGGTTTATATTGCCATTCATAGGTTGATGAGTTAATTGGTCCCCATGGTCAACATGTATTAAATGACAATTAAATCCCTATCACATTAATATGTTTGCCTAGACCATTTACAGTAGCAAATCCAGTTCATTACTCCCACACACACACACACACACACACACACACACACACACACACACACACACACACACACACACACACACACACACACACACACACCATGGGAAACAGATATGGAATGACAATTAAATGTCACATTAAATCATTTTTATTAGACCCTCCACCAAATTGCATGCTGTTACATAATAAAGAGGAATATTAAGATCTAAATATCTTGGCTGTTAACTAATGGATGTGGTTTATTTTCTCTGACCCTCTGTGGATACTAAATCTGCCAAACCAATCATTGGCCATTTTGAAAAGTAACAAATTCGAAGTCAAGGTCCCAAATAACATAAGTATAAACATTTTTGCTATCAAAATCCATCAAATAAAAATGTTCAAAATGGCTACCAAGATGCTAAAATATTATTGGTCCAGTGCGGCCATATATGTTTAACTATGAACTTCTTACGAGCGATCTTTAATCGCCCACATGGACTAATGCTATTCTCCCGAGCCAGTCATTCGACTGGTAAATTTCCAGAAATAGTCTTCACTTGGCCTACTAATCGACATTCCTAAAGATCCCTGCAGAGCTCGGTTTGGCTGGCTTCATCATAAAAGGGTTAAGGCCCTATGTTTTTAACATTATGTTGAATATTTTGAAACTATTTCACTGGGCGCTGGTGCAGCAACAACACACAGTCAAATTAGTTTCAAAATATTCAACATGTTACATGAAATTCAGGGATCAATGTGTACAAATTGTATACAGATGTTCTCTGGTGAAATTCACTTTTTAGTAACTGCTCTAGATAATATTTCTTGTCATTCGGATCAATCACTTAGGTGGCTTTGGAGAAGATTTATATACAGACACAAAACTGGTCACAAAATTAGCTAGATGATTGGCCATTCAACAGTAAACAGGTTAATCAGGGATTGGCCATTCAGCAGTACAAATTCTAAGAAGTGTGTGACAATCTTATCTTTCCAATATTATTAATAGACACTGTAATTTTAGTACAAAATCAATGAAATGGAATTTAACATTCTGCAGTATAAGGGTTAATACAAATCTAATATTTCACCAATAGAAGGCTTAATAGGCAGGAACAATTTCCTGTCAAATTGTTTTGAAAAATATTCAACAGCTATCCTTAGCATCTACATTAAGTACAAGTTTTATATTGGCATTACTAAGTTCATGGGCTAATCAGCCAGGTTGTCAATTGGTATTAAATGGCAATTAAACCCCTATTATATTAATATGTTTACCTAGAGCACTTACAGTAGCAAATGCCATTTGCTACCCCCATGGTAACCAGATATAAAATGACAATTAAATGTCACATTAATCATTTTTATTAGAGCCTCTAGCAAACTGTCTTCTACTACATAATAATGAGGAAAATTAAAATCTAAATATTTCTGCACTTTAAAAATAGATCTCGGTCATTTTCACACACACTCTGCAGACGGTCAACTAACATATGTATAGCAATTTTTTCCATCAAAATCGATCAAATAAAAAAGTTCAAAATGGCCCCCAAATGCTCGAAATTGATTGGTCCATGGTGCCGATACTATCGGACCAATTGAGTTTTTGCGAAAAATTCTCACTTGCCGCCATTGACTGATTATATTCCCCAAATTTTAGCCAGATCGCTTCAGAAGTTCCAGAAGAGAAGATTATCTTGTCATTTATGACGTCATCAAGATGGCCGCCAACCCCCTGAGCCAAGCAGGCTCTATCTAGCTATTTGGTTTCGGGTATTGATCTCAACGAAATATTCTGAGTTTTAGTCCAATTCGCTTGCTGGTTTCGAGTTTTGGTTCAATTTACTTGCTGGAAATGGCTGGCGGTAGAATAATAATAAAAAAAAAAAAAAAAAAAAAATAATAATAATAATAATAATAAACGGAACAATCACTCTAGTCTTCCAGAGCTTCGCTCTTGGAAGCCTAATAATAATAATAATAATAATAATAATAATAATAATAATAATAATAATAATAATAATAATTACCTCCACCTTTGCTGGCAAGTCATTCCCATAAGTTATGGCAATGGTGATCTTCCCCTTCCCTCTATAAGCCTGAACGTGCTTGAGCATTGTTCCAGGTACCAAGCTGCTGGATTTTCAATCTGTAATTTGGTGTAAGCTATGTACTGTATATTCGAGGATGGTGGACTGGGGTGGGTGGGAAGGGTGGGTGTTAACAATTTAGTTTTATAATTAGCTACATGCATTGTCCTATACCTAGCCCGTTATTGGTGGGTGGCAGTTGGAACCCCATTGCTGCCCATTCATCTTTTGCACTTTTTTGGGGAGTCCATTGTTAAGGTAAAAAACGACCATTCAATATCTGACCCACAAAATTGTGAAATACATATAGCATATATATGAAGACACTCCTTTTTCAAACACCATCATTAGGTCATTGAAAAATCTCCGGGGGAGGGTGTGGGGTGGGGGGGGGTGGCTGGGCGGCAGTGGCAGCATTAACGATATAAATTGAAAAGGATTGACAATAGGTATACCCTCATTTCCCTCCTTATATCATAGATTGAGCTCGAAAAAATAAGTCATTAAGAAATCCCTCCTGACGTCATATATAGGTATAAATACCAAAATAGTTCTTTGAGGAAACCCACCCCCTCTGCAATAGATTAAATCACCTCCTCTTCCCCCTTCTCCTCCTCCTCCCCACCTCTTCCTCCTCCTTCACCTACTCCTCAAACGTGGTCCAGCATGTCGCATATCTACTAATATGACCAGACATACATTGTGTATATAGCATAGTATAGGTATAGGTCATGGTTTATAGTCTGCAACAGCGCTCGGTCAAATTAGTTTCAAAATATTTAACAGCATGTTTCTTAAATAGCTAAAACATACAATTAGTATAACGTGTCGGGCTATTAAGATGGGCTTAATCGAAACAGTAATGCGTCATGATTATGACGTCAGCATACACGTCGTGTAGTTGATTATGACTTCATATGATTGAGTGAGGAAATGGATTCATGAATCGAATCTATTCCAGGGGATATTTGTGGATTGTTTTCACTGGCTCAGAATCCTCATACAGAAGTATTTCATCATTTTCCAGCTAACATTTCAGCCCTACCCGAAAATATATTGCAGTATTTTCGATTTTACAATACTAACCTTACTTACGTTACTCTGTCGTTACAGGGCCAATACAGGGTCAATACGACACAGTATTAGGCAAGTAGTGGCCCAGCACCTTGCATTATCAGGGTTTATATTGTCGCGGGTTTGATTAGTTGACTAATGACGAGCAAACAGGGGTCTCACCTCGATATTGTTTTTCCGCGTTAAGGAATTCAATGGCAATCCCTTGGAGTTTGAATATGGTCACCTTCTTGTGGTAGCGCGGATATACCAGACAGCTTATCCATGGAATTGATCATCTTACGAGCCCTTAAAGGTGCATATTCACACAGGAATGCTTGGAAACAAAGTTCTTAAAATTGAATACTTTTACAGACTTCAATTGTATGCTCAGGTGCAACGAAACGGAATAGATCTTAACATATGATAACTTAATTCCATGTAAATTAATTCATATTTTTCAAAGTTGGGAAATTGAATAAGAGATACGAACGAGTACTTAATTCATATTCACGAGTAAATAATTTGATTAGTTTTTAAGGAATTAAGTCATCATATTGTAAATTTCTGACATCTCTGACTGTCGGTCGGTCGGTCGGTCGGTCGGTCGGTCGGTCGGTCGGTCGGTCTGTTATTCACTTTTAATCGATTTCCCTCCAAAATGTTAATCCGATTATGATGACTATTCGATCGGTCGCTACTAGAGGTAAGCTGGTGATGTAACTGTGACTACGCTTGCCCCTAATGGCATGATAGTAGACTCGCCTCTTTCGCCTCTTTACCACACTGAAGAATATTTCTAATGACTATCTGGGCCTGCCTAACCTATCTGACTCATCCAAGCTCGGGAGTGTGTAGTTCTTCTCTGACGACAACTAAGAACAACTAACGCGTAATTCAATTAAACGTATATACACTTTATTATGGTACTATAGATAATAATTTCAAGAAAAATCGCCATCAAGTAAACTTTATACAAAATGTGCAGATATTTTCTAAGTTCCCTTATCCAAATAATCATACCAATAAACCTATCATTTCCTACTCAAAACTAACATGAGCTACCACACGTCTTCACTCGCGGATTAAAGTTGGTTGAGTCATGTCCAACTGCTACAGCAGTCGCTTAAATAGCCATCCCTACTTATATAGCATGCTATTTTTAGCTCTCCCCGTCAGTTTCGTACAAAACCATTTCTCATTGGTCCTAATTCCCGTCAGCCAATCAGCGATTTTAAGCCATCTGATTATATCACTAAGGTAATTGATTCCAGCTCTGCGATTGGTCAAACTTGTATTTTAGTCAATCCACTTCAGTGATATTTTGCACAGAACAATCTCCACGTTAATCCTATGTGGATTCTTAAGTACAGGGGCTATGGGAGTGACGTCATCAGGTCACTAATTACGGAATTCAGTCACTGAGTGCAATTCCAGGACTTCTTGATTCTTCTCGAATGTTCCTGAATACTAAATATTATCATTATTATTATTATCTACATCCGGTTTCTTACGAAACTTGGTTCCCGCTCCCGTGGCTTATTTTGTACATTCACATCGTGTTGTAACCTGCAACCGGGATTCTTATGCCACATATTTACAATCTATTCTAGGTATCCTGATATTACATATACACGCTGGTTATCAATCCCACAGCGTTTACCAATCCCAATTATATATGACGTCCATGAGCATTGCTCATAGCTGTTGCTACTATGCTACATTGATGTATGACGTCCCTACATATTATTTACGGCGGGAAACTATAGCCCATGCTAGCCTCTCCATATTAAATCATTTCTAAATCCGTGTTGAATTGTATTCACATCTGCACTGTGATTCATTACTGTAGCATACATACAAAACTATTATCATCTCTCCTATCATCCTGTTACCAAGGGCTACTCATGCCATTCCGGATCCAAGTACGCCTATCTAATTACACATGCATTTTGGCCGTACTTGCCTCAATCATTAATATACATAACTGCATATTTACATTCTCATACAAACATGGACAGACCGATGCTGTTTCCTAAAAGATGTTGCTACATCTCGCTAGACAATTAGACAAGGTGCTGGTCACCTCGAGATTCCGCGTGCACAAGGGTTAACTATTATCAGGCCATAAATGAGTGCATCAGAGTAGGTTGATCAGTACAGATCATCCAAATCCACAATACGTTAAGATTTATTTCGCCATATTACATTGAGGCACACAATTTTAAGCCTCTAAATTTATATAATTCAAACAATTTTATTTTTAAGCATTATGGTGTGAATGTTCATCTTTATTTCTTTTGTCCAGAGCATCTCAAAGCGCTGACAATGCTATTCATATTAATTAAATGATAACTAACCTCATCTTACGATATCTATACATATGATCTAATAGGCCACTCATAAACTAGGTTTGGGATTTTAAGATTTTATTATCCCGTCAAAGAAAGATATTCAGGTTTTAGTAGCTAAATGTTGGTAGATTCTACAGCTTATGGTGGCTGTCATGATTTACTTTTCAACCTATCAGAACAAGCTTAGCGCGTCTGATTTGGTATATGTGCTCAGTCATAGAGGTGCCAACTATAGCTTTACAATATGGTATAAAAGCAACCGTACAGCTAAGCTGTTGAATATGTTAAAACTAATTTAACTGGAAGTTGCTGCTGCCATAGGCTTTAGTTTCAAAATATTCAACAAGAAGATTATGACATAATAAAGAATGTACCTCTATGAATGAGCACATATACCAAATCAGACGCGCTAAGCTTGTTCTGATAGGTTGAAAAGTAAATCATGACAGCCACCATAAGCTGTAGAAATCTACCAACATTTAGCTACTAAAACCTGAATATCTTTCTTTGACGGGATAATAAAATCTTAAAATCCCAAACCTAGTTTATGAGTGGCCTATTAGATCATATGTATAGATATCGTAAGATGAGGTTAGTTATCATTTAATTAATATGAATAGCATTGTCAGCGCTTTGAGGTGCTCTGGACAAAAGAAATAAAGATGATTCATATTAACATTAGATCGCTGCTAAAAAATTTTGATAAATTTAATAACTTTATGGATTCCAGCTCACATGAATTTAGCGTCATAGGAATTACTGAGACATGGTTGAAACCTGACTCACCACTGGACTTAATTAATATGCAAAATTACAAATTCATTGAAAAACACAGGCCAACTAAAAAAGGTGGTGGTGTAGGCATCTACATAAAGGACAGTTTACAGTATGATTTGAGAGATGACCTGTCAATGAATGAAGAATTTATTGAAACTATTTTTATTGAAATTCCCAATGAAAAAACTAAAAATAAACTTGTCGGTGTCACATACAGACCTCCTGGAAGTGACAACGACAAATTTATGAAATCATTCGAAAAAATTCTAAATACCATACAAAATGAAAAGAAATCCGCTTATATATTAGGTGACTTTAATATTGATTTGTTAAAACAACATAGCTTCTACACTCAAGACCTATTAAATTTATTAAAGATATCTGGCTTTTATCCATTTATAACGAAACCAACAAGAATTACAGAATGCTCGGCTACTGTTATTGACAACATCATCTCGAATAATGCTGTAAGTGGCAAGAATCAAACAGGTATCTTTGTTGTAGATATTTCAGACCATTTACCTATTTTCTATATAGAAAAAGAAAACAAAAAAGGAAAATCATTTGTAAAAGAAACAGTAACTTGTAGAGACTTTAAAAAGGAAAATTTAGAAATGTTCAAAAACAATATGGCTAACATAAACTGGAACCAGGTAATTGAATCCCAGTCATGTGAAGATGCCTACAACACCTTCCACACTATATGCTCTAACATCTATGAATCTGCCTTTCCACTTAAAAATATTAAGAAATTTAAACAAAATCCTACTAAACCATGGATTACAAGAGGAGTGATAGCTGCCTGTCACAAGAAAAACAAGTTATATCTGAATTTTATTAAATATCCGACAAAGTATAATGACTCACAGTTCAAGAAATATAGAAACAGGCTAAATCAGATAATTAGGACAGCAATAATACATTATTTTCATAATAAATTTGATGAACAAAAAGATAATATAAAGGAAACATGGAAACTGATTAAATCATTACTAAATAAGAAAAAAACCAATACTGAAGCATCACGGTTTATTTATAATAATAGAGTCATTAACGACAAAAAAGAAATAGCAGACAAATTTAATGAGTATTTTACTAACATTGGTCCTAATTTATCACAAAAAATTCAACCCAGCTCGAACATACATATAACGGACTTTCTAACAGGTAGTTATCAACACTCTATTTTCCTAAATCCAACAGATACTCACGAAATCTACAAAATACTAATGCAAATTAACACAGCTAAAAGTGCTGGAATCGATAATTTCAAATGGAAAATTTTTAAACACTGTGTAACAGAAATACTAACACCATTGGACCACATCTGTAATCTCTCACTTACACAGGGAGTATTTCCATCAAGATTAAAGGTTGCACGTGTGACACCCATATACAAAGCTAAAGATGTATCTGACTTTACTAATTATCGGCCAGTCTCGGTACTTCCACTTTTCTCAAAACTCTTAGAAAAGCTGTATTTTAGTAGAATTACTAAATATCTAAACAAAAACTCAATCATATATCCTTCTCAATATGGTTTCAGAGAAAAACACTCTACTATGCTTGCCATTGTGGATATGATAGAAAAATTATCAACCTCCCTTGAGAATAATGAACATACGCTAGGTGTATTCTTGGATCTTTCCAAAGCCTTCGATACAATTGATCATACAATTTTACTGCAAAAGCTTGCATACTATGGAATAAGAGGTACTGCATTGAACTGGATACAGAGTTACCTGTCAAACAGGGAACAGTGTGTACAATTCAATGGGGCTATCTCTGAATACAAAAATATAGTTTGTGGTGTTCCCCAAGGTTCAGTTCTTGGGCCCCTGCTGTTTCTCCTATATATGAATGACATACCCAAAGTCTGCAAACATCTCTCACTAATACTTTTTGCAGATGACACAAATGCTTTCTGCAGCCACAAGGATATAGAAATTCTATACAAAAATGTCAATAATGAAATGGCAAAATTAATAGACTGGTTTAAAGTAAACAAATTGTCCTTAAATGTATCAAAAACTAATTATATACTATTCACAAAATCTAAGAAACTAAAAGAAATAGCTCTCCCAAACCTCTATATCGACAACCAGATAATTCAAGAAGCACAATATGCTAAGTTTTTAGGAGTATATCTGGACAAAAATTTAACATGGGAGAAGCATATTGAAATTATTACTACCAGGGTAGCAAAAAGCATTGGCATCATTCGCAGACTGAAACCCTATCTAACACCTAATATTATTAAAACCCTGTACTGCACAATGATACTTCCTCACATCACCTACTGCAATGCTATCTGGACTAATACATCTCAAGCTAGACTAAAAAAACTAAAATCTCTGCAAAAGCAATCTATTAAACTATTTTCACAAACAGCAGGTGGCCAGGATATCTTTAAATCTGAAAAGGTCTTAAAACTTGAGGACATAGGAGGGCTCCAACTATACACAATCTTAAGGGACTTCCACAATGGCAACTTACCCTCTTCCTTATCTAACATTTTTATGCTCAATACACAATTGCATCCTCACAACACAAGAACAAGAGATAACCTCCATTCAACACACCACCAAACAAAAGCAGCACAACAAAAACCCTCATACAAAGCAATTCAGTTATGGAATAATACAGACACAAGCACACGCACAGACATCATACAGCTACAGTACTTTAAGCAGAATATCAAAAAGAAGATTATAGAAACCTACTAGACTCTGGAAAACACACACCATCATGGCATGCTATTCTCATACTTGCACCCAGTCACCAGAACAAATAATAATAATAATATTAATAATAAGAAGAATATCTGTCATAATGGTAACTACCAAACAACTAACTCTACCATCACAGCCTAAAAATACTTTGTCATTGATAATAAGAATATGTAATATAGAATTATTAACTTAAGCAAGATAAGCACACATCCCTCTGTCATGTCTTTCCCTGTAAAAATGTAAATTGTCATACGTCTATTAACTGTTGGACTGCTGGAAGCGGACAATAACTCCAATTGGCAATGACTCTGGATTGGCTGAGTATTCTAGAAAAATTTGACTGAAAGTTGCTTGTGGCTTAGCCACCGACAACGTTTGGTCAAATTGTTTTAGAGGTACTCAGCATACCCTGAGTTAGGCTCCATGGAAATGTAGACTGCAGAGGCTTGGCAGCGAGACAGTTAACTATATGTATATATAGGACTATAACATGTTAACCGTATGTATTCAGTATTCTCATGTCCTATACTGTTGTTGTTATATGTTATATGTTATATGTAGGGGTCCACCGCCACATAGGCTCTGCCTTTGGTGGACTACCTGTTGTGAAACTGTAAATGTATATTCTATATCAAAATAAATAATCTTGAACTTGAACTTGAACTTGTAATGCGTTGGCACATACATGACATCATGCACTATCCATAGAGGAGACACAATGGTGACGATCACTGTTCAATATTTACGCGATATTACAAAGAAGATAAGTGTGATACAGTTAAAGCGATGCTAATCTCATCTCAAATGTTGTATTGCACCGATAGAATAAGGTTTATAGATTCCATATCATTCATACCCTGTCACATTCCCTGATCTGTATTGCAATTATCTGTTTTGTAATATCGAGTAAATGTTGAACAGTGATCGACACCATTTTGTTTCCTCAAGCTATTGTGTGTGACGTCATGTAAGCTCCATTACCTCACATTCTTTATTATGTAATGCTCGTCTCATTGAATATTTTGAAACTAATTTGACTGAAAGTTGTTGCTGCCATAGGCAGCAACAACTTCCAATCAAATTGGTTTCAAAATATTCAACAGCTTACCCGTAGGATTGCTTTTATACCACAGTGCCAAACTATAGATGGTGTCTCTATGACTGAGCTTATATACCGAGGCAGACACACTAGGGGTTTTCTGATTGGTTGAAAAGTAAATCATGACAGCCATCATAGGGTGTAGAAATCTACCAACATTTCACTACTAAATCCTGAATATCTTTCCTTAGCGGCGTGAAAAAAAGCTTAACATTACCTGGATAGTTTATGACCGGCGTGTTAGATCACCTGGATAGCTATCAAGAGATGGGATTAGTTATCCTTTGAGGGAATGCGACATAATTTGAATACTATGGAATCTATAAACAATAATCTATCGGTGCAATACAACATTTGAGATGAGATTAGCATCCCTTTAACTCTTTAATGAAGGCAATCTTTGAAAAAGTTACGATTGAAGTTTATAATTATAGTTTTCTGTTGTCCTGCAAATGGACATTCCTCAAGACCAGCAAAGCGACTTGACCGTCAACGAATTAATGGTCAAGACACGTACATTTTCACTTAGCCAGTGTCCATTTGCAGGTCAATGGAAGATTATTTTTTGTCAAATTACCACTGGAATGACATTGCAGTCGCAAATTTTCAAAAATAGACTTCTCTTGGCTTGCAAATGGACATCCCGCAAGACCTAAACAGAGGCTGGTTTGTTAGGCTTGACTTTAAGCTTTCAAATTGCCATAAGATGAGGTTAAGCTAGCCATTTGACTCAGGAGAACAGTAACAAAGCCTTTATAGAGCGATTCGATCTGTCACTCAATTCTCTGACGTCATAATCAAATACGTCACATGTTTGCTGACGTCAGAATCTTAATGACTTATAGATATGCCCCACTAGTCACGAACCTGGACTAATGGTATGGTTTTGCTGAATTTATAATTGATATTCTGCTGATTAAAAAACAACCACCCAATCTAACTGGAAGCTGTTGATGGTTGTCGGGATGGGGGACTGAGTGCGTGCGTGCGTGCGTGCGTGCGTGCGTGCGTGCGTGCGTGCGTGCGTGCGTGCGTGCGTGCGTGCGTGCGTGCGTGCGTGCGTGCGTGCGTGCGTGCGTGCGTGTGAGACTTATGTGTGTATAATATTATGAACATAGCTTTTCACACGCACTGCTTAAATTTCACTGTATCTGATTCCCATAGTAAAGTAATGCTGTTTGTGCGTCGGCTATCGCAATTACCAGCCGGAAGTAGTATGCAAGATGCATTTCGGGAAGGTATTTCCCCAAAATACGCTAATATGGTAAAGGTCTATTTACTGCGCAACCCTTCGGGGAAGCATCTCAAAGACATCATTTCCAGCCCCTCAACAACTGCCATCATTTCACTGCCCAGTCGTCCGTGAAACAGTTGGATTTAGCTCTGTAATGACGAGCTAGGTTACAATCACTCATTCCAGTGGGAAATCTTCACAACTACTCTTATCTTGGCCTGAAAATCGACATTACTACAGACCACCTGCAAATGTCGTTTGGGCCGACTTAACTATTAACCGTCTTATGTCAACTTAACACCGTAATGGTATGGAGGCCACAACCGGCATCTACAGTAGTCTTGGAGAATGTCAATCTACATAACACATATTTGGAAATTTACCGCTGAAATGACTGGCTCGGTTATTGAGCCAGCCATTCCATACGTTAAGAATTTAAAAATAGCCCCTCTCATGACCGGCAACTGGACACTGACAAAGTAACATCTTTTTATTCACCTGCACATTAACCATTAAATAATGGTCAAGTCGGCTAAAAGTGCAATCGTCCTGAGCAATAACCATTTGTAGTCCAGCAAAAAGATGCTTTCTTTATAAATTCCAGTGGTATGTTACAAATAGTATTCTTTTCACTTGGGCAATTGAATGGTTAATTTATGGAAGTAACATTTCGAGCGATTTGAAACGATTTTCACACAAGAGGGGTTAAAGAGTTAGGTTGATGCAAGGGGTGTGTGAGTGGACACGGGGTTGGGTGGGGGGTAGGATGGGGGTGGGATGGGGGCGGGCTGGGGTGGGATGGGGGCGGGTTGGGGTGGGTGGGACGGGTGGGGGTGGGGAGATGGGGTGGGGTTGGGGGGTTGGGGGTTGAGGTGGGGGTGGTGTGTGGGGGTGGGGGATGGAAGGGGGGGGGGGGGGGGTGGACGGGAGAGGGGTACGCCTGACGCTGTTATGAACTCATCTTTGATGATGATATACCATTACTTATATTAACCGTTATCACACTGGTTAAAAAATGCACCACGTGCACAGGCATACTTTGTCATTTTCAAGGCGGCCATACATCTAAGTAGTTGATTATTCTTAAAACCATTAGACATCAACAGCTTCTAGGCAAATTTGTTTCAAAATAATCAGCACTGGGTCTGCTTTGTGGTATTCTGTGACAGGATTTATAGCATATTTACAATTACAAAAACTGTAAGGATATGCATAATTTGATATGCCTATATAGTTATCCCGAATTGGCAATGGACTTTTCCATCTCTAGCTATGCCTCGCTTATCAGTAGCTAAGCTCCACCCACACCTCGCCGTATAGGGATTTATCGATCCCCGAATTCCCTCACTATCAATTTCCTGAAAACTATACAGGGAAGCCTATGGCAGCAACAGCGCCCAGTCAAATTAGTTTCAAAATATTCAACCGCATGTTGATTAAATAGCAAAGAATTACATAACATTTCAAACTCGGTCACTTTTCATATCTCTATTATGAACCTCGTTGAAAATGATCAATTTTTCACTCGGTTTCAACTCGGTCCGTAATAGTGGTATGAAAAGTGACCTCGTTCCAGATTATCTATATATTATTCATAATAATTGCTATGCGGTCCGTTGTCACGTTTTGTGTCAAATTATCGTAACATATGATGTGGCATTCCGTACAAATTATTTCATCACGTTTTTAATTGCGAAGTTGGACTCGTGTCTCTAATTCAAGCTCATAACTTAAAGAATTGTATTAATTCGTGCGTAACGAAATCGTCAGTTGTTAAGATTTATTTCGTTTGGATACATCTAGGCACACAGTGTAAGCTTCTAAAATTATTCTTGTTATTAATATTGTTAAGCCTCGAAATTTGTCGTAACCAAACGGATTGCTCCATTGTTGGTTATCTAACTTATGGATTGGTTTCCATGTTCAACCAACCATCGACCATGATTTCAGAAATCAATTTTGGTTGTTTATAAAATTGACTTTATTAATGTATTTTAACTTGCCAAGGCTAGAAAACGAATACTTTTTGGAAAAGAATTTAAATTTAATTGTTATAACTATATAGTATTACTCCTTAGTCTAAGGCCTTGATCTCACTCGGGACTTAACCGGCGTAACGCAATACTGAGGTATGGCGTTATTCCCGATTAACTCCCTAGTGAGAACACGGCCTTAGAATTAATTCTTTCAGCACTAAAATAGTATGTTAATTTCAAAGCAACCCTACCAATAGCATGTTGAATATTTTGAAACTCATTTGACTGGAAGCTGTTGTTGTCTAAGGCAGCAACAGCTTCCAGTCAAATTGGTTTCAAATTATTCAACAGATTATTTCTTAAATTATTAAGAATCTGTCATACCTGCGACTTGCTTTGAAAGGGGTAATTATCCTTGAACATGCTATAATTACTGCATTGAAAATGGGTAAAAAAATGAGACCCTGTTATGATCAATCATTAATTGATCATCGGTTAGTATAACCAATCATCGATCACAAAAATAGTACCAATTCCATACACTAAAAACAATAGAACATTGCTGTGTTTCACCCAACTTTTTAACCAGCTTTCTCAGCAAACAAGGCGCTGCTGCTGCTACTGCTACTGCTACTGCTGCTAGTACTGCTGCTACTGCTACTGCTACTGCTGCTGCTGCTGCTACTGCTGCTGCTACTGCTGCTACTGCTGCTGCTGCTACTGCTACTGCTACTGCTGCTACTGCTGCTACTGCTGCTACTGCTGCTACTGCTGCTGCTACTACTGCTACTGCTACTGCTGCTGCTGCTGCTTCTACTGCTACTGCTACTGCTGCTGCTGCTGCTACTGCTGCTGCTACTGCTGCTGCTGCTACTGCTGCTACTGATGCTGCTGCTGCTACTGCTACTGCTACTGCTACTGCTGCTGCTACTGCTGCTACTGCTGCTACTGCTGCTGCTACTACTGCTGCTGCTACTGCTACTGCTACTGCTGCTGCTGCTGCTGCTGCTGCTACTGCTACTGCTGCTACTACTGCTGCTACTACTGCTACTGCTACTGCTGCTACTGCTAGGGATCCAAGTTTGTTCAAACGAAACCGATCGGCCAATATGGCCGGCGGACATCTTGGATTTTGGCCGATTTTAGGAAATGTCTTTAAAAATCCTATCTGAAACCGCATGGGGGATTGATGCAAACCTCATGAAATATCATCTAGCGCAAGATCTGAAACAAGTTTGTTCAAGGGAACTTAATTGGTTAGATAGTTCGGCCGCCATCTTGGTTGACCTACTTTTAGTGAAAACAACTTCTTCTCGAGAACCGCCAAAGGGATCGGGTTGAAATTTGGCAGAGAAGATTAGGGACTAAGGGCCATTAAAGTTTGTTCAAGGGAAGTTGATCTATAAAAAAAACATGGCCGCCGTGGGCCAATCAAAATATAGTGTGTTTGGTGGCCATATTTGATTAATTTTGAGGCTGAAATTGGTTCTATATATATTTTTGGGTATTCTGATCTCAAATTTACAATTTTCTAAACTGTTGGATAAACGGTTTGGCGGCCATCTTTGATCATTTTCCCGCCAAAAGCAATGGGAAATTTAAAATGTCTTCTCGAGAACTGCTGGGCCAATTTCAATTAGATTTTGGCAGGAAGCATCATTTGGGTGTAGAGATTCAAGTTTGTTCAAACGAAGCTGATCGGCCAATTTGGCCGGCAGCCATCTTGGATTTTGGCCGATTTTTTATAAACGTTTTTAAAAATCTTCTCCGAAACCGCTTGGTGGATTGAAGGAAATACCATGAAATATGAGCTGGACCAAGTTTATTCAAGGGAACTTAATTGATCCTATGGCTCGGCGGCCATCTTGGTGGACCTAGTTTTAGCGATAACAACTTCTCCAGAACCGCTGAATGGATCGGGCCGAAATATTTTTTTGAAATTAATATCAAAATATGTAACAGCTTTCCTGTATCGTTGCCACGAAATTAAGATACAAGGAATTTATGGGCAAAATGGTTATGTTAACATTTGCGCTTTATTGATAGTTCTCCCCCAAACAGATTGTTCCCACTGTTGTGCTGTTAATTACGTACTTTGTTTATTTTAATAGTTTTTTTAACGCATCATTTGTTTTGTATCGTGATGCAAAGCATATCGTGACGCACACATCGTGATACGTATCGCTTCGTAATTTAGGGAATCGTTGCAGCACTAACGTGTCGTGCCACCTTTTGTAGCCCAAGTAGTATTTTATTCGACCCAGGCAACGCTCGATTCTGTCCTATGCTCATTAAGTAACCCATTAACCCTCGAATTTGCACAATAAAATTTCAATTTCCTCATAGAAAATGTCCATTTTATAGACCAAGAGAAGACTATTTTTGAAATTTTAACACTGGAATTACTGGCTCGGTTATTGAGTCAGGCATTCCAGTGATAAATTTTCAAAAATAGTCTACTCTTGGTCTACATATGGACATTTCTCAAGACCACTGCAGAAGACGTTCTCGGCTGATATGAGGGGTAATGGGTTAATTAATTCACTCTACAAGCTTGGTCAAGAAAGGTTACATCTTTACTTAGTGAATGTTTATTTGCATGCCAAGAGAAGCCTATTTTGAAAATATATTGCTGGAATGATTAACTACTCTTACCCCTTAACCATTTACCGATCAAACTGACCAAAACCGACCTCTGCAGTGGTCTTGAGGACTGTCCAGTTGCGTGCCAAGAGAAAGGTATTTTTGAAAATGGGTCACGGGAATGTCTGTTTCGATAACTAAGCCAGTCATTCAAGTTAAAGTTTTTCAAAAATACTCTTCTTAACCTGCAAATAGGAAAAATGAAATTAATCTAACCAAAAATGTCAATTTTTTGACAAATCTTTTCCATTAAATTGGTTAATTAATATTAATTTTCCACACACATAATGCCATGTGCCAAAGCGTTACAGATATCCAATCAATTGTTCTGATCACAAGTGATGGATTAAAGGTGCATATTCAGAGCAAAATTACAGAAAATTAAATTGTTTAGATTATATACTTTTAACGGCCTAAACTAAGCGAAATTGAAATAGAGGCACGAGCCTCTATTTCAATTTCGCAACTTAAAAAATTATATTAATTTATATGGAATGAAATCAACATATGTTAAGATTTATTTCGTTTCATTACATATAGACACATAATTTAAGCCTATAAAAGAATACAATTTTAACAATTTTATTTTTAAGCATTCTGGTGTGAATATGCACCTTTAAGGAACGGAATATCGTCACTCGTGTGCAAAGCGTGCAGCGCCTGTGGCTGCTGTTTATACAGTCAATACCATGGCTTCCTTGCGTCAACAGAAACAGCTTTTGACATTTTCCTCTTATCATAGTACAAGTACTAGTTAGTTGTTAACCTGTTTACCCACCAGGCCAGAAAGGACAAATTATGATACAAAGAATATTATAAAGCGAATATTTTGAAACTAATTTCACTGGGAGCTATTGCAGCAACAGCTCCTACTCAAATTAGTTTCAAAATATTCAACAGATTTCCTATATGGTTGTATTGAACTGGAAATTGAAGGGGTCAAGATTAATTTATATTTAATATTGTATCGTCATAAATGGTAACCATATAGGTTTTGTCTGTTGCGCGATTAACGCGTACATGTAACATTATTTAACTGCCCCCCTGCTGAGTTTATACAGACTGCATTTTCTAGGGGATATACTCTGGCTATAATGAATACTTTGTAAACGATTTGACTGAAAGTTGTTGGTGATTAAGACACCACTAACTTTCAGTTAAATTGTTTTTTAAATACTCACCAGGTCCAGAGTTATTGCCCATTGAAATTACTGTCTGATGGCTTGGAGCAGTCTGACAGATACTATCCACTTGATGTCAAAATGTTGTGGTGCTCATAGCTAGAAGAAATTCCAGTGAATATTTTGGAAACGATTTTGCTGATAGCTGTTATTGTTGGTATAGAGAGTAGCAGCTTACAGAAAGCCGCGTGTCCAAAATAATCAATCACAATTATCATAGGAATTAAAGAATTAATTGATAAATTTATTTGAAATTTCACTGATGTAGAATTCGGCCTTTCATTTCGGGAAGTTTTTAATCCGGTCAACCATTACAGGTATGTTGTATTGTTGCTCTTAATTACATTTTTTGAAATTAATTTGACTGGAAGTGGTTGCTTATTGTTGTGGATGAAAGGAATTTATGTGTGTGTATTAACCATTTAACACTCATATCAGCCAAAAACGGCTTCTGCGGTGGTCTTGAGAAATGCCCATTTGCAAACCATTGGAGAAACTATTTTTGAAAATTTACCACTTGAATGACTGACTCTATAACTGAACCAGTCATCCCTGTACTAAATTTTCATAAATAGTCTTCTCTTGGTCTGCACATGGACATTTTCTATGAGAAAATTGAAATTTTCTTGAACAACTTCGAGGGTTAAAGTGTTAATCTTTAAAGCATTTTAATCATTTAATCTTCAAATTTAGGGCCAAGTGGGTTTCCGCTATAACGCAGAATACACAGAATTGGTAATTTGAAACGGAAAAGTTATTTTCAAACGGAAATCAACAGAAAATCACATCTAACTGCAAAAAAACATTTGTAAATTTAAACAGAAACATACTGTTAAAGCGGATATTAACGGGTTTAATGTGTGAGAGATTCTCGTGTAAAGTTGTAAATGTTTACCCACCCTTGTCTTCATGACTCTAGTTTTCTACTGTTTGGACATAATGATAACATAATACACAACACAAATCTGACTGTTTTATTGAATTTATTTATGCGTACATGCATTAGATAATGTAAGTTTGCAAAACGGAATCGACAATTTTGCGAAACGGAAAATGGCAGTGTTGTTCCGATTAATCGATTTGCTCGATGATTGATTGGTTCGCACGTTCAATCAACCGATCGATCATGATTTCAGAGATCGAGTTTGGTTGTTTATAAATTGACTTTATTAATATATTTTAACTGGTCGCGCTAGAAAACGAATACTTTTTAGAAAAGAATTTAAATTTAATTGTTACAACTGTATAGTATTACTCCTGAGTCTAAGACATTAATTCTTTCAGCTCTGAAACAGTATATTAATTTCAAAACCACCATACCAATAACATGGTGAATATTTTGAAACTTATTTGACTGGAAGCTGTTGCTGCCTAAGGCAGCAACAGCTTTCAGTCAAATTAGTTTCACAATATTCAACAGATTATTTCTTAAATTATTAAGAATCTGTCATACAATTTACGTGCGACTTGGTTTGAAAGGGGGTAATTATCCTTGAACATGCTATAATTACTGCACTCAAAATGGGTAAAAATGAGAAAATGTTAAGATCGATCATTAAATGATCATTGGTTAGTATGTAAAACCAATCATCGATCACAAAAAGAGTACCAATTCCCAACACTAACAAATGGCAAATGTTGACACTAAAAACAACTGTCCCGCAACAAATTCGGTCTGAAAAGCCTCAATTTTGTCGTAGAAAATGTCCCTTCGCAACTTCTAAGATAATCTGACTATTCTTGAAAGTTTGCAATTCGGTAATTTTCAAAAAACCCGTCTGCAGTCTTGGCCTACAAATAGACATTTCTCAGGACAACTGAAATTAGGCTCAGGTTTGGGAATTAGCTGGACCATATGATGTCGCTACTTATTCCTTATATACGTCATGTTCAAAATTGTGGTGAACTTAAACATGTTTCTGGATTTGTTTTGGAAACAATTACCCTATTTCAGAGCTGTACTGTAAATGATTGACAGCCGTTCTTTCATGTTGTGATAACCTGATTGGAAGAAAGATTTTTGGTCTTAAAAAAGACCAAAATTTCAATAGGTATTTACTCTGGACCTGCTGAATATTTTGAAAACATTTTGATTGAAAGATGTTGGTGGCTAAGACACCAACAACTTTCAGTCAAATTGTTTTCAAAATGTTCAACAGATCCAGAGTTAAACTATAAAGTTTTGGATTTACTTGACCAACCGTGATGATTAACACGCTAATGATCGGTCACAAAAATCAAGTTTTGTTTCATTTGCAGGACATGGAATGACTATTTTTGAAAACTGAAATGACTTACTCTGTTACCAATTCAATTTAATTCAATTCAATTTATTACTCCCAGACTTTATACAAAGTATGCTGGGAACATATTTACATTCATATAGATATATACTAGTGGTGTACAAGTGTATAAGTGTATAGCCGGGTTTTTTGTTTCAGCAATAACAGTACTATTGCTAGAAGAATTAGTAGTAGTAGTAGTAGTAGTAGTAGTAGTAGTAGTAGTAGTAGTAGTAGTAGTAGTAGTAGTAGTAGTAGTAGTACTAGTGGTAGTAGTAGTAGTAGTAGTAGTAGTAGTATTAGTAGTAGTAGTAGTAGTAGTAGTAGTAGTAGTAGTAGTAGTAGTAGTAGTAGTAGTAGTAGTAGTAGTAGTAGTAGTAGTAGTAGTAGTAGTAGTAGTAGTAGTAGTAGTAGTAGCAGCAGCAGCAGCAGTCGTCTTCGTCGTCGTCGTCGTCATCGCCTTCGTCGTTGTTGCTGTTCAGTACTAGGTCAGGGATAAGTACACATTTTAGAGTGTCATAACTATTGCGACTAGTGTCTCTGATCTCATTGTATAGCACACCTCGGCATACAAAATGAGAAAAATTATTCTATTTCTGCCCAAAATACGCTATAACCATTGCAGCAAATTGGCATAGTTTTCTTTGCAATGTCAAGTTGGGAGTCGACAATAGCCTTTCACATTTATAGTAGTTTGGTCGCGTAGAGTAATAAGCAGGTATGAATAATTTACGGGATTCTTAAAAAAAATGAACATAGAAACAAGTAATGGTATTCGTCACCAATATCATTATTATTGCATAATGGACATGTTCTGTTGATTTTTGCTATTCCTGTCCGGCGGCCTGTTTCAATTGGCAAGCGGTGATTGGCAGTCCTAAGTTTCGTAAGAGTTCTTCGACTAGAGCTGAGTCATTCCTGTGTTAAAAATTCTTGGACATTAAAAATGTAACTTGTGCAGAAATTGTATTTTTATATTTTTTTTTACAAATCTTCTTCTTTTCGTTCGCTGATCATACCGCCAGTCCTAAGTGACTATCAACATGATCACAAGCGTTAAGTGCGTGGATCCATGGTTTATTAGAATGCGCCGTGCAGCCTGGAACATCCGTCTTCATCACTCGAGGTTTCTGTCAGGGTTACCTCACCCTTACCTCCTTTAGTCGCCTCTTACGACACGCAGAGGATACGGAAGGTGTATTCTAAGCGCCACCTACAGGGCTAATTACACTTTACAAATCATAACCAGTAAATAATGGTTAACCCTTTTAGACTCATATCAGCCAAAACAGCTTCTGCAGTGGTCTTATGAAATGTACATTTGCAGACCAAGAGAAGACTATTTTTGAAAATTAACCACTGGAATGACTGACTCGATAATCGAGCCAGTCATTCCAGTGGGAAATTGTAAAAAAAAGTCTTCTTGATCTGCAAATGTACACTTTCCTAAAGAAATTTTACGGTTAAAGGCTTAATATAACTGTTTGCCTTCGTACAGTACAGCTCAGAAATAACGTAAAATGGTTACAAGGTGAAATACATGTAAAATCTACTTTTGAATACTTTGAGCATAATGCAGGAATCCAGTTTATCGATCGATCAGCAACAGCGCCCAGTCAAATTAGTTTCAAAATATTCAACAGCTTACCTTTCTGGAAATTGTAGTTCAGAGAGTTCAGGGATCGATTGGTCCAGACATTGGACAAATGTGAGTGGAGGTTAGCTAGAGATGGGCGGGGAATAGATAAAACTGGATTCCTCCTTTATTAGGCTAGGCGCTGTTTCTGCCATAGACTTATGTATACTAACAGGTCACCTGCATAGTTTTCTTGTAGTTAAGATTCAGAGAGAGCAAGGATCGATTGATCCCAACACGGACAAAGCGTGGGTGGAGCTTAGCTAGAGATGGGCAGGACATAGCTAAAACAGCATTCTTACATGATTTTACATGTTTCTGTCTAATGACGTGTTCATAACGAACATTTCCATTTCTAGCTCACCTGGCTTGAAAGGCCAAGTGAGCTTAGACCATGGCGACCGTCCGTCGTATATCCGTCGTCCGTCCGTCCATCAACGTTTCCTTTAAACGACTTCTTCTCAAGAACCGCTGCCCCGATTTTTAATCATATTTGGCAGGAAGCATCTTTAGGCCATAGGGATCGAAGTTTGTTCAAACAAAGTCAATCGGCCAATTCTGCCAGCGGCCATCTTTGGATTTTGGCCGATTTTAGGAAACGTCTTTAAAAATGTTCTTCTCCGAAACCGCTTGGGGGATTGGTGCACATCTCATGACATATGATCTACGGTAAGAGCAGAACTAAGTTTGTTCAAGTCCACTTGATTGGTCCGATGGTTCGGCCGCCATCTTGGTTGACCTAGTTTTAGTGAAAACAACTTCTCCAGAGCCGCTAAAGGGATCTGGCCGAAATTTGGCGGATATGATTAGGGACTAAGAGCCATTAAAGTTTATTCAAGGGAAGTTGATCCGTCAAAAAAACATGGGCGCAGCGGGCCAATCCAAACATAGCGTGTTTGGTGGCCATATTGGAATTTTTTATTTGATGGCTTTTGAGGCCGAAATTGGTTTTATAAATATTTTTGGGTATTCTTATCTCAAATTTACAATTTTCGAAGCTGTCGGATAAACCGTTTGACATGCATCTTGGATCATTTTCCCGCCAACAGCTTCCATACTAAAGCAATGGGACATTTAAAATGTCTTCTTCTCGAGAACTGCTGGGCCGATTTTAATTATATTTGGCAGTAAGCAATCTTAGGGTGTAGGGATTCAAGTATATTTAAAGTAACCCGATCGGCAAATTTGGCCGGCGGCTATCTTGGATTTTGACCGATTTTTAGAAACGTCTAAATATGTTTTACTCCGAAACCACTTGAGGGATTGAAGCAAACCTCATGAAATATGATCCAGGGCAAGAGCTGAACCACGTTTGTTCAAGGGATGGCAGCCATCTTGGTTGACCTAATTTTAGCTAAAATGATTTCTCCAGAGCCGCTGAAGGGATCAGGCCGAAATTTGGCAAATATGATTAGGGACAAAGGGCCATTAAAGTTTGTTCAAGAGATGTTGATCCGTCAAAAAACATGGCCGTCGTGGGGCAATCAATATATAGTGTCTTTGGCGGTCATATTGGATTTTTTAAAGCAATGGGATATTTAAAATGTTTTCTTCTGGAGATTATATTTGGCAGGAAGCATCCTTAGGGCGTAGAGATTCAAGTTTGTTCAAACGAAGCCGATTGGCCAATTTGGCCGGCGGCCATCTTGGATTTTGGCCAATTCTTAGAAACGTCTTTAAAAATCTCCGACGCCGCTTGGGGAATCAATTCAAGACTCGTGAAACTTCATCTAGGGCAAAAGCTAATCCAAATTTGTTTAACAGCCTTCTTGGATGACCTAGTTTTCGCAAAAATAACTCCAGAACCTCTACTTATAGCCAATCGACTTTCTAGGTTAAATGGCTATGTTGCGGATGAGCGATACAGGCCCCTTGGGCCTCTTGTTGGTTTCGCCAGCGTTGAAGGACTAATTTGATCTTTTCCTTTGAACTCGTCGCCCGATACTGGCAGACCGCAACTGGCATGCTTGGCAGATGGCTGGAAATTATTTGGCGGCGGATTGCATGTGAGTTCGACTGGCGGTTAGCGAGTACTTTAAGTTTAAGGTCAATGAGCTAAATATTCAAGCCAGTGGCGTCGCTGGGTACTGGCACACTTGGCTCAGGCCGCCACGGGTGTTATTCACAGCGGCCGGACTCTTTTTTCAGCAAAAAACCCTAATTCAAATGAGTCAAGTGACAACTAGACAAATTGGTTCCGCTAAATTGCACAAGCGGGCGCGTGCACCGACTCATGTATCAATATGTAGCCCCCAATTCACGCCATTCTTGTGTGTGTTTTCTGTATCATTTGAGGATACCCTCAAGCCACGGGAATTTGTAGAGGCAGACACGAACAGGGTGTACATATTTTCGAAGCTGAAAGTTTACATATAACAGAATAGGCATGATAACCTATATTAATTATATAATTAAGAGCAAACTAGAAATTTTGATAATGCATATTTTATACATTATCGGCCTATATCAGATATGCAAATTCTGGAGCGCCGGAAGCATGGGACAGAGGCCCTGTTGCTCTTTTGATAGGGATGGGCCAGCTGCGCAATTTAGCCATTTCTTTTTTAAAATGACAACTTTAGTTGCATTAAACGAATGGTACAGCACCATAGTATTGGTGTTAATGAAGAAGCCATTATCAGCCAGAAGACACCTACCTATTGTTCACTCAATAATCTGACGTCATTAAAATACGTCACATTTTAGGCGACGTCACAATCAAAATGATAATTATCCGTCTCGAAAATCGAAAGCTCTATCAGACCATATTGTAAGAAATTGTTATCTATGTTGTTTGTCATAAACAGTATACGTCGGTTGAAACGTACAGAGCTATATATTGTATGTATGTGTCATGATCGGTTTAACACTCACGACGAAGCCGGCCAGAACCGGCCTCTGTAGTGGTCTTGGGGAATGTCCATTTGCAGGCCAAGAGAAGAATATTTTTTTGAAAATTTACGACTGGAATGACTGGCTCGATAACCGAGCCAGTCATTCCAGTCGTAAATTTTCAAAAAAATATTCTTCTCTTGGCCTGCAAATGGACATTCCCCAAGACCACTACAGAGGTAAATTTCCAAAGATATTCTTTACCTGGCCTGCTAATGGACATTCAATAAGAATTTTTTTTAATTTTTGAACAAATTTAGCCATTAAAGGGTTAACTGAGCTAATGGACTTTTCAAGTTTTAACATGCTGTTAAATATTTTGAAACTAAGTTGAATGGGCGCAACCAATCAAATTAGTGATTTCATCTGCCAGCGAGTCTACTTGTTAAATAGCGAGATCTTTTAAGCATTTGCTAATGTGGCGCAGAATGTTATTACGTTCCTGGCGTAGTTTGGTGCGGTCTTCACTTTGGCCACTGATAGATGAGCAGCCGTAACACTTTCTGCTCTGCTGATAGTTTTACTACTACAGGGTATACTTAGTTCGGTTGTTTGTTAGACCACGTATGGCACTGGTAGCTGATGATTCCCTAGATTTCAATATTTTGGTTAGGGCTTCATTTGGATCGGAGCTGACATCGATGTTAGCTATCTGCTCCCCGAGTGCCCTTTTGTATGACATTTGAGTGCCAGTGTCGCTGATGAGCTTGGACAGGTTGTACGTGACTCTACCCTCTTTCCTGTAATGGGGTTTATTAGGTAGATATGGTTCATTTGAGAGCGTGCAATGTCTGGCTTATCGTCAGAATTGAGGTTTACGCCAGGCCAGTTGCAATGGAGATGAGCTACGGTTAGTGAGTCTACTTCTTGTAAACACAAAGCTGAGAGTATGAGTCAAGTCATTGAAGTCAGTTCACCACAGGGAGATGGTCTATCCCTTGTGCATTTCACCTGTTACCTTGCTGCTGCATTGATATCCGTGCGGGAAAGTTCCACAAGAACCGCCCCACGCCCTCAGTGTCTATACTGGGTACGCCACTATAGATGGAATGTGCAGACGACGTGGCCTTTACAGACAAGGAAAGGGAAACCCTTGACGAACCTCTCCCAATAGCTGCAAGCAAACTAAAATTGGGAATCTCTTTATGAATGAATCCAAAACAGAGTTCACCCACATATACCTATCTACAAAGCATGAGACTAAATACAATAACGAAGTTCTTCTTGGCGGCGAACCATGGAGGAAAAGTACAATCCTGGGCTCACTGCTTTGTGGTACTGCTGATATTGCTGCGCGCTTCGTCATAGGGAACATAGCTTCCTAGTCCATCTGAAAGCTATGGATTCGTAGATCAAAGATGCCCTTGCCAAAAAAGAGTACGTTTATACAATGCAACCTGCGTATCATTGATGCTGTATAACTGTAACAGCTGGGCAGCTCCAAAGGCAGCTCTAGACAAACTTTATGCCTGTCACCGTAAACACCTACGCACCATCACTAGCCACCGATGACCAGACAGCATAATTTCCAATGGTGCACTATACAAGATGTGTAATAAATCGCCGCTGCCTGTAAAGTTCGCCCATCAAAGATGGTCCACGTGTGTCCATTTGCTAAGGATACAAGAAGAAACACCCGCGAAGAGAGCCTTGGAATTCGCCCTACTGAGAGCCAGCGCGTATAAAGCCCCGAAAGGACGTCATTACATAAATCTGCTAAGCGTGCTACGAGGTGACCTCAAGAAAGCAGTACTCGGTACGCTCAAATCAAGAATAGACCTTAGGAATCTAAGGCCATCGGCTGAGGACAAGACTAATTGAAGCTGTATGATGTTTCTACTACTACACCCGCAGAATACAGTAATCACAGATATGCGGGTCGCGATTGGCTGAATAATAATACTAAATCATTATTTCCGCGCACTGATAGATGTAATACTATCAACCATAGATATCAAGCAATAGACTGCTCCATTTCTATCTATGCCCCGCCCATTTTAAGCTAAGCGCTGCCCACTTTAATTTGCGTTGATATTGACATATTTTGAATCATGACCTCGCAGAATCCCAATTTCAAGGTAACAGTACAGGTCATCTGTTGGATATTATAAAACAATTTCTACATCCCGGAGGAGTAACTAAGATTTTTTAAACCCTTTCACGATGAAGCCGGCCAAAACCGGCCTCTGTAGTGGTCTTTGGGAATGTCCATTTGCAGGCCAAGAGAAGAATACTTTTTGAAAATTTACGACTGGAATGACTGGCTCGATAACCGAGTCAGTCATTCCAGTAGTTAATTTTCAAAAATATTCTTCACCTGGCCCGCTAATGGACATTCAATAAGTAATTTTTCTTTGAATTTTGGAACAAATATAGTCATTAAAGGGTTGTGTTACTGTGCATAGCAACAACAGCGCCTAGTCAAATTAGTTTCAAAATATTCAACAAAATGTGTATTAAATAGTAAATCTATCGAAGAAATACAATTTGTAGACTTGACGGATTAATACAGTATTCTCGGTCAGTTATGGTTGTAATGTCCGACTGCATATGACGTAATTGACTATGACGTCATATACTTGTTTGACAAGTCGCATTCATCCATTCTTACACCTCACGATTGACTTTTCAATATTCATAACTGGGTTATTATTGCGACTCCAATCTACATGCTGGGTAATTGATTGTGGTGTCACTATGCCCTCTGTTTTGATAAATGTAATCATGCTAGTTTTTTTTCGTAATATTTTTAATCTGCCGTTTATTCATTTTTTTATGAATGAATATATTCATAATCGATTGCGCTTCTCGAATTTATCTGTTCCCTCACACATAATTTGAATTTATTGGCATAAATTTAAATTTTTTGGATATAGATTTTATTACACCAGATGTGGTTGAAAAACAAATTCTAACAAATTCCTTGTTATGTATTGTCTCTCGTGACCTGGATGTAGACACGTGGTCCAGCTAACAGTATATTATTCAATGCGTAGGAATAATTTGACAAGTAGGAACAGGTAAATTTATTAATGTCGCATTAATATGGAGCGATCCGATCTGTGGCACGCGTACATGACGTCATACTCTATTACCGCATATCTAGGCTGACTCCGCCTTACACAGTGACGTATCTAGCTCTGCCATGGCCATTGAAAAGTCGATTCTGTTCACGAATTTAACGTTTTAAAGATTTA
This sequence comes from Chaetoderma sp. LZ-2023a, assembly GCA_034401795.1. Classification (NCBI taxonomy): domain Eukaryota; kingdom Metazoa; phylum Mollusca; class Caudofoveata; order Chaetodermatida; family Chaetodermatidae; genus Chaetoderma; species Chaetoderma sp. LZ-2023a. The sequence continues at coordinate 22,383,418 of CM067361.1, read as the reverse complement.
ATTAACCCTTTCACGACGAAGCCGGCCAAAATAGGCCTCTTGAGTGGTCTTGAGGAATGCCCATTTGCAGACCAAGAAAATACTATTTTTGAAAATTTACCACTGGAATGACTGGCTCGATAACCGAGCCAGTCATTCCAGTGGTAAATTAAAAAAAAAAGTCTTCATTTAGCCTGCAAATGGACATTCAATAAGCAAACCTTTTGATTTTTGGATCAATCTTAGTCATTAAAGGGTTAAATATTCTGCATAATATTGTGAATCTGATTCGACGGAGCGCTGTTGCTGCCACGTGGCGCTGTTGCCGCTATAGGCAGTAACACTCCCTCGTTAACTTAGTTTCCCATATCTCATCTATTGCAGAGTGAACTAAGGACACATAGCGAAAATATGTCATCTGAGGACCGCATTCAAAGCCCTTATCGGGAATGGAAGCCACCAAATGTACAGAGCAAGTGCACCTACCATGAAGCCAAAAACAAGAGTGATTCTCCCCATACGCATGTGACGCCAACGTGAGTATGTCACCAGCTCTGCAAGCGCCACCACCGGCCGCAGCAGCAGCAGCAATAGCAGCAGGAGCACCACCACCATCACCACCACCACCACCACCACCAACAGCAACAGCAACAGCAACAGCAACAACAACAACAACAACATCAACACCTTCATTAGAAACACTATTATTATTATTATTATTATTATTATTATTATTATTATTATTATTATTATTATTATTATTATTGTTATTATTGTGATTATTATTATATATTCTGCCCTGGTAATTAGTGGAACAAAGCTAAAGATTTTGCCTAACATCCTGCATCATATCGGTAACACGCCACTTGTCAGGTTGGACAAGCTCCGGCAGAGTGAAGGACTGGAGTGCGACCTATGTAAGTCCTAAACCAATATGCGTCTTCTCGAAGGTAAATGAGAAACTATTGAAATAGGCATAGCATTTTTGTTTTACATTTTAATCCTGACTATATTAAAACAATATTAACACGTAGATTTCAATATTTGTGCATTAAATATAGACACGTAGTTCTGGAAACATCAGTACTAGTGGTGATGGTGGTAGAAGTAGTAGTAGTAGTAGTAGTAGTAGTAGTAGTAGTAGTAGTCGTAGTAGTAGTAGTAGTAGTAGTAGTTTTATTATTGTCAAGCATTAGTTCTATGAACCCTGGCATTGACGACGCACTGGCACTAGGATATAGCTCATTCATCATCTGGAATGTAGTGTATACCTTTTTCAATTTTCGACCCGAGCGGTGTTCGAACCAGTGAATTCTATGACATCTTCCGCCTAGCGGTTGGGGGGGGGGGCGAATAGCTTACCACCAGACCAGCATCCAGAGGACAAAAATCCTCTTTCACTGGACTAACTTTCTATTACCCGTCTCACACCACACGAATTGACTGAAATTGATGGTGTACATTTAAGACATTCTTTTACGTTTTTCTGAGATCCATTCTGCTATATCAATTGGCACTCGCAAATATGAAGTTTTTTTTATTGTTATCAAGCATTAGTTCTATGAACCCTGTCATTGACGACGCACTGGCATTAGGATATAGCTCAGTAGTAGTAGTAGTAGTAGTAGTAGTAGTAGTAGTAGCAGCAGCAGCAGCAGCAGCAGCAGCAGTAGTAGTAGTAGTAGTAGTAGTAGTAGTAGTAGTAGTAGTAGTAGTAGTAGTTAATATTGTCAACGCACTGGCTCAGAATCTTCACTAATTGAACAAATTCAAAAATGTAAAATATTTTGGTGTATCTTACTGCCTGAGATTTGTCAATTTGTTTGAGTAAAGCCATATGACATTAATGTTAACCCTTTAATAGCTAAATTTGTTCAATAAAATCAAAATATGCGTTTATTTATTTAATGTACATTTGCAGGCACAGACAAGGTCATTCCGAGCCAGTCATTTCAGTGGTAATTTTCAAAAAATATTCCAATCCCGACCGGCAAATTGGGCATTGCCTAACATCACTCCAGGGGCCACTTTTTCCCTGACTTCGTCATAAAAGCGTCAATGTTGAATAATTAAGATGGATATTCTGGATCGCTATTTGAGATTTGCTTTTACCAAGATGTCACGTAGATTCGGATTTTTCTTAAACTCAATTACTGGACGCTTGTTGAAGGAGTGTTTCAGTTTCTCCTGTAGGTTTTGATACTCATCTTTCAAGATTTTGGAAATTTCAACGTTTTCCGTTTATAGGTCAGAATGAATGGCGTTTTCCCACGTTAATTAGATACGCCTGAGTCCGAGTTTATTCACCTTGGTCACTGTGTTTCGAGTTCTTTAATACAAAACGATTGCCAAAGTTTTCTTTGTTTGTATTTGTTATCGTTTTCTGCCCTATCTGAAAGGGGTGGCTGTTCAATCGGCATAATTCCAATGTCAGGATTGACTAAATGGCCCGGAAGATTAAAATGTTCGGAAACATGCGTGTCTTCCTCTAGCCCAATATCTGAAAGGTGTCGACTTGCCCGCCATTTTAATGAACATTTGGTTTCGCCGACATACTCCTTTTGGCACAATTTGTCTGCTATACTCGCTCCGTGATCCGATTGAGCTGTGTTTAGTTCAATGTCTAAATTTGGTCAAGAAAATCTGAATATTTCCTTATTGAATATCTGTTTGTAGGCCATCAGAAGACTATTTCTGAAAATTTACCACTGGAATGGCTGGCTCGGTTACCGCGCGAGTCACTTCAGTGGAACAATTTTAGAAAAACAAGTCTTTTCTTGGCCTGCAAATGGGCCTTCCTGAAGACCTTCCCAGAGGCCAGTTTTGGCCGGCTTCATCGCGAAAGCGTTAATGTACTTATACACATAGCCAAAGATGGTGTAGATCAATGCTTCATAACTGACAGATAACGCATGTTTACGACAACACAAAATGCCAAAACTGTTTTATTTTTCTTCTTCATTCGAAGTGGTTAAATGTGAATATTTCAATGCTGCTGGTAGCGTCAAGGACAGAATTGCGAAGCGAATGGTGGAACATGCAGAGATGAAAGGAATTTTGAAGCCCGGTGATACAATAATAGAAGCCACATCTGGCAATACAGGTAAGCCATGTCGCGTCAGCAGTCAGTATCTTCTGTCGTTCTCGTGTTAAATGATATGGTGTCCCTATTATTAATTCAGATAAAGTTTCAGTTTTCTTTATTCTCTCAGGCCGTTTTTCAACAGCATTTGAGGTAGTTTTGAAAATTTACAATGTGACGGTAAAGATATAGAGTAATTATACAGCATATGATGTTTGTTATCTAACAAATTATTATTATTTTTATTATTACTATTATTATTATTATTATTATTATTATTATCAATCACTACAATCATTATTACATCTTAACCAGCTTGTAATCTAATCATGGATTCTCTTTGATTGCCCTAGACATTTTGACGGCCTGGTAAGGAGTGGCTTATTGCATATTGCAAACAATCCTCTATATTATTATTTTGTACAACGTATGCAGGTATGTATTTCTGTCTTAGATTATTATATTTCGGGCAGGTAAAAAGGAAATGAATCTCATCATCTAGACAGTTAGTCTTTAGTTGCTTGGGTAATGTTGCGTGTCTTGCAACTAGAAAAAGTTCCATTTTGTTTAAGACATACACCTAAATAGATGAATTCGTCAACGATATCTATAGTATTCTGTCAAATATTGAATGTTAATTCTGTTCGATTTTTACATTTAGCAAACACCAGTACTTTAGCTTTTGTAGTATTTATGTGCAGTTTCCAGGCAATACAGTAGTTATTGAATACACTTAGAGCATTTTGAAATGTATCTGGAGAATCTGCTAGGCTGACAATGTCATCTCCTTATTAAAGGACACTAAGATACAGGATAACGATTTAATTGTTCATATGGTTGTTCTGTTAAGAATCTAAGGCCAGATATTCTATGCTCAATTAGATATTCCTCGATGTTATTCAAAAAGATTGAAAAAGGAATGGTGATAGGTTTTCACCTTGCCGTATGCCGCTATTGCACATGAAATAATCTGAATCTGCCTTATTATGGGTGACAACGGATTTTATGGATTTGTAGATATTATGTATAATTTTAAGACATTTACCTGTTAAATTAACTTTAATTAGCTTGTTCCAACTGCCATTCCTCCAGACGGTGTCAAACGCTTGTTGGAAATCAATAAAACAGCAGTACATTGTCTTCCTTTGGACAAATAATAGTTCTTTTATTATATGCAGAGAAAATATGTTATCTAATGTAGACCTCCCTTTTCTGAAACCTGTATCTGATTCTGAAATAATTTCCGCATATTTGCTTAGTCGTTTGTTAAAAATCGAAGTGAATAACTTTCTCAAACAGCTCAGTAGTGTGATTGGGCGATATTCTCGTGGGTCTGGTTGGTCTCCCTTACATTTTTATATAGAGATTGTCTTTCCTATTAACCAAGACTTGGGCATATAACCACAGTCAAATACTGAATGAATTAAACATTTTCTCGTAGAATGGAACCATTATGTCTATCGTAGCCTTGATATACTCATTATTGATTTGACCAACGCCTGCAGCTTTAACGGTTTTCAAGATATTTATTGATTCAATGATTTCACTCCGTGTAATCAGTAGGTCTAGTTTTTCACAGTCTGGGGTATCAATTGCTGTACTTTCATCTATATCATATGGCTCTGAAGATTCATTGCTTGTATTGTATTAAAAGAATTCTTCAAGTTCAAGTTTTTTATTGTCTGTTCTATGTAGGATTTGAAGCTTTGTATGTGATTGCTGTCGCATGTCTTGTGAGAACTGCTTAAGGGCTCGTTTATATTGTTTTCTAGCTAATTTCAATCTTTGATGGTTGTTTTCTGTTTTATTGATACTATAACCTTTCCGTGCCTTGGGGTATATTTGTCGTTTCTGATCACATTCTTTGCCAAACAATTATTTTTCCTGCCCTTACTTAGATATGCATTTTTTTGCCGAATGTTATTATTATTATTATTATTATTATTATTATTATTATTATTATTATTATTATTATTATTATTATTATTGTCGTTGTCGTCGTCATCGTATATCTGATATTAAGTGGTCATATTCATATACCTCAAACTCTTTGATTGATTCAATACAGTTAATATTTCCAAGTGTATAATCAGGCACGCTTCCGTGGCTACAAGTCGCGTTGCCTAATTGTTTGTCTTTGCCTAGCCTACCGTTTATACTAAATATATTAAGATTTTTGCAATAATTTCCTTCCGGTACTATTTATTGGCGCTAGGCATTGACTTTTTCTGTCTGTGGGGGCTCCGATATCTGCTAATTGTTTTAGGCCCTTATTGGGCCATTCTTCGACTCCGAAATGAGAAAGTGTAAAGTTATCGAATACGTCATAATCACGTTTTGACTCTGTTCTTGCGTTGAGGTCACCAACTACGCAGACAATGGTCTTATCGCTCTTATCTCTCAACCTTATCAAAGGCATCATTAGAGTAATACTTGGAGGTTTCAGGTGCGATATAAACAACTCCTAATATCATGGATTTACCGCTACTAATAATATCTTTAATTTGTATCCACATAACGAAATCATTATCACTATGCGGCTCTATTATGTGGGTACATTTTGCGAGATGATTTTTTGCTAACAAACCTATGCCACCAGCCGATGCATTTCCCTTTCGTAGTTTTACAAACAGGGTATAATCCGGTATTGAGACCTAATCAGTATCACTGACCTTTAGTTCGTTTGGATACATAATATCGTGCGTATTTATAAAATCGATAAATTCTGGGAACTGTAGCTTCGACCTAATACCACCTAATTTAGTATATGAAGTAAGCCACTCCCTACACGCTCGTGATATTGGTACATGTTGGCAGGGGTATTAGCAGTAGCAAGAATGGTATCATTAGCAATATTATTATTTGACAATACTAATGGACAATTGGATGGATAACTAGAATGCACTCGATGCAGATGCTGACACACTCACGCCTTTGTGATCTTGTTTTGCCAATGCCCTTAGTGACCCCAGTGGCGTAGATAGTTGATTCGTTGACCCTAAGCAGAAATCAATCACAAAGTGTCGTAATATGAAGGCGTGCGGTAAATCTGGTGCATTCCAAAGTTATGACCAAAATGAGTATTCCAGTATGGACTACTTGTATGTTTGCTTTATCATGAACCTCATCAGCCTTCTAGACACATATAGTAAGAGTTTTTGTGCCAAATTTGGTGACTCTACCTGGCTAAAGATTTGCTTTTCGGCATACACTTCGCGAACCCATGGCCAAAGATATTTGAAATTTGACCCGGAAATGACATTATTTCTAGGTACTTATAACATGAATGTATGTGTCGAATGTGGTAATTTAAGGATACAAATGTGTATTTCAGGATGCACTTAGTGACCCCGTGATCTAGAAATGTTTTACTTGCCACAAAAGTGTCTTTATAGACAGTCACAATATGTATACACCCTACAGAGTTGGTGATGCTACATGTGCCTTCTTGCATTGCAGTTATTGACGAAAATGTGTATTCCTGTATGCACTATGACCCCGTGACCTCGATGTTTCAACTTTTGACCCAAACAACTATTTTTTAAATCATCCATAATATGAATAATGTATGTGCCAAAAGTGACGAGTCTACCTTATAGTATTCCAGCGGTTTGCTTCGCACTGGCCGATTGGCTGACCGACCAACCGACCGACCAACCAACCGACCGACTGGCCGACCGATGGGCAGACGGACGGATGGATGGATCGACGAACGGACGGACGGACGGACGGATGGACGGATGGACGGATGGACAGACAGACAGACAGACAGACAGACAGACAGACACCAACCGCAATACTCGCACGAGCTTTCTCATTGTGAGTAACTGACACATTATGTCCTAGTATGTGAGCATTTCCGCATGCAATCGTCAGTATCACATCAATTGTCAACACCGCAGTAAATTAAGGGAAATTGAAGATATATGTAAAGATTTGCTATGGAATTTCCCTGATTTTGACTGATTTTATTTGATAGTTTCACTTGGTGTCGACTGTTTCGTTTTAAACAATGGCGTTGAATGAGGTAATACGTGAATTGGTTGCATTACATTTGGCAATAGCTTTTTTTGAAATGACGAATATTGGCAAACAATAGAGACGGAATGCATATCTTTTACCAATCTTCCATGTTAAACGCAATACCACTACTTAGTAACCGCAGAATATAAGTAAATTTTGCAACGAACCTAAGTAATATGAAACTAGAATGCAGTTGTTGGAGATGATGACTTACGCGTGTGCTCCCTGTCGTGGCGAGGCACTTAGTGATCCCTGTGACCGGGATATTTGATGCATTGGCCTCAAAGTCAAAGCAATCACAAACTGGCTTAATATAAAGGCGTGCGCTAAATCTGGTTATTCAACCCTTTTGCATTCCAAAGCTATGTCTAAAGAGATATATTCGGGTATGCACTTCGCAACCCTGTGACCTAAATATTTGATGCTTTGTCCTGTGACTCATCACACGTCTGGCCACCTATACTATGAATGGATGTGCCAAATTTAGCAATTCTACTTACACGCGTTCACAATTTATAGCTAAGATCTGTGGTTCGGGATACATTTGGTGATCCCGTAACATAGATATGTGAACTTCTGGCCTCAAGCTAAAATCATGTCTAGCCATTTATAATGTGAATATGTGGGTATGAAATCTGGTTACTCTACATTGCAGATATGGTAATTCTACCTTCTTGCAGTTTGACTTGCAGAGTTATTGTGGAAAATGTGTGTTCCGGTATATCTTATAAGTGACCCCGTGACCTCGATTTTTTACCTTTTAACCCCAAACTATAAATTGTTATAACCACTCATAATATGAATACATGTTTGAAATTGAGTGATTTTACATCTAAGGATTCCGGAGTTATGTCAAAACATTGTTAAATGTATCAGCATTTACCTATTGAAACCTAAGTATCTTTCTTTGACTGGATGACACAAAACTTAAACACAGCGCATAATACCAACCTGGTATAGTGCGCCACATCAATAGACCCTTCACACATTGATGTATTTGGGGAAAATACCTTCCCACAATGCATTGCTCGCACAAATTCTGGCTGGTTATCCCGCCGGACGGCGCTAGGACCATATTACTTTACCATTAGACTGAGACACGGCGAACTTTAAGCAGTTTATAAGAAGAACTCAGTTCATGATATTATTGTAGGCATACATCATTGGAAAACTAAGCCAATTTTCTATACATTTCTGTATTATACGTTAGTATATTTTTTTGTAAAATGTTATCCAGTTGATTATAGTTTTAAAATAGCCCATATTGTCCACTTGATTTAATGACTCTAGGAATAATGGTGTATATACGGAAATATCTTTTACACAAATATACATAATAATACGTTAATGTTAATTAATTCACCTTTCCAGAGTATTCATCCATCATCTGACCTCGTATGACGTCATAATCAGCTCAGCGCGTGTATGATGACGTCACAAGCAATAGTAACCCAACGCGGGTCTATTTCTTGTTTTGGTTTTAGAATTCAGTAGTTGCGTAATGCCATCAATGTGGGAAAAAGCTGTATTAGCAATTTTTAAAATTTCGTTGCTCGTGTTTCACAAGTCTGGTGAAATATCCCGTAATGCGTGTTTTTAAATTGCCAACACATTGCTTATTTAATTTTAAATTGATAAAACGTTATTGAATACAATGGTCGCCATACACTTTGAAGATTTTCGATCCTATTTCTTCAACTTTGATGACACTACCGTTCTAATTGATTATGATATCTTTTCCGTCTTGCGTAAAGTTTGTATGGTAAGTTGCTGCGACAACTCACTTTACTCAAAACACAAAAGATGGATATCTGGATGTAAAGCACGATATTGGTGTATGATATCCGGGCCTGATCTGACTAAGTCTCAGAAGAATGAGGTACGATACGGTGGTCTTCCGTATGCTCCAGAGTTAAACACAACAAAACTATTGCCTTGAAGTTATCAAGGTGATGACTTTAATGCTAACGCTAACTGTACAAAAGAAGATGACTTTTACTGTCATAAAGTATGAATACATTTATACTAAGTTGAAAGCTTATAACTATTTATCAAACTACTCCTATTCAATTCTAAAAGGATTACTCTCAGTCAAACTGATCTGCTATCCTAACTAGTTACGTTTTACAATAATTTCAACCAACGCTCCTCATCTATACCAATTTACCGACCCCTATCAAAACTCTAAGTGCTCCTTTTATACTCTCCGAGTTCCCGTTACCGCGTTCAGAATTCCATCCGCCATCCCCGGATTATGACACCTCCCCTGACCAAAACTACTTCCGGAAACGACACCTCACTGAACGTGGTCCAACTGGTTCGGGCGGTTCTGGCTTGATGTGATCTGTCAGTTTCTATCAACAATTACTCGTTTCTGATAATTAGCCTGCCATATCCGATTGACGTATAGTTGATATACAAATTTGTTCCCAACAGGATGTTATGTATTTGACTCTATTCTGTCCATGTCCTCTTCCTTGCTCTTAGGCCTATGCCTGTAATTTTAGGAAGGTTAATAGCACTGGAGCTATATGTGCTCATCACCAGCTGGTGTTGTTGTGCTTTCTAGGGTCAGTCGGTTCGTTGTTATTCGCTCATTATACTTAACGCTTCTCATCGATTCCTCTCGATTTCTACTAGCTTATTATTTTGTAAACCACCGCCCCGACCAACTGCTGAATACTATCAACTATTTGCTGATCCCATGGCAACAACTTTCATCCTTAATTTATCTACTCACTGACAGATACCATCAAACCAGCACCGCCGATTCTCCCCCTACTTCATTTCATTTTCAGTCCTAATACTATTCTAGTTTCCATACTAGTTTCGCATCCGCACTATCGCTGGTGACGTCATCCAGTCACTCAGTGCATTCAGTCACCCAGTGCAAACACCTACTATTCTGTACTCTATTATTACGATGTTATCCCTCCTCTAGCTCACCTGGTATTTTCAAAAGATAATATATTTTCTACTAAGGTCCTACTCGTAAATATAAGATGTCCACCGGGTCATGACTCCCACTAGACAATCCAATATCTACAACTTGTTTAACTAATCTTTTAGGTATCGGTCTGGCTTTAGTCGCTGCAGTAAAAGGCTATCGATGTATACTGACGATGCCAGAGAGAATGAGCTCAGAAAAGGTGAGTTGAACCAATGCCAAGCACGGCATTTGCAATGCTCGTAAAGATATAAGATATCTATTTCTACTCGCTTTGAAGATGTTATAGGCATATTGAGTACAACATGTTAGGAGTGACCATGGGCGTGCTTGTGTTATTTAGCCTCTCTTGCGATAACACTTTAATGAGGAATTTTGTTCAACAAATTTAAATATTTACTTATTGAATGCCCATTTGCAGGCCAGGAGAAGACTATTTTTGAAAATTTGAGAGAATAAAGGTATCTTGACTTGACTTGAGAACAGTATTTCTGACAATCTATTGCTAATACGACATACTCTTCTCTTGGGCTTCATATGGCTATTCCCCAAGACCACGTCGGGGGGTGGGGGGCTGGTGGGGCTGGGGCGGCGCGGTGGGTGGGTGGGTGGGTGGGTGGGTGAGGTGGTGGATATGGAGAGGATATTTGGTTTCTGGCACTTGAAATCAAGCGTATATAGCTAGCTATTGGCATTATTGTTATCATCCATTGTCACATTTATAGTAATACATTTTTCTAGATGTCAGGAATAATACTTTGAATATTTTGAGGCTGATAATTTTATATGGCGTACAGTTAATTTTTTAAGATGGTCAAGTCACTGCACTGGTGCATGAAACGTGATAGGAAAAGCCTTTAGATTGCTCTCTATATGTACACAATGTACAACAAGGCCATCATAGAATGCCCCACCCACCTAATTACATGTCCAACGAGGTTTTTCAAAGACGAAATGACTATGCCACTTCTTCTCGTGGGCATGCGCGTGGTGATGCAACATATGCTTCATTTGCATGCCAATATATCGTATAAATTTGATGTCCATTGAAAAGTAACGTCTGACAACCTGTTCGGATCTGATTTTAAACCTAGTACACTTAATCTCTTCGAAGTTCCAGTGCTGCAACAAGTGTATGTATCGTGGTATAACTGGTATTTTCTAATTTGGGTAGCTGGATTCTTTCACATGTTAAATGGTTAATCTCATTTAAAATTTATTACATTTTTTTTTTGTTTTGGTAACTATTCTGAGAATAATGTCATTGGGAGATGTTTCAAATTACTTTTAAAATATTCAACCACTTTCCTGTATGGTTAGCTTGAAATTGAGCATCTGGCAAGTCAAGGTCATAGGCAGCAACAGCACCCAGTCAAACTAGTTACAAAATATTCAACAGCTTACCGTAGAGTTTTCAGGAAATTGATAGTTATGACATTCTGGGATCGATCAATCCCAACACGGTGAAGTGTGGTTGGAGCTTATTCGCTGGAGATGGGCGGACAGAGCTAACAATGTAAAGGTCCATTGTACTGTGCATGTTGTTTATTATGTATAGGTGGACATGTTGATTGCATTAGGAGCTGAGATTGTGAGAACGCCAAGCACAGCTCCATATGATTCTCCAGAATCACACGTGGGCGTGGCTCGAAAACTTATGGAGGAAATACCAAATTCTCATCTATTGGACCAGGTGAGGACTAGGCTAGTTAAAACATGGCGTCATGGTGTTAATAGTAAAACAATGGGCACATATGAATGATAAAGACGGGCGGGAAGAAGGGCTGGAGGGGGGAAGGCCGACTGGGCGAACCGAATAGTGTACAACCTAGCGGGTCGTGGGCTAGTATGTCCGGGTGGGGGTGGGGGGGGGAGGGGTGGTTTGCGCTCGAGTTTCTGAGTGGGCGTGTGGGTAGGCTGACAGGCAGGTACTATTCAACAGTTACTTCCATGGTTTTGTGGATATGATGAATGGATGTAGTGAAGAGGAACGTCGGAAAAGAATGGGCGGTGTGATTAAATAGTAATAGCGTGCGTTGATTAATTATATAATGCATTAATATTTCAGTATCGCAATGCGAATAATGCTCTAGCCCATTATGACACAACGGCGGAAGAGATATTGGCAGACTGTGACGGAAAACTGGACATGATGGTCATAGCAACCGGAACAGGCGGTTCGTTGACCGGCATAGCAAGAAAGATCAAAGAGGCGTGTCCGTCATGCAAGGTAGATTTGGTTATCGATTATAATCATTAGACCATGTAGGTAATCAGCGATGTAAGAGATATGATAATAAATAGATCACCGATTAATCTCTACAGAATCCGATTCCAATCAAATCACGATTAGAATGCACATCGTCTTAACTGAATGCTTGTCTTGAAGCTGGGATATGTGGATTTTCAAACTAAACGTGGGAGTGGTGGTGGTGGTAGTGCTGGGGTGGGGGTGGGGTGTGGGGAGAGGGTCGGGTGGGTGTGGGTGGGGTGATATTTCACTATCATATCTGTCCCACGCGTCGGGGGTGGGGAGTGGGGTGGCGGGCGGGTTGGTGGGTGGGGGTGGAGGGTGACGGTGGGGGTGGGCTGGGGGTGGGGTGCTAAGATCTGGTTAAGCCGGGTGGCCAAAAGGCAACAACTCAGCAGCTAATCTAGTTATTCAAATCTTGATGACCAAATACATCAAATACAGATTAATTTCAAAATATCAAAATCAAACTATTGTTTGTTAAGCCTTTGTTCTGCTGAAAATTCTACTTATATCGATTAACACTTTAATGGTCAAGATTCTTCAAGACAAGTATAAAATGTCCATCTCAAGGGAAGAGTATTTTTGTAATCCTACCACTGACATTTACAAATTAACATTCTTCAACGCCACTGCAGAGACGGTTTTGGCTGACGAGCATTCTTGGACTAGAAAATTCAAATTTTTGTTTTGTTTCATCTGAGCCCAATACCACTGCAGACGTTGCTTTGGCCAGCTCGATCGCTAATGGGTGAGGTTGACACAGGATGGGTTAAATTGTAAATTCACAAAAGACCGATAATGATGGCTTCCAGTTTCTCAGTAATTCATATGACCTCATGATCAACTACGTGATATGTAGGATGACGTCATCATCAATTACGTCATGAATGCTGCAGCTACGTTCGTCACGAACGCTTAATGGACCTTTCCGGTTTTAGCTATGCCCCGCCCACCTCTAGCTAAGCTCCACCCACGATCGATCTCTGAACACCGTGACCATCAATTTCCAAAAAACTACACAGGTAAGCTGTTGAATATTTTGAAACTAATTTGACTAGGTGCTGTTGTTGCTAAGGCAGCAACAGGGTCCAGTCAAATTAGTTTAAAATATTCAATAACATGTTTATTAAATAGCAAAGAATTACAAAAACATGCAATTCATACAACCTGTCGGACCATTTGAGATTTGATCACGGTCTATATGGAACCGTTTGTGACGTAATGATTATGACGTCATCATCACGCGCTGAGCTCATTATGACGTCATACGAGGTCTGATGATGGATGGATACTCTGGAAAGGCGAATTGATAAAGGACTAAGCGCTGCTGTGCGAATCGTATGTCGGGGCATAGTTAAAACTACAACCCTCCATTCAGACACTTTTCTGACTTTCCAGATTCAGGACAGACCTTAGACATCACTTTAAAGGGTAACTAACTTCATCTCATGATATCTATAAAGATGATCTAATAGACCACTCATAAACAATGCATCGAATTTTATGCGTTTTATCATCCTGACAAAGAAAGCTATTCAGGCTTTAGTATCTAAATGTTGGAACATTTCTACAACGTATGATGGCTGTCATGATCTACGTTTCAACCAATCAGAAAACGCATATTGCGTCTGCATCGGTATATGCGCTCAGGCATAGAGGTGTCGTCTATAGCTTGACTATGTGGTATAAAAGCACCATATAGGTAACCTGTTGAATATTTAAAAATATATTATAACCTGCCTTAGGCAGCAACAACTTCCAATCAAATCAGTTTCAAAAGATGGTTACTACATAATAAAGAATGTGATGTATTGGCACTTACATGGCATCACGTACTATCGCTAGAGGAGACACAATGGTGCAGATCACTGCTCAACATTTACTCGATATTACAAAATGCGATACAGATAAGGGAATGTAAGAGAATATGAACGATATGGAATCCATAACCCATAATCTATCAGTGCAGTACTACATTTTGAGATGAGATTAGCATCCCTTTCATTGCGATTTTAGCCAACAAGTGATGTATTTTTATACAGACGTTAGTTACTTGAGTGGCAGAGACAATCTCTCCATCCTGTATCTATCTACTAAGAATGATAAAATCATGGGTCCCCCGTGACAAAGTTCTAAATCACCTTGACAGCATCAGCATTGTACATTTGGCAGGATATAGATATATGCGGGTGGTTGTCACCGGCACCCACTAGAGTCACGTTCATTACTATTTCTACACTTTGTATGCTGGAAAGCGACATGGCACTCAAACACCTCACATATACAACCATCCAAACTTAAACGAGCCCTAGTTGCATAAATGTCCTTTTTCCACAATAAGCACACATGATGGAAATGTTCATTAAACAACAACCTACCCACAGATATCTCAATGTGTGCCATTTTATCCATCATCACATACATTCTAATACCGTTTCTCATTGAATATCTGATGGTTCCACTTTAGGTCATTGCTGTTGATCCGGAAGGATCCATAATTGCCCAGCCAGACTCATTGAATGCGATTGGTGTGCAACCGTTCCAGGTCGAGGGAATTGGTTACGATTTTGTACCAACTGTTTGTGATAGAAAGGTACGTAGCAGGAAAAAATGACGTCTGTTCGGATACTGAACCTTTCCAGTTTTAGTAATGCCCCGCCCATCTCTAGATAATCTCCAAGCATATCTCGCTCGTGTTGGGATCGATCGATCTATGCACTTTCTGACTATCAATTTCTAGAAAACTCTACAGGTTAGCTGTTGAATATGTTTATTAAATAGTAGAGACATACAATTCTTACAACGTCACGGACTATTAAGAGTTAATGACGGGCCTAATGGAATCATTTATGACGTAATGATTATACCGCGCTCATGTTGGGATCGATCGATCTATGAACTCTTGACTATCAATTTCCAGAAAACTATACAGGTAAGCTGTTGAATATTTTGAAACTAATTTGATTGGGTGCTGTTGCTGCCTATGGCAGCAACGGTGCCCTGTCAAATTAGTTTTCAAAATATTCAACATCATGTTACTAAATAGTAGAGACATGCAATTCTTACAACGTCTCGGACTATTACGCATTACAGACGGGCCTAATAGAATCATTTATGACGTAATGATTATGACGTCATCCTACACACCGCTTAGCGGACTATATCGTCATATGACGTCAGATGATGATGGATACTCTGGAAAGGTGAATTGCGAATATAACCTACTATACTTTGGTGTGTTTATTAGACAAATTAATTGGTGGACCAACAAATGGCTTTGTACCGTATGGCATATTTATACTGGATACCATATCGGTAATCTATAAGATACTACTACACATAACCGGGTACGTGCGCTAGCTTGTCCCAAAAGTCTGGTTTAAATATGATGGTGCGGAAAAAATGTTGGCATACTAATTCTTGCTGTATGGCCTGGTTTTTGAATTGCATGTTTACTAATATAATAAACATTATGTGGACAATTTTGAAACTAATTTTACTGGCCATTGCTGCCATAGCAACAACACACCGCCAAATTAGTTTCAAAATATTCAACAGCTTACCTGTAGTTTTTTTGGAAATTGATAGTCAGGGAGTTCATGGTTCATGGTTCGATCGATACCAACGCGGGCGAAGCGTGGGTGGAGCTTAGCTAGATATGGGCGGGGAATAGCTAAAACTGGATCCCTCCATTGTGTGGTTAGTGCAGCTATAATCGATGAAAACAAAATAGGATGGACCAGGATGGATCGAAACAAATTTTGAATGAAAACGGTTGACAAATGAAATTGCGTGTGCGTGTGCGAGTGCGGTGTGTGCGGGAGAAGAGTGAAGCGGTCATATCTTGCAAGAGTTGACAGCGCTTTTAAATAAACTCTATGGTTCGCTTGCATAGTGCCTCTGACCAATTCCATTCAGTATAATGAACCGATCCATTTTTAGCTATGCCCCGCCCATCTCTAGCTAAGCTCCGCCCACACCTCGATCGTGTTAGGATCGATCGATCTCTGAACGGAGATTTCTTGAAAACTATACATGTACGCCGGGAAAATTGTTAAATCTAGATGCTCTCAGATTTCATCTCCTGCATTTCTGGAGGCAAATATTGGTCTTTGGTTGTCTGTAAAATTGATATATTTTTACTTCGTTTCTTAGTCTTTTGGCAAAGTGCGAGGCCCCCTTAAGCACGGGGCCCTATACTGCACTCTTTCACAGTATACTTGGTATATAGTCACTAGTCAGTGTTGTTGTTGGTGTTGTTTTGCACGCGTATGTGAAATTATTTTTTTGGGGTGGGGTGTGTGGGGCCACCTGGCCAGGGACCCATGACGAGTGCTCGTCACCTCGTCCCTTGCCACAACGTCCCTGATTTGAAGACGGTCTATGCGTTGTTGTACACATTGTTTGCTTTTACTATTTAATGTAACAGCACCCAGTCAAATTAGTTACACAATATTCAACAGCTTCCCTGTATAGTTTTCAGGAAATTGATAGTTAGGGCATTCGGGGATCGATCAATCCCAACACGGCGCATAGCTAAAATGGAAAAGTCCATTGTCTACAATACAATTGGTGTATGCGCTTTGTAGGAATAAAGAAGGCTAGTTCTTGACGTGGTGTAATATATGCGATCAAACAACAGCAATGGGACACCGCAGGCTAGGAAGTACGTCCTAGGGCTTAGAAAGTTAGGACTACTAAACAAATCGATCGAAAACTCAGAGAAAAGACAAAATTATGTAATATAGATTTTGCTTTTTTAAATTAGCCCAGACCAAAATAAACAATGCCAATAATTCTTTTAACAATATATTGGATCTAAAATTTTGGGTCAGGGAAATGCTTATCAAATCTAAGAAAAGGTAACAACAAATTTGTGATAACAAATTAGGAAATGCATAGTTTAATTTTTTATAAATATCTTTTATTTATAACCCTGACTGCTAGGAATCTAAATTTCAACTATGCAGTGAGGCTGTTAAGTATTTTAACAGAAAGCCTTTGCTGTCTTAGTCAGCAATGGCTCCAAATCAAATTAATTTGAAAATATTCAACAGAATAGTTCTAAGATTGTATATGATCTTTGTATTTGAATCTTTGTATTTGAAATTGTGTGTTCAGTAGTTAAAATCAGCGCGGAACAAAACAACCAAGTTTTGACAGGACATATATCCGACATAGCTGGTAAATGACAATCATACCTAGCAGCACCAACTGAACCTTTCCAGAGTAATGACGTCATATGACGTCATAATCAGCGAAGCGGCGTGTAGGATGATGTCATAATCATTACGTCATAGATGATTCTGCGCTTCCTGTCTTTAACTCGTAATAGTCCGACATGTTGCACAAATTGTATGTCTCAATCATAATGAATGACTTAAAGAATGACGTCGATAAGTACGTCACGAACCCATGTTTGAAGACGGACTATGTGGTGTTGTACGAATTGTATGTTTTTACTATTTAATAAACATGCTGTTGAATATTTTGAAACTAATTTGACAAGGCGCAGTTGTTGCATAGGCAGCAACAGCACCCAGTCAATTTAGTTTCAAAATATCCAACAACTTACCTGTATGGATTTCTGGAAATTGATAGTCAAGGTGTTCAGTGATCGATCGATCGATTACAACACGATCGAGGTGTGGGCGGAGCTTATCTAGAGATGGGCGGGGCATAGATAAAAATGGAAACGTCCGTTGTAATCACTGGGAGATTTATTGAAGCATAACGGTACACGCCTATGTTTCAGATCGTTGATGAGTGGTACAAATGTAATGATAAAAATTCATTTCTGATGGCCAGAAGAATGATCAGAGAAGAAGGCCTTCTTTGTGGTGAGTAGAACACGTGTAAATCATGGCGAAGATGATAATATAGGGATCTGTCACTCAAGCTTTGGACGGCATAGTCAATAGAGGAATCCAACTTCACCTATGCCAGTGAACCATACCGACAGACTTGGCTCCCATGGTAATGCATGATGACATCAGGATCGTAAAATCTATGTTTGTAAGTCAATGGATAGAATGATCTTCCTGTTGACTCTTAGGGTGTGACCTTGATGATGAGACTTTTTCAAAACCATCACTCATCAATTCAGCACATTGCAAAAGCATACATTTGACAGTAAATCTAAATACACCTCAATATTAGAGGCCCTGAAGCCTAAATCTGGGAATTTAAAGATAATTTGACCTTGACGTTGACATTTAGAGTGATCTTGACCGCCAATTGTTGAAAAATATGCACCAACTCACCCCCAGAAAACCAAAAAATAGACACCAGAATCGTCAAACTCGGAATATGGGAACCCGAGATAAACCTTTTTGATCGGGCGGCCATCTTGGGTTTGGCCCAACACGAGGCTTAATGGAGTCGAAAATCTTTAACTGTATGATTTTCTTATTATGCCATCCCTAAATATGCGAGATCCACTGTTAACTTAATTTGGGCATGCACGTCTTACCAACATAGGCTTTGGTGACACGTCACACCTCACTAGACGCATTGTCATGCTTATGTATGGCTTGATGCGGTCTAAATGAACCTTTCAATTTTAGCTATGCCCCGCGCATCTCTAGCTAAGCTCCACCCACACCTCGCTCGTGTTGGGATCGATCGATCTCTGAACTCCCTGACTATCAATTTCAAGAAACCTATACAGGTAAACTGTTGCATATTTTGAAACTAATTTGACTGGGTGCTGTTGCTGCCTATGGCAGCAACAACGCCCAGCCAAATTAGCTTCAAAATAGTCAACATCATGTTTATTAAGTAGTAGAGACATACCATTCTTACAATGTGTCGGACTATTAAGAGGCAAAGACGGGCCTAATAGAATCATTCATGACATAATGATTATAACGTCATCCTACACACCGCTTTGCTGATTATGATGTCATCTGACGTCAGATCATCGATAGATACTCTGGAAAGGTGAATTGGCACGTTTATATGATAATAAAGCACATGAGTATATTACACAACAGAATCGCACTCATGCACTGCGTAAACACCATATTAGACACAGAAACGTATTTTGTCTGGCAAAGAGAACATTCTGAAATTCGTTTGAGGTAATTTGGCGGCAATTTTTAATTGTGGCCGCCATCTTGAATTTGAGGCCAAAAATTGCCACTGTAGTGGTCTTGATGAATGTCGATTTGCAGGCCAAGAGAAGACTATTTTTGAAAAGTCATTTCAGTGGTAAATTTTCAAAAACAGTCTTCTCTTGGCCTGTAAATGGACATTCAATAAGTAAATATTTAGATTTTTTGAACAGATTTCGTCATTAAAGGGTTAAACTGTGTTGATTTAGGGTAATTGAACTACTGAGAAAGGTTTGAGTGGAAAATGGCAGTTCTATCTTGGTTGTACCCTGTCTATAATTTGTAGATAAATATGTCAAGTTCGGTAATCATTGGGCAGATGAACGCACTTAATCCTTTTCACCCGAAAGGCCAAATACGAAAATTCGTTTGCAGTGAAGAACTATTCAGTTGAAAAATTTGAAGCTAATTTTACCTAGAGCTGAATTGCTGCATAGGTCAGCAAGCGGTTCCTGTCTTTTTAGCCTCAAGATAGTCAATGATTAGACGTATCATTACATTGCAATTTCAGATTCTGGGATATCTCCAAGTCAAATTAGTCTCAAAAGTTTGGAAACGTATGATACCCTAATGCATGTTACTAGCTGCTATAGCAAAACTATTACCACGAATGTGGCCTCTAAGGATACGTGGCCCCACAATACAACTGTGGCCACTGTAGATGCTGTTATTGGCTACCTTGTGTATTAAATGTGTATATTCACAGTAAAATAAAATTGTTTAAATTATACACTTTTAGAGGCTTAAACCGTGAGCCTATATGTAATGAAACGAAATAAATCTTAACATATGATTATTCCATTCCAAAAAAATTAATACAAATATTTATGTTGCGGAATTGAAATAGAGCCACGAGCCTCTATTTCAATTTCGCAACCTAAAAAAATATATTAATTTATATGGAATGGAATAATCATATGTTAAGATTTATTTCGTTTCATTACACATAGGCACATAATTTGAGCTTATAAAAGTATGCAATTTTAACAATTTTATTTTCATTCATTCTGGTGTGAATATGCACCTTTAATGGGTTAATGTTTAAGAGCAGACTATTATTTGAAAATGTGCCACTCAAATGACTGGCGAGTTTATCGAGCCACTCATTCTAGTGTCAATTTAAAAAACCCTGTATTCTCTTGACCTGTGAATAGGAGATTCCCAAGACTACTGCAGATGCTGTTTAGCAACGACATGGCCGTTAAATGGCTATGCTGACACAAGATGAATTACATATGTTTACAAATTAGCAAATCTCGCTTTCGTGATAATCACAAAGAAACCCGTAGAAGTCATTATCATAGCCCGGCCTTTTCCTAAAAGAATCCTTCATATTTGGAGTCTACTGTGAGATCTGGACATATATGTATATGCTTACTTCATAGGTGGGAGTAGTGGCTGTTCAATGTCATGCGCAATACGGGCGGCCAAAGACTATGGTTTGAAGAAAGGACAGAAATGTGTTGTCCTGTTACCCGACTCCATCCGAAATTACATGTGAGGATAGTATTTACAATTCCATCTGGAAGTTAAATAGTATTAGTTATTGCTACCTGACCCCATAGAACTCTTTGCTCTGTATGTGTGCGCGCCATAATGAATTACGCCATGATGAATTACTGCATTAGTTTAGGGCAGGTCACAATCAATGATGACATATCTCTGCCACGAAGGGTGAAATGTCAGTCAAGAATATGTACGAATTATACTTGAGAATTTACAAGTTACTAAGCATTCCTTTGAATAATTTGAATCAAATTTGCATGAGAGCTGTATTCAATAGCTTACTTGTAAAATTACCTTGAAATTGGGATTCTAGGAAATCAATGTTCAAAGTATATAATTCCCTTCCAATACGAGTACAAAGTGGGCGGAGCTCAGCTAGAAATTGAACTTTACAGTTTAGCCATCCATCATATGACGTCATAACCAACTACGTGACGTGTAGGATGACGCCATACTCAATTACAGCATGGATGACTCGATTTAGTCCGTTTTAAAAGCTTAATAGCCAGAGAAGTTGCACGAATTGTATGTCTTTGCTGTTTAATAAACACGCTGCTTACTATTTTGGAATTAATTCCCCTGCACGATGTTGCTGCCGAGAACCTTAGTAGGAAATCATCTTTCAAACTCGGCAAAAGTACACCATGAGCTTGTCTGACGAGGAGTAAGCCTACATGGATGGTATAATAAGCTATGCCATTCAACACTTTTAAAATGGTATCCCCAGAGCCGGATTAAGTATATTACGGCCTCAAAATTAATGGACCTTTCCATTTTTAGCTATGCCCCGCCCATCACTAGCTAAGCTCCACCCACACCTCGCCGTGTTGGGATTGATCGATCCCCAAATGCCCTAGCTATCAATTTCCTGAAAACTATACAAGGAAGCGGTTGAATATTTTGTAACTAATTTGACTGGGTGCTGTTGCTGCCTATGGCAGCAACAGCGCCCAGTTAAATTAGTTTCAAAATATTCAACAGAATATTTATTAAATAGTAAAAGCAAAGAATTTGTACAACAACGCATAGACCGTCATCAAATATGCGTTCGTGACGTACTTATCGACGTCATTCATGGCGTCATTCATTATGATGTCATTGTACACATCACGCAGTTCATTATGACGTCATATGATAGGTGGGTACTCTGGAAAGGTGAAGTAGTTGTGGGGTCAAGGAGGGAATGGCTACTACTAGTACTTCTGCTTTGTCTTGTTTCCTTCGTGTTTCTCATATGTTTATAACGTGCTCAATTATTTAACTATTGCTTTTAGCTGTAAAATGATGGTGCTTTATTTGTTGGTGAGCGATGTATTCAATATGGTTAGTTATGTAAGGGGGTTTCCCTGTCGCCAATGCTCAGCAAAATCCGAGCGAAACATTACTGACCAGTTGTCTAATTTGATCATATCCAACTACAAAATGACTATTTGTGCTAGTAGAAAACGTCTTATGAATGGCACTAAAGAAACCGACCAACTTCGAGAACATATCTCTAGATTTATATCACTATACATATACTTCTTCTTCACCCGTTAGATGTGACTTTAATATATACGTGGGAACTGATCGAGATGTTACAAAATTAGGCATTGCATGTAGATTCCAAAACAATTTCTTGATGGAGAATTAACCGACCAGGATTGTAATTTGATCAACCATTTATTCCTAATCGTTTGCGCTTGAAACGTATGGTAAAGTCATTGGAAGCTGCATGCCTCTACCGTTAGAGTGCAAGTCCTCTGAAATCAAACATGTGAAAAGCCTCTGACGACAGTTACAAATCATACTTGAAAATGGTGCAGTACTACCCGATTTTATTGATATCGTCTGCGATGATAAACCCCGCCATCACTTTATTTGGACAAGATCTCTGAAGTTGTCCATTAAGGTGACAATTAAAGTAGACTATTTCATCGGTCGAAACAAAGTGATGGTGTCTAAATCGAATTCAGAAACTGACCCAGGCGTTGTGATCAATACTAATGTTAACAATACAAGTTTAAATAATAACCCTGTTGTTAATGATGCCACTTCTCCGCAGCTCCGTCAACATCGTCAGCATTGAATGACAAATCTACGAAACATTCATTAATCAGACAGTCGCTGAACAAATCGCCTAAAAGGTCACCTAGTAAAAAACGTCAATGCATCCAACTGAGCAATCCTTGTGATGTGCATTTTGATTAGGCTGATGCTGCCGATGATGCTGCTGCTGTTGATGATGATGATGATGATGATGATGTGATGATGATGGTGGTGATGATGATGATGATGATGATGATGTTTTACAAGTTGAAGTCCACTGCGAGGCAGAGATGTCGCAAGACACAGCTATTGCTGTTACGGAGCTCATTTCCTTAACGTCAACATGTTCTACACAGAATACTTCAAGCCAGGTGTACGTTGTCGATCCCAAAATTCCTTTGATGAAAGCAGGACATGACCCAAACGATAGTGTGAGAATCTTTGCAGAAGCTGGTCAAATGCCACCTGTTTCTTAGGAGAATGTGTTATTACAAAAGACAGCGACAGCATGTCTATTGTATCGGAATTTTCAGACGCCACAGGTTTAGACGATTCATTGGACGCATTCCCGTCTGCATCGCACGAGCATACATCCACACACATCGCTCCGCTGCATGTGGCCGTACTTGCAGACCTTTGATCTATTGCTATGTGAAGAAACAATACATTTATGGGATTGAGAGTAACCAATCAGTTCATCATGTATTTCTAATCGAGCAATTTCATTGGATGTGACCCACAGTTCATTTATATTTAGGATGTTTCGTTAACTTAGCGCAGATATCATAGCCTGCGAGCACGGTACTCGATACGGGAGCAGAGCGAGAGGGCGAGACCGTGTGAGAGGACGATGCCCTGTCTGTTGAAGATGTAAAATCTTTTTATTGAAAGCCTTATAATACAGTAAAATGTTATAGATATGTGTCGGGATTATCAGCTAAACTTTAAATTAGTAATGCATCAGCTGTTTAGGGTAAAGAGGCAATCGCGTATAGATTCCTGTGGGAAATCTCGCATTAGCAAAATCATTTCAAAGTTACAACGTGGCCGTAAAAATTAGAAAATGTGTTCATTTGTATTTTGTATTTTTTATATCGTTTAACCATTTACTGACTAAATTTGTTAAAAAAATCAAAATATTTACTTACTGAATGTCCATTTGCAGGCCAATAGAAGACTGTTTTTGAAAATTTACCACTGTCAGTCATTCCAGTGGTAAAATTTCAAAAATATTCTCTTGGCCTGCAAATGTACATTCCCAAAGACCACTAGAGAGGCCGGTTTTGGCCGGCTTCGTCGTGAAAGGGTTAACCAGTATTTTTTATAACATTGATCCCTTAAGGCTAGCATTATTGCATTTCATTATATCTTATTACCCTCAGTCATGGCCAATCTTTCATTTGTATCACTAAATACAATGAGTTGTTGTGATTCCTTTAAGCGTTTTCGGATTTGTTATCAATTACGCTCATAGCTCTTGTCTGACAAAATATTCCTAAATGATACGCATACTAATCCTTCAGATAAATCGATGTAGAGATTGATATGGAGTGGGGAAGCGATATTTCCTCATGGTAACACACGCACTCCCGGCGTGGCTTTACTTTTAAAACCTAAGCTTAATGCACATGTTGTTGAAACAATTACCATTTTACCCGGTAGAATTTTACATCTGTGGCTTCTAATTAAGGTTCCTAATTATTTCTTTTGTTTGATAAATGGAAATAACCCCACAGAATGCCATGATAAAGTGCAACGCATAGACCGTTTAAAAACACACATTTCTGCGCTAACGAGTGCTTATTCGATAATTGTTGGTGGCGATTTTAACTGTACAACAGACCATGGACTATGACCAACAGTTATACTTTATGCAACTTGATGTAAATACCCTTAATGATATACCTTATCTTTATTTGTATTTTTCTTATTAAACGCTTGGATATTTTTTCAATGCTTCAAGAACAGAACACGCTGTTTGTAAAGCAGATAGATGTTTTAATGAACCACTTTTCCTCAATCCACTCGTCAAAAATGCCACATCAGGGCTTGCTTTTTTCGATGAAGATTTTATTAATTGAAGTGCCACGACTATTGCCGACATTGTACTTAATGATCACAATTGGACTCTTGATGCCATAGGTCTTAAAATCAGGCACCGATCTAAACGGCTCTTGAATATAAAGCTAGATGCATTGTGGAACAGTCTTCCCCACGAGTGGATTGATATGCTCAAACAGCCAGGCCATATTCCCCTCTCATTGTATGAAATTAAGCTATCGTGTACGTTAACAGATTATGTTTTTTACTGTATCCATGCTTACCAATTGCAAAAGAGACCTATATAAATTGTCTTTATTGAAATATTATACAGCTAATTTATGGAACTCGGTTAACAATATATGGAAGATATTCTATCTTTGGATACCCCATCGGTAGCATCCTGCCAGCATCTTGCCGTTGCTTTTATGAATACCCATGCATCAATTATGAAGGCGACTTATAATGCAAAATATTACATGGGCCGTTAAAAAACCCGGGATGTTTCTTTACCGAGCGAGGTACCGTACTAATGCTGATTGTGTAGTGTGTGGTGAAAAGGAGGACCTTGGACATATGGTCATAACGTGTTCTCGTCTTCACCAGTTACTTCTAGCCATTAGACAAATTGTTCTCCATTTCGTGGAGATTGATGAGTTCTATCTGATTGATTATATACACGGATTTTCACGCCCACAATGTTCGGCTAAACATGAACGCAGAATTCGTTATCCTTTGACTAATTGAATAATTTCAAATGGCAAACTGGCGACGTAATGTTACACGCCAACGTCTGAAGGATGGGTGTGAACAGACGGACCCACTCTAGGATTGCGTATTTAGAATTAGGTCACTGATTCACATTGAATATCTCTATAAAAATGAAGAGTTATTTAACGAATCTCGAGACTTTTGTGCCTTTAACAATCACATGTGTAATGTGGAAGGGAATGGTCTTAAATTTAATGATTTTTTTTCTAAGATATATCTTTTTCTTCTTCTTCTTCTTCTTCTTCTTCTTCTTCTTCTCCTTCTAGAGGAAGGACGTGTTTATTTCGCTGCGACTTTATGCCGGATTTAACGTGTTTCTTGAAGATAATCGTTGCTAATATTTATGCTATGTATATATAAATTGTTTTTGGAAATGTGTGTAATAAGAGTTTTGACTGTAATTATTGGATTAGTAATAAATTCGTTGTGTTTGCGATTGTGTATAGTTAGGTAGTAGGTTTGCGTATAGTAGCCATTACTATACCGGCCTTATTGGCTGGTCGGTGTAGGACTCCTTGATTAACCTATTGTGTGAAGACAATGTGGTCGCAGCCGGTCAGTTTTGCCAGTACGGTCAAGACAACCAGAAGCGTGACGAATGTGGGCTTGTCCTCGGAGTATGAGCCGTTCACAGGCATAGACAGAAAGAATGGTATAAGAATTGACTGTTTAGACGGTGTGGCTATAGAGGCATATGTTAAAGGGGCGGTTTATGTAGTGTCACCAGCTAATATCATTATTGCCGCGTCGTGAAGCAAAGGACCTATTATGATATATCTAAAATCTGACAACGATGTAACAAAGCTATGTGTTGAAGGCGTACAAGTTGGCGGTGCGTTTCACAACGTGTACTCCCTTGAAAACGAACCAACAAAATTCATAAGTTCGAACGTCCCTCCATACATACCGAACTTCGTGATTAAGAGCTCATTAAAGACATACGGGAAAGTGATTGGGAGTCCCAGGGCAATTCCACTGGGTTGTAAGTCACCTGCACTGAGGCATGTTAAGAGTTTTCGTCGCCAATTCCAGATTTTGATTGACAAAACTGTCGTTCCAGACTACATACACAATGCTTTCGCTGGAAAAAACGCATCGTATTTTCATAAGTACTGATGAAATAGTATGCTTTCGGTGTCACGAAAAAGGTCATTTCCAACGTACATTCCCGCTTCGTGACGTACTGGAACCAGTTCGAGACGCTAGTGAATCCCACTTGTCTGATAATGCAAATGTGAATAATGACACTGAATTTCCGAGGCTAGGCACAATACCGCAGGTAGACAATTGCTCAAAACAGTTACTCAATCAGTAAGTAACGGACAGCGGTCGCCGAAAAGGAACGCTCCTAAGATTAAGTCGGACAATCGCTTTGAAGTGCTGAACTCACTCGACGATAACAACGTTGATGTAGTTGTTGACAGAGCGTATACATTTGACCCTTATGTTTCCAATAGCGTACAAGACATGACAGAGAATACGTCTCCCACAGAACGTAATGCTATCGTTGCTACTGCAGAGGAACAATCTAGTGAACACATGTCAATCAATGAACCTGCTCCCATTTCCACGCAGGAGATTATCTGTGCCATAGATAATAATATCGCGATCTTAGAGCCGAATGACCCATGTAATGACGTCACAATAGTAGATCCAGAACTACCAACCATCTCGCAGGACCTGATCCGTCCTGATGATCATGATGATGACAGCTCAGATACGGACAGTTGTGTCTGAAATCTCGGACATGACTGATTTTCAAGAATCAAGGGACATAACCTATTCCCTTGACGATGTGAACATATTCGTAGAAAGTATAAAATATAGTACAAAGGTTGTTAATCGTTGTAAAGAGTTTCAACCGAACCTGAAGTTACGTAAGCCTCAAATGTTTCGATTGAAAAAACAACACAATATTGACTCTGCATTTAGGTTACGGGTGAGTATTGAAAAACAGGAGACCCGTGTCACTTCTCTGCGTCAATTTAAAAATTCTTTCAAAGTTTTTATACAACCGCATGAAAACCGTTTTACCGGACATTATTCATGCAAACCAAATTTACTGTATATCAAGACGAAAAATCGTAAATAACATTAGATTAATAATAGATGTTGTTGAATATTCTAATTATTTTTCTCTACCACTTGGTGTTGTATCCTTAGATCAAGAAAAGGCATTCGACGGCATAAGCCACCATTAATTATTTGATGCTCTTTCAGGTTTTGGATTTGGTGAATTTTTTTCAAAATGTATCAGAACGTTGTATACAGATGTATACAGTCTAGTTAAAATAAACAACTCATTGTCGGCTCCTTTTTCTTTCAGACGTGGTATTAGGTAAGGTTGTTCCCTATCAGGTGCATTGTATACTATTTGCATAGAGCCGTTATTAAACAAACTCTGTTCAAATCAAGGATTAAAGGGAGTAACCTTGCCCGATACCACCAATGAAAAGGTGACCATTTCCGCTTACGCCGATGATGTCACCGCATTCGCTACATCTAATCAAGATTTTGCCACGATTTTGTCAATCTACAAAATTGGTTGGCTATATATTCAGCCTCATCTAATGCAAAGATTAATTTAGAGAAATCTGAAGGGATATGGGCGGACATATGGAAGAATCGTACAGCCGAGCCATTGGGAATCAAGTGGAATAAAAAGGGCTAAAAATTCTTGGGATCTTCATAGGAAATTCGGCTGAATATTTTAATCAAAATTGGATAAACATGGAATCGGATGTAATTACTAAACTAGCCAAATGGCACAATATATCTCGAGCCCTTTCCTTAAGAGGCCGTATTATTGTTACAAATCTTCTCACTGCATCTAAATTATGGCATCAATTTACTGTCATTGATCCACCAGTAGATCTTGTGAATTCAATCCAGACATTTAATTAATTTTGCATGGATTGGAAAACATTGGCTACCAAAAGAATTATTATCGCTATCGTTAGAAGACGGTGGACAGGGATTGGTGAATCTGAATTCTAGAATTACATCTTTTCGTATTTGCTATGCACAATATTTTCTATATTTTCGTCAATCGCATCCTTGTTTTAAGTTTACTAGCTGGTTTCTAAAGCAAGCGCATGAGGTCAATTATGGTGATCAGCTGTTTTATATTGACCTTGATACAGGTACTCTTGGAAATGTAGCATCTTTTTATAAAACATTGTTAACATCCTGGTTTTCTTTTACTGTCTCCCGAGAGTCATTGCCATCTTGTACAGCAGATATTCTCCACGAGCCACTGTTTCTAAATGGAATGATTAAAAACCACCGAACTGGGCTAACCTTTTATTTAAAAGATGTTATAAGTGCCAATATCACTACAGTAGCTGATATTGTTGATTATCACCAGAAAGTGTCTCTTGATGTTTTGTCAAATAAATTGCCCAATCATTCTAAGCGGTTACTAGATAATAACCGTAATACGTTATGGAAAAGTTTGCCATTGGAATGGCGTCACAAGATTAATCGTCCAGATAATGTGCCTAGTTCCCTGCATCAAATTGACCTTTCATTTACTAATGACCTTTTTAAATGTACTGTATCATTTCCATCTAACTGCCCGAAAGAATTGTATAGAATGTCATTGTTAAAATGTTATGCAAATAGTATACGTAACAATAGTATTATTGTATGGGCATATGTTTTGTTGTTAGATATTTCCTCTGTGACTAATTGTCGTTGTTTTTACGAATTTCCATGTACACGCTTTGAGGGTGATTTATCATGGAAAATTCTACATGGAGCATTGGGAACAGGAATATTTCTTTACAAAGCAGGTTATCGTCCTAATGATCACTGCCCTCACTGTGGTGAACAGGAGGACATTACTCATATGTTTTTAACGTGCTCACGTATTCAGCCATTACTTTTAGCTGTAAAAAGACCCGTGTTGTATTTAGTGGAGACCGAAGTTTTTGACATGGGTGATTATGTGAGAGGTTTTCCCTGTCCCCAATGCTCAGCCAATTACAAACGAAAAATTAAACACCATTTGTCTAATTGGCTTTTATCCAACTGTAAAATGTCTATCTATGTTAGCAGACAACATCTTTTGGATGACAATACACGAACTGACCCACTCCGAGAATGTCTCTCGAGATTGCACTCACGAATTCAAATAGAATTTCAGTTTTATCGAAACAAGGGGGCCCTGGATGTTTTCGAACACTTTTGGGCGTTTGACAGTTTTTTGTGCACGATTGAAAATGATAATCTTGTTTTTAATGGGCTTTTATAAATTGTTATCTTTCAAGGTTTTATACGTTGCTTATTTTTGCTTATATCTTGAAGTTTGTGATACATTTTGATATGCTCATGTTTTATATTCATACACTGTATTGAGGTTTTAGGTTTTTATGTAATTGTATGATATTTTAAAGTTTTTGTCGAATGGAATGAGTGTAATAAAGTATATGAAAGTCTTCTTCTTCTTCTTCTTCTTCTTCTTCTTCTTCTTCTTCTTATTATTATTATTATTATTATTTACTATTATTATTATTATTATTATTATTATTATTATTCTCCAGGACAAAGCACCTTAGTGGTAACTGGATGATAGCTGAAGGTTTCATTGATCCGCACACAGAACGGGATAATCCTAAAAAATGGTATCTATCTAAGGAAATGGAGACTTTTCAATGCTTCTTTTTGCTCCAAAATGCACCGACTTCTCCCTAGATATACAAATTATTTTTCGTGAAATACAGTTAGTAGAACTCCATTTCTAGTTATGCCACGCACATTTTCAGCTTAGCCCAGCCCACCTTCTATGTATGATAGCATCGATTTGAAACCTTGAAACGTGAACTTCCGGAATATAGATTTCAATGTAACTAAGTACGATGTTGAATGTTTTAAAACTAATTTGAGTGGGAGCTGTTGTTGCCTATGGTACGAGTAGGTCCCAGTGAAATTACCTTCAAAATATTAACAGAATGTTTATTAATTTGTATATTCACCACAGAGATCCAATTGGTAAATTTGAGTGACAGATTATTCATCGCTGCGCTACTGCATTTTGATTGCCACTATTTTCAACAGGTCCCTTGAAATGTGTATACTAGGATTGAAGGTCTCTACCTTTAGCTATTAGCCCGTCTTTAGCGACGCTCCAATCACACTTCGCCCGTGCTGTGATCGATCGATCCCTGAACTCGCTGACTATCGATTTCCAGAAAATTCTACAAGGAATATTTTGAATATTTTGATACTAATTTGACTGTGTGCTGTTGTTGAGCATGTTTATTAAATGGTAAAGACATACAATTTGTACAAGAACGCGTAGTCTGTCATCAATTAAACGTTCGTGACGAACTTATCTCCATCATTCATGACGTCATTGATTATTACTTCATCATATACGTCACCCTGTTGATTATGACGTCATACGATTGACTGCGCAACTAGAATCCTCCGCTTAGGCGTAAATGTTTCAAATCCAACAGGCGTAAAATGTGAGTGAGGCTTAACTATAAATGTACGGCCATAGACAGAAATTGCCCCTTCTAAAATACCCCTAATATTTGAGTCAATAAATGCCCATTGTGCCATGCTACACAGTGCTCCAGGCAACATAATGACGTTATATGTGATCCAATTTTACGAGTTATACGGGTCGTGATCCACACTTTAAATGCTGTTTGATTGTAAGTATGCAATTTATTTATATATATACATTTCAGGTGGTGGAGTGTTCCTGTGAGCGCCATGTCCCTCGTACAGCCACTGACCATTCGTCCTGAGATGACAATACGGAACACACTGGAACTGCTCAAGAAGGAAAGAGAATATCAGATGACCGTCGTCGACGAGATCGGGTAAGCTGTAGTCAGGACATCCAGATGATGATAACGATTGCGATTTCAATTATTACGACTACTACTTTTTTTAAACATATTTTATTGTACTGATAATACAACGGGATTGGGCACAAGTTCTATAAATTTAGCTAGGCCCTCTCACTACTACTACTACTACTACTACTACTACTACTACTACTACTACTACTACTACTACTACTACTACTACTACTACTACTACTACTACTACTACTAGTACTACTACTACTACTACTACTACTACTACTACTACTACTACTACTACTACTACTACTACTACTACTACGACGACGAAGACGACGACGACGGTGGTAATGATGATGATGATGATGATGATGATGATGAAAGTGAATTTCCTTGTATTTCGAATTAAACTGGGTAGAAATGTCATGAATTCTAATTAAAATATAATAATTTAATTAGTTTGTTCAAAGCATTTCACCTAGAATGCGCTGATTGATTTTATTCCTTTCTCAACCACAGTCATGTCCATGGTATTGTAACTTTGCGACACATAATGGCAGAGACTGTTAAGGGCAAAGTAACATTTGCGGATACTGTCTCCACTGTTACCCAGAAGGAATTCAAGCAGGTATGGTAGCGTAACTCAGTATTGGTATGCTTGTTGTAGCTGACAATCGAATACGTTCCCTATTCTGGGACTGTTATTGGCTAGGGCTGTGCTCGCACTAGAGAGTTAGGACATATTCTCACTAGATAGTTAATCAGGAATAACGCCATACTTCAGTATGGCGTTGTTCCGAATTAAGTCGAATTGAGAACACGGCCTTAGTCCGCAGTATCGTCATACTGAAATATGGCGTTAAGTATGGCGTTACTCCGGATTAACCATCTAGTGTAAACCAGCCCTACGAATGGCATTGATAATGAATGGTATCGTAAATAAATATCGTGTCTAATGCCGTGTTGACACTAGAGAGTCAGTCAGGAGACACTTCATATTTCAGTATGACGTTAGGTCTGATTGACTCTCTAGTGTAAACACTTACAGCCTTAGAGACCAAAATACGATATAATTTCCAGCGTTACATGGTTTACAGTCAGTTGGACGCTATTTCTTAAACTATTTCATGACGAAGCCGACCAAAACCGTCCTCTGCAGTCGTCCTGAGGAATGTCCATTTGCAGGTCTAGAATACAACATCTTAAAAGAACTACCATGCTGAGTAACTTGCTTATATGGTTTAAGGTCCATATGAGACACCATCTTTAAGACCCATGTATACAATATATTTGAAATACAATCAAAATCCGTCACGCTTGCATAGAAATCAATACTAAACCAGACACAGGCCGAAAGTCGTGCCGACTAAATTACATTTAGTACACGCGAAATTTGTAATTTGTTCTAGAAGAGTTTTTTCTGCTCAATACAATCGCACGTGTTTATTTTTTTTATTAAACATGCCTTCTTCTTCTTCTTTTCGATCGCTGGTATCACACTTGGAGAGCCGTTCTCAAGATGAAATCTGTGGTTTTCTGCAGTTCTTCCACAGGCCCATACAGCTTTTCAAGAAAAGAGGTTGACAAAGGCCAGATCTCTTCTCTCAGCAGCTGATACGTACTGCAACATTGAAGTATGTGCTCTGTGGTCTGTTCTGCTTCTCCACAAGGACAAGCGGGCGATGTCGTAAGGTGAAACTGCCTGTACATGTGTTGGTTTAGTCTGTTATGTCCAGTTCTGAGACGAAAAATGGTCACTTGCTCTGGCCTCGAGAGATGATGGTAGGCATCTTCTGATTGAGGTGTTCTATAGAGTGACTTGATGATAGTCTTCATCTCTGTATGGGTAACCATGTTTTCTGTCTGATTCTCTTCTGCACCCACCTTTGCCATCTTGTCTGCTTCCTCATTTCCTTGGACTCCACAGTGTGAGGGGATCCACTGCAATGCTATCCGAAAGCATTTGATGATTAAACATGCCAATATGCTCCAAATTCAGTATCGAAGAGGCATGTGTGTAAAAATTCAGCACATTTATCGCAATTTCATTGAAACAGGGAGATAAATGTTGTCTTAGAACCGTCTGAGCAAATAAATTTGCTTGATTACGTCCCATACAGATGATACATTTTGAGTTGGAAACCGATCAGCGTGTTGGTGGCACGCTGTCAGATACTTAACAAAACCATTAACAGTGTTTCAAAGCGCTAAAAAGCTACTGATATTAATTTGTCGGCTGATGGGCAAGGCTTTTCAAGAATTTAAAATTTTTACAGGCCAAGTGTATTTTTGTAAATTTTTGTAAATTTACCACGGAAATATATACAAATAGCGTTCTGTTGTCCTGCAATGGACATTCATCAAAGCAGTGATGGTCAAGCAAATTTTAAATAGCCAGTGCCGATTTGCAGGCCAAGAGAAGAGTATTTTTGAAGATTTTTTCACTGGAATGACTGACTGACGCGGCTACACAGCTGGGCATTCCAGTGGTAAAATTAGAAAAAAATACTCTTCTCTTGGCTGCAAATGGGCAGTTCATCAAGACCACCGCAGATAGAATTCTTGAGCAAGTTGCCCATTAAAGGGGACACAAGGTGCGTTCCTATATGGCAAAACGACCACGAACCCGGAACATATGTTGTGTCAATTATGTATACATTATTATAATCGATTGAGGTGTGGAGTTAAAATAGGGGCTCGTGTCTCTACTTCAATTTCGCAAATTCAAAAAAGTATATTAATTTATACATAATGAAATCACCATATGTTAAATTATATTTCATTTCATTTCATCTAGTCACACATTTTAAGCCTCTATATAATTGTGTCAATTTTATTTCCACGCATTTTGGTGTGAATATGCACGGTTTATGCTCTAAAAATCAAGGTATTGACGTGTATCTTGTTGCATAGCCTCACTTAATGGACCTTTTCGGTTTTAACTATCCCCCGCCCATCTATAGCTTAGCTCTACCCACACCTCGCTCGTGCTGGGATCGATCATTCCCTGAACTCCCTGACTATCAATTTACAGAAAGCTATACATGTAAGCTGTTGGATATTTTGAGAATAATTTGACTTGGTGCTGTTGCTGCAAACAGCGCGCCAGTCAAATTAGTTTAAAAAAAGCAACATTATCTCCGTTAAATAATAAAGACATACAATTGTTACAACAACGCTTAGTCCGTCACCAAGTATGCGTTCGTGACGTACTTATCTACGCCATTCATGACGTCATTGATTATGACGTCTTCCTACATGTCCCGTATTTGATTATGAGATCATATCATTGATGGTCATTTAATGGCAAGATGGACGGTCATCCGTTATCTAGATTTTTCTATTTCAGCTGCCAACATCAACCACGTTGTACCAGCTGTCAAAGATAATAGAAATCGACAATTTCGCCTTGATTGTCCAGGAGTCATCTAAAGGTAGGCTTTTCTGGTTTAAAGGTGCATATTCACACCAGAATGCTTGAAAATAAAATTGTTACAATTGTATTATTCATTTATAGGCTTAAATTATGTGTCTATATGTAATAAAACGAAATAAATCTTAACATATGATGATTTCATTCCATATAAATTAATATAATTTCTTAAGTTGCGAAATTGAAATAGAGGCTCGTGCCTCTATTTCAATTCCGCAACTTAAAAAATTATATTAATTTATATGGAATGAAATCATCTTATTTTAAGATTTATTTCGCTTCATTACATATAGGCTCACAGTTAAAGCCTCTAAATGTATATAATTTA
Source organism: Chaetoderma sp. LZ-2023a (assembly GCA_034401795.1). NCBI lineage: Eukaryota > Metazoa > Mollusca > Caudofoveata > Chaetodermatida > Chaetodermatidae > Chaetoderma > Chaetoderma sp. LZ-2023a. Next base: position 22,348,093 of record CM067361.1, on the reverse strand, counting down.
AACAATTTTATTTTCGGTAATTTTGCTGTAAATATGCACCTTTAACTATTTCAACAAGAAAATCCTGAAAATGTAGCTTCTTTACGACGTACAATGTGCTAATGGCTTCCCGTGTCATTAATTTCAACAGCCTTCCAGTTTGTTTGCCCTGAGATTGGGATATCGGGAGTTTATTGTTTAAAGGGCTAACACGCGTCGTACCTGTGGGTTGCAGGAAGAAAATATGCTATTGACAGAGGACTATAGTGCTAAGATATGTCACTACTTTGTGACGAGTTCTAACCATGGTTATTTGAAATTTGTCCAGAAATAGAGAAACACGTGAGCTTTTGATGTCCTTTGATTTGATTTGACTTTTGATGACATACAGAAAGAGAGTCAAATAATGAGACGTGCATCGGACATAGGCCCTACAATGGTTTATTTAGGATATGGTCGCTACAGAGGCCAGAATGTTGACAAACCACCTGCAACATTGGCAGCAACAGTGCCCAGTCAAATTAGTTTCAAAATATGCAATAGCATGATAATTAAATAGTAAGGACATACAATTAGTACAACCTGACCGACTATTAATCGTTTAAGACGGACTAAATCGAATCCTTCTCGACGTAATTGATTATGACATCAGCCTTTTCACGTCACGTGGTTGAATATGACTGAGACACTTTTGCACTTACATTGCTCAAATTTCACACACGTGTACCTTATTTCGCCTGCTATTCAAAGATACACACTTTAATGCGAAATATTTCATATCTTTTGATACATTGGCGGGAACATTTACGGCCGAGCGATCCCCGCACCAGTTCCAGTGCGCCAACCATCTAGTTACCGCTATGAATCATGGGAAATACACTGCTTTATTCAGCAGGCGAGGTCAAGCCTCTCATATATGGGCAAATGGGCGGGGTGGCTTAATTACGCATTGCGCTCGCTTGTCGTTTGTGTATGTACGTAGTAAATTCGTGCGAGAATCAGGCTGCTCCACCCACTTGCCCATATATGGTACGTTTGACCTTATCTGCTAAATAAGGCAGTGCATCTTCCATGATTCATAGCGGTAACTTGGACAAGAATTCCTGGCGCGCTGGAACTGGTGCGCAATACGCTCAAAACACGCTAGGCCGTGAATATATTGGGCCGTGTATCAAAATATATATAATATTTTGCAATAAAGTGTATATTTATCGATAACCAAATATATAAGGTAGACGTGTGTGAAATTTGGGTGATGTAAATGCAAAACTCAAGAAGCGAGCCGAAAATCTGATTTAATTTCAGTTTTTTGTTATGGTTGGACCTGTAGCTCCAAGGTAGACTGAACGTCATACGCGTATGGAGATACAGTACTGCAGCTACATTTCTCCAAGACTCGCTTGTGCGCACGTGCCCAATCGATTTGAGCACTTGGTATCTGCCATCAGTGACATCATAAGTAGCTATACAAACATTCGTGCCAGTGCAGTATTTGTCATTGTTTGGGGAATCGAAGCCGCAACGGAGCGGTAGCGCCTATCATCATAGCCCATAAAAGCTCCCACTACAGTTGACGCGTTTGTGGGATATTCTGCTATAGCATTGCTGCCAGTTTGGCTTCGGTTCCCCAGCATATGTAACGTAATCTCCAACTAAATATGTTCTATGCAACCCGTGGCACTCATTCTTTGATTATTTCAGATATCGCAAAACAAAATGGTGTATGTGACAAAGGCGCTATCATTGGCATGGTAACACATATGGATGTGATAAATTTCATATTGACCCACGCCCCACAACCTGGAAAAGCTAACGGTACATAAGCATCTCTGGTGGGTGTCGCTTGGCGAGAACAGCCGCATTTTGAAGGTTAAAGATATGTTGTTTGAGCTTGAATAAAATGTATATTTACAAAGGAAAGTGATTTCTGTTGTTTCTGTTAGCCATCTATATTCTAGCTAACCAGTCTCTGTCTGCCAACACATATCGCAATGACAGTGCAGGGACCCGATATGATACACACGTATTTGACGTCATGATTAAATATGGGATTTGTTGGCTGACGTCACAATCAAAATGGAAAAGCCTGTCACGGCTGTTGATTGATTGTATGGCTTTGATAACTTCTCAATTTAATAAGCATTTTGTTGATTAAATCAAGTTATACCATGCAGCTCTAGATAAACTTGATGCCTGCCACCGCAAACACCTACGCAGATGACCCGACAGTATAATTTCCAACGGTGCACTATACTATACTATGTGTAACACGTCCCCGCTGTCTGTAAAAGTCGCCCAGCAAAGATAGTCCATGTTTGGCCATGTTCTACGGATGCCACCAACACAGACAGCCTTGGAATGTGCCCTACACGGAGCCAGCAAATATAAAGCCAGGAGAGGACTTCATTGCATAAATCTGCTAAGCGTGCTACGAGATGACCTCAAGAAAGCAGGAGTCGTGGTACACTCAAGTAAAGAATGGACCCGAGGAAGCTAAGGAATTCTGCTGAGGACAAGACACAGTGGGAAAAAGCGAAGAAGGACTGATTGCTGCTGTAGGATGTTTCTACTACTACAGCCGCATAATAATACAGTAATCATACATACATACCCCGTGCCATGGTGAAAGTACTACCGTGTTCCAGTTCTGGAAGTGGTTCCTCCCTGAAGCCACCACACGTTATATTGTGCTTACTCTTGTGGCTCTTGTACCGGAATAAGTACATCATTATTTAATCGAAATTTAATCCCACCAAATCGGAGGTTTACCTTCCGATTTATCGCTATTGTTTGCCTCTGTGAACGCTTATTCCCTCAAAATTTCGCAGGTAACGTTACCGTCAGCTTTTTCTCTCAGTGTCTGCCAGGAAGCGCTGCGGTCATCATTTTGTCTCGCGCCCCACCAGATAGCACTACCGTGTAATCCAGGACTATCTTCCAGCAGTGTGAACGCAAACCCATATATCGGCTATATATTAACTTACATAGTACGCGAATTGGTTAAACAGGATTAAGCCATGAGAAAGATGCCTTAGGCCGTGTTCTCACTAGCTCGAGTTAATCGGGAATAACGCCATACTTCAGTATGGCGTTATTCCTGATCATGTCTCTAGAGAGAACATGGCCTTAGTGTTATTAGTCGGGCCAGGTTGCGCGCCATATGCTCTATGACAACCCTTCTGGTGTCTTGCCTCCAGTACCAATAGTGTGGAAAAATCACAGCCCACATCCCATATCCTCGACATCTCATATCCTCGACATCTCATATCCTCGACATCTCATATCCTCGGCTAGTTTTCATCTTTATCAATGATACGTCGCCTGAACACCTCTTCTGTCAACTTAGCCTTTTAATGGTCAAACTGACCAAAAACAACTCTGCAGTGGTCTTCAGGCATGTTTATTAGCAGATCAAGAGAAGAGTATTTTTGAAAAATACTATTCTCTTGACCTGCAAATGGATATCCGGTAAGAAAAACTTGAATTTTCTTTACCATTACAGAGGTAAAATTTCAACAAAATAGTTTTAATATTAAAATTTCTTGAAATGTGTTGACCATTAAAATGCTTAATTGATATAAGTACTATTTTTAGCGCTTTAAGGCGCTGTTGTAACAAAAGGGTTTGCAATCTTACCGCCAGCTATACCATATAGCTGAAATACTATCACATTCCGTCCAGCACATATAAATAGTGTGAGCGTGCGCTAAAACATATGAGAGAAATACAAATTTGAAACAGTGAATTCTGATTTCAACTTTGTCAATTCAGGCAATTTATAAGCCACCTGTATATAGGTCACTCGAGTTAAGGCTAACACAGCCCTGCATAGCGATCAATAGTAAACAAGGCGTATATTGAAAGCGGTGTCTCAGAAATTACCTTTAGCACACACGATATGTAGAATTCGTTCTAGTACCGTTTTCTTGCTGAATACGCTCGTACAGGTTTATTTTTTATTAAACATGTCGATTGTCGATAAACTCCAAATTGGATATCATGCGAAGCACTATAAATGTCATTGGATGATTAAATAAGCGACAGTTTTTTAAGCTTTTACTGTATTTAGATTCACGTTTCTCATCTTAGTTGAAATTAGGTCATTGTAATCACATTCAGATCACTAAAATTAGGCTTGAGATAATAAAGCCATTTACATTTAGTTCCACGATGTGGCTGTGCGAAATGATCCAGCTGTTTATAATCCATTTCTCTAATCAACGGTGGTGAAGGTCCTGTGGCACGTGTTCCCATCAAGCTTTCCAGTATATCCCTAGGAAATGAGTACTCAAATTCACGATCATATAATCTACCACGTCTTATACTCATGATGTCATCATTTTCTATACTAATACTCAGAAAGTCATCAACTGTTCTAACATACAAGCAACTTTGCTGGTATCTCTCGCCAACCCATTAAGTAAATCATTATTCGTTAATGAACCAGTCACGTCAAGGTTTGTACTTTACATAAGTGACATTACATTTGATGATGCAAATTTACCTCACACCCCTCCCCCTGACACACCATCCAATTGTTATTATATATTTAGCTCTTTCAGGATCACACCCGCCGCTGTTTAAAAGAAATTATATTTTTTTTACATTTTTCGGGGGTAGGGGTGGGGGAGCCCGGACTTCCCCGTGCCTCCCCGTGCACCTTGGGTACGACGCCTCTGCCTGTACCATTAAGCATGTTCACCGAAGATGGGATAATGTACTCTGGAACAAAAGCAGAATTTATAAATAGGCTGGAAGAATTACTCCCTGAAGAAATGTTTACTACTGTATCAAACACAGATGGACTTATCATGGATAGTCCTGCGGCTATTCAGATGTTATCAATCCAAAAATCAGAGAGTATTTGGTTTAAAGAGATGGCTATGGCATTCATGGAATATGTCGTCTGTATAGGTAGGCAAGCGACTCAAATTCATGTTGTGTGCTGACCGCTACATAGAGAATAGCATTAGCGCCCACACTAGAGAGAAGAGGAGTGGAGGAAAACAAGGAAATGTTGTCCATGTACTTCCAGATGATACTGTTCCTAGAAACTGGAAGTTATTTCTTAGCAGAAATGAGAACAAATCAACAGTGGCAAAATTCTATACAGAAATCTTAAAGCAGAATGTCGCTCAAGCAGTGTATGGCAACCAATCAATCATAGTCAGTGGTGACTTGGGAAAGTTTGCTGTTGCCATAACGAAATCCACTATAGTGCATGCTGTCATAGCACTTCACTCGAATCACGAAGAGGTGGATACCCGCATAATCTTTCACGCTGCCTATGCTGCTAATCAAGAGGCAAGTGCAATAATTGTAGCTAGCCCGGACACTGACATTCTAGTCATGTTGATTCATCATCGACCATCCATTCGCTCCAAGGACATAGTTTTTAGACTGGTCACGAGAGCAAACACACTTCCCTTAGACGATACATTCAAATTCATTCGTTGTATGACAAAATGACACAGGAACATATACACATTATGCTTGGCGTCTATTGCATCACAGGATGCAATATGGTCAGTGCATTCTATGACCATCAGAAGGGAACAACATTTAACCAGATGATACGGCACCAACAGAAGTTTCAAGATGTAAGTAGTCTAGTCATCATGCCATGTATCGGAGCCAGAACGAGTAGCTTGTACACGCTTTAGAGCCAGTATGTATGGCAAAGATGTCCAACGGCTGAATGACTTGCGAAGTGAGAAGGCCGAAAATAATACCATGGGCAAGAAATTGCCACAAACCGATGATAGTTTCATGCTCCGCATATTACGCAGTGGTTATCAGCTTATGGTACGGAGACGGGCTTGTTATGTGATGCAAACCCTACCCAAGCCCAGAGAGCATGCGTATACAATGTGTGCAGACAACAGACTATATCCAGAATTAACGAACCAGACAGTGTCCATTCAAGAACTCTTGAGCAATTTGGTGTGTAACTTTAATGATTACTGTTCGACCAAATGCGCATGTGTGAAGTGATGCCACCATCCGCAGATGAGAGTGAAATGTGCTGTGCAAACCCATTCCCCATAGACATTGGGTTGCATTTAGTTGACAGTGATGATGATGATAGCATATGAAACTATCAGAATGTACTTGTTATAAGCATCCTGCATGACCTTCATATTAAGAAACTTAACGTACTAAAACAGGATTAATTATGAGTTTCAATGCGTAATATCAGATAATTTATCATAAATACATCGATTGCAACCTAATTGGTAAGCTCTCTTGATATCACGAATTACAGTAAGTTTGAAAAGAGACGGCAGTATTTTATTTAAGGACAAGAGATGCAGATTTAATTTACCAACATGGATGACATATACCCCTACACTCGGACGCTCTTAACTCCATTTGTTACCAAAGGTCAGCTTGTCATTCTATATTTCTTTTTTCCTGATGTTTCAAGGAACACAATGATATATGATAGCATTTATCAATATTTTGATATGGGTGGGTGGTTCCGGCAGCGATCATTGCTGCAGCACTATAAATGCTAAATATTTAATTGGACCAATGCATATAAACTCTAAGCCCTACGACTAACAAATGCCATTTATACCTGCCTATGCTTTCGCTTATAAGTTATAGCTACCTTTTATTTTGCTTGCCAGCTAAATCTGCCTTTCGCTTTTTGTTTGTCAATTTATCTGTCTTTTATTTTGTTTGTCAGTTATATACCAATGATTATGCACTATAATTAACAAATTCCAGCTCTACATATGTCATATGCTTTTCATTTAGCTTAGCTTGCCTCATTCACGGAAGCTGTTAATTATGTGTTTAATTTCAGGTTGCTGTTTAGCAAGCTAACTGTCTACATTCTTTTGTCACATGCTAATTGTTAAATGTATACTCGCCATTGAATCCTTGATCAAAGATCACTCCTAAATTTCCTTCTGACACTAATGTCAGTCTTGTGTATATTATATTAAAATCATCAATCGGAATTCCTAGTAAATAATTAGATCTAGCTATTTAATGTATCCCAACATATTTATCTGCAGCCAGCGCTTCTCATAGGTAAGCTACTCTGTGTGACCATGGGTGTCAGCGGCACTGCCTTCAGATATACTGGAACATCCTCCCTGATGAAAACAACATTTACTATTTATAACCTATAACAATACGTACCTTTCAGAGAACATTATCAAGTGCTACATGTGAAGCATGAAATAAAGATAGATTTACACCATTTTATGGTAAACCTAGGAAATGCAGTAGTCATATTACTGTAAATATGTTAATTTTAATCTGTATATTGCTGTTTGCCCTCTTACCCAGCTGGACTTTCGACTGAGCCAATAATAACAAGCTAAATACATAAGACATTATAGCTATTACAATATGCATCGTCTAACATGTCCTACCATAATATATGTGGTTATTTATACCTTATAAGCATACATATACTGCCAGCTAGTGAATAGGCTCAGGTTGTCACATGCTACTGTTTGCTACCACATCGCATTCTGTTAATTCATACCACATCCACTACAAACTCCAACCCACCCTCAATATCCTAAATTCTATTCAAGTTTCCCTGCTCACCATGCCATACATCAGTACGGAAGAACCAGTGCAGCATTTTATGCGATCACTGTGGTGTCTGGATCCATCTAGTCTGTAACAAACTAAGGACATCTGATTATAAAAACCTAGAAAATAATGATTAGCCATATGGGTGGATAAATTGCAATAGTACCCTTTCCCCCATTTAATCACTATTCTGATGACATTGAATTCATGATGACAATACTAGGTATCAACAGTGACTATGACCACACATATCTGACCCCATAACTTCTATATCCCTTCAAACTAAACAAATTCTATAAGCCACCTATATCTGAAGATGATCAGGACAACGAAGAAATCACAATACCTGCACCTGAATGTGAATACATGCTACACAATGAATTTAATGATACTGCAGTCATAGTCAGTGTACCATCTCTCTCATTTATGCATGTTAATACTAGGTCCTTTTTTAGGAACATTGACAAACTAACCAGAATCACCTTTTTAGACAACAGCACCCACCAATTTATATATGAATTTAATATTATCGGATTTACTGAGACATGGCTAAAGCCTAATTCACCGACTACCCTAATTCACCAACAACACTATTCACTTATTGAAAAGCACCGGAAAACTAAAACGGGTGGAGGTATAGGCATCTAAATAAAAGATGATCTACAATATACAATTAGAAAAGACCTATCAATGATGGAAGAACATATAGAAACAATCTTGGTTGAAATACATGGTAACACGAGTAAAAACAAAATTGTTGACGTTATTTGTGCAAAATGAAAACAAGACATGATACCTCATGGGTGATACTTAAATTAAATTGCTTCTACACCGAAACTTTTATGAATTTGCTCAGCACATTTAGTTATTATTCTCTGATTATACGAAACCAACAAGAATCACATAATTCGGCACTTCCATCATTGATAACATCTTCACTAATAATATGGTAGAAGAATTTAAAAATAAAATGATTGCAATCGACTGGAATAATATACTCCAATCCCAGTCTTGTGAAGATGCCTGTAAATTAGTATGCGGTGTTCCTCAAGGATAAATCCTTGGCCCACTGCTATTTCTATTTCTATATGAATGATCTACCAGCCAAATGCAACCAGCTATCCCTAATCCTGTTTGCAGATGATGTCAATGCTTTTTGTAGCCACAAAGATCTAGATACTCTATATAAAATGTAAATCATGAAATGAAAAATGTAATCGGCTGGTTTAAAACAACTAAGTTGTCAGTAAACGTAAGTAAAACTAACTCTTTATTATTCACAAAAACACTAAAATCTAAAGATCTCCCAGAGCTCTTTATCAATAATCAAGCAATACAAGAGGGTCAATTTGCTAAATTTTTAGATGTATATTTGGACAGGAATCTTACCTGGGAGAAGCATATAGAAATCGTTACAGCAAAAGTTGCAAAGAACGTGGGTATCATGCGAGGACTAAACTATAATTGCTAAAAAAGATATATTAAAAGCACTGTACAGCACATTAATACTACCGCACATCACCTACTGTAACATGATCTGGACTATCACCTACCAAAATAAACTAACAAAATTGAATGCACAATAAAAGAAAAGCATTCAACTATTAACACAAATAGCAGAGGGTCAAAACATTTTCTTAAGCGAGACGACATTGAGAAAATCCAACTTTATTCAATCCTTAAAGACTACCACAACGACATCCTACCGACACCATTATCAAATCTCTTCAAAGACAACACCGAAATACATTCATATAACTCTCTAACAAAACAAAGGGATCCACTGCCATACACACACATCCATGCAAAAACCCTCCACACTGGCAATACAATTATAGAATAAAATAGATGCAAACACTCGCACACACACCTTTACTAAGACCTCATACAGGAAAACCATAAAGAACCTTCTAACAGTAAACTACTGAATTAACTCTTGGCACGCTCCAAATTCCCAACATTGATCCAAAATTCACCAAAGCAGGGGTACATTTTGGTAACAGTGCTGCTAAACATAGACAGAGAAGACATCCCCACCTTGAGGCAAGCATTGTAGCCAAAATGGATACCTGTTCTCATCTTTTAATCAATAACAGAATCATAATACCCGACCAACAGTGTGTCAAGGGCTATGATGCAAAGACCACCATGGCTGTTACAGGTCAGATGTATCCAGCCTATTATGTCTGTGGTCATAATTAGGGACTGACTAAAATCACGGATTATATTAATAATAATAATAATAATAATAATAATAATAATAATAATAATAATAATAATAATAATAATAATGTTATTAACTATGTTAATGATTATGTTGGTGATCACAATAATATTAATGTGTTATTTATAGCATAAGGCCATACCAATTTGTGTTTGCTTTACAACCCCCAGCTCCCCCCCCCCCCCCATAACTTAATTGCTCCATATATAGACTCAGAATTCTTCAAAAACAAAAATTGTAGCAGCTCTTTGTTCTCTGTGGCTTTACTAACCACTTAATTGTAAGGCTGGTAAAATGGCTTTGCAATAGTCATAAGAAAAGTTCATTTACAGGCCAACAGAGGACTATTTTGGAAAATATACGGCTGGAAATTGATACTCACTGTTAGAACTGTGTTGAATTTTCTTGATCAATCGTGACACTCAACATGAGGAAGCGATTAATACGCCTTTTAACTTCTGAGCTTGAAATTGGGCATTATTTTAATTTTATGTTTTTCCCATCTCCGATCTTGTCTTTTGGGTGGGAGGTCTCGTGGGGCGAAATATTGAACTGGTCTGGCCTAAACACTTATAATGATACATAAATATGGTTAAATATGGATGATGAACCATGGCGAGCACGCCACAACCCCTCCTTCCCAGAACACGTTTTATCGCAAACAGTACATGTTAATTGCTCATATATGTATTTCATATGTTGTAAGTTATGTGAAAGATTGTTATTGCTGTCCTTTTTGTGTGTTTCTTGTTTGTACGGTGCTGTGATATATAATATGTAAGGGGTCAATCACTTTATAGGCATTGCCTTGGATGGACTGCCTGTAGTATCTATTTAAATGTACATAAATCGTGAAACAAATAATACTGAACTTGAACTTGACACATGTTTTAAGCCCACTTCAACTACACTATTATCGTAATCGTCTCCAAATGTCGAGTAAAAATGTAAACAGCCATCTCTGTGTTTGATTAGTCACTTTTACTTCATGGTGGCAAAATTCCAACCTCTAATTTGGGCATCTGAACTGCTAACATGTTCCAAAACCTGGATTCTACTGCTTGAACAGTATACTATACAGACTGTAGCCAATTTTCGGATTTTGACAATTCCGTTACCACGAAACCTCAACCACTGTTGTCACATGTTTTTATAGTGTGATGAACAGTCTTATAAGTTGCCAAATATTGACTATGGCTTAAGCGCCTGCTCCGCATATAACGCCTATGGAAAATGTAAAAGCACCAGGAAAATGATCTATTTCCACAGATATTGAAAACACTCCTAAGAAATAGGGCATTTGGAAACAAATGTTGGAGAACTATGGCATTGTGTCTGGACTAGATACGCACCCTGAGCATTAGAAAATTGCATTATTTCTTATTATAATAGGTCAAGAAGCTCCTGAGATCCACAATTGTTTCGAATAAAGAGCAAATGAGACCAACACGTACTGGTGGCAGTTATTAACACATTTGACAGCCATTTCGCGGTGAAGTAAATGAAACGTATGGACTCTATTTGTTTAATCAGCGAAATCAGAAGTCTGGTGAATCGTTTGATACCTATTATAGCACGTTAAAATACCTCTCAAAGACATGTAATTTCCGACAGTTACACAATATGTTATTAAGAGACCGTATCGTTCTTGATATTATTGACAATACTACGAGGAGACGGCTACGCCAAGAACGTAATTTGGACCTAAATCATGTACAAACGTCTGCAAGAGTTCTTAAGCTGTAACTGTGCAAATGGGGGCGTTGCCTGCTTCCAATTCGTATGCTATGGAGGATGTACATAAAGTAACGACGAGCAATTGAAATAGATCACCAGTCTGAATCCAGTCAATCTGATTATGAACTGACTCATGCTATAAATAACTGATAATTCTGTTTTTGCTAAACTGAATGTTGAAGGTCATTCAATAAAGTTTAAAATTGATTGTGGATTTACGGTGAACATATTGCCACATAAATATGTGGGCAACTCTGTTCTTAAACGCGTGCACACACACATATGCGCACGCACACACGCACGCACGCATGCACGCGCGCGCACACGCACGCACGCACACACACACACACACACACATTATTGAAAATGTGGAACCACACTGATCTAAAACCCTTAGTAACATGTAGAACGGTTCTAAGAAATCTTGCAAACAACGAGAATTGCTCTGTTAATTTTGTCATCGCAAAGCCAAATCTTCAAACAATTCTGGGTAAATAAGCATCTGAACAAATGAATCTGATTCAAATCAATTATGATAATTTTAAAATTACTTCTATTGATCCAGGTAATAAATGTTATGATGTATTTAGTGATGATCTTGGCACTCTTACAGGACAAGTTCACCTGCAGATTGATGAGTCAGCACAACCTGTGGCGCTTCCAGCACAACGCATTCCTGTGCACATGAAAAGCAAAGTGAAGAAAGAGCTTGATCGAATGGTTGGAATTGTCATGGTAGCACCTGCCAATGAGCTGACAGTGTGGATAAACCAAATGGTCGGTGTTACAAAGAAATCTGCCGATCTTCGCATCTGTATTAACCCCAAGGCTCTGAATAATGTATGAAGAGAGAACACTATTTGATGACAACTCTTCTTGATGTACTTTCAGATTTGTCAAGAGCGAGACTCTTCTCGAAGTTAGATCTACGTAGGGGTTATTCGCACCTGAAGCTTGATGATGCATCAACAAATCTGCTCTCTTTCAAGACACTTTTCGGAAGATATAGATGGCGTCGCTTACCATTTGGCCTGTCAACCAGTGGAGAAATCTTCCAGACGAGACTGCATCAAGCACTTGAAGGACTCGAGAATGTCATATGTGTAGCCGATGATATTCTTCTGTATGGCGTTGGTGGTGATGATGATGACAAGGCCAGAGTAGGCCACGATGAAAAGGTCGATAAACTTCTTCACGATGTAGAAAGTTGGGCATTAAATTTACTAGAGAGAACTGGCAATTTCGGTCGAAAGAAATTTAATCTCCTGGCCATTTGGTCCTCAGAAGGTTAAAGTTGTCATTGAGATGCCAAAAAAAATGAAGTTGTCGATGGTATGCAGTGTTTCAATCCGAAGCGACTAATGTGCATCAGTTTTGACATCTACACCTCCGCGTTAAATCTAAGAACTAATATTAAACTTTGCTTTGGTGAATGTGCAATTGTCTTGGCATACGCAAACCCTGGAGTAATCATGAGAACTATTATAATTCACTAAAATGTGCATCAACGCAGTTCTCACTAGTCCTAGGTGGCCACAGTTATGGTTTTCGTTCCTCCAGCAAAAATATAATTGAGCAGCATTGCAGTAAATAACAATAATTGACCCCCATGTAAGATTCAACTGTCCCCAGATAACGCAGCTTATTGGACCTATGCTGAACCGATACCGAGCCGATACTGAAAGTATCGCCCCGGTATCGGCCCATCATCGGCCCAGTAAGCTGCGTTATCAGGATCCTATTTCAATATGTGTAGGAAGCATAATATTTTCTTATCTCATTGCTATCCAAAATGTATATAACAATGCCAACAGAAAAAACCCAATGCATCTTAATATGGCGACACATAAAATAAGAACGGTAGAACATTTCGACTTAGCTCTAGAAGGTCTATGCTAACGATCTGTCAAGTCAACTATTTTCTGTAGGGGGTGTTGTACGGTTTCCTTATGTGGCCTCTTACAGGAAATGGCTCCTGGGTAATAGACCTAAATATGCTTATGTGATCTGTGAGATTAGTAAGAATAGGGTAATCAATAGTAATTCGAAGATTCGACAGTTTCTTGTCATTACATTTTATTTATTGTGCTACATGACTAGGTTAATATGAATTTTAAATTTTTGCAAATGCCTAAATTAGGCATTGGGTCATAATGTTAAAGGCGCATATTCACGCCAAAATGTGTGAAAATAAAATTGTTTAAATTGTTAACTTTAGTGGCTTAATTTGTGTACCTCAATGTAACAAAACGCACTAAATCTTAACATATGATGATTTCATCTAGGCCTCTACAAGTATGCAATTTTGACAATTTTATTTTCGAGCATTTTGCTGTGAATATGCACCTTTAATTGCCCTCTAATGTACTCAGAGAAAGTGGCAACATTTCTGTTTTTGTTTTTGTATTTTCTCATTTTTCTGATTCCTGGTTCTATGGCAAATACATTTATACATAAAACCAAAAATCAGTTAAAAATATTAAAATCCCACAGTAGCTTGTTTCGCTACATTGGACCCCATAATACAAAATGCCATTTTTTAACATCATCATCAGTCCTCACCAAATTCAGTTCATTTGGAAAACGAATTAAGTGGGTAAAAATGGAATAATTTAACAAATAGCTGAGGATAAGTATTCACCTCTGGAAATGCAGGCGATAACACCCGAGAGCATCTAGATCTGAACATTTTCCTAAGACTCAACGTGGGTTTACCCGTTTGATTTTCGTCAATTCATGCTTCTTTCCTCACCCCCATCTGGAAAAACCAAGTTACACATTTAACATTTGGTAGGCTATTGGCGTATGAAATACATTATATTTACTCACGTGCGAAAGTTTTTCACCAGTTCAAATTAGCTTTTGTAAAATCTGCTCACTGTGAAGATGAGAAATCTTCTCACCAGATTTGTGGAGAGAACGTGTATGAGGTCGAAATCTGAAGGAAATACACTCATGGTCCTGATGAGACCACTGCGTGATGGTCAGTGCCAGTTATAGAAGGCGTGCTTGCGTTTTTCCCAACCGCTCATCTATAGTTGGAAAATGGATATACTATTGATACCTACATTCTGTATACCTAATTCTGCAGCTAATGAGTGATTAACAGTTTTAACAAGTAGTTATAATCGATGCTGAAGACGGAGGTTCGAGGCCGCACGTCGCACTCTAATAAACCATGGATCCACGCACTTAACGCTTAAGATCATGTCGATAGTCACTTACAGGACTGGCCGTATGATCAGCGAACGAAAAGAAGAAAGAAGAAGATCGATGCTAGCGATGAGAGATAAAGAACTATGTAGTTTCAAGCTATCGATTGCAACATATGCACGGCTGGTTGTTTGAGAAAAGACAATTCACCTTTCCAGAGTATCCATTCATCATCAGACCTCGTATGACGTCACAATCAGCTCAGCGCGTGTATGATGACGTCATAATTATTACGTCACAAAGGGTTCCATATAGACCGTCACCAAATCTCGAATGGTCCGACACGTTGTATGAATTGTATATCGTTGTAATTCTTTGCTATTTAACAAGCATGCTGTTGAATATTTTGAAACTAATTTGACTGCCTTAGTCAGCGTGTTCAGAGATCGTTCGATCCCAACACGAGCGAGGTGTGGGTGGAGGTTAGCAAGAAATGGGCGGGGCATAGCTAAAAATGGAAATGTCAATTAGCAAGAGAAAGAATGAAAGAATACTTTGAAAGCTGAGTGTTAAATGTATACCTGAATTGATTGATTATCTACACAAAGGACACCTTTGCAATACATATAAGCATGCTGATTAGCCATGAAAATGGCACGTGCAAGATCTTACAACATGTCATTCTACCTGAGGAAGGACTTGTAATACATTATTAGAGCAGAAAGCGTCCTATGTTTCATGTAAGAGATGACCGATTTTTGAAGGTTGAAATAAGAGGAAATATACAAGTGCATTTCCATGTGACTCGTGCGTGATTAACATCGCATGCGTTATCCCTGCGTTATCGCATACATGAATATGCACTCACAGATTTCCTCATATTTCAACTTTAACGTGCGTGTTTCTGTGCACGATATCGCTTACATGGAAAGCTGGTCTAATGGTCGATTTTCACATGCGAGCAAAATAGGATTGATTATAAGCTATAGAGGCAATAACTGACAGATAGAAATAAATTTTGAAATACCGAAGTACTTTCTGGTAATTTCGTATAAAAAATTAATAGATCTATAAGTTATCGTATCATTGAACTTACAGAAATCCATCTGAGAAAACAGAACATTGCAGTATATGACGTGGAAGCATTACTATGGAAACTGTCGACATGTTTTATAACATTCCCACACTAGCTATTGACGCGAGGACAACGGAAAATGGATCTCGGCTTGAAGAGTACATAATCTGGAATGCATACTTACCAGCGTTCCTAGTCCACATGCTCCCTGTTGCGTATTTCACGTTTGGAGCTTGCTTAAATATGATACTTTTCATATACGTTGTGGGGTCCGGACGCTGGAAATCGCCGATATTCACCGTCATTGGCAGTCTGGCCATTGCTGACACCTGTGTATGCGTTGGCGCCGTTCTTTGGGCTGCATTTGTTTTTCCGGTCATTACTTATCCGAAATTTGCGTGGATCTGTCATTTGTCAATGTTTCTTGGTTTTGGTGGAATGAGTGTTGGCGGATATACCCTGATCTTCTTTGCCGCTCTGCGGTTCTACCAGCTCAAGTATCCATTGGCTGCTCGTGCACGAGTCACGTGTTCGTTTGTTTTAAAATGGCTGGCTTTAGTCTGGTTTGTGCACGTGAATTACGGAGGGGTTTTGTTTAGCATCCTGTATCGCCCTAAAGAGGTATTCATTAGAGGTGAAGCGGGGTTGGTTTGTGAACAAATCGGAGATGCACATGCTGCAAACATAGGATACTTAGTAATCAATACCATAACACCCAGCGTATCTATCGCGGTTCTGCATTCAGCGAAGTACGTTGCCGTCGCGAGATCTCAACGAGATTTGGACGTACAGCAAGAGAGACGCAACACTGATGCGCGAGCTGTATCCGCAGTCATACTTATGTATTTTATTTGCTGGTTTCCTGTTAACCTGTATAACGTTACCATGGGAACTGTATCCAATGATTACCACATGTTTCAGGATAATGTCTATCTCCTTCTCGTGTGGATCACGTGTTGTAACAGTACCTTTAATCCGATCATCTACTGCATAGCTGCTAAGACAGTGAGAGATGACGTAATCAGATACATATGTTGTCGAGGAAAGCGCGCTAATAAAACCTAAGTGATATGTTCAGATTATTGCTGTATTCCTCTTGTCAGGTTAACATTTGCACTAGCCACAGACAGCAATGATCGGGATAATACCAGGGCTGCAAAGGTACTGGTTACATTAATCAATGATCATGTGCGAGCAACACAGTAGGGTTTCTATTAAAGTTCCATGACCCTATTTTGTGAGTTAGGTGGACACCGTCTGCCATTAAAGGGTGATGCCATTTTTCTTATGTATGGACGCTAACAAACATATCTAGGGAGGGAGGACAGAACAGGGCCATTCATAAGAACACATCTATATGTGGACTTTAAACCAAAAAGAGCATAATTTTAATATTCGTGAAAATTAATTGGTAGATATTTATAACGCTTAACGGTTAACATTGTGTGCAGAGAACACTCATATAATATATAATAAACATGTTTAGACACAAATATGTCGTTGACTCAACCTGCCTGAATGACTTTGTGTAATCGAAATGGCTTCTATTTAACACAGATGGTTAAAGAAAAATACATGTGATAAAGAATAACAACTGTCTGGCTACAAATGCAATTCTGTATTGAAACAGAGATGTATCATGAGCCAACCTCTCATTAGGGAGCACCGAGGTTGTTCAACATTATAGTTGATGTTTGAGACAAAACCTAAAACTATATTAAAATGATACTTTGTTTGCGTGCTGTGATTATTGAAAAATATACTGGAAAGTACTTTGATATAAATGTTCTGACACGATCAACTAAATGTAGCTATTGTATCAAATACTATCTTCTAAACATTGACTTCGATGTTTTCCAAACATGAGGTAATAATAGATCACCATCACTGTCGCCCTGAGGGAAATAAAGATCACCATTAATGTCGCTCTGAGGGAAATAAAGGATCACCATCACTCTCGCCCTGGTGGGAATAAAGATCACCATCACTGTTGCCTTGATCGGAATAAAGATCACTACCACTGGCGCTTTGAGGGGAATAAAGATCACCACCACTGTTGCCATGGTCGGATTAAAGATCACTATCGCTGCCGCTCTGAAGAAAACATAGATCACCATCACTGTCGCCCTGAGGGAAATAAAGATTACCATCACTGTTGCCCTGCCGGAAATAAAAAGATCAATATCACTGTCGTGTTGAGGGAAATAAAGGTTACCATCACTGTTGTGCTGAGGGAAATAAAGGTTACCTTCACTGTCGCCCTGAGGGAAATAAAGATCACCATCACTGTCGCTCCGATGGGAAGAAAGGTCACCATCACTGTCGCCCTAGGGAATAAAGATCCCCAACACTGTCGCCCTGACGGAAATAAAGATCAATATCACTGCCATCCTTAGGGAAATAAAGATCACCATCACTGTCGCCCTGAGGGAAATAAAGAGTACCATCACTGTCGCCCTGCTGGAAATAAAGATCAATATCACTGTCGTGCTGAGGGAAATAAAGGTTACCATCACTGTCGTGCTGAGGGAAATAAAGATCACCATCACTGTCGCCCCGAGGGAAATAAAATTTCACAATTACTATCATTCTGAGGGGCATAAAGATCACCGTCAGTGTTGTCCTGAGGGAAATAAAGGTCACCATCACTGTCGTCCTGAGGGAAATGAAGATCACCATCACTGTCGCCCTGAGCGAAATAAAGATCACCATCACTGTCGTGCTGGGGGAAATAAAGATCATCATCACCGTAACCCTGAGGGAAATATATATCACCATCACCATCGGTCTGATGGGAATAAAAGTCACCATCACTGTCACACTGAGGGAAATAAAGATCACCACCACTGTCACCCTGAGGGAAATAAAGATCACCATCACTGTGGTCCTGAGGGAAATAAAGATCTACATCTCTGTCGCTCTGGCGGAACTAAAGATCACCATGGCTGTCACTCAGAGGGAAATAAATATCACCATCACTGTTGTTCTGAGGGAAATAAAGATCACAAATACTGTCGCTCTGAGGGAAATAAAGATCGCCATCACTGTCACTCAGAGGGAAATAAAGATCACCATCACTGTCGCCTTGAGGGGAATAAAGATCACCAACATTGTCTCCCTGATCGGAATAAAGATCACTATCATTATCACCCTGAGGGAAATAAAGATCACCATCACTGTCGCCCTGCGGGAAATAAATATCACCATGACTGTCGCCCTGCAGGAAATAAATATCACCATCACTGTCACTCCGATGGGAAAAAAGATCACCATCACTGTCGCCTTAAAGAGAATAAAGATCACCATCACTGTCGCCCTGATCGGAATAAAGATCACCATCACTGTCACCCTGGGGGAAATAAAGATCAACATCGCTGTCGCTCTCAAGTAAATAAAGATCACCATCACTATCGCCCAGAGGGAAATAAAGGTCACCATAACTGTTGCTCTGAAGGGAATAAAGATCACCATCACTGTCGCCCTGAGGGAAGTAAATATCACCATCACTGTCGCTCTGAAGGGAATACAGATCACCATCACTGTCGCCCGGAGGGAAATAAAGATCACCATCACTGTCACCCTGAGGGAAACGAAAATCACCATCACTGTCACCCTGGGGGAAATATAGATCAACATCGCTATCGCTCTCAAGTAAATAAAGATCACCATCACTGTCGCCCTGCGGGGAATATACAGCTCATGAAACAGCTCCCCACTCTGCCTTGACACACACGTCCACTGTAACAAGGAACTAAATGCTAAATCTGATGATTCTACCTTTTTGCGTTCCAGAGTTATGGTCAGAACTGTGCATTCCAGTCTGCTCTTTGTGACCCCATGACCTAGATATTTAATGATTTGTCCTGAAATTCTAGCCACATTAGGTGATTATACCGACTTCCACTCTCGATTATGGCTAAAAATGTGTATTTCGCGATGTTATAGTGACCTCATAACCTAGATATGTGAACATTTGACCTGGAACCATATTTTAATTCTAGCCAAACACAATGTAAGTCGATTTGGTGATTCTGGCTTATTGCATTGCGGAGGTATTGATGAAAATGTGCATTCCGGAATCGTGACCTCGATTTTTGATCTTTTGAATCCAAACTAACAGTTTCTCTCGCCACTCATAATATTAATGTACGTGTCAAATCTGGTGATACTACCTACTTGTGCTCCGGACTTATGGCTAACGATGTGTATTTTGGAATGCACTTAATCACCCCATGACCTCGATTTTTGACCTGTTGATCCAAAACTAAAAGGTTTTCTAGCCACTCATACTATCAATGGATTTGCCCAATTTTGTGATTCCACCTCATAGGATACCCGAGATAAGCCTCGGATAATCCTCTGATAAGCATACAGACAGACGCTACCGTACGCACGCACCCACCCACCAACCCACACATACACACACACACACACACACACACACACGCACGTATAGAGATACCAATGGCAATGCTCACACGGCCGTCGGTGGCGTGAGTAATTATCATCAGGCAAACAGCACGAGCATAATATATATATATATATATTATGAATACTTAATATTATTAATGATAAGAGTGTATGAGTTTACGATGCGAGGAAACAACCCGATCCATGCTAGACTTTGTCTGAACACGACGCGCTGTCTAGATATATTTAAGATTGTTTAGAGTTCTTTGCGATAGAATTGTTTCGTAAATATAATAATGTTTATCTTTATCGATTAACTCGTATGCGTGTGCTTTATAGATTCCAGACTGATAATAACACATATAGGTGCTAAGGTTGTAACTTGACATTAGTATGCAAAACAATGCACCAAGGCTGTTTTACCACAACAAAAACAATGAAACCTTCCAAAATTCATTTAGCCTGGAGCTAGAGGCTCTTTAACATAACACGTGTGAGCTGTTATTCATTAATCGTCCATCCAAATGATGTCATTTGCAATGATGCGAGTTTAAGCGTGAGCGTGAATTTTAGCGTGGGCATGAGTTAGCGAGGGTTTGAGCGTGAGCGTGAGTTTGAGTGTAAGTGTGAGTGTGAGTATGGGTGTGAGAGTGAGTGTGAGTGCTAGTGCAGGTGTGAGTGTAAGTGTGAGTTTGAACGTGAACGTAAGCGTAAGCGTAAGCGTAAGCGTAAGCGTGAGCGCCTGCGTGCGCGTGCGCGTGCGCGTGCGCGTGCGCGTGTGTGTGTGTGTGAGTGTGAGTGTGAGAGTGAGTTTCAACGTGAACGTAAGCGTGAGCGTAAGCGTACGCGTGAGCGTGAGCGTGTGTGTGCGCGCACACGTGTGTGTGCGAGCGTAAGCGTGGGCGTGAGCGTGAGCGTGAGCCTGAGTATGTGTGGGAGAGCACGAGCGTGAGTTTGAGCGTGAGTGTGAGTGTGCGCGTGAGTTTGAGCGTCAGTTTGAGCGTGAGTCTTAGCGTGAATGTGAGTGTGAGTGTGAGTGTGAGTGTGAGTGTGAGTGTGAGCGTGACTCTGATTGTGAGTGTGAGTGTGAGTGAGCGTGAGCGTGATCGTGAGCGTGAGTATGAGCGTCAGTTTGAGCGTGAGTTTGAGCGTGAGCGTGGGTTTGAGTGTAAGTGTGAGTATGGGTGTGAGAGTGAGTGTGAGCGTGAGCGTGAGTGTGAGTACGAGTGTAGGTGTGAGAGTGTAAGCGTGATCGTAAGCGTGAGTATGTGTGTGTGAGCGTGAGCGTGAGCGTGAGCGTGAGTGTGAGTGTGAGTGTGAGTATGAGAGAGAGTGTGAGTTTGAACGTGAGCGTAAGCGTGGGCGTGAGCGTGTGCGTGAGTGTGTGTGTGCGAGTGTAAGCGTGAGCGTGAATATGTGTGTGTGAGCATGAGCGTGAGCTTGAGAGAGAGAGTGTGAGTTTGAGCATGAAGTGAGTTTGAGCGTGGGTGTGAGTGTGGGTGTGCGCATAAGTCTGAGCGTGAGTTTGAGCGTGAGTCTTGGCGTGAGTGTGTGTGTGTGTGAGTGTTAGATTGAGTGTGCGTGTGAGTTTGAGCGTGAGTGTGAGTGTGAATGTGAGGGTGAGTGTGGGCGTGGGTGCGTGTGAGTGTGAGTGTTGGTGGGGGTGTGAGTGTGAGTGTGAGAGTGAGTGTGAGCGCGATCGTGAGTGTGACTGGGTATGAGTGTGAGTGTGAGTGTGAGTGTCAGTTTGAACGTGAGCGTGAGCGTGAGCATGAGTGTGAGGTTGAGTGTGAGCGTGAGCGTGACTGTGTGTGTGAGCGTATACGTGAGTGTGAGTGTGAGTGTGAGTGTGAGTGTGAGTGTGAGTGTGAGTGTGAGTGTGAGCGTGAGCGTGAGTATGAGCGGGAGTTTGAGCATGAGCGTGAGTTTGAGTGTAAGTGTCAGTGTGGATGTGGGTGTGAAAGTGAGTGTGAGTGTGAGTGTGGGTGTAATAGTGAGTGTGGGCGTGAGTGTGAGTGTGGGTGAGAGTGTGAGTGTGAACTTGAACGTGGGCGTGAGCGCAAATGTAAGTGTGAGTGTGATTGTGAGTAATTGTGATTATGAGTGTGAGTGTGAGCGTGAGCGTGAGCGTGAGCGTGAGCGTGAGCGTGAGCGTGAGCGTGAGCGTAAGCGTGGGCGTGAGCGTGATTGTATGTGTGTGAGCATAAGCGTGAGCGTGAGCGTGAGTGTGCGTGTCAGCGTGAGCGTGGGCGTGAGTGTGAGTGTGAGTGTGAGTCTGAGTGAGAGCGTGAGTTTGAGCATGAGTGTGAGTGTGAGTGTGAGTGTGAGTGCGAGTGAGAGCGTGAGTTTGAGCATGAGTTTGAGCGTGAGTCTTGGCGTGAGCGTAAGTGTGAGTCTGAGATTGAGAGTAGCGTGTGGTTGAGCGGAAGTGTGAGTGTGAGTTTGAGCGTGAGTTTGAGCGTGAGTGTGAGTGTGAGTGTGAGTGTGAGTGTGAGTGTGAGTGTGAGTGTGGGTGTGGGTGTGGGTGTGAGTGTGAGTGTGAGTGCGAGGGTGAGTGTGAGCGTAAGCGTGAGTGTCAGTGTGAGCGTGAGTGTGAGTGTGAGTGTGAGTGTGAGTGTGAGTGCGAGTGTGAGGGTGAGCGTGACTTTGTGAAAGTGTGAGTTTGAGGGTGAGCGTCAACGACTGCATTACGCCGGGTATGAAAATATCCGACTTTACCATCCAATGCTGCCTGCACCAGAAAAACGAACTGGAATGTACCAGAACCCTTGGCCAGCTATGCCTAGACCATATCCCCCATGCCAATCTACAATGTACTCTACCAAACCCTTCCGTCCATATGAAGCAGATCCCATATGGAGACCACGGTCAGATTACGATGGAAAACAGACGTTCCGCCACTAGGATATGTCGTCAGAGGGACCGCTCCAACCTCCGCCCTGTCGTCCACAAATGGAACTGTCCTACCACCGTAATTGGCTGAAGACGGTAACACCGCCTGAATATCATGGAGAATCCCCGTGGGAAAGTTACCATTGCCAGTTTTGCCAGCCGAACTAAACACGTGGAATAATACCGCTAAGGGTCTCTATCTAGCTAAATACTCAGACACGTGCATGCCTTTTCACCCACCTTCTGGACCGGCGTCCCGGCAGCCTCGATCAGACTTGATGAACTGGACAACTAAAAGTTCCTGAACCTGCCCCTGAATACCTGCCGAACGATTTAAACCCGTTCAGGACTCTAGTACAGTGCTCTCTAGAGGCCCGGCTCTACTAGTAAGATCGGCATCGGAACAATCCGCTGATGCATGGAAGACTATTACATGTCAGCCGCCTCTCTCCCAAATGCCTCCAATTCGGACACGACCGTTGGAATTGCATTAACAATCTTAATGCGCAACCTCCGACCCATCCGATCATCAAGAAGAAACCACAACAAACCCTGAATGAAGAATTGTCTTCTCTGATGACAATTTCCTCTGGTAGACGCGACTCTGCATTCCATCGAAATTCAATTGCACACCTCTACCTCGACCACACTTCTGCTAGCGATGCGCTGGAACTTGCAAACATAGTCAAGTTCATATTAACTACAAGTACATGCGTCACCGGTTGTAGAAACTGCATGCCACCCTCGCATTAGCTCCCTCCATTGTTACTGTGCCATTCAAGGTACTCAAGTTATCTCCACCATTGATAATGGAGCCACCATTACCATCCTTATCTCTTGTCTCAACGGCTATGCCAGAAAATTTACGACCGCCCCTGATGGAACCACACATATCCACCTTTGTGGCGTTGCTAGAACGCCCCTGGAAGTGGCTGGAACCCCCAGCTTCTCCATCTGAATCCAAGATTTAAGATTCATACGAGTCATAGGGGGTGTAAGGGAGCAGACTGATCGATTCAAATTAATTTAATTGGACAAAGATGTTGAATAGCATTGTGAGTATTGAAGAGTGTGACGAAAGATAAAATTTGTCAATTTGTGACGGGACACCTATAAAATTTAAAATGAAGTCCGAAACTAATTTTACCTGATGTTTGTGATGGCCTATAAATAACCGATTCTCTCCTTACTATTTATATATAAATGTTCGGTGGTACGTCTGAGAAATATCACACGATTCTAGTGTCTTGTGATAATTTAGAGGTGGACATTCCAATCAGCACACGGATGGAGTGAAATACAGGAAATGAAAACAGACGAGTTAAATAAAATTCATTTCTTTCACTAAACGATCTTTTTTGGTTTTCTTTCAGTTCTGTGTATATACAGTCCAATTAATTTTTACATTTCATTACTTTCATAATTTATTCCTTTATATTTCTAAATTTCTTATTCCCCATTTCTCCCACTGCCTGTTCTTCTCTTTCTAAACGACAAAGATGTCAAAATGACCTTAATGAATACACTCTATACAACCATATTAAAGGTGACTTGAACACCTTGATGACTCCGGATGGTAACTCTCCATCAAATACGGTATACAATCACCACTCCATTAAATTCATTTGATAGATCTGATAAATTTCAGCTCCTCATCTCTACTTAACCTTCACACCAAATCCGCTCTAATCCAAATCCATCCCTGATAACTATTTAAGGAGAAAACAAAATAAATAATTATTAGACACATAATATGGAAATAATTCTATCATCCAATCATGTTTGCATGACATGGACTTCCCGAAACTGCATACATGCACACACATGATTCTATTTATACATCCATTTAATCTCTTGGAGCTCAATCTATATCTATATCTATATATTTATGTATTTCGGACATGATTCCAACCCACGAACAGTTTTAGACTGCTGATGTACACACTTGGCACATTATAAAATACTTTAAATAATAAAATATTTTAAAACCAAATGATAATGTATCTGCCTGTGCATCAATTTCTTATTATTGATTCCAACTATACAACGTATTCAACTGATAATGAACAAACTTGGTGCAACCAATTTCTTGACCAATCAAAATAAATTTGAGACATTTATAGCTGTCCCAAATATCAGTTTCAGATATTCGGTTCATGATTCCAACAAATAAAAACGTATTAGACCGATAATGTGCAAACTTGGTACGCCCAAGATTTTAGTTAATAAAAATAAATTTGGCACATAAACATTTGCTATGTGATTTGAATATTGTCTAAATTGATTCCATCGCTCACAAAGTAGTCTGCACTCCTAGTTGTCAAATTATGTGTCCTTATTCAGGGTCATAATACTATGTTCAAGGTCACTAAAATGGAAAAGATTCCATTTCTCTATTATATTTCCCTCTATCGCAAAATCCAAAATGATGAACATCTTCAATTAACTATGCCCATTTTCATCAATAAATACTCAATTTCATTAGGAAATTAGAACATTTATGATTTGTCCTACTTCATCATATGGAATTCAATACTGCGACCTAATTATTTCAAGTAACCAAACCACACAAAAAAACCATGATCACTGCATATAATAATCTATTGTGATTTATAATCAGTGGAAATAATAGGTCATGAAAGAAACTTTTGCTTTTCATCTGAAAGATCAAAATTTAGTTTTTAAAGAAAATAATTCCCAAAATAAGGTCAAATACATTTTAGTGTCAGCCCATACATTGTAACAATCCTGAAACTGCTGAACATTGATCACATTCACCAATCCTCTGATAAACTAGAAGATTACCGAACATATCAATACAACAATTCAATCAAGAATGAACAAGCTGTGACCTAATTAAAATTTTAATGTTTCAATATCACTTCTTTAGGATAAAAAATGCAAATTCCTGACTTCCTGTGAAGGATCTATAGTAATTTCTATCAAATCTTGCTTTTAATAACTTTACAGATTAATATATTAATCGATCACATTAATTAGTATAGCTGCTTAATGTTTCTAGGACAAACTGTTTTACATGGTAAATGACCCACTTCTAACTGTTATAGCATTCCAAATGCCTGTTATTCCTGTCCTTGATAATAAAGGTATAGTTTAACCAAATTTGTTAACTCATGGCCAAAATTGAACAATGTTTTGAAAACAATGTGACAGTGCAAATGTATAATCACCTTAAACTGTGAAATTGTTACACAAAACCAGGTAGTTCAACTAGGAACAACTTTCTTTAAAATCTGGTAAGTTTCTTATATCACACCACCTATCTTAGAATTTCAAAGAATATATTTTTAAAACAATTTGTATGAAAACTTGCATCGTAAGATTTTAGTACAAAAGACAATCAAATTTAATTCAAGACAAATTTATTCCACTTCCATTTCTGCAAAATGGAATTACTGCAATTTAGTTCAACTTACAGTAATAATGAATCATCACTCGAAACATTCATCCAAAGTTAGACTAGAGAGGAAACTTTTCAATTCCTATCGTAAAACATCATAGTGCTTACTCGGAAGGTACTTCATCAGACAGGAATCCCAAGGATTCAAACACCACTCCTCTCCAATGCCATTAGAATCCGAACTCTGAGCTCCTCTGCAAATCAAACATAAAAGTACATATCAGCCACCATGTATGGAACAAAATAAATTCCAAGAACTTGACATAGGAACATATGTATTTGATTAAATATGAATTATGATATCTAGTATCAATATACCAGGTACAAGAATTGATTCCTTCGCACCACACACATGATTATCATAGAAACTAACTCTCTATGAATCTAGACCTATATTAAATTAATATAATCCAATGTTTTCAAATTGACAACACCCCAAAGACGTTGCCATCCTAACAGATGACAGTTCACCACCGGCCACGTCAACGCGAAAACACCTACTCCTTCCTTAAATATGATTCCTGGTTCGCAACAACCTTTTGAATATTATTATATTCCCAACACCAAACTGAAAATTCTTCAACCACAGAATAGTATTTTTCCCATGGCAGATGACACCTAAATCTTTCGCGTGTCACACCAATCGCCTCTACATTCGTTCAGACATCGTCCAAGTCATCCCCTGCTTTTATTGTTCAGAGCCTGACAACAACATCTACGGCTACAACCATCATGACCTCTGCCACTGTAATCACAGTCTCCACCGACATGGCCATTAGCACCTTGACCACGCCCGTGATTGTCATTAATGATGTGGACCCCCTTGCCACCATGGTTCTTACCGTCATCCTAACTGCAACTTCGACCTTTGTCACCATTACGAATATCACTTCTGTCACTGGTATTCCTGTCACTTGAACAGTCGCATCGACCAGCACTGCTGTATTGCGCCGTCTTATGTCGTCTTCCTTCCACGAGGCCACTTGCCTCGCTGACCACGAGTCCATCACTGCAAATGTACCACTTTTTGATGCGCCAGAATTTGGTGACACTATGAACGCCTGCTTGGTAGAGTTGCTTCACCAAATTCGCCCCTGCCCTACCGCTACCCTTAGGACCGCATACCCTCAGACATGGTCTCTCCCGCTTCCTCACTTGAATACTTTTACCTCTCTCCTCGAGGACACCACCACAGCGACAGTACCAGTGGAGCTGCATCTGATCACACCAAGAAGAGGAGAGAGTCGTACGTCTATCTCCACCGATGTATTCTCGCTGAGTCCAAACAGCATTCCTATGTGTATATCACAAGCTACATCAACTTCTATTACTGCCTCGACACAAGTACTGCTTTTTGCCTGGAAAACCACGCTGAGCCACCCTTCGCGCGCTGTTAAGAAAACGATCATGAAGAGATGATTCTGGATAAGAGAAACTGCATTCTCGCGTTTTTCTTTCACCTTTCACTGCTGACGTCATTCTTTCAAAGATTACCTCGAACCGCGCCGACTTCTTGATCAATTTCCGTGTCATTATCAGGCTTGGGTAGAAGTGCAAATGCATTTGCATTTGCATTTGCATTTGAATGCATTTGCACTTGCATTTGCATGTAAATGCACTTATGAAATTTCTGACGCATTTGCATTTGCGCTTGCATTTGAATCTCGTGTATTTATCTTTGCATAAAAAGGGTTGCATTTGAATTTTTTCAAAGGAACTACCTTTTTCATTTTGCATTTCTTTCAAAATAGGATGGAGCCTAGCTGCTGCTTCCGTAAATAGCAGTCACCGCACCCAGTCAAATTAATTTTCAAAGTATTCAACAAAATTACTTGTTAAATCATAAAAATGGCATTTCTGTTGCTAGAAATTAGAAAGTTAATTCTCTGTGATTTACTATCACATTTTGTTCTGAATTTCTTAACATGTACCTCTCATAGATATATAATTAATTAGTCTAGCTCAAGTCAGTTGAGATCTTAGCAAGCCAACAATTTGGTTAATTTGTTTCTGAGATAATTTACAGCAGCGTGTCTCTAGAGTATAATAAATATGACCACCTTCTAAATAGTAAGGAAAGGTGTCTCCATTGAACAAGCTGATGAATATTTTGAAACATATTTGACTGGAATCATTTGCTTACAGCTGTATTTTGAATGTAATTTAACTGGAACCTGTTGCTGCCATACTCACAGCAGCAGCAGCAGCAGCTATCAATCAAATTGCTTTTCAGATATTCAACATTATATTTGATACTTATTTTGAAAGTAATTCGACTGGCACATGTTGTTTCCATGGACACAATAGCGATCAGTGAAATTATTTTCAAAATAATCAACAGAAATCTGAAAATTAAGTTCTCTAATGGTATTAAGAATGAAATTAATGAACTACGTATTATTCCTTTCATAGAAAAATTTCAGTTGCAGACAAAGAGACTATTCTTTACAATTTTACACTGCAAAGACTATTTCGATAAGCGAGCCAGTCATACCAGTGGTAAAATTTCAAAAATATTATTTTCTTGATCTGAAAATTTACATTATTTAAAATCAATACAGAAGCAGTGTTTGGCCAGTTTGGCCATTCCTGGGTTAATACTAATATGCTATTCTACTATTCATATTCTATAGTACATGTACTGTTCTTTATCATGATTTAATAATCTGTTAATCTAAAAGATATGGGCTGTTCTAATTTCCAACAGTGATTATTTAAAAGAAACTACAGTCAAATCATTTCTCATACGTTAGAACCCACCAAATGATTATGTTACAAAATGTTTTCCCAAATATATTCACTCCCTGCAGACGCATAGTTGACAGATGAATAATACGGTGTTCCAGAATTTCAGTACCAGAGGTGTGTCCATATATTCACATGCATTTGTAAATACATTTGCATTTGCACTTGCATTTGCATTTGAATCATTTTCAAACATTTACATTTGCATTTAAATGCAATACCCTGCACTTATACCCAGCCTTGTCATCATGCCTTTCCGCATCACTTCTCTTGTGACACGCTTCTCCACATCAACATCTTTGCATTCGTTGTTGTCTGCACTGACGCCTCCTACGTTTACATCTTCCATGTTGGCAATCTTCCACGTTAAGATCGTGTGCGTCAACGTCTTCTGCAATTCATTATCTTCCACGTTAGATCTTCTGCACTATGTTGAGATTCAACGACAACGGTAATTGAGCTGGGAGAACTCTGTGCATGTGTAATATTAATATAAAAACTTTCTTTGTATAATTATATTTCTTCACTGTGCCACTCATCCTCGAGATTATAGAACAAAGAAGTGCTTCGAGGCTGATGGGAATGAGATGCTATTATTATTGTATTAGGTGCCGTTTAATGCAAATAAATAGGCAAAAGAAAAACTGAATGGTTGCCCGCCATGCAAAACAAAAAAATATGTAACCCCACACCCGTCCCCCAGCCCCCGAGCTTAGGAAAATACTAAAAGTATGTCAGCCTTGTCCAATCCTCCCCCTATGAAATGACACACATGACCCACCACCTCCCCGATACCCACCGGGCTTTCGTCGTCAATGGAGATATTGATGGTTAGTGGCGGTGGGGGTTGGGGGTGAGCGTGTGGTCGGGTAATGGGAAGGACTAGCTAACCCGGAACCAGTAAACCACCTCCTCAAGCTATGCTATGGCTGCCCTATCGATGGCTATACGCAACGCACGGACGAAGACATGAATGTCTAAGACACGATTTGCCCACTCTGCACATGCGTCAGGCCACTGGGAGTACGCCCGTAATGGACATGCTTTCTTTCAGTAAATGGGACACAGCCAGCGTGATACAGATGACTGAGTGGACACTTTCACGTTGTATATATAATCTTTACAGGAATTGTTCCTCGAAATAATGGCCACGGTCACAAAGGTTTCTGGGAATGTTTGGTACCATTAGAAAGCCTGAAGATTGTGCTTCCTCGTGATCGCAACAGCGAGTCAAGACAAGAAGAAAGCGAGCCGAGAATTCCTGAATCCATGTGTGTATTCGGAGAAAAGATGGTACAGAGTACGACCCCGTCATTCAACGCCTGACACTTGGTGGTCTCTGCTGAGGCTGGCGCCTCTGTACAGACGATCACCAATTGGCTGCAGATATCATAAGGAAGCCGGCCATTTGTCAAAAGATAATAAGATGCAGAGTAGAGAGTATAAAGGCTGCTCGCTCTGTGACTTAAAGCACTGCGGCACCCATCTAGGTTTCACGCTGATGCCTCACCAACGACCATGGTCAACGGTAATTGTTGCACTTGGCTGACTTTTGATCTAAACCACTCAGGGTGGGATATCATTGCCATAGTCGACAGCGCGACAACTCCTTTTTGAGATCCCCGCTAAGTAACAGCAGCCTAATAACTGCGGCATAATAACAGCCTAAATTCTCCCGCCTTGAGAAACTTTCATCGTTCTTGTGCTACTCAAGAAACTTCGTGAACGGAATATTCATGCCATCTCCTGACAGAAGAACACCTCAACTCCACCGCAGCTGAATCTGCTGTTGTTTCCCTGGCTGTAAAATCGTCAAAAAACACCACTGCCGCCAACTCGCTTGCTGCAAAGGACCTCAGGAGTTTCACTTCAGACACTCTGCACCGTCTTGTTCTGAAGGATACTTCTCCCACAACTAAAGAACATTCTTGTGAAAGCTAGCTTCTACCAACCACCTTTTGCTTGTGACTGAAACATCCCATAAGGAATTACTCCACTGCACCGCTCTCGCGACAAGAACTCCTTGTGAAAATCAGACTACCTCTGTGTCATTTCTTGTGACTGCTCCTCCATGAGGAACCGTTGGAACTTCCCTCCACTTTAAGAAGTACTGCTCGCCCAGCATTTTGTGAACTCTGGCCATCGAAGATTAAGTCAGTGCGCGAAGATGTGCCTTGAGATTATACCTAACAAGGCTGGCTAAAAGCCCGAAATAGCAAAAGCTAGACCTGCAACCATTGAATTTTTTCTCCTGCAGTGACTTTGGACTTTCCACCGCGCTTCTAGGACTTGAACTGTGCATGTTAAATCTTAAGTATACACACTAATCTAGTTCTCTACTCTTTACAGATTCGTAGATATATCTTTGTGGACCAACTATCATTTCTCCTGCTCTTTAGCAGCTGTTCCACCTTTTGCATTAGGGAGAGCCGTAACTCGCGGATGATGATCTCACACTCCACTCAACGTGAAGATAAATACAAGCATTTTAGCAGCGTCGCTTTTCCGATACTCATAAATACTAATAAGGATCCTCATCCTTTCTGCCGCTTCTCTAAGCGGGTAGCACCCTCAGCTCTTTATGCAGCGCAAAGGAAAGAGAATCAACACTGTGATTGAGGATACGTTATTCCCTCCGCCAAAAAGTCCACTTCTGCTTATTCTGTACGTCCCTGCATTTCACTCGGACCTCCGTCAAACAATGTAAAGTCGCAAGCAAATCTTTCTGCCATCTTTCGTCGTTTAGCTCCCGTCTGAAGCTCCTGAAATTGGCCCGTGTCTTCCGACACCTCAATCTGTGTTGCTTCGCTTGACCGTGAGCCGTATTGAGTAGGAAATATCGTTAGGACTAGGAAAGCTAAGTCTCTGGATTCGTCACATCACTCGGCTCACCTTACCAGTGCCTGAAATCATCATCACTGACTCCCCATGCCCTAGTGAAAGGTTTCGATGTTGCAATATTTCATCATGCCATGTTAGACCATTACCCACGGATGACTCCTGTTCTAGGCTTCAACAAGCCCTGCCAGCCTTTCGCTCGCTCCAATGGATCTAGTGACCCTTGCATTTTCTTTCTTATAGAGAAGGTCTGACCATCTAAATTCTACACCACCCACTAAGACACACTACGCATATCTCCCTTAGCAAGAAAAAAACACCACAGCTTGATCGTCTCCGTTGATTAGCGAAGCTATTTATTTTAGCCAGCTTGACCATCTGTCAAGATAAACATAGTGATAATTAAGTGATTCTGTGGTTAACACCGGTTCTTAGCAACTGAACCAGATAAATATCTCATCACCGGAATCTTTTCTAAGTTTTCGTCCCTTCTCAGCTTATTGCCACTTTAGACCGCATCGGCGCCCAGACTTGGCAGAGGTTCCACTAAACTCTTTCCTCTTTAATTACATGGGCCAGTTTGTGTGTCTGCAACTCAGAAGTGCCGTGCCTTGGACTGCGTCAAGATCTTTTTGACGTCTCTTGAGTCGGTCTGGGCCAAAGATTCACCCGACCTTGCGAGGGTGGAGGTTCTCGCTTAATCTAGCTGATTGCATCCGTCTGCATCCGCCTGAGGCCTTAAACTGCAAGACATCTTAGGTAACTAAACCACCGCCTTGTGCGGGATCCCCTCTACACCTTAGGCACACACAGTAGGCCATCTCTGGATGTCTGCTGACATCATCGGATGAACTTGGCAGCAAAAACCAAACACCCCACCCTGCGTGGTCCTACCCTATAGGG
>CM067361.1:22255159-22312659 GCA_034401795.1 Chaetoderma sp. LZ-2023a | reverse complement strand
CAATTTGGCTCGGCGTTGTATGTCTTTACCATTATCAATTACGTCCTATGCAAGCTTCACTTGCGTCACAATCAAAATGCTTAGTGAATGACGTCTCTACTTCCAACATGAACATTAAATAGTCTATTTTATGTTTTTACTTTTCAATCAACATTCTGTTACATATTTTGAAACTATTTGGCCAGGCACTGTTACGGTCATAGGCAGCAAAAGCACCAGGTCAAATTAGTTTCACGACATCCAACACCTTACCTGTATAGCTACCTTGAAATTGGGTTCTGGGAAGTGGTGAATCAAAGTATATAAATTAATTCCAGCACGCCGAAAAACCCAACGGAGCTTAGCTAGAAATGGATCCCACCTTTGAAATTATTATGAACACATTTGAGCAGTAAACGGCTAATACAACTTTAGCAATTTGTTGTCCACCCAACATGAACCATTTGTAATAATGATCACATATTTTACTAAGAGCAGCCAAATAGTTAGCTTTGCCATCCCAGATGCACGTAGACCCAATCGCAATGCACCGATTCTCTTATGGAACACGGTATACGGTATCCAACCGGTCACCCAAGTGTTGGGGCCATAATCAATTATGTCACAGGTAGGCTGATGTCACAGTCAAAATACAAAATGATTGCCGTAGCTATGACCCTCAGGAACATGCATTGAAAAGTCTTTAAGCTGTAAGAATTGTCCATCTACTATTTAATAAACATTCTGTTGAATATTTTGAAGCTAATTTAACTGTGCTGCTGCTATAAGCGGCAACAGAATCTAGTCAAATTAGTTTCAAAATATTCAGCAGCTTACCTCTATAGTTACCTTAGAAATGTGATTCTTGGAAGTCATGGTTGAATGTATATAAATCACTATAACTATCACTATCGTATTCACTTATTGTATTATAACCATTTCACGGAGAAGCCTGTAAAACCAGCCTTTACAGCGATCTTGAGGAATGTCAAATTACAAGCCAAGAGAGGACAGTTTTTGATAATTTACCACTGGGATGACTCTCGAGACGTTCCAAATTCCAGTGGCAAATCTGAAAAAATTGTCTTCTCTTGGCCTGCAAATCTAAATATTTTTACATTCTTCACCAAATTTAGAGAGTAAACGTTTAATATATTATGACGACAATACCAGGTACAGTGTCTGTTTCATCTTTCCATTATGAATTATAGCATAAAACACTAGGCTGAACATTCGAGATAGTGTATAAATATCCATTGTTATGTTTCGTAGGGCGCCGGGTAAAATGCTTAATATCGTGGACGCATTTATGCACTATTTGTGTGATAAATTTCAAGAGTAAAACATGTATAATAATATTGTAGAGCGTGACAAAGTAGACAAAATTCGCTAAAATATGGACTTGTGATTTAATTAATAATTTTTGTCCTTAGTCCTACACTGGGAAAAGATCCATACGTGCAATTATTTAGCAGCATCGATAGACAACTGAAAGTGTATGCATTTTGCTGAGTTAGTAATTCCTGCAATATGTTCGGCCCTAGAATTTCACCCATATGGTTAGATAGGTAGCTGAATATGTTAATGAAGTATTGAGTTAATAAAATGTCTAACATGGCGTAATTTAATTCGTTGTATACAATTTCATACTGCAAACTGGCTGAAATTTTAGCCAATTTACATTTGGCGCTGCCCTACTCTCTGTAAGTCGGGCTTGTCGCCGGATTCTAACCCATATAGACATGAGTTTCACTACACTAGCTATATTTCGAATTAAAAAAGATTTCTAGATGAAGTAATTTCATAGTATGCAAGTTCATGTCCAAAAATTGGTGAAGATTGTATCTGATTTATGCCTTTCGGTGCCCCACTGTCTGTAATATGTTCAACCCCAGAATTTCAGACACATAGGATTGTAGACCACTGGATACGCGAGTTATATTGCCAAATCAAAAAAATTATACAGCGAAGTAATTTTGTAGTACGTAATTCCATACTGCAAATTGGCTAACAGTTTGGCCAGCTCCACGGTTTTTAATACCCTATTAAATGGGTCCGGCCCCAGAGTTTTACCCATATGGTTGGTTCGGGTTACGAATGTGGTAATTTGAAGTTTTGAGTTTCAAAATTTCTACCGCAAACTACTTTCATAGAACACATTTCTGCATCAAAAATGTGCTTAAATTGTGTCTGAATCATGGTTTTCGGTACCCTGATGTATGTAATATATTAGATGGCAGAATTTCATTACCTTAGAGGGATTTGAATATTCTAGTTAGGCCTATATTGTGACTTAAAAGAATCTACTCTGAAGTAATTTCATTGTACGCAATCCCACACTTAAAACTGGCTTAAATTGTGTCAGATCCACGGTTTTCAGTACGCTACTGTCTGCAATAGTTTCTGTCCCAGAGATCCACCTATGTGTAGTTAGAATATAGGTATATGAATGTGCTATTAAAATGCAGAGTTTAAACATATTCTACTACGAAGCAATCTCACAATACGCAATTTAGTAGCGACCAACAGTTATCAGATGCCAATAATTTACTATTTTAAGTACCAATATTTGCATAATCTGTTTGCACTATTCTACCATCAAATAATTTCATAGTATGTGGTTACATATTCGACATAGTTGGTTCTCATTCATCACATTCACCACATTCCGATAGGTGTCGATATGTCCTGGAATAGTGCTTGTAATAGGTTCGAACCCAGAATCTCAGCTATATGGCCATATATTGTAAATATCGGACTGTCAAGTTGGAAGTCATGACCCCATGAGATATTTTATATTTCACGTAAGACCTAAAGTCAAAATTAAGATTTGAAAATACCAGGTTAGCTAAGATGGACGTCACTATATAGTTGCATCAGTTGCATTATATATATATATATATATTCCAATTTGGGAAAGTGATGACGCGTAGTAGCTATCTAGGTACATGGCTTAGTCGACCACGTGTTGTTTATAAATATGTCAATCAAAGGAACAGTGGCGAGTCGATCAGCCGGGTCATCTCTTATATGTAATAATGTGTACTAATGTTAAATGTATTGGGATACCATTTATAGCGCTTTATAATACGCTGATGAGATTAACCCTTTGACTTTGGTAATAATGGAAATAAGCAAGTTTGGCTAACCGTTGTAATGTCATAAGTTGATACATATTTGAGGACAATTTAGTTGAAGGTCGTTGCTGCTTAACAGGCAACTAGTTTTAGTATATTCAGCAGTCATCGGAAGTCATAGATTTGAAATGTAGTAATATTCAGCAGTTATTGGAGATCGTGGATTCACAATATAAATTAGAACGTGACTAACCAACACAATTGATGACGTATGCAGACTGGTATTTTATCGTGGGTTGGATCAACACCACCTGGTGATGAATCAGCCAGCACGTGTGTCTAGCACCCTATACTCCCCGCAATTCATCCATTTATATAGAATGGACTAGACATGGACATTGAAGCGTTTTGCAAGTATTCATAACAGAACTGAAATTTATTGATAACCTATATGCCACTCATGTTATGGTATGCACAAACACAGCATACCGTAATGGTGTTAGTTAACTGACAGATCACATCAAACTTAAATGCGTATGCCAGGCACACTCTTCTTGGAAGATATAGGCAGAGTATGATTGGTCAGGATGACGTCATAACCAATCAGAATAATTCAGACTCTGCAGCAAAGGATTATGTAGAATGTGTCATCTTCCATAGCAAATCATAAAGCTATTACTGATTGGTTGAAAGGACCAGTTAGTTATCAGGTCACAACTTCTAGGAAGGGATAAGCGGGAATTGATTGCTTGACTCTACCATTGAGCCAATCAAAGTGCGCCTATCAACTACCTAGAAGAGCTCATAAGAATAAATTTTGAAGTACAGTTGTGTAACTTTGGGAAAACCCGACTATTGTTACGTCATGATCTGTACGTATAAAAGGCGATGTTTCTCTCAGAGAAGTAACATTTTCACATCTTCCGATGCCGCTCAGATCTCCTTGATAGTTTAACTTCGGCATAATTAGTACCTTCAAGCTGTAGCCCTTTTAGCCTAACGTTAGCTTGGTAGTAGAATAGGATAGATTAGCGTAGGGTAATAGTGTGGGATGCAAGAAACTGCACAAGTAATACTTGTATGAGTGATTCTGCTCAACCATTCGTAAAAGTTGTATTATACTGTAAATAAATCCATCAGCTTACAAATATGTAAGACACGAGTTTGTTCATTTCTAGGAACCTAAATTAAGGTGGGAGAAACACCCAGTCCTTACTGTGAATCCTAAACAAGTCAGATAGGCCTGGCAATTCGTCATAAATATCTTCTATTCACCATCAGTCAGACGAGGCGAGCGAATTGCATTTCATTTTATCTTACCATCGACAGACGTTATCGTAGCAACGGTCTGGATGGTAAAGCAGAGTGACATCTTCATCACCACAGTCAGATTCTAAGTCATAATCTTTCTCGTCACCCACGCGACTGAAAGGGTGGGATCGGAAATCTTCAATATGTATATGAATACGTTAATTAAATATTGAGTTTAAAAGATTTATACCATGACGTAATTTCGTGGTGCACAATTTAATATAAAAAATCTGCTCAAATATTGGCTGATTCACAATTCCCCATGTCTTACTCTCTATAATAGGTTCGGTCCCAAAATTTCACGACATAGTTTTAAAGCAAGACTTGACAAGGAAAGGAATATCTGTGTACTCTGCTAGTAACTGATTTTCGGGCATCTAGCCATAAAGAATTCAATTTGTGTTATTATGTACTAGTGCTTCGCGAAATAGTGTATGATTTTACCATCAAATAATATCATACTTACCATGATTCAAGATTCAAGATTCAAAATTATTTATTTTCATATAACACATAGATTTTACATTTACACAACAGGCAGTCCACCAAAGGCTGAGCCTATACAGCGGTGGACTCCTTACATTTAACATATAATAAACATATAATTCAGTAATAGTTGGATCATGGGTGAAGATAATATAATATTTACATGTATACATTTAAGACAATATACAATTAACACAGACGCACGCACACACACACACACACACACACACACACACACACACACACACACACCGACACACACACACACACACACACACACACCAACACACACACACACACACACACACACACACACACATTTCTTCTTTTTCTTTTCGTTCGCTAATCATACCGCCAGTCCTGTAAGTGACTATCGACATGATCATAAGCGTATCTTCCATATCTTGTTTATATTATTATTATTATTATTATTATTATTTTTATTGTCATATATAATAATACGGCCTAATTTGTATCAACATTTCTTGGTGCAGCATTATTATTATTATTATTATTATTATTATTATTATTATTATTATTATTATTATTATTCACAACTGCATCATCCACATAAACAATTACGGATGCATTATTATTATTGCAGATGTGTATTTTACATTCTAGTTGTTATCCTGACAACTGGGTATATACTTGTTTTTGTACTGCCATGGTGGTGACTTCTGCATTCATGTCATTGCTTGGATTTTTAATATCTTTCTATTTTTTAAATATTTTGTTTAAAAGAGCTTTGTGTAAGAATTTGTGTGCGTATATTTATATCTGTGTTGTTCCAGAGTTGTATTGCTTGGTGGGATGGTTTTTGTGTAGCTGTCATTGTTCTGTAATAGGTTTGGTGTAAGTTATTCTTAGTTCGTGTGTTGTGCGAGTGTGTATCGGAGTTGTTCCTAAAAAGGTTTGATAATGAGGACGGTAGATTGCCATTATGGTAGTCCCTTAAGATGGTGTATAATTGGACAGCTCCAATGTCTTCAAGTTTTAGCATTTTTTTCGGTTTTAAAGACCTCCTGGACCTCTGCTGGCTGTGCGAATAATTTGATTGCCTGCCTTTGTAGTGATTTTAGATGTGCTAGTTTACTTTTATGCGTGTTAGCCCATATTGCATTGCAATATGTGATATGTGGAAGGATCAGTGTACAATATAGAGTTTTTTAGAATATGGGGGGGGGGGGAAGATATGGCTTAAATCTGCGCATGATACCGATGTTCTTTGCTACCTTGGATCTCACTATTTCTATATGCTTCTCCCAGGTTAAGCTTTTATCAGATAGACGCCGAGAAATTTGACATATTGTGCTTCGTGAATTTCTAGATTATTTACATGCATTTTGGGGAGAGCTATTTGTTTTAAATTCTTAGATTTTGTGAAAAGTATATAGTTAGTTTTATCGACATTCAGAGATTATTTATTCACTTTAAACCAGTCTGTGATTTTTTTCATTTCATTATTTACATACTTGTATACAGTGTCTATGCCCTTGTGACTACAAAAGGCATTGGTATCATCTGCAAACAATATTAGTGAGAGGTGATTACATGCTCTGGGTAGGTCATTCATGTATAGTAAAGACAACAGAGGTCCAAGAATTGATCCTTGTGGAACGCAACAGACTAATTTCCTGTCTCCTGACATGACCCCACTGAATTCTACCCATTGTGTTCTGTTAGTTAAATAGCTATATATCCACTTTAATGCAATGCCCCTAATTCCATGGTGAGCTAGTTTTTTTTAGTTATATTTCATGATCAATAGTATCGAATGCTTTGGAGAGGTCCAAGAATACACCTAGAGTGTGTTCATTTCTCTCAAGGGATGTAGTTATTTTTTCAAGCATATCCACAATGGCAAGCATGGTAGAGTGTTTTTCTCTGAAGCCGTACCGGGATTCATAGATTATAGAGTTTTTATTAAGATATTTTATAGTTCTATTGTAGTAAAATCTTTCCAGAAGTTTAGAGAAAAGCGGAAGTACTGAGACTGGCCTATAGTTAGTAAAATCAGATGGGTCTTTAGCTTTGAATATAGGTGTTACGCATGCAGTTTTTAATCAGGATGGAAATATACCCTGTGAAAATGATGGATTGCAGATGTGATTCAGTGGAGTTAGTATTTCTCTAGCACAGTTTTTAAAGATATCAATGCTGGCACTCTTAGTTGGGTTAATTTTCATTAAGATTTTGTAAATTTCTTCATTGTCAGTAGGGGTCAGGAACATTGAGGATTGGTAGTCGCCTGTCAGATAGTCTTGCACATTTATTCCAGGACTGGTCTGGATTTTTTAAAGATAAATTAGGCCCAATATTTATAAAGTATTCATTAAATTTATCCGCAATTTCTTTTTTGTCAGTTATAATTGTATTATTATAAATGAACCGGGATGTTTCTTAACTGCTTTTTTGTTTATTCAAAAGTGTTTTTTTATATATTAATTTCCATGTTTCTTTTATATTGTTCCTTTGCTCTTCAAATTTATAATGATAATAGTTTATCTTTGCCGTCCTGATTATCTGATTTAATCTGTTTCTGTACTTCTTAAATTGTGCATCATTATTTCTTGGTGGAAATTTTATAAAATTTAAATACATCTTATTCTTCTTATGACAGGCAGCTATCAATCCTGTTGTTAACCAGGGTTTAGTAGGGTTTTGTTTAAACTTTTTTAGTTTTTTAGTGGAAAGCTTGATTCATAAATGTTAGTGCAAAGAGTATGGAACGCGTTGTAGGCATCTTCACATGTCTGGCACTCTATTATCTGATTCCAGTTTATATTTGCCATATTCATTTTAAATTTTTCTATGTTATCATTTCTAAAATCTCTGCATGTTATTTCTTCCTTTATGAATGATTTATGTCTTATTTTTTCTTTCTCCATATAATAAATGGATAGATGGTCTGAAATGTCCACAACGAAAATACCTGCCTGGTTCTTGGTGCTTACAGAGGCATTCGAGAAAATGTTGTCAATAACAGTAGCTGTGAACTCAGTGATTCTTGTTGGTTTTGATATAAATGGATAGAATCCAAATGTTTTTAGTAAGTTAAAAAAATCCCGGGTATAGAAATTATTTTGTTTCAATAAATCAATGCTAAAATCTCCCAATATATAGGCTGCTTTATTTTCATTTTGAATTGTTTTAAACATATTTTCTAGGGTTTTAATAAATTTATCATTGTCACTTGCAGGAGGTCTCTATGTGACACCGATAATTTTAATCTTTGATTTTTCCACGGGAATTTCAATAAATATTGTTTCAATGAATTCTTCAGTTGTTGACAAATCTTCCCTCATAATATACTGTATGTTGTTCTTTATATAGATGCCTACACCACCTTCAGGTTTAATAGGCCTGAACTTCTCTATGAATTTATAGTTTTGCACATTGATTAAGTTGAGTGGAGAGTCCGGCTTTAGCCATGTCTCAGTAATCCCTACAATACTAAATTCATGG
This sequence comes from Chaetoderma sp. LZ-2023a, assembly GCA_034401795.1. Classification (NCBI taxonomy): domain Eukaryota; kingdom Metazoa; phylum Mollusca; class Caudofoveata; order Chaetodermatida; family Chaetodermatidae; genus Chaetoderma; species Chaetoderma sp. LZ-2023a. The sequence goes on along the minus strand of CM067361.1, from coordinate 22,304,338 downwards.
ATACTAGAATCTAGGAAATTACTTAGTTTATCATAATTCTTTAAAATAGAGCGAGTATTAATATGAAGGACATGTATGTACATGTAGATACCTATTCGCAATATGCCTCCATTGTAAGATAGTTTCACATTAGCCACAATCAGATAGATGCCGATATGTTCTGGCATATCTCGTGTAATAGCTTCGGCTCCATAATTTTATCCATATCTATCTAGCTATATATATATACACACACACACACACACACACACACACACACACACACACACACCCACACACACACACACACACACACACACACACACACACAAACACAAACACGCACGCACGCACGCACGCACGCACGCACGCACGCACGCACGCACGCACGCACGCACGCACGCACGCACGCACACCAAATTACACCCTTTAACATTCAAATTTAATCACGAAAATTGTTGTTTTCCCAGAGCCTTTTTTTCAAAGTTCAAATTAATTAATTATTAATTTTAAATTTACAACTGGAATGACTGGCCCGGATAGCGCATATAATACAGCATAAGTAGGTAAGTATGTCACGAAGGCATAATTGAAGACGGACTAAGTGTTGCTGTATAATTGTGTCTTTATTATTTAATAAACATTCTGTTGAATATTTTGAAAGTAATTTGTCTATGCACTGTTGCTGCTATAGGCAACAACAAACGCCCAATCAAATTAGTTTCAAAATATTCAACACCTTACCTGCATTGATTTCTGGAAATTGATAGATCGTTCGGGGATCGATCAATCTCAATACGGGCGAAGGTGTGTGGCGCGTAACTAGAGATGGGTGGGGCATATTTAAAACTAGAAAGGTCCACTGTCACTGTCGATCAGTGATATTGAACACACGGGTGGACCCCAATGATAGTGAGCGACGAGAATGCTATGGTAGTGAACTGAATAGGTGTACACGCTCAGGATCAAGAGATAGGGGAAGCAGTGGTTGTAGCCAGTTTTAATTTCAATTTTCCTTATTACACTCATGCAATCCTTGCGATGACATGTGAGGGAACATCTTTAATTAATATATTATGGTGGTAGTTAGTGTAAAAATATATAATATACATACATATGATATAATATGAAAATACGGTCTAGATTGGGTACGGTGTAGTAGTAGTAGTAGTAGTAGTAGTAGTAGTAGAAGAAGTAGTTGTAGACGTAGTAGTAGTAGTGGTAGAGGTAGGGGTAGTGGTGACAATGATAGAGTAGGTGATGGGAGCACTGACAGAATCAGGGACAGAGACCCTTAACCCTTTTTGACAAAGCCGGCCAACACCGGCCTCTGCAATGGTCTTGAGGAATGTCCATTTGTCACCAAGAGGAGATTATTTTTGAAATTCTACCACTGCATAAGCTACCTCGATAACAGAATCAGCTATTCCAGTGGTAAATTTTAAAAAATAGTCTCCTATTGGCCTGCAAATGGACATTCAATAAGGAAATGTTATGATTTTCCTGACCAAATTTGGTCAATAAACAGTTAAACATCGAAGGCATGGATGGGACTGAGATGGAGAAGGAGCAAGGGGTAATGCAGTGACCATGAGATCAGAGACAAGGTTGCAAAGAACATCGTTAGTATGCGTCAACTAAAAAGCTACTTACCAAAACACCTTATAAAACGCTATATGGCACGTTAATATTACCGCAAATCACATACTGCAACATTATTTGGACTAACACTTACTCATCAAAACTAAAAAAATTAAAGACATTTCAGAAAAACGCTATAAAGATATTTTCTAAACCATCAGTGGGTCAAAATGTTTTTAAAACAGAAACACTATTAAAGCTTGAAGACATAAGAAAGTTTCAACTATTCTCCTTCCTCAGAGACTTCTATAACAATAATCTACCAACCCCATTATTAAATCTCTTCAAGAATAATGAAGACATACACTCACACAACACACGATCACGAAAAAAATCTGCATACCACCTTCTGCTGCACAGATGCCTCCAGTCAACGCCATCAACAAAAGCAATGCACCTATGGAACAACACAGAAACAGACATCGGCACACAGATTATCACCAAAAAATCATACAAAAAGTACCTCAAGACAATTATTATAGAAGACTACTAACCCTTTAGCTGATGAGTCCTTGACAAAGTTCATTGCTTATGATTCACATCTGACCCTTCTCCCACACGCCATGAAATACTGCCTTAGATTATGCAACGCCGATTCGTCGTCAATTGTACGGAAGGCATACATAGAATCATATTCACTAAAAGATGATTCTAATTGGTCCGCGTGTATTCAGCTCCTGCTGTCGAAATTCAATCTAATTAGTGTCTAGGAAAACCAGGGATTATTATATTGACATAAAATTATTAAAATATTTCAGGACACCATCAAGAATGAATACATTTCTGCATGGATAGGGCTTATAACCAACTCCGAGAAAACCCCTAAATTGCGCTGTTATAAGCTTTTTAAAGATAATTTTAATCCTGAAAATTATATTTTCTCACAGCCCATAGATTTAAAGCGCAGAGAATTTTCAAAGCTAAGGCTCAGCGCTCACTGTCTGCAAATCGAAATAGATTTATACTGTCGGCCTAAGATGCCTGTAGAGTCCCGACTCTGTAATCTTTGCAATCTAAATAAAGTAGATGAGAGACACTGTATCTTAGAATGTCCTACATTCCAGGAAGCTAGGGATTCTTTATTTTCTGAGTTATCTAGCTGTTCTAACTTTGACTCTTTAAATGAGCAAGAAAAATTTGTCTTTTTAATGTCATGCAATCGTGGCTCTACAGACATATCTAAAATGATTCTAAAATTTATCAACGTCGTTATGGAGAAACGAAATGCATTGAGGTAATGTTCCCCACTTCATCGTAAGATTTATAAAAACCGTATACTAATATAACAGTTGCTCATAAATAACTCTAATGGTGAGATCAGATCAGTCACTCAAGTATGTAGGCTGACGTCATAATCAAACTCCCGAACGAATGACAAATTTAACTCAACCATAATCATTTAAAAGTCCGTCAAGTATACATATCCTTTGAATGGTTAATTACTATCTAGTGAACATTCTGTTGGCATTTTGAGGCTAGTTCGGCTGGGAGTTGGTGCACTTGTAGACTGCAATGGCGTCCGGTCTGGTTAGTTTCAAAATATTTAGCAACCTATCTGTATAGTCACCTTGAAAAAAGGGGATCCTGTGACCTCAGGGTTCAAAGTACACAAATCGAGCTGCAAATGTCCGGCGCATAACTTGACATGGATCAATCTTTTGCAGTAATTAATCCGGTTGTGGACGTGACTTGCCTATTGCTTTGTACAATAAGTTTATATTTAATTAAGATGTGTTTATTTATTTATAATGGGCCTATAGTTGTTTCATATAGCTTGTTTATTTATACGATTGTACTTGTATTGCCGTATCCTTATGTTGGATTTTTGCAATAAACTAACGAATGACACTACACGTATTTCAAAATATTCAACAGTTTTCATAAATTGCAATAAACTATAATAAAACAGCCATCTAGTTCTGTTGGGTGTTTTGAATTTGGTCTGACTGGAGTCATATTGTTAGCTGCATAATAATGCTGTGGATGTAAATAAAAGGATGTATGTCTGTGTATTTTTATAGTAACCAAAGTCATCTATTATTTATGTATTTATATTTGTAATGTGCAATAGTTGAATCCTTTGAAACATGTAATTTCTTTTGTATTGTCATCTGCCAGCTTCCAGTCGGAATAATTTCAAAGTATTCAACAGTTTTCATAAATTGTTGCCTCTGGATTTAAGCGAGATATAGGACACTCATCAGGGAAAGGGTTACTCACCTATACGGTACACCCCTTTAGAAGAGCACACGAGGAGGGAGTATGGCTGTGGAAGTCTGATAGATTTGCCAATCACATTAATTTTAGGAAGATGATCACTAGTACCATGGTTCATCATACATTATGGCTCATCATACACTATATTACACACACTAATAATAATAATAATAATAATAATAATAATAATAATAATAATAATAATAATAATCTAGCACTAATGTTAAAAAAAAAAAATTAATGCATATATACTATGGGTGCAAGTGGAAAAAAAGAAGACATATATATATATATATATATATATATATATATATATATATATATATCTTCGTTTATTATTATAATTAACTACTAGTAACTTAATTATGTGTTTGTGTGCAGTACGTGTAGTGTTGTAATGTTGTGATTTGTAATAAGTACAGTAATTTAATGTTGTAATATTTCTTTGTCTAATATATGTTAGGGGCCCATCACCACATATGCTTTGCCTTTGATGGACTACCTGTCTTTTGTAATATAAATGTGAAATGCTACTATAAAATAAAAAATATTTGAATTGAGTTGAATTGAAAATTGAACGAAACATCGGCTACCACCTACTAACGGACGCCTATGAACATTTTCTTGTATCGTTGCTGTGAAATTGAAATGTTATGTTTTATGGTTGAATGGCAATAAATGGAGACCTAACATGTACCGAGATCATGTACTCAACACGTGCATTACATTTGTACTTACACTTATGAATAATCACCAATGTTTCGCAATGGGATCGATTGTCGTCACTGTCACAGGCGTTGCTACAACGGGTGCGGTCGTTTGCCTAGTAACAGACACTGTTCCAAACCATTCACACGCAATTTATCTATTTAACAGTGACACAGCATCGTTTAACAATTGTTCTGTCTCATTGTGTCTATAGCTAGGAGTCCATTACCTCGTTTGCGTACGCATATCTGTATGCCGATCCGAATCCGTATCCTTATGCTTATGCGTATCCAAATGAGGGATTCCATATGTACGTATGCGTATGCGCAGTAGCGTATATTTAAAGTAATAATTGGGATGGTGGTGGTAATTTGGGGTAGGGTCTGGAAGGGGTCATTATCAGGGTGTTCGGCGAATAAGTGGGGGGATATATCCCCATCCCCCTGGATTTACGCCCCTGCGTATGCGTATACGTGTCCGAAAGCAGTGATTTTAATCAATTGTAAGCCAATCAAGTGGACTACTACTACTACTACTACTACTACTACTACTACTACTACTACTACTACTACTACTACTACTACTACTACTACTACTACTACTACTTTTCGTGTTCAAATGCCTACATGACTTAGCCGAACCGTATTTATCATCACTCATAACTAGACGAATAGCACCGAGAGCACTAAGATCGAGTGAACAGCTACTCTGCGTAGTACCCAATTCCAATCTTGTCATTGGAGGGCGTGCTTTCTCCATAGCTGGACCAAAACTTTGGAACGACCTTCCATCCAACATTCAAAACAGCAACAATGTTGAGGCTTTCAAAACTCTTCTAAAAACCCATTTGTTCCAAAAAGAGTACAATAGGCGTAAAAGCCTAGGATTGATTGTGACAGATGCATCCACAGATAGTCCCATATGAATCGTCAGTGTGTCAGTATATCAGACATGTGAAAACTGGTCGGCCAATCCTTGACATTTAGTCTTGGTGCGGTGGTCCAGCGGAAAGATGCCTGGTTGCTGATGCTATGCGGAGTTGCAGGATGACGGTTCGATCCCCCGACCGGGAGATGGTGATCAACAAATTAAACTAACGGGTGCAGCACTGTCGGCTAAGTTAGCACATGGAAATTTAAGCCGCACGTTGCCAGTGCGTCAATAAAATAAAACTACATATACTGCCAGAGCCGTGCTGGAGTCAGAGTACAATAGGCGTAAAAGCCTAGGATTGATTGTGACAGATGCATCCACAGATAGTCCCATATGAATCGTCAGTGTGTCAGTATATCAGACATGTGAAAACTGGTCGGCCAATCCTTGACTTTTAGTCTTGGTGCGGTGGTCCAGCGGAAAGATGCCTGGTTGCTGATGCTATGCGGAGTTGCAGGATGACGGTTCGATCCCCCGACAGGGAGATGGTGATCAACAAATTAAACTAACGGGTGCAGCACTGTCGGCTAAGTTAGCACATGGAAATTGAAGCCGCACGTTGCCAGTGCGTCAATAAAATAAAAATACATATACTGCCAGAGCCGTGCTGGAGTCAGAGTACAATAGGCGTAAAAGCCTAGGATTGATTGTGACAGATGCATCCACAGATAGTCCCATATGAATCGTCAGTGTGTCAGTATATCAGACATGTGAAAACTGGTCGGCCAATCCTTGACTTTTAGTCTTGGTGCGGTGGTCCAGCGGAAAGATGCCTGGTTGCTGATGCTATGCGGAGTTGCAGGATGACGGTTCGATCCCCCGACCGGGAGATGGTGATCAACAAATTAAACTAACGGGTGCAGCACTGTCGGCTAAGTTAGCACATGGAAATTGAAGCCGCACGTTGCCAGTGCGTCAATAAAATAAAAATACATATACTGCCAGAGCCGTGCTGGAGTCAGAGTACAATAGGCGTAAAAGCCTAGGATTGATTGTGACAGATGCATCCACAGATAGTCCCATATGAATCGTCAGTGTGTCAGTATATCAGACATGTGAAAACTGGTCGGCCAAGCCTTGACTTTTAGTCTTGGTGCGGTGGTCCAGCGGAAAGATGCCTGGTTGCTGATGCTATGCAGAGTTGCAGGATGACGGTTCGATCCCCCGACCGGGAGATGGTGATCAACAAATTAAACTAACGGGTGCAGCACTGTCGGCTAAGTTAGCACATGGAAATTGAAGCCGCACGTTGCCAGTGCGTCAATAAAATAAAAATACATATACTGCCAGAGCCGTGCTGGAGTCAGAGTACAATAGGCGTAAAAGCCTAGGATTGATTGTGACAGATGCATCCACAGATAGTCCCATATGAATCGTCAGTGTGTCAGTATATCAGACATGTGAAAACTGGTCGGCCAATCCTTGACTTTTAGTCTTGGTGCGGTGGTCCAGCGGAAAGATGCCTGGTTGCTGATGCTATGCGGAGTTGCAGGATGACGGTTCGATCCCCCGACCGGGAGATGGTGATCAACAAATTAAACTAACGGGTGCAGCACTGTCGGCTAAGTTAGCACATGGAAATTGAAGCCGCACGTTGCCAGTGCGTCAATAAAATAAAAATACATATACTGCCAGAGCCGTGCTGGAGTCAGAGTACAATAGGCGTAAAAGCCTAGGATTGATTGTGACAGATGCATCCACAGATAGTCCCATATGAATCGTCAGTGTGTCAGTATATCAGACATGTGAAAACTGGTCGGCCAATCCTTGACTTTTAGTCTTGGTGCGGTGGTCCAGCGGAAAGATGCCTGGTTGCTGATGCTATGCGGAGTTGCAGGATGACGGTTCGATCCCCCGACCGGGAGATGGTGATCAACAAATTAAACTAACGGGTGCAGCACTGTCGGCTAAGTTAGCACATGGAAATTGAAGCCGCACGTTGCCAGTGCGTCAATAAAATAAAAATACATACATACATACATACATACATACATAAAGGGTCTTAATTCAATTCGTAGAGCATTTGCCGACTACCCCGACACCAACAGGCCCGACAGAGAAGTAATAGCTCTATTGGAGCTGAGTCTGAAAGGCAATGACTTTGAATTTGCTGGTGAAATTTTCCAACAAATTTGTGGCTGCGCAATGGGTAAGCGTTTCAGCCCAGGTTTTGCTAACCTTTACATGGCTGAGTGGGAAAAGGAAGCACTCAAAAGGTGTCCAAATCAGCCACTCATTTACCGCAGGTACCTGGATGACATTTTCATGATCTGGCAACATACTAAAGAAGCATTTAATGAATTTTTAGCCACTCTGAACAATCATGATCCGAATATCAAACTAAAAGCTGAAATTGATGAGATGTCCGTTGATTTCCTGGATGTAACCTTATACAAAGGTATAAAGTATGAAACAACTGGTTACTTAGACTACAAATTTTATTTTAAGCCAACCGACTCCCATCAACTACTGCACAAGAAATCATTCCATCCACCACATACTTTCAAGGGACTTGTAAAATCACAAATAATCCGCTTTCATAGAAATTCGAGTGATAGGAAAAACTTTGAATCATCATGTTCGACCTTATTCAAAGCTCTCAGACCGAGAGGATACTCTTCTCGGTTCCTACGTAAAATAAAGTCTGAAACTTTGCATAATTTGGAACTCATTCCGGATAATGCCAGAAATTCTCGGCCTACCAAAATTTGTCATAATCGTCCGATTGTAGGTGAAGGAGGATCTCGGAAATGCGAAAAGAAAAGGTGTAAATTGGATGGTTTTCTTCCTTCCCAGAGTACATTCACAAGCTTTCAAAACAAAAGCAAATTTCAAATTCAGTCAATTTTAGATTGTGATTCTAAAAATGTCATTTATTTAATTTCATGCAAATTGTGTCAAAAGCAGTATGTCGGCGAAACTAAAAATCCACTAAGATGGCGTGCAACTAGACACCTCTCAGATATTAGACTAGAGGAAGACACACATGTGGCTGAACATTTTAATCTTCCTGATCATTCAGTCCCTCGTGACTTTGAAATTATGCCTATCGAACAGCTACCTCTTTCAGACACAACAGAGGAAACTGATAAAGAAAGAAAACTAAGAGAATCATTCTGGATTAAACAATTAGAAACACAATGGCCTAGGGGCATAAATTCTGACCCAGGCCTCTTAGATCAAAGAGAGATTATCCCATTTACTCTCACATACAATCGGAAAAATGTTGAAATTGCCAAAATCCTAAAAGATGAATATCACAACTTACAGGACAATCTCAGACAACCTTTCAACAAGCGCCCAGTAATTGCATTTAAGAAAAATTCGAATCTACGTGACATCTTAGTAAAAGCCAAACTGAAATAGGTTTTCAAAAATACCACTCAGTGATTTATCATTGTGTGATAATTAGGCCATATGGCGTCTCTAAAACAAAATGACAATCTCAAGGAATAAAATAAACAAGAATTTTTTCAATTTTTCAATTTTGAAAATTCTGAGCCAGTGCGTTTGACAATATCATATACATACATACATACATACATACATACATACATACATACATACATACATACATACATACATACATACATACATACATACATACATACATACATACATACATACATACATACATACATACATACATACATGAATTGATTGGTTGTTTGAATTGATTGATTGCGTGATTGATTGTTTGATTTGATTGGTTGCATGATTTGTTGTCTAATCTGATTGGTAGCGTGATTGGTTGCTTGTATTGATTGGTTGCATGATTGATTGGTTGCTTGAATTGATTGTCTGAACTGATTGGTTGCGTGATTGATTGTTTGGATTGATAAGGTGGTGGACGGGTTGTTTGCCGATTTGCCAACTTGATTGATTGCCTGGTTAATTAAGATTGATTAAGATTAATTAAGATTGATTGAGATTGATTAAGATTAATTGAGATTGATTAAGATTAATTGAGATTGATTGAGATTAATTGAGATTGATTGAGATTAATTGAGATTAATTGAGATTAATTGAGATTAATTGAGATTTAGATTGATTGATTGACTGTGATTCCATGGCTAGACAACGCGGGGGTAGGCGAAGGGCTGGTGATGACGCTGAATCACACCACCCATCATCTGCTCACGCACGCCTGGTTAAAGTATACTACATGGTAATCCAATGTTTTCACCACCTGGGTGTGCTGAACACGCATCTAGACAGCGACACCGTGCCAAATGGCCTCGGTCGAAAGGTCAAGAGTTTGACAGACTTCTGCAAACCGGCCATGCCAGATGCTGAGGTCCACTTCGACATTCGTAATGTCAACTTTGAATGGGCGAAAACAATGATTAAAACATGGGTTCGCCACTATAACTGTAAACTAGGAGTCCTCCGTTCTGAGCTACTCTCAGCCCAAACTCTTCCTTATTTAGACCTTGGTCGGGCTAAGTCCACTGCAATCCATTGGGCCAAAAAGAATTATCACAGAAAATTGGATCACAACGCCATCTCAGCATTTTATGATTTTATTAGACCACTTAATTTATTAGATCCGAATTATAAGCCTGTTACTCAACCACCAAATGTCACCCCTGTTAGCAAACCAGTACAAAATGCAAATTTAGTACAATCCGCTCATCCCAAAAAGCGGCTACATTCACCTGCAGAGGCCTCACCACCACTAAAACGTCCAGATAAACAACCGTCTCCCATTAGCTCTCTTCCTGGCACATCCAGTGACCACAGTATTTACATTCCAGTGGACCCCTCTATGATCCCTCTACCAGATTCACCTCCACCAGCGCCACCATTCTCTCCTGAGGATTTTCCTCCTCTTCCGCAGAGGGTGTCAAATGCCAAAGGTGCTAGTAAACAGCCGGGTCCAAGGACCCGAGCTGCACAAAAGGTCCCTCAACCACGATTCACACCATCTCCATGCGCCAGACCAAAGAAGCCCACACCCTTGGAACAGAATAAGTTCTGGAAATTCAGGAATGAGGCCACCAACAAACCAAATTGGCAACTTCCGACCCTCGACAAAAAGATCTTGATCGTCGGAGATTCAAACTTGAGTCGGATTAATGTGGATCCCCATCCAGATACTCAGGTTGCCTGTTTCCCTGGAGCATCGATTAATGATCTCAGAACGATCATTAATAAATACACAGGGAAATTGCAACCTGAGAAAGTAGTCCTCACCATAGGAATAAATGATAGGAATAATCTGATCTCAGCCTCCGAGTATCGACTTAGGTTATTATTCAGTATGGTACGAAAGAAATTTCCCAAGTCTAGGATCTACTTCACTGAACTAAATTTCTCCGCAACCTCGACACCTCAGCAAAAGCAGGCACTCGATGCAATTAATCGGACTGCCGCGTCAAGCAAGGCCAAATCCCCTGAGTCCAGGGTTATTGTCATACCCAGTCTTGCTTCGACAGAATTCGAAGTGGGTCATGACAATATTCATTGGACTGAGAGGACAGCAAATGACATGTATAATAACTGGCTTGTGGCCCTTAATTTAAACTAAACTCGGGTCAAGGTACCAACCACCCAGAAATGGGACTGGGTAGTAATATTGTAAACTTAACCGGCTCCGCATTAGGCGAAGCAGAACAGTCACTGCTTAATTTTGGCTTGACTTTTGTCCCAACACCAAAACATAAAACAGGTTTGGATGCAGATTTAGATAATGGCTTTACTGAAACTGCTGAATTTGGTCACCGTGTGAAATTAGCTGATTTTTTTCAAAACTCCAATAGTAATATTCCACTATTCATTGAAAAAACTGGCTGGGCTCCAAACTTAAAAGGTGTTGACCCAGCAATCGGTGAAAGTATAAAACTTTACTCTGAACGTATTGAAAATACCACATTTCCAAACGATCAGCAAAATTTATCTTATGAGCAACGCCAGGCCCTATTAGGTTTATCTAGAAAAAGTGAAATTGTCATCAAACCTGCGGATAAAGGATCGGCTACTGTAATAATGGATAAAGACCACTACATCAAAGAAGCGCATAGACAGCTTAGTAATCCGAAGCATTACCAAAAACTAAATGAACCACTTTGGCAAAATAACTGTAGCAAATTCAACAAAATTCTCCAAAAAATGGTTGATAACAAGAAGATAACTGAAAAGCAATATAAATACCTGTGCGCAAAAGATGATTCGAAACCACGTACATTTTATCTTCTTCCTAAAATCCATAAGTCTGTTGACTTGTGGACCGACCCTATGACACCACCAGGGCGACCCATCATTTCAGATTGTGGTTCGGAATCATATAGGATTAGTGAATTTATCGACTACCATCTTCAGCCAATTGCAAATAGACATTTTAGCTATCTGAAAAACACTGAAGACTTCCTAGCCCAGGTCTCTAAGATCGCGGTCCCTCCAAATTCATTCTTAATTACAATGGACGTCGATGCTATGTACACAAACATTGACATCGAAAAGGGTCTAAATTCAATTCGTAGAGCATTTGCCGACTATCCTGACACCAACAGGCCCGACAGAGAAGTAATAGCTCTATTAGAGCTTAGTCTGAAGGGCAATGACTTTGAATTTGCTGGTGAAATTTTTCAACAAATTTGTGGCTGCGCAATGGGTAAGCGTTTCAGCCCAGGTTTCGCTAACCTTTACATGGCAGAGTGGGAAAAGGAAGCACTCGAAAACTGTCCAAATCAGCCGCTCATTTACCGCAGGTACCTCGATGATATTTTCATGATCTGGCAACATAGTAAGGAAGCATTTACCGAATTTCTGGCCATTCTGAATAATCATGATCCGAATATCAAACTAAAAGCTCAAATCGATGAGCTGTCCGTAGATTTCCTAGATGTAACTTTATACAAAGGTATAAAGTATGAAACAACTGGTTACTTAGACTACAAAGTTTATTTTAAGCCAACCGACTCGCATCAACTACTACACAAGAAATCATTCCATCCTCCGCATACTTTCAAGGGACTTGTAAAATCACAAATAATCCGTTTTCATAGAAATTCGAGTGATAAGAAAAACTTTGAATCATCATGTTCGACCTTATTCAAAGCCCTCAAACCGAGAGGGTACTCTTCTCGGTTCCTGCGCAAAATAAAGTCTGAAACTTTGCATAATTTGGAAATCATTCCAGATAATGCCAGAAATTCTCGGCCTACCAAAATTTGTCATAATCGTCCGATTATTGGTGAAGGAGAATCTCGGAAATGTGAAAAGAAAAGGTGTAAATTGGATAAATTTCTTCCTTCCCAGAGTACATTCACGAGCTTTCAAAACAAAAGCAAATTTCAAATTCAGTCGAAATTAGATTGCGATTCTGAAAATGTCATTTACTTAATTTCATGCAAATTGTGTCAAAAGCAGTATGTTGGCGAAACAAAAAATCGACTAAGATGCCGAGCAACCAGACACCTTTCAGATATTAGACTAGAGGAAGACACACATGTGGCTGAACATTTTAATCTTCCTGATCATTTAGTCACCCGTGACTTTGAAATTATGCCCATCGAACAGCTACCTCTTTCAGACACAACAGAGGAAACTGATAAACAAAGATCACTAAGAGAATCGTTTTGGATTAAAGAACTCGTAACACAATGGCCAAGGGGCATAAATTCGGACCCATGCCTCTCGGATCAACGTGAGATTATCCCATTTACTCTCACATACAATCGGAAAAATGTTGAAATTGCGAAAATCCTAAAGGATGAGTATCACAAATTACAGGACAATTTAAAACAACCATTCAACAAGCGTCCAGTAATTGCATTTAAGAAAAATCCTAATCTACGCGACATCTTGGTAAAAGCGAAACTCAAATAAGTGTTCAAAACATCAATCAATGATTTATCATTGTATACTAATCAGGCCATATGGCATCTATTAAACAAAATTGACAATCTCAGGTGATAAAATAAGCAAAAATATTTTCAATTTTTTTCAATTTTGAAAATTCTGAGCCGGTGCGTTTACAATATTACATACATACTACTACTACTACTACTACCGCTACCGCCACCGCCACCGCCTCCGCCTGCGCCGCCGCTACCGCCACTACCACCAGCACCACCACCTCCACCACCACCACCACCACCACCACTAAATTACTGTAACGTCTTTGTGACGCTCGATAGTGAAGTTACCTGCTCTTGGATAGAGATTTGAGAATTCTTCGCGAGGTACGAATGGAGTGCCCCTCCCCCCCCCCCCCCATCCCCACTCTGTTTGCTTGACATTAGCCTATTTCATTTGGCGTGTGTTTAGTTTATTTCGCAATAGTCTCTTTCATTTGTGTTTTGCTTAGTTAGTTTGACTTTAGTCCGATTCATTTGTGTTTTACTTAGTGCGTAATAGTCTGTTCTTTTTGTCATTGTTGTATGTTCGGTTTGTCGTAGTTGTCTGTTCTGTTTATCATTGATGTATTATCTATTTGTCATTTGGGGTTGTTCTGTTTGTCGTAGTTGTCTGTTATGTTTGTCGTAGTTGTCTGTTCTGTTTGTAATTGTTGTCTGTTCTGTTTGTCATAGTTGTCCATTCTGTTTGTCGCAGTTGTATGTTTCGTTTGTCGTAGTTGTCTGTTCTGTTTGTCTTAGTTGTCTGTTCTATTTGTCGTAGTTGTCTGTTCTGTTTGTCGTAGTTGTCTGTTCTGTTTGTCGTAGTTGTCTGTTCTATTTGTCGTAGTTGTCTGCTCTGTTTGTCGTCGTGGACTTTTCTGTTTGACAATAGTCTATTCTGTTACGTTTGATAACAGCATCTTCTGTTTAACAATAATCTGTATTGTTTGACAATAGTCTATACTGTTACGTTTGATAACAGCATCTTCTGTTTAACAATAATCTGTATTGTTTGACAATAGTCTATTCTGTTACGTTTGATAACAGCATCTTCTGTTTAACAATAATCTGTATTGTTTGACAATAGTCTATTCTGTTACGTTTGATAACAGCATCTTCTGTTTAACAATAATCTGTATTGTTTGACAAAAGTCTATTCTGTTACGTTTGATAACAGCATCTTCTGTTTAACAATAATCTGTATTGTTTGACAATATCCTGTTCTGTTTAACGCATTAATCTGTTCGGTTTGACTTTACTCTGTTCTATTTAACGGCGCTGTCTTGAGTGTTTGGTATTTCTTTCTGGCCCATTTGAAATTAGCCTGCTCCATCTGAGTTTTGTATTTTTGGCGGCTATGGCATTCCATATTATACAAGCATGTTGACATTGTCTTTGCCAAGTGTGGCATGAATTAACACCTATTGTTTCAGCTTAATCTTATAGTGGTTAACCCCTCAAAATGGCACCTGCTGTGTTCTTTAGTGATGTATACACCTGTGCAAAAGTTAAGCACCACCCTATTTTTACGCACATGCGAGGGTATATTCATGTGCTATGAAGAAAGCAATAGCATAAACATTTATGTACCCATCCATCTTAGTGCAAGAGGTAATAATGCAACTAGAGGAATGCTGATTATGATGGTGGGGAAACACTGTATGTTTTTGTTTGAACTTGAAAACGAGGCCTGAATATGGTTACGTTGACACAACTGACAACTATTGCCCTACAGTTGACACACGTGGCTAGATTGTCATTAATGGTGTCTGAAAACGAAGCTTAACATCTGTGCACGAGTTTGAGACTGTCATTATTAATACCGGGTATATCCACCTTGTGCCTGGATGACGGCCTGGACACGACGTCTCATGCTGGTCACCAACCGACTGATACGCCAATGTGGTATTCGTTGCCATTCAAGATGGAGTGCGTCTGTTAATCCCTGTAGGTTCTGCACAGGAGGATCCCTCCTTCTCACCATGTTTCCCAGAATGTCCCAGATATGCTCAATAGGATTCATGTCAGGGCTCCTTTCTGGCCATGGTAGGGTTTCGATGGCATTCTGGCGGAGGTATTCATGCACAGCTCTAGCACGATGTGGTCGGGCGTTGTCATCCATGAATATAGGGTGGGTTCCAGGTGCATGATTTACAAAATGAGGGACCACAACTCTATCCAGTATGGAATCTTGATATCTTTGTCCATTTAGTGTTCCAGGTACAGTCAACAGATCCAGCTTACAATCAAATGAGATGCACCCCCATATCATAACGGAAACTCCACCAAATGGAACTTCTTCCATGAGGTTACGTTGGTCGTACGCCGTGCGTCTGGACCTCCATACACGAGTTCGACCATCTGTGGCATGAAGCAGGAACCGACTTTCATCGGACCAGTGTACCCATCTCCAGGATCTCATGTTCCAGTGTCTTCTTTCGTTGCACCACCTCAGACGCTCCTCTTTGTGGTGTGCAGTGAGGAGAGGACGTCTGACAGGTCTCCTAGCTTTCATGCCAGCAGCATACAGTCTCCTTTTGACGGTAGACATTGACACTCTATTGCGCGTTTCCCATTGCTGGCTGAGCACTCTGCTGTTGGTGAATGGAGATCTCCTAACAAGGCGTACTAGGGCTCGATCATCACGGGCAGTAGTCTTCTTCGGTCTTCCAGATCTAGGCCTGTCGTTCACCTCGTTAGTTTGCCCATGTTTTGCAATCAAACGACTGATTACAGTATGGTTAGTGTTCAGCTGTCTGCCAATCTCTCTGCATGACATACCATTGGTATGCATGCCTATGATTTGCCATTTCACACGATCACTTAACCTTCGTCTTGCCATAGCGGTTCACAATCAAGAGCTAATTCTCTCTGTACAAATAAACCACGGTCATGAACACAAAATTCCTAATCTTGTCGCCTAAATCTGTATGTAATGTTCTACACCTCAAACTGGACTTTTACATAACTGAACACGTGTGCTGTTTCCCGCCACGCACGGACATCAAGCGGCGTGAAGTCATGCATGCATGTGCATTTCGTACTTGGAATTATGTCAGCTAACGCGGGGACAAAAAGTATGGCAGCCTAGTTGTACCATCATGTTTCTACGTTCTATTGTTTTTGCTGGTGCTTAACTTTTGCACAGGTGTATACATGTGCAGGCCAAAAGAAGAAAATTGTTGAAAATTTATCACTCGAATGACTGGATCGCTGACCGAGCCAGTCATTTCAGTTTTAAAAAAAGTCTTCTCTTGCCCTGCACATGTACACTGTCAAAGCAAAAAGATGGATTTCTTTGAATAATAACGATTTAATGATCACGATGAACAAAACGTGTGGCAGCAGAAACTTATTTTTTGCAAATTTCTGTGGCAAATTTACACACATTGTCTTCTGTAAATGGACAATTAATGGAGTGAGAATTTCAATTTTCTTTGCGATATCTCGAGCTTTAAAGGGTTAATTGATATAGGTAGAATTTTGAGCCCTTTGAGACGCTGTTGACACAGAATGGGTTACGTTCAGACCATCCGCATACCTTTGCCTGGTATCCAGGTATCCAGGGGCCGTTCACGAGCGCCCAAATATTCGCCGTTACGTAACAGTGTTCAATAATGTGTTTGCAAACTATATACTTAAATTTAATAATGTCGACGACACATTACTGAACACTGTCGCACGACGAACGCAAACTTTCCCTGAGCATACGCCTTCCTGAACTCACTCCAGATGTAAGCATGCATGAACTGTTTAACATGATTGTTTACGCTTACGCTGGAGATAAGCTACAATTATCCTTTTAATGTATATATCGATCTGCGTTATCAACGCGATGTAATGGTCTTGCGAAATGTCCGTTTGCAGATCAAGATAAGACTTTTGAAAATTTATCACCGAGCCAGTCATTCCAGTGGTAAATTTTCAAAAATAGTCTTCTCTTGGTCTGCAAATGTACATTTTCTATCAGACAATTGAAATTTTCTTGAACAAATTTGAGAGTTATGGGGTTAAAAAGACGCGAGACATTGTGGAAAACATCCGATGCCACTGCCCCTTGAGCCTGTGTCTGGTGACGCCACTGCCCAGGACTCGCATCCATGTATTGAGCAGCCAGCCATTTTTATTGACTGCATCTATAGTGTTCTCTGAGGTTGTACTATCACGAAAGAGGCGCAGGAATGTATCAAGGAAACAAGGGAGACAATTATTCTACTGACTTCGCAACATTGTGTGGGTGCTTCCCCATGATCTGCATCTGGCTATATATATGTCCGCGACCGATTATCCATGCCCAATCGAGTCACGTAATGGACCGTTCCAGTTTATTCATCTATCATACGGCGTCATATGACGTCATAGTTATCTACGTGCATGTATAATGACGTCATAATCATTGCGTTATGAATGACTCGGTTTAGTTCGTCTTAAACGCTTAATGGTCCGTATGAATTCTGTTTTGGCTTTACGATTTAATAAACATGCCGTTGAATACTTTGAAAGTAATTTAAGTGGGTGCCGTTGCTAGGCAGCAACAGCACCAAGTTAAAATACTTTCAAAATATTCAACAACTTACCTGTATAGTTTTCTGGAAAGTGATAGTTCAGGAAGCGATCGATCCCAACATGAGCGAGGTGTTGGTGGAGCTTAGCTAGAGATGGGCGGGGCAAAGCTAAAACTGGAAAGGTCAATTAGATTAACTTCACATATGCACACTCATTGTATCGGGCGACCAATTTCTGTTTTGTTTTACAAAGTCTCCTAATTTACTCTTTCCATATATAGAAATTGTAAGACATTATTTTCAGCATTCCTTTCATCTAACAATTTTTCGCAACCACGTCCTTATCACTCGGAATTCCTCAGAATTTTCTGTAACTCTTTTTGTTCTCTGTGGTTTTGTTAACCCTTTAATGATCAAGCCACTCAACATGGCTTTGCAATGCTCAGGAGAAAGGTCCAGTTTATGGCCACGAGAAGAATGTTTTTGAAAATTTCCCACTGGAATGGCTGGCTCGTTAACGAGCCAGTCATTCTTGTGGTAAATTTTCAAAAAATATTCTTTTCTTGGCCTGCAAATAGACACAACACTCACTGAGAAAACATTTGGGATTTTCTTGATCAATCGTGACAATTAACATGGTGAAAGTATTAATACTGTATTAGCTTAAGATTCCTGAGCTTAAATTGGGCATTATTTTTATTTTTCTTTCCCATCGCCGATCGTGTGATTTGGGTGGGAATATTCGTGAAATAAAACATTAAATTTGTCTGGCCGTACCCCAATTACTCATAACATAGCCGAATTCGACATACCATTATTCAGGGATGCAGATGGGTAGGATGGTTCGTGCCACGGGGAAGAGTTATCTGATCTGACCGACATAGTCAGCGAGCATGAAGAAAACCCGCCCAGCCCTTAATTACATAGGTCACATTCACGTTGATCAATTATTCATCTATATTATTCAGACGTGATGTTATTTTCATTTCCATTATTGCACTTCCCAACGTCTTTCAATAATGTGTATCTTCTATTATCTGCCATGCAAACATCATCTCATGAAATATATAAAGATTGGTCATGCAGATTTGCCAGATGGTCTTTATTATTCATTTTCAGGTTCTAACGCTAACACATTCCTTTCCAGCACGTTGTCAGTCACGCCAATGCACAGTTGCCCAATAGCGGAATCCATTTTGGCTATGCCTCGCCCATCTCTAGCTAAGCTACACTCACGGTGTGTCCACGTTAGATCGATCGATCCCTGCCCTCCCTGAATATGGAAGCTGTTCAATATTTTGAAACTAATTTGATTGGATGTTACTGGTGCGGCAAATTAGTGTCAACATATTCAACAGAGAGTTTATTAAATAGTAAAGAAATGCAATTCGTACAATTTGACTGATTACTACGAGGTTAACTAACAGGATAAATCGCGTCATCCATGTCGCAATTGATTATGACGTCTGCTTACAAATGACGGGGTTGAGTAGAACATCATATGATTGACCTGGAAATTGGATTCATTCATTGAAATCAGTACCGAAAACTAGCGATATTTTGACATCTGTTTACCTAAGTGCTGGACTGATCTTCATATAACATACACGAAATTTCACAGGTCACTGAATGATCCGGGAGATGGTGACCAACAAATTAAACTAACGGGTGCATCACTGTCGGCTAAGTTAGCACATGGAAATTGAAGCCGCACGTTGCCAGTGCGTCAATAAAATAAAAATACATATACTGCCAGAGCCGTGCTGGAGTCAGAGTACAATATGCGTAAAAGCCTAGGATTGATTGTGACAGATGCATCCACAGATAGTCCCATATGAATCGTCAGTGTGTCAGTATATCAGACATGTGAAAACTGGTCGGCCAATCCTTGACTTTTTAGTCTTGGTGCGGTGGTCCAGTGGAAAGATGCCTGGTTGCTGATGCTATGCGGAGTTGCAGGATGACGGTTCGATCCCCCGACCGGGAGATGGTGATCAACAAATTAAACTAACGGGTGCAGCACTGTCGGCTAAGTTAACGCATGGAAATTGAAGCCGCACATTGCCAGTGCGTCAATAAAATAAAAATACATATACTGCCAGAGCCGTGCTGGAGTCAGAGTACAATAGGCGTAAAAGCCTAGGATTGATTGTGACAGATGCATCCACAGATAGTCCCATATGAATCGTCAGTGTGTCAGTATATCAGACATGTGAAAACTGGTCGGCCAATCCTTGACTTTTTAGTCTTGGTGCGGTGGTCCAGTGGAAAGATGCCTGGTTGCTGATGCTATGCGGAGTTGCAGGATGACGGTTCGATCCCCCGACCAGGAGATGGTGATCAACAAATTAAACTAACGGGTGCAGCACTGTCGGCTAAGTTAGCACATGGAAATTGAAGCCGCACGTTGCCAGTGCGTCAATAAAATAAAAATACATATACTGCCAGAGCCGTGCTGGAGTCAGAGTACAATAGGCGTAAAAGCCTAGGATTGATTGTGACAGATGCATCCACAGATAGTCCCATATGAATCGTCAGTGTGTCAGTATATCAGACATGTGAAAACTGGTCGGCTAATCCTTGACTTTTTAGTCTTGGTGCGGTGGTCCAGTGGAAAGATGCCTGGTTGCTGATGCTATGCGGAGTTGCAGGATGACGGTTCGATCCACCGACCGGGAGATGGTGATCAACAAATTAAACTAACGGGTGCAGCACTGTCGGCTAAGTTAGCACATGGAAATTGAAGCCACACGTTGCCAGTGCGTCAATAAAATAAAAATACATATACTGCCAGAGCCGTGCTGGAGTCAGAGTACAATAGGCGTAAAAGCCTAGGATTGATTGTGACAGATGCATCCACAGATAGTCCCATATGAATCGTCAGTGTGTCAGTATATCAGACATGTGAAAACTGGTCGGCCAATCCTTGACTTTTTAATCTTGGTGCGGTGGTCCAGTGGAAAGATGCCTGGTTGCTGATGCTATGCGGAGTTGCAGGATGACGGTTCGATCCCCTGACCGGGAGATGGTGATCAACAAATTAAACTAACGGGTGCAGCACTGTCGGCTAAGTTAGCACATGGAAATTGAAGCCGCACGTTGCCAGTGCGTCAATAAAATAAAAATACATATACTGCCAGAGCCGTGCTGGAGTCAGAGTACAATAGGCGTAAAAGCCTAGGATTGATTGTGACAGATGCATCCACAGATAGTCCCATATGAATCGTCAGTGTGTCAGTATATCAGACATGTGAAAACTGGTCGGCCAATCCTTGACTTTTTAGTCTTGGTGCGGTGGTCCAGTGGAAAGATGCCTGGTTGCTGATGCTATGCGGAGTTGCAGGATGACGGTTCGATCCCCCGACCGGGAGATGGTGATCAACAAATTAAACTAACGGGTGCAGCACTGTCGGCTAAGTTAGCGCATGGAAATTGAAGCCGCACGTTGCCAGTGCGTCAATAAAATAAAAATACATATACTGCCAGAGCCGTGCTGGAGTCAGAGTACAATAGGCGTAAAAGCCTAGGATTGATTGTGACAGATGCATCCACAGATAGTCCCATATGAATCGTCAGTGTGTCAGTATATCAGACATGTGAAAACTGGTCGGCCAATCCTTGACTTTTTAGTCTTGGTGCGGTGCTCCAGTGGAAAGATGCCTGGTTGCTGATGCTATGCGGAGTTGCAGGATGACGGTTCGATCCCCCGACCGGGAGATGGTGATCAACAAATTAAACTAACGGGTGCAGCACTGTCGGCTAAGTTAGCACATGGAAATTGAAGCCGCACGTTGCCAGTGCGTCAATAAAATAAAAATACATATACTGCCAGAGCCGTGCTGGAGTCAGAGTACAATAGGCGTAAAAGCCTAGGATTGATTGTGACAGATGCATCCACAGATAGTCCCATATGAATCGTCAGTGTGTCAGTATATCAGACATGTGAAAACTGGTCGGCCAATCCTTGACTTTTTAGTCTTGGTGCGGTGGTCCAGAGGAAAGATGCCTGGTTGCTGATGCTATGCGAAGTTGCAGGATGACGGTTCGATCCCCCGACCGGGAGATGGTGATCAACAAATTAAACTAACGGGTGCAGCACTGTCGGCTAAGTTAGCACATGGAAATTGATGCCGCACGTTGCCAGTGCGTCAATAAAATAAAAATACATCTACTGCCAGAGCCGTGCTGGAGTCAGAGTACAATAGGCGTAAAAGCCTAGGATTGATTGTGACAGATGCATCCACAGATAATCCCATATGAATCGTCAGTGTGTCAGTATATCAGACATGTGAAAACTGGTCGGCCAATCCTTGACTTTTAGTCTTGGTGCGGTGGTCCAGTGGAAATATGCCTGGTTGCTGATGCTATGCGGAGTTGCAGGATGACGGTTCGATCCCCTGACCGGGAGATGGTGATCAACAAATTAAACTAACGGGTGCAGCACTGTCGGCTAAGTTAGCACATGGAAATTGAAGCCGCACGTTGCCAGTGCGTCAATAAAATAAAAATACATATACTGCCAGAGCCGTGCTGGAGTCAGAGTACAATAGGCGTAAAAGCCTAGGATTGATTGTGACAGATGCATCCACAGATAGTCCCATATGAATCGTCAGTGTGTCAGTATATCAGACATGTGAAAGCTGGTCGGCCAATCCTTGACTTTTAGTCTTGGTGCGGTGGTCCAGTGGAAAGATGCCTGGTTGCTGATGCTATGCAGAGTTGCAGAATGGCGGTTCGATCCCCCGACCGGGAGATGGTGATCAACAAATTAAACTAACGGGTGCATCACTGTCGGCTAAGTTAGCACATGGAAATTGAAGCCGCACGTTGCCAGTGCGTCAATAAAATAAAAATACATATACTGCCAGAGCCGTGCTGGAGTCAGAGTACAATAGGCGTAAAAGCCTAGGATTGATTGTGACAGATGCATCCACAGATAGTCCCATATGAATCGTCAGTGTGTCAGTATATCAGACATGTGAAAGCTGGTCGGCCAATCCTTGACTTTTAGTCTTGGTGCGGTGGTCCAGTGGAAAGATGCCTGGTTGCTGATGCTATGCGGAGTTGCAGGATGACGGTTCGATCCCCCGACCGGGAGATGGTGATCAACAAATTAAACTAACGGGTGCATCACTATCGGCTAAGTTAGCACATGGAAATTGAAGCCGCACGTTGCCAGTGCGTCAATAAAATAAAAATACATATACTGCCAGAGCCGTGCTGGAGTCAGAGTACAATAGGTGTAAAAGCCTAGGATTGATTGTGACAGATGCATCCACAGATAGTCCCATATGAATCGTCATTGTGTCAGTATATCAGACATGTGAAAGCTGATCGGCCAATCCTTGACTTTTAGTCTTGGTGCGGTGGTCCAGTGGAAAGATGCCTGGTTGCTGATGCTATGCGGAGTTGCAGAATGGCGGTTCGATCCCCCTACCGGAGATGGTGATCAACAAATTAAACTAACGGGTGCAGCGCTGTCGGCTAAGTTAGCACATGGAAATTGAAGCCGCACGTTGCCAGTGCGTCAATAAAATAAAAATACTTATATACATACATACATACATACTACTACTACTACTACTACCTCTACCGCCGCCGCCTGCGCCGCCGCTACCGCCACTACCACCAGCACCACCACCTCCACCACTACCACCACCACCACCACTAAATTACTGTAACGTCTTTGTGACGCTCGATAGTGAAGTTACCTGCTCTTGGATAGAGATTTGAGAATTCTTCTCGAGGTACGAATGGAGTGCCCCTCCCCCCCCCCCCATCCCCACTATGTTTGCTTGACTAAATAGCGTGTTAGACTTTAGCCTATTTCATTTGGCGTGTGTTTAGTTTATTTCGCAATAGTCTCTTTCATTTGTGTTTTGCTTAGTTAGTTTGACTTTAGTCCGAACCATTTGTGTTTTACTTAGTGCGTAATAGTCTGTTCTTTTTGTCATTGTTGTCTGTTCGGTTTGTCGTAGTTGTCTGTTCTGTTTATCATTGATGTATTATCTATTTGTCATTTGGGGTTGTTATGTTTGTCGTAGTTGTCTGTTCTGTTTGCCATTGATGTCTGTTCTGTTTGTAATTGTTGTCTGTTCTGTTTGTCATAGTTGTCCATTCTGTTTGTCGCAGTTGTCTGTTTCGTTTGTCGTAGTTGTCTGTTCTGTTTGTCGTAGTTGTCTGTTCTATTTGTCGTAGTTGTCTGTTCTGTTTGTCGTAGTTGTCTGTTCTGTTTGTCGTAGTTGTCTGTTCTATTTGTCGTAGTTGTCTGTTCTGTTTGTCGTAGTTGTCTGTTCTGTTTGTCGTAGTTGTCTGCTCTGTTTGTCGTCGTGGACTTTTCTGTTTGACAATAGTCTATTCTGTTACGTTTGATAAAAGCATCTTCTGTTTAACAATAATCTGTATTCTTTGACAATAGTCTATTCTGTTACGTTTGATAACAGCATCTTCTGTTTAACAATAATCTGTATTGTTTGACAATAGTCTATTCTGTTACGTTTGATAACAGCATCTTCTGTTTAACAATAATCTGTATTGTTTGACAATAGTCTATTCTGTTACGTTTGATAACAGCATTTTCTGTTTAACAATAATCTGTATTGTTTGACAATAGTCTATTCTGTTACGTTTGATAACAGCATTTTCTGTTTAACAATAATCTGTATTGTTTGACAATAGTCTATTCTGTTACGTTTGATAACAGCATTTTCTGTTTAACAATAATCTGTATTGTTTGACAATAGTCTATTCTGTTACGTTTGATAACAGCATCTTCTGTTTAACAATAATCTGTATTGTTTGACAATAGTCTATTCTGTTACGTTTGATAACAGCATCTTCTGTTTAACAATAATCTGTATTGTTTGACAATAGTCTATTCTGTTACGTTTGATAACAGCATCTTCTGTTTAACAATAATCTGTATTGTTTGACAATATCCTGTTCTGTTTAACGCATTAATCTGTTCGGTTTGACTTTACTCTGTTCTATTTAACGGATTAACACTGTATTAGCTTAAGATTCCTGAGCTTAAATTGGGAATTATTTTTATTTTTCTTTCCCATCCCCGATCGTGTGATTTGGGTGGGAATATTCGTGAAATAAAACATTAAATTTGTCTGCCCGTACCCCAATTACTCATAACATAGCCGAATTCGACATACCATTATTCAGGGATGCAGATGGGTAGGATGGTTCGTGCCACGGGGAAGAGTTATCTGATCTGACCGACATAGTCAGCGAGTATGAAGAAACCCCGCGCACCCCTTAATTACATAGCTCACATTCACGTTGATCAATTATTCATCTATATTATTCAGACGTGATGTTATTTTCATTTCCATTATTGCACTTCCCAACTGCTTTCAATAATGTGTATCTTCCATTATCTGCCATGAAAACATCATCTCATGAAATATATAAAGATTGGTCATGCAGATTTGCCAGATGGTCTTTATTATTCATTTCAGGTTCTAACGCTAACACATTCCTTTCCAGCACGTTGTCAGTCACGCCAATGCACAGTTGCCCAATAGCGGAATCCATTTTGGCTATGCCTCGCCGATCCCTGTCTTTCCTGAATATGTAAGCTGTTGAGTATTTTGAAACTAATTTGATTGGGTGTTGCTGCTGCGGCAAATTAGTGTCAACATATTCAACAGAGAGTTTATTAAATAGTAAAGAAATGCAATTCGTGCAATTTACTGATTACTACGGGGCTAACTAACACAGGATAAATCGCGCCATACATGTCGCAATTGATTATGACGTCTGCTTACAAATGACGGGGTTGAGTATAACATCATATGATTGACCTGGAAACTGGATTCATTCATTGAAATCAGTACCGAAAATTAGCGATATTTTGACATCTGTTTACCTAAGTGCTGGACTGATCTTCATATAACATACACGAAATTTCACAGGTCACTGAATGAAACATTTTCAGTGGCGTATTATGCAACATTATTTAGATGCAATATTATCGTTATTTCATTTTTCACTTCACTATAATTGCATTTCCAGCTATTTTTCACAAGGAATTCTGTCGGCTGTTATAGTCACAGCATCACATGACATACATTAACAAGTTAATAACCACAAAATATTCCTTTGCATGTGCGTTGCCAGTTATACCAATGCACACTTGGCAGATTTTAACCCGTCTGGTGTCGCCGTAACCTTTTAATGGTCAAGCCTGCAAGAAACTCCCACTGCAATGGTCTTAAGAATGTCCAGTTGCAGACCAAGAGAAAAGTATTTTTGAAAATTTACCACTGGAATGACTGGCTTGGTAACCGAGCCAGTCATTACAGTGGTAAATTCTTAAAACTACGATTCTCTTGGCCTGCAAATAGACGCTGGCTAATAAAAAAAGCGAATTTTTCTTAACAATTTCCCCTTTGGCGGTCAACCTGGTCAAATATGTTTTCTGTAGTTGTCTTGAGGGCAGAAAGCTATTTTTTTTGTAAATTTCAGTGGTAAAAAATAGTCTTCCCTTGGCCTGCAAACATTGTAATTGTATTAAAAAATCTTGGCAATTAAACGGTTCATTGAAATGAGTTGCATCCAAGGGGCTTTGAGGCGCAGTTGCCATAAATGAGATTAAGCAACGACAAGAATCGGTGACCTTTTGACCTCTGGTGACATAATGACCAAAGTGATTTGAGTGAAATGGAAGAGGAAACAACAAACACTATTTTGTGTGTTGATCATTTAAATAATAAATATTAAAAAGGACAGTTTCCCAATTTTTTCATCTCCCTATGCCAACCCCTTAAAATGAAAGATTTTGATGACCAAGATGAGGTTTTCATCTATGCCTAGAAATCAAGGAATGTGCCAATTCTTTTCTCGAAACATGTCCAGATCTTTTACTTAAGATCTAATAAGTACGGAAATTAAGATGGCGGTGTATCATTGTGGTGGGGTGGGGTGGTGTGGAGTGGGGGCGCGGGTGAGGGTGGGTGGGTGTTACACAGCGGTGTGGCCTGGTCCCACCATAATATATACGTCCTGTCAAAGTGAGAAGTGAGATGATAACTGTATACGAGCGATAAGTGAGGCAACTGGATCAACACTGCTACACTAGGTGGGAAATGCAGTGATCACATGTGTCTTTCAAGTACCTGACGTCATGATCCAAATACGTCACTTGTTAGCCGGTGACACAATAAAATGACGTAGCGTTGTCACGAAGTTGACAAGGGTCCGACGGCAAGCGTCTTAACGCTAGGTTTTATGATCAAGTTACGCTTTAATAATCATTCTCTTTACTATTTTGAAACTAATTTGATTTATTTCTATGTTTAGTTACCCAGAATTTAGACTTGTGTGAGAAGCTTTCCCACATTGACGTTATTACGCCAATATTTCCCTAAATGAACGCTCAGAGCACAACTGCTGGCTGGTAACACCGCCAACAAACAGCGCGGACATGCATCAAGTTACTGTATGATTACTGTATTCTGTGGCTGTAGTAGTAGACACATCCTACAGCTGCAATCAGTCCTTCGCTTTTGCCCACTGTGTCTTGTCCTCAGCCGAGATCATTGGCTTGCTCAGGTCCATTTTTGACTTGACTGTGCCGAGTCCTGTTTGCTTGAGGCCACCTCATAGCACGCTTAGCAGATTTATGCAATGACGTCCTCTCCTGGCCTTGTCTTTGCTGGCTCCATGTAGGGCTAATTCGAAGTCTCGCTGTGCTGGTGTGTCTTTTGGTATCCTTAGCACCAGGCCAGACATGGACCATCTTTGCTGGGTGACTTTTACAGAAAGCGGCGACGTATTGCACATCTTGAATAGTGCATCATTGAAATTTATGCTCTCTGGTCATCGGCGTCCAGTGATGGTGCGTAGGTATTTGCGGTAGCAGGCATCGCGTTTGTCTAGAGCTGCCTTTGGTGCTGCCCGGTTGTTACAGTTATACATCATCAAGGATGCACAGGTTGCATTGTATAAACGTGGTTTTTTTTATCACGGACATCTTTGATCTACGAATCCATATCTTCCAGAAGGACTGGAAAGCTATGCTCCACATAGCGCTGCATGCAGCAATGTCAGCGGGAAGGCAAAGCAGTGATCCCAAGATTTTATTTTTCCTCCATGGTTCACTGCCACAAGCTGGTCTTATGCTTTGTAGATAGGCATATGCGCGTGAACTCTGTTTTGGAATCCTTCATAACGAGATTTGCTTTGGATTCATTCATAAAAAATTCTCAATTTTTAGTTTGCTTGCAGCTATTGGGAGAAGCTAGTTACAGTGGTTCTTTTCCTTGTCTATGAAGTCCACATCATTTGCATATCCCATCTCTAGAAGCACACGCAGTATTGGCAATGGGGTGTTTGTTCTTGTGGAATTTCTTGCACAGATTTCAATGCAGCAGCAAGGTAACATGTGAAAAGCACAGGCAATAGACCATCTCCCTGTGGGGGCCCGACTTGTGTCTCAAACTCTACCGACTTAACTGACTTGACTTGTACTCTCAGCTTGGTGTCTGCAAGTAGTAGTCTCACTAGCCGTAGCTCATCTTCATTGCAACTGGCCTGGCGTACATCTAGGAGCATTGACCCTTTAATTGTGTCGAAGGCTCGTGACATGTCAATTTTCATTTTGTGGAAATCCAAGTGTTTGGACATGACTACCGACACACGCATGCGTTGAGCTCATACCATGTCTGCACTGTTGCGTCCACGTGTGAAGCCACTTTAACAGGTTACGACCAAGTAATCTATCTTGTCTCCGATGCGGCATAGAGTAACATTGGATAGGATTGTTTTGTATACTTTTGAGGAACACAATGTGTCGCAGATTGGCTGGGACTAGGTGGCGTTTTAGGCTTGGCTAGCGCTATGAGAGTCCCTTGGCCTACAGCGTCGATGAGAAGGTGGTGATTAGGCGTGTGATCGGTTTTGAGATAATGTCACCTGCATATTTGAATAGTTTATTGCTGATGCCATCAGGTCCAGATGCACGTCCATTTTACAGAGCTGTAAGTGCCTTCTCAACTTCTGCTATTTTAATTGGTCTTAGTAATGGCCTGGGATCGCCTGAGGTGATGGGTGCAAGGGCTCATCATTGTGGTCAGTCAACTGACTTGAGTTGCTATTGCACTAAAATATAACGCAATTTAAATAGTTCCTAGGGTAAACTAAAATCACTATATTATATAAGGCACACATCATTGGAAAGGGCATGCAATTGTCTAAACACCAATGCATTATTCTTTATATTTTTGTAAAATCTTCACTGAGTTATTTACGTATATAAAATGCACCATTATACCTAGATTCATCAATTTAGGTGGACAATAGAGCCATATCTTAAAATTACAATCAACTATATTAAATTTTATAAAACTATAAAAACTAATACAGAAATGTATAGGAAATTTGGTTAGCTTTCCTATAATGCATGACCTCAATACTATTATGAAATCAGTTCTTGATATACACTGATTAAAGTGCGTTGAATCTGATTTTGGTAGTAAATTAATGCTATTTGCCAGAAGCGGTATGTGCAGTACATTCTGGGAAGGTATCTTCCAAGAATACGCTAATGCGGGAAAGATCTATTCAGGGGTTCCAAGTCTTAAAATAGAATCAAATATGCGTATACGAAGAGGGTGGGGTGAGTTTAGTTAAAAATGGGCGGGGCATTGATAAAATTAATCTCTCTAATGTAGTCAAATACTTGGACATCTTTAACCGAATATTGTAATCATAAAATCAATGATTCCTGCAACAATCTTAACATAATCTGAGGTTGAAGAACATAATCATTGCTGTCCAGAGTTTGACAGATGCGGTACTAATCCTTAGAGTACAGATTCTTGTCTTCATAGTAACCAAGCAGTAATGCGATTATACACCATAGCATCCTGTAAATCATCGTGACAAGAATTTGTGACAAGAGATGCCGGCAGCATGACAGTTATCATTCATTGGCTTTCCTGAATTTATCTGATATACACTGAATAACAAATAACTCCCACCTACGTGATTAAATGCTGCTACAGCTCACGACTATTACTACTACTACTACTACTACTACTACTACTACTACTACTACTACTACTACTACTACTACTACTACTACTACTACTACTACTACTACTACTACTACTACTACTACTACTACTACTACTACTACTACTACTACTACTACTACTACTACTACTACTACTACTACTACGACTACTACTACTACTACTACTACTACTACTACTACTACTACTACCACTACCACTACTACTACTACTACTACTACTACTACTACTACTACTACTACTACTATTACTACTCCTCCTTTTCTGTGGAAAGTCCGACCCTGACGCAGTCGGATACACTTCCCTGAGGAACTCCTTTAAAAAAGGCTTGCAAACCCCAATAAAATATCGGATGAAATAGCAGGCTTTATTAATAGAATAACAATACAAACCTAACATATCAAAACAGTGCCAGCTAAAATTATCATATACCACAACCGTGGCATAACTACATACAAAATACAATTAATAAAGAGCCGATAACATAACATAATTCAACAAAGCCATTACTATTTGCACACCGTGTAGTAGTAGGACCAACTGGCGAGCATACCTAACCAACAAGTGGTAAAGCGACTCATCAATAATTAGCAGTAAGCTACTGCTACTCATTGAATCCATTGAGCCGATTCAAGACCGCAGGCTAAGTAGATCATATGTAATTTAACGTAGCACACCGTATAGTAGTAGGGCCAAATGGCGAGTGCAGCTCGCCCACAAATGGCGAGGTGACTCTTCAATAAGTAACAAAAAGTCACTCGTTGACGCCAGTTAGCCGCTTCTTAAATGCCCGGCGGACGGAGTAGCCTTTATGTAATATAATGCACAAAGCAACCGTATACAAACTATGACTACATAGATGGCGCTTTGGGTTCACATTCTAAATTTACTTCATTGTAAGTTTTTGCAAATTACCCTGGAACAAATACACCTACTGTAAACATTTACAACAGGAAGCTAATTGTAAGATATCACACTATGTTAACTTGAAAATCGGATCACCTCCAGAATATTGACATAATGCTCATTTGATGTGTAAATATACTGATTCCCAAAGTTAGGATATTCGTCAAGATTAGAGTCTCCTAAGGCATTAACAGTTTAAAATAAAGGCAATTAAATTAAATTAAAATAGCATTTATCAATATACAGCACGCAGCGAGTGTGCTAGCTTATATAAGTTCCGCTTCTGATATTCTTAGATATCCGTATTCAATTGATACTAGGCCAGTTTTGCACCATACGTCTTTAAAGCTACTTTCACTCCCATGATCTACTAGCCTGTAAAATTCACAATGAATGCGGTTTATCAACAATGATCGAAATATAGCTTGTATGGCTCTTTGATGGTTGTTGCCGGTATTATCTCTGGCCCCTGAACACCGATGCTTCCAGATGGCCCACCCTCCTACAGATAACAGGGTTATTAACAATTCTTTCTCTTTGCTATTAATGATTTGTCCGATAGTTGAGCAATCTTTGAACACAATTGTTTCAGCCTCTAAATTCACATATTTGGTTCCAAATTT
The DNA here is from genome assembly GCA_034401795.1 of Chaetoderma sp. LZ-2023a. NCBI lineage: Eukaryota > Metazoa > Mollusca > Caudofoveata > Chaetodermatida > Chaetodermatidae > Chaetoderma > Chaetoderma sp. LZ-2023a. Next base: position 22,272,938 of record CM067361.1, on the reverse strand, counting down.
AGCAAGAAGCATATTGATATATACCCAAAAGCCTGTAGTTATGCCACACTGAGTAAAAAGATGGTCTATCGTTTCCTCCTCAGTATTACATAATAAGCACTGGTCTGTACTTGTTATTTTACACATATAAGTAAGATGGCCGACCCATAGCCTTCGATGTAGTAATCGCCATGCCAGGTCCCGTGCATTTCCCGGTAGACAAGGTAGATGTATTGCTTTCCAGGCATTTCTCCAGTTCTTTGGCGCACACCCTAAATTGTTCCAATGCCTAACCACAATAGGAGTCTGTCTCCGACTTTGTATTATAATTATATACCAGTCTCTAGATGCCATGTTGTATTTTATATGTTCTGACATAAATACTAATGTTGGTTGCAACATATCAATGTTGCCACGTGCTTTCGGCAATTTGAACCATACAGCAGGTATTGCATTCTTTATTCTAACAAATAAGCGCTGAGCATCAATATGTCTCATTGATGTTATTCTTGCTACATCTTGCATCGTAATCCATTTATGAGATTTCGGATTTACCAAGTCACGTACATATTGAATACCATTTTTAGCCATGGAGGGCAAATATAATACATCATCATTATCACGAATCAACTCGTTGCCCCAAAGACGTTGCTCTAAGGCATCTTCCCAACAATTAGGTTGTGGCATTGATCGTGTAAATATTTCGAGCTGTTCTTTATATACATTTGGAATCTTTTGATGATTAGGTGGCAATTTATTGCACATAAATAAACATTCTACTGGAAATGGATCTACGTACTTTTGAAGAAGTGCCCTTGAAACACTTGACCAGGATGAGTTTAAAGTAAGTAACTTATTCAAGAATTTCAATTTTAAAGAAGCACACTTTGCTGAAACATTAACCAAATCCAGGCCTCCGGCATGCTTTTCATGGGCGAGGATTGACTGTGATACTAAATGGGCTTTGCCCTCCCATAAGAAGGACAAAAGTAACGTATTGATCTTTGACTCTACTGATTTGAGCATATGAACTACAGAAGCGGTATACCACAGTCCAGATAAAATTAAATTATTAAGGACAAATGTCCTGCCAAAGACAGTTAGGCGACGTCGTTTCCAATTTAGTAATGCACACTTTAGCTTGGATATCCTTTCTTCCCAGTTTAGTAATACATTTTGTTCTCTACTAAAAAGTAAATACCCAAAATTTTTATGACATCATTTGAGCAGTTAATATCCATCACATTATCAGTTCTTCCCTTCCAATCGCCCAAAAACAATCCCTTAGATTTATCTTTATTGACTTTAGGTCCTGATGCCTTTTGAAAATCTGTTAATACTTCATTTAAAATTCTAAAATCCGTATTTTTACCCGCAAACACAGTCGTATCATCTGCATATTGAGAAACCTTTAGTGGCCTTTCTACGCCACGTATACATATTCCTTGAAAGTCATTGCGTTGCCTCAATGTGCCCCCCAACGATTCCATAGCTATGACGAATAGAAGCGAGGACAGTGAGCAACCCTGTCTGACACCTCGTTCCAACACTACAGGTTTGGATAGCTGATTGTTAACTAAATAGCAACTTGTTATATCAGTATCTAAAATATTGACCCATTTAATAAATCTTGAACCAAAGCCAATATGGTCTAAAGACTTAAACAAGAAATCCCATTCTAGTCTGTCAAACGCCTTCTCGTTATCAAGTGCTATTATTGCTGCTGGGATACAATCCTTTTCAACTAATTGAATAAGGTCCCGTATAAGCAAAGTGTTGTTTAATATTGATCTTCCTGGCACAGAGCAGGTTTGATCATTATGAATGACTTCGCCTAGGACTGCGCCAAGTTTTAATGTTAGTGCCCGAGTAATAATCTTATAATCTACACAGATTGGAGAGATTGGTCTATAATTCTGTATTTTATTTCTGTCACCCCTCTTGTATATAAGCTGAACATATGCTTGGCCATCGATGGAGGGAGATGCCCTTGCTTAAAAATGCTGGTAGGTATTTCTTCTAATGCTGGCCCAAATATGTGCCAGAATGGTTGATAAAATTCAAATGGAAGTCCGTCGCATCCAGAGACTTTTCTAACTTCATACATTTGAGGGATTTTGTCAAATTTCCAATTGTTATTGATTGGTCAGAGCTTTCGCGACATGAATCTGGAAGTCTTTTCATTATATTAGATAAAACTTCTCTAGTTACAGTTTCATCGCTTCCCTCAGATTTATACAATGATTTGTAAAATTCGGATACTGTTTCCACCATTTCTGCATTTGAGCACACTGATACTCCATCATTAGTCTTCAGTGAGCGCATTAATTTCTCAATACCTCTTGCTTTTTCCAAGTTACAAAAGTAACGAGTAGGCTTTTCGCCCTCGGTGTGCATCTGTGCTATTGACCCTATTTCGGCGCCATCAAACTGATATTGCTCTATTTCATTTAGTCTACCTTTTAATTTAACTGATAGTTCGTAATAATTATATTCGCCATCATTAATTTTCTTATTAATTTTACACAACGACCTCTGAAGTGCCTTTTTACGCTTTCGTATTTCTTGTGCTTTCCTGATGGAATACTGCCTTGAAATATATTTCAGGTCTGATTTAGCATCTTCCCACCAGTCTGTTATACATTCATACGAACCTCTTCTTTCATCCCAATGCCTCCAAGAACTGTCCACACATTTGCGATAGCAACTACCTCGTAGCAATGCTACATTAAGTTTCCAAAATCCATCTCCTCGTTTGACCCAGTCGGCAGTGTCTAATGTGATGGAAAACATATTGCGATCAGAGAAAGTTACTGGTTTTATGTTAGTTTTACACATGTAACCTTTCAGTGATCGTTCTACATAGATCCTGTCCAACCTTGAAGCTAACCTTCCATCGGTTGAAAACCAAGTAAATTCCTGGCCTTCTGGATTTTCAATCAGATAAGTGTCTACCAAGCTTTTATTTTCACAAATGTGTTTCAAAATATTATGCGACGTGTCATTAAAATTAGACCTAGAGTTTCTGGCTTTAGCCTCATCTAATATGCAATTAAAGTCACCGCCCATAATTAGGTTTTCAGGCGTTCTGTCTTGAATTATTGCGGAAACATCATTTAGAAATTATCGGCACAATTGATGAGAGGTAGGTGCATAAAGGCACATCAAATTTAAACTTGTGTTTAGTACATCAATTGATACACACATCCATCGTCTATTTGTATCTGATGACGACGATATAACGTCAACATAGTTGAGACAGCGGGGCGGGATAAGAATGGCCACTCCCGCACTATTATCTTGTGAGAAAGAATAAGAAAATCTGCCCTTTTGAAATATCTTTGAGAGATTTATACACTTAAGTTTTTTGAATTTTGGTCTCTAGTAGAAAAGCAATATCAACTCTCTCATTTGCTAATTCTTCAAGCAAGTGGCGCTGCTTGAATTCAGTATTTAATCCTCTGCAATTGATTGTGCAGATAATCATACTTTGTAAAATGATGTTTACAACCACCATCATTAGATTAACTTGATTTGGGTTTTTTTTAGCTCGTTTCTTAAACTATTTACCTAATTTTCCTGCGAATTCAATGTTTCCTAGTTCTACCATAGACAACTATTCATATTTGGAAATATCAGAATCATGGGGCAGTAGACGATATTTCACGCCTCTCGCCGTTACATATGTCACTAACACTTCACCCCCTTCTGATCGGTACATTACCATTTCATCTTTCATCTGTGAACGCTGTGTTTGAATGGACACATCTGATTCTGCAACTGACATTGTATCATCATCCATATCATTTACTTCAATCTCAGATTCTGAGCTATTGTCTTCTTTATGACGCTTATTGCTACTTAGGTTACATTTGGCAGGAGCGTCATTTACCATATTTCCAAGCTGACTTAAATCGAGTGGGCTTAGCGGAAAATCGACTGAACTTTCCGTCTTCTGAGTCCTAAACTTATCCTGTCCTAATTTTAATTCATCTTCTAAGGAATTATAAACTGGCTCTTCTGTAAGATGGTCATTTTTCTGCGTGTCTTTTACAGCCACGTTTGGCTCCACTGCATTTTGATTATTTTCTTGACTTAAGGTTATACCCTCCTCTAATACTTGAATTTCATCAACTGCAGTTACTTTAACAGGATATGATGATTTGTTTATGTCATTTTCAGTGGCATGAACCACAACAACAGCTTCCGTAGCGATTGCTTCAGAAGCATTTGACTCAGTTGTATCCTTTAATGGGCGATTATCTCCTGATACTAAGGGCTTGTTTTGATGTTTTGGACAGTGCCATTTAAAATGGTCAACTGAACCACAAAGCAAATTTTTGTTTCGATTAGGACAAATGGTCACTACTTAGGCAGATCCAGCATTCTTTAATTTGCCCTCTATACCATAAGGGTAGGACAAAGCTGCCATCAAGCGTCAGTCTGCTTGGTAAAGGGCTATCCACTTTATCAAACCAGATGCGTCTTACACCATTTTCTAGCGTTCTGTCAAAGGGCTACGTTTCCCGTTCAGTCCTTTGCACTTTGCCATAATTCTTGAGTTCATTCTGTCATCTGGAATTTCTAGGAACTTTCATCTTCACTAGCAACCTATCTGACTCGATTTCCTATATGTTACAAACTTCGCCTTTTAGAATAAGAAAATCTTCTAGAAGCTTTTTTTTGCTACCCTCATTTGACACTGTTACATTTAATACAGTTTTAGTAACATTGATAAGCCCCTGCAAAGCAGCAGGTCCCGCGCCAACGACGTTATTAAACCCATGATACACGTCGATAGCCGTGACACCACGCCAATTAGTTGTTATTTTAAGGCTTAGGGTACGCTTATAGGCTGCCATGGTGTTTTATAAAAAGAGGAAACCCATACTACTACAACATATAATACACATATATAACACCAAGACGTCGGGGGAAAGAGCTAAACACTAAATAAATGGTGTCCCCTTTTAAAACCCTGACGTCTACCAACAAATATACGAATAGAGAGTACAGTCGTATATTTGTTAGTTTGAACCACGTATTAAGTGGTTCACTAACACCTAACCGATTAAAGTGGTTTCCTAATGCATACTAACATATTGCATTCATATATTTGTTAGTCTGTTCGAGTTGACCGGGGACAGCCAACTGACTATAAAGATTTATATAATCAAAGTACTAGGCTTGGGCTTACAAATGACAAAGGAATTAAATCTACTCACTCGAACGATCTTGGCAAATATAATGAGCTAGCCTACAAACTATAGAAATAGCATACTGGCTCGGGGAGAAATGTATTGCATTGACCACAGTAAGAGGAGACCTATTAAATGGCGGAAGCCGCCAGCTAAAAAGAGTGCCTTTACAAAATGGAGGCACAAAATCCGCTCCAACCAAGACAAGAATTTACAAACTAAACATAAAGCTTGAAAGGAAATATTAATACGAAATATATGTGTACAATTTATCTACAAAATCGCGCTAGAATCTAGCAAATTCGGGCAGCAATTGCAGAGCTAAATAAACGCGTGCGTTCACTTCGACTACTACTACTACTGACGCAGTCGGACAAACTTCACGGAGGAACTCCTTTAAAAAGGCTTGCAAACCCCCAGAAAAAAACCTGGTGAACTAGCAATCTTGATTAATATTACACCAAAACAATGATAAATAATGAGCATTAATACAATCTATAAATACATATGGCTTAAAAAGTATAGATACAAAACAATAGGCTGATAAAGCTCCGATAGCAAAACAAAACTTAACAAAGGCATTACTATTCAACCCAGGTGTAGTAGTAGACCCGTGTGGCGAGTGCAACTATCCAACAAATGAAAAGTGCCTCGTCAATCTATGACAAATAAGTCAATCATTTACGCCAGTGGGCTGATTCTCTAAAGATCAGCGGGCGTAGTAGCATTTGGGTAGTATAATACATATAGTCGGCAGAAAAATTTAAGAAAAATTAATGGCGCTCTTGTTTACATTTTCAATTTACTTTATTGTAAGGTTTTGTAAATTACCATTCAATCCATGTGTGGTAGTAGGCCCGTGTGGCGAGTGCAACTATTCAACAAATGAAAAGTGACTCGTCAATCAATGACAAATAAGTCAATCATTGACGCCAGTGGGCTGAGTCTTTAAAGATCAGCGGGCGTAGTAGCATTTGGGTAGCATAACATATATAGTCAGCAGGAAAATTACAGAAAAATAGATGGAAATATATGGCGCTCTTGTTTCCATTTTTGATTTACTTTGTTGTAAGGTTTTGTAAATTACCCGGGAACAAATAACCCTATAAAACTCTGTGCAAATTCCTAAAATACCTGGGACAATTTTATAATTCAATGGCAACTTACTTTATCGATTGATTATTAAATTACCCCAGTCTGTTTATTTGTTAACATGAATTATTAAACATAACAATATCAAAGTGCAGACTAAAATGAATTACATGACACAGATTAATTAAAAGACACAGATAAATCAGCTGTAGTAATTAAATGATTTAAGCTAGTGCAGGCTCATTTATTTTTACAGCTCCCAACTCTATTGAAACTATGTTTGTTTTGCACCATATGTCCTTGAATACTTTTTCTTTACCATGCTGCTTTAATCTAAAATATTCGCAAGGAATATGATTCAGCAGCAATGAACGAAATATTGCCTTTATTGCTCTATTGTGATTGCCCATAGATGGATTTTTCGTCTGTGCACACCGATGTTTCCAAATGGCCCAAACACCTATGGTTAGTATTGTTATTAAAATAGTCCTTTCAGACTTTATGATATTTACACCGCTTGATCCAAATTCTCTAAATAAGACTACATGCGTGTCTAGAACAATGGGCTTCGCTCCAAATTTTGCCAAGATTTGGCTGATATAGTCCCAAAATTGTGACGATATTGGACATTCCACAAATAAATGCTCGATTGTTTCCTCGTCTGTTTGACATAAGTAACACCTATCAGAAGTCGTAATATTGCACTTGTATGTCAAGTGTCCCACCCATAGCCGTCGATGTAGTAATCGCCACAATAAATCACGAGCCATATTTGGTATGGATGGAGAATGTAAGATTTTCCATACATTTTTCCAACTGGATGGTTTATAGCTTGAGTCATCCCATCTCCTAATTGCTATGGGAGGTGTTACTTGTTTTCGTCTCATAATATGGTACCATTCCTTGGATCTCATCTTGTATTTTAACATCTCATCATCAAGAACTAATGCGGGTTGTGGAGTCAAACTATTATTATTTACATTTGGCAGACGAAACCATTCAATTGGTACAGCATGTTTTATTTTATTTAGCAACCGCTGGACATCTATATGCCTCATATGTGTTTTTCTAGCTACGTCTTGCATTGAAATCCATCTACGTGTTTGAGGGTGTATCATATCCGATAAATGTTGAATGCCATATTTTGCAAAGGACGGTAGATAAAGTACTGCATTGTTATAACATATATTACTATTGCCCCACAATTGCTGTTCTAGTACTTCCTTCCAGCACGTAGGTGAAGGCATGTATCTGTCAAATATTTCTAACCCCTTAACTTGATCTTTAAACACATCTGGTATCATTTGGCTATTCGGAGGTGGCTTCTTTGAGGTAAAAACATGCTCCGCCAGAAATGGTTCTACAATTCTCTCCATGAGAGCTCGTGAAACACATGCCCACGTCTCATCTGATGTAATAAGATCATCCAAAAATTTTAACCTTAAAGAAACACATTTCACTTTAATATCAATTAAATCAAGTCCTCCTTCTAACTTAGCATTATTGAGAACACGATGGGAAACTAAATGATTCTTTTCTTCCCATATGAATGACAATATCAACTCATTAACCTCCTTTTCTACATGTTTTGGCATGTGTACAACAGATGCTGTATACCATAGCCCAGATAATGCCAAGTTGTTGACAACAAACACTCTACCAATGATTGAAAGATGACGACGCTTCCAATTTGCTAATATTCTCTTAAGCTTAGATACTCGTTCATTCCAATTTTGTATTGTATTCGGTTTCCTGCCAAAATAGATGCCTAAAATCTTAATGGTATCATTAGACCAATTGATTTCAAGTGGCTGGTCATTCCGCTCTTTCCATGGCCCCAGAAATAATCCTTTGGATTTTCCTTTATTGATTTTCAAACCAGATGCATTTTGGAACTTTTCTAGTACGTGGTTTAAAATTGCAAAATCATTGTTTGAACTGGTAAACACAGTTGTGTCATCAGCATATTGTGACAGCTTAAGTGGTCTTTCTATGCCACGAATACATATGCCTTGAAAGTTATTATTTTGCCTCAATGCTATGCCAAGTGATTCCATCACAATAACAAATAATAATGGCGATAGGGAACACCCCTGTCTAACCCCACGTTCTAAGACAATTTCTCTGGATAATTGATTGTTCACTAAATAGCTACTCTTGATATCCGTATATAAAATCTTTACCCATTTAATAAAGTTTGAGCCTAACTACTGCTACTACTACTACTACTACTACTACTACTACTACTACTACTACTACTACTACTACTACTACTACTACTACTACTACTACTACTACTACTACTACTACAACTACTACTACTACTACTACCACTACTACTACTACTACTACTACTACTTCTACTACTACTACTACTACTACTACTACTACTACTACTACTACTACTACTACTACTACTACTAATAGTACTACTACTACTACTACTACTACTACTACTACTACTACTACTACTACTACTACTACTACTACTACTACTACTACTACTACTACTACTGCTACTGCTGCTGCTGCTGTTGCTGCTGCTGCTACTACTACTACTACTACTGCTGCTGCTGCTGCTGCTGCTGCTGCTGCTGCTACTACTACTACTACTACTACTGCTACTACTGCTGCTGCTGCTGCTGTTGCTGCTGCTGCTACTACTACTGCTACTACTACTACTACTACTACTGCTACTACTGCTGCTGCTGCTGTTGCTGCTGCTGCTGCTACTACTACTACTACTACTACTACTACTACTGCTGCTGCTACTGCTGCTACTACTACTACTACTACTACTACTACTACTACTACTACTACTACTACTACTACTACTACTACTACTAATGCTACTACTACTACTACTACTACTACTACTACTACTACTACTACTACTACTACTACTACTACTACTACTACTACTACCACTACTACTACTACTACTACTGCTACTGCTGCTACTACTACTACTGAGCACTGCACTCCCTGAATCTCAATTACCAGAAAATCAGTGTACAGGTAATCTCATGAATATTTAGAAACTAATTTGACTGGACGCTGTTGTTACTTATGGCAGCAGTAGCACCCAGCCAAATTAGTTTCAGAATATTCAACAGAATGTTTATTAACCCTTTGGTTCATCATGGCGTAATTAATTATTACGTCAGCCTACATATGACGTGGTTGATCATAACTGGGATTCAGGGGTATCAGGGTTCGGTCGATCCAAACACGGGCGAAGCGTGGGTGGAGCTCAGCTACAGATGGAAAGGGGATAGCTAAATCTGGATTCAGCCAGTGCTATAAGGTGTATTTTGAGCATTTTTGAGACGCTGTTGAAGTTAAAAGTATTTAATGACTCTAATACGGCTCCGGGGAATGAGTCCCCAGTGTACCATTTTCAATAAAAGTCATCATACATCTTGCAAAATAATGTTGTGTTTAATTCCCCTTTTAGCGATACCACGGTTAGCCATTCATTAAATAAAACCACGTGTATCCGATATAGCGATCCATTTCCAGCTATACCCAGCCAATTTCGCCGTAAGCTCCGCCTACTTTTGTTGGCGTGTTAGTATCGATTACTATATTTTGAAACCCGATTGCCTAAAATACTCATTTGAAGCCATCCATACAGGTACGCTGTTGAATATTTCGGGACTAACTCGAGTGGGTGCTGTTGCTAACTATGGCATCATTAGCGCCCAGTTAAATTAATTTCAAAATGTTCAACAGGAGTCGCATCAAATAATAAATCGACCAAATGCATACATACACTTGACGGACTTTTATATGTTCATGACATAGCTTGATACGCTATTCACTGTGCGTTTTGATTGTGACGTCAGCTTACAGGTGACGTAATTAATTACGATGTCATATACTTAAGTGACAGATGAAAAAATTCCCACTCTACGAACCCACGTTAATCGAATTAACCCTTTACCATTCATATCAGCCGCAAACGGCTTCAGCAGTGTACTTGGGAAATATCCATTTGGAAACCAAGAGAAGACTATTTTTTTGGAAATTAACCACTGGAATGACTGACTCGATAATCGAGTCAGTCATTCCAGTGGTAAACTTTCAAAAAATCCTCTTCACTTGGTCTGCAAATAGACATTTTCGATGAGAAAAAAATTGAAAATTAAAAAAAACAAATTCGTGGGTTAAATCGTTAAAGTCAGACAGCAAGCGAACGTAAATATTGACGAGTTTAAAACAATGTTACCTGACGTTGAAAAGTATCGCGTCTCTAAACCCTTCAAAATCAGCGACAAATCCCCTGAAAAAGTATAATCCTCACGATATAAAACCTGTTTTGTTGTTGAATATTTTGAAATTAACTTGATTGAAAGCCGTTGCTGGCTAAGGCAGCAACGTCTTCAAGTGATACTAATTTCAAAATATTCAAAAATTTACCTGTATGTTAAAATGAAATTTGGGGAATGTGTACTCCTTTAACACTCATATCAGCCAAAAAGGCTCCTGTAGTTGTCTTGAGAAATGTCCATTTGTAGACCAAGAGAAGACTATTTTTTAAGATTTACCACTGGAAAGACTGGCTCGATAACCGAGCCAGTCATTCCAGTGATACATTTTCTAAAATAGTCTTCTCTTGGTCTGCAAATGGACATTTTCTATGAGAATAAAGACATTTTCTTGAACAAACTTAAGGGCTAAAAGGGTTATTAACCAACCCACTCACGCTGTCAATTAAGGCATCCGATCTGTCACTCAAGTATATGGCGTCATAGTCAAATATGTCACTCGTTAGCAGATGCCACAATAAAAAAGACATGTCACGAAGGTGACAATAATCCGCCACGTGACAAGTGTCTGAATTGTATGTATTTTGTGAGTTTATAATGCATACACCTTATTATCCCCATGTTTTTCGAATGAAAGTTGGTATTATGCCGTCCCGTCCGGGTGTATGTGAGAGCGTGCGTGCGCGGGTGCGCGCGTGCGCGTGCTCGTTCGCACGTGATCAGAAATTGATTGTAACTCGACTCCTCTGGGAACTCTCTCTCTCTCTCTCTCTCTCTCTCTCTCTCTCTCTCTCTCTCTCTCTCTCTCTCACGCACGCACGCACGCGAATCCTCTGAGAACTCTCTCTCTCTCTCTCACGCACGCACGCAAGCACACACGCACGCACGAACGCACGAACGCAGGCACGCACGCACGCACGCACGTACGCACGCACGAACGCACGAACGCACGAACGCACGAACGCACGAACGCACGAACGCACGAACACACGAACGCACGAACGCACGAACGCACCAACGCACGTACGCACGTATGCACGCACGCACGCACGCACGCGCGGGATAAAAAACCTCAAAGCATTGAACTGGGGATTTGCGATGATGCGTCATCGACCGAACAATTTAGTATTGGATATTTTGAAAATAGCTTGCCTACGCTGAAATATATGTTCAGGAAATCAATACAGGTTTCAAAGTTTCAAATTGATTTCAATACGGGCACCAAGTGGGAAGAACATAGATAGAGATGGGCTGAGAAAAGTTGGAAATTGATCACTCTATATTGACTGCTCAGATGTCACCACCCATAAGGTCGGACCCAGTGTGGCTGGATGGAGGCGTGCGCATAAAAAGGCCATTGGATTATTTCTCAATCACCAAATAAGAATGGTAGTCAAAGCAAATGAGCAGCAGTAGTAGCGGTATCGATAGTGGTATCGGTATCGGTATCGGTATCGGTAGCGGTAGCGGTAGCGGTAGCAGTAGCAGTAGCAGCATTAGTATCTCTGACATATTATTATACACATTACATACATCCCTTGCTATTGGAATTCTGTCTATCTCCATCAGCGATCATTCTGTACCCTCATCACGTGTTCTTAGCGACAGAAATTAACCAAGTTCTTTGGCTTGTTAGAAGCACTTGACATCTGTAATCCGGACGTCTGAGACCGTACATCTGGGTAATTCCAATCATCTGGCACCGAAATCTTTCAAGAACATGGCGACGAATTTGTCTCTAATACAGAATGTTGGATTTAAGGACAGAAAGCACGTGTTTCCCGGATTAGCGGCTTGGAATGTCTTTGTCCGTCAAGCTTCGGGTCCAGATAAGTTGTCAATCAACGCTTATCTCCGTGATTAGAAAAGAAGAAATTGACAGAAATCCGATAGAAGTGGTCTATTTTTGAAAAATTGATGGAGATAATGTTTTAGCTGACATGAAATAAAGGATTACTGAGAGGGTGTTGAAAGTACAAAATCTTCAACAAATAATTGAGTGGCATATGAGATTAACATCTTTACGTCAGTGGTCAAATAACATGCGTGCTTTATTGTAGAGGATAGCGAAGGCCAACGTTAAATTTGAAAACAGTGATGGTGGGTGGTGATCTGATGGATAATAATACATTACCATGTTACAATAACATTGCTTTCAAAATGAATAAGAGAAGCATAAAGGAAAGGATTCCGAGAAACGGTGATGGAGCGCTCAGTATATCAGTCTGTGCATTAATTCGCCCGTCCGTCCGTCAGCCCATCCGTCGGTTCTCCCGTCTGAAGCTGTTTCTTGTGGCGATCTTAAACGACGGATCAGGATCCGGACCCGGATTCACATACTAGTTTTAGTAACCGATTAATCAATCCATCGATCAATCAGCCAGCCAACCATCCATCCATCCATCCATCCATCCATCCATCCATCCATCCATCCATCCATCCATCCATCCATCCATTCACCAATCCACCCACCCACCACCCACCCACCCACCCACCCACCCACCCACCCACCCACCCACCCACCCACCCATCCATCCATCCACCCACCCACCAACCCATCCAGACAGCCAGCCAGTCATCCATCCATCCAGCCAGGTCAGCCAACCATTCATCCATCCAGCCAGCCAGACAGCCGGATGGGCAGTCAGCCACCCAATCACTCAATCATCAATAAAATCAATCAATTAATCAATCAATCAATCAATCAATCAACCAACCAACCAACCAGCCAATCTATCAATCACTCAATCAGTCAACCCTCTGTATGTGCATGCTTGCGTGGCCGCAAGGGTGTGCTCGTGGGGTGTGGTGGGTTTGGTGGGGTGGGGATCAGTGTATGTTTGTGGGGTGTGGTGCGGATGCGGTCGGTGGGTGGGTAGACGGGTGGATGGACGGGGGGGGGGGGGGGTGGATGGATGGATGGATGCATGGAAGGAAGGAAGGGTGGTTGGATGGATGGATGGATGGATGGATGGATGGATGAATGGATGGATGGATGAATTGATTACTAAATTAATCAATTTAGTATGTGAGTTCGGGGCCCAGTCCGTCTATTACTATTTGGGTTTGTTTCAAGTTTTTGTAGATATGCCCGGGTCCAAGGTCCATGTCCGCTTCTCTCTTTTAGCACGCTTTTTGTCCGCGTCAGGCTCTTGGTCCGTCTTTTCGTATCACCCTGTTTCTAGGAAACCACTAAGTCAATTTAGCACCTCAAATCTCAGGCTCCGTTCTTCAATCTCGGAGGAGTAGCGGTTTATAATTTAAAGTTGGACCACACTTCAAAACCCACCAGGGCATTGAATCTAAAATCACGACCAGAAATGATGTCGAAAGTGACCGATATAATAACCATCTCAAGTGTTATCGAGATCAGTTCGTCAATAACGGAGGAGTAGCGATTGTAACACATTAATCCTTACCACACTGATGTAAAAAATTTAAAATATAAAATTTTAATCAAAAGCTGAACTGGTGATCAACTTTTAACATAGTTGGTGGAGGATGCTGCTGTCAGAGACAGCAACATCGTCCAACAAAATTGTTGAAAAATGAACACCAATTGCTTTGCTATTGATAGAGTAAAAGTTGGAATATTGACATTAGGGTGGTACGGGATAGGTAATTGTTGACATCAGCACTTGAGAGATCCTAAGAGGGAGAACTATTGACTTTATAATAGCGCCCGATCTTTAATTAACTGATTAACTGTTCTACTATGTTTTATTAGGGTGGTCAGCCTTACATTTTAAAATCGCTACTCCTCCGTTATTGACAAACGAACCTCGATAGAACTTGAAAGGGATAACTTTTGGCATTATTAAGGTGCCACGTTTCAAGGGGGCCGTTCCACTTTTAGCCATGCCCGCCCATCTCAATCTAAGCTTCACCCACATCACGTCCGTGTTGGGATCGATCGATCTCGGAACACCATGATTATCAATTTCCAGAAAACTATACATGTAAGCTTTTGAGTATTTTGGAACTAATTTGTCTCAAAATATTCAACAGCATGTTTATTAAATAGTAGACATACAATTCGTACAGCGTGTCGGACTATTAAGAGTTAAAGACGGGCCAAAATATCAATTCTTATATATACGACCACTCAATATCCAAGAAAATGCAAATTATGAATTTCACATATATAAAAAATGTAAACACAAATAATATTATGACGGCCGCCTGTTTCGTAGAAAAACCAGGGCATTCTTTACTGAGCGGTGGCTTACGATTCATCGCTGGTCTTGTATCAACAACACATATTATTAAGCAACTTATTTGTACGATGTCCCGATGTAACGTTTTGCGGCTTCAGTCCTCCCATGTTTTTGTGTGTTGCCGGCGAACTGTCTAGACATATTTAAGATTCTTTCCAAGTGGATTCTTTCGTAAATATAACGCTTCCCTAAATTGAAAACGCATACACGCACACGAGTTTCCAGACGAACAACAAATAATAACAAATATGTGTGACGGGATCGGAATTTTTGTATAAAAATTAGTTTGTGCTAATAATACACCAAAATACTGAAAATTTCCAAATTTATTTATATCTCGGAGGTAATATTTTTAAATATTTAAATCACTACTTCTCCATTCTTGATTAATTCTCGCTGAAACATGAGAAGGCGATTCTACAAGTAACTCTTTATTGATATCATTCCTGAAACACATTTTTCAACCTTTCCACTTTATAAATCCATCCTATGACGTCATAATCAACTACATGACGTGTAAAATGACATCATAATGAATGACGTCACGAACGCATATTTGAAGACGGACTATGAATTGTTGTACGAATTGTATGTTTTTACTATTTAATAAATATTATGTTGAATATTTTGAAACTAATTTGACTGGGCGCTGTGGCTGCCATAGGCAGCAACAGCACCCAGACAAATTAGTTTCAAAATATTCAACAGCTTACTTATATAGTATTCTGGAAATTAATAGTCAGGAAGTTCAGAGATCGATCGGTCCCAGCACAAGCGGGGTGTGGGTGGAGCTTAGATAGAGATGGGCGGGCCCAATTTTCGATTCAATGACCTGCTGGGCTTTATAAGGCTGGCCCAAATTTAAATTCATTTAGCACTGAGTACCGTGTTGAAATTTCAATATTGAAATTCAAATATCATTTACCCACGATGTATTAATCCAGTTTTAGAGATACCCTCCCCACCCCCTCCAGACAACCGCCCCCCCCGCCCCCCTTTCTAGCTAGGCTCCGGCCATGCTTAGTCTGTGTTGGGATTGAAGCCAGATCTCCCTGAATATCAATTTCCAGAAAACTACAGATAAGCTGTTGCATATTTTGAAACTAATTTGACTTGGTGCTGTTTCTGTTTATTAAATGGTAAGGACATACAAGTCGTACAACTTGACAGAGTATTAAGCGTTTATGGCGGACTTAATCACATCATTCATGACGTAATTGGATATGATATTAGCCTACATGTGACTAGGGCTGTTCGATTATGGAAATAAATAATCGATTATGATGTCTGGAAAATAATCGATTTAACCGGATAATCGCTTATTTTTAATCTCTTGGAACTTTGGAGGTAGCGACTGCTCAGTGAGTGAGAGAGAGAGAGAGAGAGAGAGAGAGAGAGGGAGGGAGGAGGGCGATACAGACAGGGAGTGAGGGAGGGTGAGGTGAGAGAGGGAGGGAGAGAGAGAAAGTATAGCTTACTTAAAATAAATAAATAAATAAATAAATAAATAAATAAATAAATAAATAAATAAATAAATAAATAAACAAACAAACAAACAAACAAACAAACAATCAATCAAACAAATAAACAAATAAATAAATAAATACATAAATAAATACATAAATAAATAAATAAATAGATTTATAGATTTAAAATAAATAAATAAATAAATAAATAAATAAATAAATAATAAATAAATAAATAAATAAATAAATAAATAAATAAATAAATAAATGAATAAATAAATAAATAAATAAATAAATAAATAAATAATTAATTAAATAAATAAATAAATAATTAAATGAATAAATAAATAAATAAATAAATAAATAAATAAATAAATAAATAAATAAATAAATAAATTAAAAAAAAAAAAAAAAAAAAATATAAATAAATAAATGAATGAATGAATGAATGAATGAATGAATGAATTAATGAATTAATGAATGAATGAATGAATGAATGAATGAATGAATGAATGAATGAATGAATGAATGAATGAATGAATGAATGAATGAATGAATGAATGAATGAATAAATAAATAAATAAATAAATAAATAAATAAATAAATAAATAAATACATAAATAAATACATAAATAAATAGATTTATATATATACACCTGTGCAAAAGTTAAGCACCAGCACAAACAATAGAACGTAGAAACATGATGGTACAACTAGGCTGCCATACTTTTTGTCCCCGCGTTAGCTGACATAATTCTAAGTACGAAATGCACATGCATGCATGACTTCACGCCGCTTGATGTCCGTGCGTGGCGGGAAACAGCACACGTGTTCAGTTATGTAAAAGTCCAGTTTGAGCTGTCGAACATTACATACAGATTTAGGCGACAAGATTAGGAATTTTGTGTTCATGACCGTGGTTTATTTGTACAGAGAGAATTAGCTCTTGATTGTGAACCGCTATGGCAAGACGAAGGTTAAGTGATCGTGTGAAATGGCAAATCATAGGCATGCATACCACTGGTATGTCATGCAGAGAGATTGGCAGACAGCTGAACATTAACCATACTGTAATCAGTCGTTTGATTGCAAAACATGGGCAAACTAACGAGGTGAAGGACAGGCCTAGATCTGGAAGACCGACGAAGATTACTGCCCGTGATGATCGAGCCCTAGTACGCCTTGTTAGGAGATCTCCATTCACCAAGAGCAGAGTGCTCAGCCAGCAATGGGAAACGCGCAATAGAGTGTCAATGTCTACCGTCAAAAGGAGACTGTATGCTGCTGGCATGAAAGCTAGGAGACATGTCAGACGTCCTCTCCTCACTGCACACCACAAAGAGGAGCGTCTGAGGTGGTGCAACGAAAGAAGACACTGGAACATGAGATCCTGGAGACGGGTACACTGGTCCGATGAAAGTCGGTTCCTGCTTCATGCCACAGATGGTCGAACTCGTGTATGGAGGTCCAGACGCACGGCGTACGACCAACGTAACATCATGGAAGAAGTTCCATTTGGTGGAGGTTCCGTTATGATATGGGGGTGCATCTCATTT
>CM067361.1:22135159-22250159 GCA_034401795.1 Chaetoderma sp. LZ-2023a | reverse complement strand
GAGGCTACACCTATGGCCTATGGACCACACCTCTGGAGCAAACCTATGACTTACGCAACATACCTCTGGACCATCCCACCCCGTCCGGACTACTATTCTGGACCCAAAATAACCCCATCAGATACCACACCTACGGACTATGGACCGCAACTCTTGCCCAAATCTATGACCTATGTACAACACCTCTCGAACACACCACTCTGGCCCACTCCCCTGAACCCAAATTAACCCCACCAGAGACAACACCTATGGTCTATGGGTGACACCTCTGAACCACCCCTTTTGACCACGCCTTTGGATCACACCTCTGGGCCACACCCTCTGGCCCACACCTCTAGACCAAATAAACCCATTAGACACCGCACCATATTTCTGGACCACAACACTATCGACCACACCACTTTGGACCACATCACTGGACGATGTCAATGGACCTCGCCTCCGGACCATGGCAATGGAGCACGCCTTTGAACCACACCTCTGGTCTATGGGCCACGCCTATGGACCACACCTCTTGCCCACACCCATATGGACCACGTCAATGGTCCACGTCTCGGGACCACGCATCCATATACCGAACCAGTTATTCCAGTGGTAAATTAAAAAAAATAGTCTTCTCTTGGCCTGCAAATGGACAGTCCTCAGGGCAATTCACCTTTCCAAAGAACCCACCCATCATGAGTGCGTATTAAATTGCAAATCCGTCAAAGACACACACTTGACAGACCTTTCCACTGTCATGAACGAGAATTCTACTTCGGTATGATTGTGACTTGAGCATAATAGTGACATAATTCATTATGACGTCATATACATATCAGGTCCTTCCCTTATCATTCTGGCAATTGTATAAATATACATTTTGATAGGTGATTACAGCTGTAAGTATGATCAGAATAGCAATTCACTCTTGCCAAAACATGGCTACTAGCACGCATTATTGACACACGCACACACGCACACACGCACGCAGGCACGGACGCACGCACGCACGCATGTACGCACGAACGCACGCACACACAACACACACGCATGGCTATATATGAAACTCCTGTCTGCAGCTGACGATTATCTTAATAAGCCTTTTTTCTCCATATCAATCGTTTGCCCTGGTTGACACTGGACCCTATCATTACCTGGTTGCTCTGTTCAAGAATGTCGCTGACTTTCATGACGATGCCAACCAAAGCCGGCATTTGCAATGGTCGCTAGGAATGTCAATTTGCAGACCGAGAGAAGGCTTAAAAAAATATTACCACTGGAATAACTGGCTCGATTACTGAGCCAGTCATTCCAGTGGCAAACTTTCAAAGATATTCTGCTCTTGGCCTGCAAATGGACATTCAATAAGCAATAATTTTGATATTCTTGAAGAAATTTAGCCATTACAGGTTTAAAGCGAGTGGTACTCGTAGAAATGTTATTATTAATGACGTTACACGCTAGAGCGTGCTATGTGCAACTATCGGAAAACCCTTACACGTCGTCTTCTAGATTGCCAAGTCCATTACAACCCGAATCCACTTCATTAATCACGTCTATGAAGAATGTGACAGATTTCCGATCTTTGCGGATGATAAATTGCTCTCAAAGGAAATCCAAACAAAGATATAAAAATTAATTGTTGCACAATACAACATAATGCAGTTTTATTAGATTTTTGTACGCATATTATGGTGCAATATAATATTGTGTGCGCAAGTAGAAGGGCGACGCTATAGGCGGCTACGCTACGAGAGGGTAATGACGTCATCTCATATGCACAATAGGTCACGCCCCCATGACCATATATGGGCATGGGAGGTGATCTAGATTACATGTATGGCACCTCCAATGCCCATATATGGTCACGTGGCCGTGGCCTATTAAGCAAACAATATGACGTCATTACGCTCTCGGCCAATCAGTAAACAGTCACCTATGTCTTAGCTGTTTATTGGTTGCATAGGTGGAGGCATGTGCCGATGACTGCCAGGTGTAATGAGGCATGTCCATGTTACGTGATGTCTATAGGTCAAACAGCATGCCCGCTTATCTCGTCACCCTAGCTTAGGTCATGTGATGTTATCTGTGTTCATTGTAAGGCTCTAATGCCCCATGAAGAAAGGGTGTGACGTAATGTAAAGTGACGTAAAGTGCATCCATCCCATCATCCTGGTCGGGTTAAATGATATTAGCTATGCTCGTTGCCGGGCCTAATGATGTGTGAAAGGGCATGGCCTAAGGTCTGAGAGGTGTCATGTCAAATGGCATGGCCTGGCATGCACCTATCTCGTCGCCCTGGTCGCGTCACGTGATAGTAGCTGGTTCGATTCGTGTGCTAATGACCTATGAAATGGCCTAAGGCAGTAACCGTGAAACTGTATGCCTGACGTTACTATTTTAATCAGCATTTCTGGTGAGTGTTTTGAATGTAATTGATACTGCTAGCTGTTCCATGTCCAAAATATTCTTCAGTTTTATATTGGTGTTATTGACGTTGACGTTGACTGTGGTTTGATGTTGTTGTTGAGTGGCCCCAAAACTCGCTCAGTACACTTGCATGCATGCATGTACGCACACACGCACGCCCATGCTATGAACTGGGAATAGAGCATCAGTTACCATCTTAATGCACATCGCTGTCTACGATTTTTTGAAAGTGATTTGTCTGGTTAATGTTGCTGCTAACGCAGCTACGGGGATACCTTTAAGTGCTCGCACAGGTGAATGAACGTCTAACCACACGCACAGGCTGATGGATTAAATCGAGTAAATAATAACCACATTTTTATGATTTGAACGAATAATGTTTGGTCCAGTTATCGGCGTGGTAGTGATCCTCTAAGTTTTGAAGAATAATAAACATTATGCTGAATAGTTTGAAATTAATTAAAGTTAAAGTATTTCTGCAAAATCTACAACACCTGCTCAGACATGCTCAACTTTCATCATCACTCTCTGCAATATAAAGTTCAGGGAAGTCTTCAGGGGCCATGCATGTGTAACGGGTATACAGGTGCTAGAATGCTCAACGGCAGATGTACGTCCGAACTTTGTCATAGGGTTAGCCTAGATCATTTTCAGGGGTCAGTCAGGTGTAGTGTATACATGTTTTAAGAGTTATGTATGTTAGCATTTTGATAAAAACGCTGCAGTCCACTATTTTATAAGGCGTTCTGATGAATATTTTGAAACTAATTTGCCTGACTGACTGACTGAATGAATGAATCCACACATATTTCCACAAACCCTACAATGGTCAGGCAGATTTCACGTGGGTAAATCTAGGGTATGAACGCTTGGTGGGTGATTATTATTATTATTATTATTATTATTATTATTATTATTATTATTGTTTTGATTTTATCTTTTTAAAATAATAATAATAATAATAATAATAATAATAATAATAATATTATTATTATTATTATTATTATTATTATTATTATTATTATTATTGTTATTATTATTATTAGTGTCGTTGCGAGGGGCCAGTCAGGGGTAAGGCGTCTGCAGGTTTTAATAGTGCTCTGTAGGTTACAATTTGCATGAAGGTGAATGCCCCACCTATTTAATAAGACGTTCTGATGAATATTTTGAAAGTAATTTGATTGACTGGCTGCCTGAATGAATATATACCCGTATTTCCACAGCTGCTGCACGGGGCAGTACACGAGAGGGTGTAACGTATATGCTGGGATAGAGGATCATTCGCTCAAATCGAATGTTTGACTATTTATCAACATTTTCAAATTTATATTGAAATTAATTTGACTGAATGAATATTTCCACAAACCCGACAATGGCCAGCATTTAAACTAATAACATAGACTAGTTATTTGCATCAATCAAATGTTTTAGCGATTACCGAGGTTTTGTGGCTGGTTTTTTTTAAACGCTTCGACTGAATGATCCACCCAAATATTTTCAGCAAATTGATGATTCTATGTTGAGCCAACACTCTAGAACGTTATTAAGTTAAGCTCTGCTAGGTTCAGGCATAGGTGTGTAGGTGTTTTAGGAGAAACAGCTCATCTTGAAAGTTTTGTCTCAGAACTAATCATATAGTGCTACAATGTATTGAAGTGGGCTGGGTGTGGGTGTAACGAACATGAGCTCGTCTTAAAACTTTGGGGAATAGATGGGTTAAAAAATGGATGTTTGTAGCACTTACAGAGGTGTGTGATGTGTATCTTTGAAAACGTTTTACTGAATGACGTGTGCCATATTTTCAGCCACGTTGCAACAACTGATCCTGACACCACAGCATATGTTGTCCCATAAGTTAGGGCGATGATATAAGTGGCTGTACTGATTGGCCTACACTTATTTCCTGCTCTTGTGTTGTGAGAGTGTATCCGTGTGTTCACCATAAAAGTACTGGTAAAGGAAGATGGTAAGTTGCCATTGTGGAAGTCTCTTAAGATTGTGTTTAATTGGAGCCTTCCACAAGTTCTAGAATTTCTTCTACTTTAAAGATATGCTAGCCACCTGCTGTTTGTGCAAACCATTTAATAGATTGCTTTTTAGTGTTTTAGTTTTATTAGTTTAGCTTCAGATGTGTTAGACCAGATATCATTACAGTAAGTGATGTCAGGAAGTATCATTGTTCAGAACAGATTAAAAATAATATTAGGTGTTAGATGGTGTTTTAGTGTGTGTATGATGCCGATTTTTGTTACCTTGAATGCTACGACTTCAATATGCTTTTCCAATGTCTAATTCTTATCCAAATAGACTCCTAAAACGTGGCATATTGGGCTTCAGGTAGTATCTGGTTGTTGATGTAATGTTTTGGGAGAGTTGCTGCCTTTAATTTTCTAGTTTTGTAAATAATATATAGTTGGGTTTACTCACATTTAAGAACAGTTTGTTAACATTAATCCAATCTATTAATTTTGCCATTTCATTATTACCATTTTTGTAAAGAATTTCTATATCCTTATGGCAACAGAAAGTATCTATGTCATCTGCGAAGAGGATTAATGAGAGATGGTGACTCATTTTGGGTATGCCATTCGTATAGCAGAGACACATCAGATGCCCAAGAACTGAAACTTGGGGTAGCGACAGACTATGATCTTATATTCTGAAATAAGCTCATTGATTTATACATACTGTTTCCTGTTTGACGGGTAGCTCTGTATCCAATTCAATGCAGAGCATGCAAGCTTTTGTAACAGAACTGAATGGCCAATTGTATCAAAGGCTTCGGAAAGGTCCAGGAATACACCTAAAGTATGTTCATTATTCTCTATTTTTCAATCATATCCACAATGACAAGCATAGTAGGGTGCTTTTATTTGAAACCATACTGAGATGGATACAAGATTGAGTTTTTATTTAAGTAATTTGTAATTGAATTGAAATATAGCTTTTCCAGTAGTTTAGAGAAGAGTGGAAGTACCGAGACCGGTTTATAGTTAGTAAAGTCAGATGCATCCTTAGCTTTGTAAGTGTGTAACACATGCAACCTTTAGTCTTGAAAGAAAGATATCCTGTGTCAGTGATAGTTGCAAATATGATCCATTGGAGTTAGTATTACTGCAACACATTGTTTGAATATTTTTCATTTAATAGTGTAAATGCCAGCACGTTTAGTTGTGCTAATTTGCATGAGTATTTTGTAAATGTGTACACTATCAGTAGGATTTAAGAATATGGAGTGTTTTTAGGCACCTGACAGATAATCATGTTCATGTATGTTCGAGCTTGGTTGATATTTATTTTGATAAGCTGTGTCCAATGTTAGTAAAGTACTCATTAAATTTACATCAGCCACGTTGTTTTGCTACAGGTTGCTTCTTCTGTTAGAAATCACGTTCTTCTTTGGTTTTATTTTTCTATATAGAAGATAGGTATCTGAATGATCTAAAGTTTATATGACAAAAATACCTGAATCATTCTTGACACCTACAGTGTTTTTTGAGAGGATATTATAAAAAATTGTAGCTGAGAATTCAGTAATTCGTATTGGTTTTGTTATCAATGGATAAAAGCTGATGTTTTAAATTAATTTAGTATGTCTTGGGGTTAGAAGCGATGCTTCTTTAATAGATCAGTATTAAAGTCACCTAATATGTAAGCAGATTTCTTTTCATTTTGTAAAGTACTAAACATTTTTTCGAGTGATTTGAGAAATTTATCATTGTCACTTCCAGGAGGCCTGCATGTAACGCAGGTCATCTATCAAATCACACTCTAGATTGGCCTTTGTGTGAATACCGACACCCTCCCTTTTCAGTCGGCATGTGTGTCTCAATGCATTTATAATTTTGCATGTTAATTAAGTCCGGTGATGAGTCAGGCTTTAGCCAGGTCTCAGTAATTCATATGATACTAATTTCATTAGAACTAAGATCTATAAAATTATTAAATTTATAAAAACTTTTAAACAGCGATCTAATGTTAATATGGATTGCTGAGAAAGAAATTGCGCCTGCTCTCTAGAGAATATTATTTTATCTGAACTATATAATCACAAAATGGAAAATTCAGACCTTCGTTATCAGTAGAAGTGTTTGTATTTATCTATGTGCTGTAGTCACATTTGGCACCTAGAATAGTGAGCATGAATTTGGTAATGTTTTCGTAATGATTGAATGGGAAGATAGTTTGGTTACATTGGAAACACCACCATGGCTCATTAGAATTACCTACTTTTTCATAATCTGTGTTAGTTAGGCCTTGCAAGCATCTTAGATGCACCCAGTCACTACATTAATCACATAGAATTGCATGTTGAATAGATTTAAGAGATTTGCTGCACGATTGGCATGGGAACTGGATAGGCATAGACAGTAATAATAGGATGGCTGTAGGCTATTTCTAGCTACTGTGATAGAAAGATGGTTTGATTTTGATGGAACCGAAAAGTTATGTTAAGAGTTATCTGGTACGATGCTGCTGGCTATTTCCTTATCTCTGTTGCCATTTATATTATTCTACTTGTGGGGGTACCATATGTGAGGAGTGTGGGGGAGCTGCCGCAGTTCATCACCTGTCTTCCGCACTCTGGCCGTTGGTCAGGTGTCCAGTCATCATGAAAGCTTGTGTATCCCTCGAGTTCCAGGTCAGCCAGTCGATGATCTGAAGAGGCCTGGTCAGCCAGTCAGGGATTCTCCATAGCTAGTTCCTGAGATTTCGTGGTCGTTCTGGGTGCATGCGACGCCGTCACTTGGGCGAAACTTCGCCCCCACCCCCAAGATAAGGTGTCATGATATACGGTGTGCCTGATGTACGTATAATGCTAGAAAGTGATGAAGGTGACTCCTTTTACTGCAGATGGTTTTGAATCTTTTCTTCCAGCGTCTAGGTTAAGGGATTCACATTCAGAGTGCTAACGTGGGAATGGGAGTGAGAGAAGTCGCAAGGGGGGTTTAATCTAGGTTAAGATGTCTCATGCATGGTATCTTCAGTCAGCCAAAATGTTAATCTGACTCTGGTAATCACTCAGGAGGTGAGAGGGCCTGTTCGAGTGGTACATATCGATCACTCGTGTGCTAACTTAATTGAGGCGGCAAAGAGAAGGTGGTCTGGCTCAGGGGAGAGACAGTGGAAATTCTTCCAGTGCTCGATTTGTCACTAGTGGCTACTATCGTCCTTTTCGTCTATAAGGTGTTAATTCTGTCATGAAAGTCGCTGGTATTGATTTCTTACATCGGCTAACTTCAACTTAAGGTGGCAACGAGTGTTATGCTTCTAATTTAATGTGCAACAAAAGGATGTCTTCACTTGATGTTTAGTGGACGCCGGCTGGTTGATCCAATGTTCTGTGCAGTCATCCTGAGGTGATCCTTCTGTGTGTGCCTAACCTGGGGATCGGCACAAGGGGATATTTTTAAAACCGAAATGTTTTGCAGTTATGGCCTCTATCAGCCTTGAAATGATGGTAACGGTTAGTTTATGCGAGATCTTCTACCATCCTCTAAATCAGGCGAGTCCTCCCATCAGAAGACCACTTTGAATGGAGTCAAGAAAGACTTGACAGAGTCCAAGAGCAAACGCACCGAGGTGCAGATGCTATTTCCTATTTGTTCTAACTAAGAGGAAGGGGTTTGGGGAATCTCCTGCACGTCTAGATGCTGCAGCAGTCTAATGCAGCAACTGTCTGAGAAAGGTGCAGTCGATTCCGCATTACTCGATGGCTCTCTGCTTAGGTCCCCGAATCAAGAGTCAAGTAACCTAAGGGTTTAGCCAAACCAGGAGGTCAAGTGGTCAAAAAGAAAAAAGGGGTTGCTAATCGACTGAAGTGATCATACTGCAGCGAAGTTTCTTTAAGCGCGCTAGTGGCTGTTACAATATTAAGCGACAACGTCTTCTCTAATGGGACAGAAGATGAATGGAAGGAGTCATTTGACATGCAAATCTCTAAGTGTGTGAAAAAAGCCAAGAGAAGTAATGGCCTGAGGAAAGTACATCGCAGCATTGAGATCATTCGCAGTGGGCATGGGGAAACGACACTCTAGGAAAAGTGTAATAAGTTGAGCTGAGCAACGCAGAGAACCGGAGGCTCAGCTTTCCTTAAGCTACGAAATGTCTGCTACTCAAAGAGGCTCTAGGCCTGCTAGAACAACTTGGATCACACTGTCTATTACATGCAGCAGTCATCGCATTTCTAAATAAGAGCTACGAGGAGGATGGTTAAAAGTCCGCTGGGAACTTTAGTTTTAGTGGAAGATTTGCAGTGGGCCTAAGTTTGAATAGCACCTTATGGAGGAAAAATGTATCTTCGATCACAGTGCTATCGTATTTCTTCATGCTGTATGAAGCGCTGAGGGTGCCACTCACAATTTTGATGGCTAACACAAATGTCCTACTTGATATCAGAGCAACACCACGTACGATGTTATTATGTGTCTTCATGTCGAGCGCAGCATGAGATCGTCATCCGAATTTGACAGCTAAGACAGCTGATCCATTCAGATAATTTAAAACAAAAATATGTTGCCGTAAAGGAGAGTTGAGACTTCCTCGATGTAAAACACCGGCGGAAATAACAATAGCATCAAATCTGCAAGGAATGAAAACTGCGGATGTTAGTCCATTTAAGATCCAACACAATTCAAATTGAAGAAATTCGTCACAGTCTTTTACAACCACGGGATCCTGGCTATGAACCAGTCTTGGTAGATATATTCACAAGGCGCAACATCACACAGCGACTTAGTCCTAGATGATTAGACAACAATGCTGCGAAGTTGGCTATGGAATCTCAGGTGGAATAGGTCGCATAGTTCTTCGGAACATAAGTAGAAGAATTTCAGAGGCAGAAAGTAGTTTCAAGTGCCGATGTACCATTTTTATTTCCAGTGGTAAAAGTATGGTTCCATGGTATGTTCCATCAAAAGTTCTTCAGATGAGGCATGAAGCTAGCACAAGTGAACCAAACTTAAGTTCTTTTATCTTTCATGAGAGGTAAATGGCGAAAGTGATCCAGAAGCGGTCACAAGATTTCATGGAAGGCGGAAATATGCAAGTTTGCCCATGAATGCGACACAGTTTCTATCTTTTCTGCAGCAACCTGAAACGGGAAGTTGCATGCACAAAGTGTAAGTGGCACGTGAAGAAGTGGAGAGGTCACAGAGGAGATAGTGGAACAATTTAGGATGTTGCTTTGGCCGCTGAATAGTGTCCTGCCCAAAAGGAGCTCGGGCACTGCCGGCGATGTAGATGTCGATCTCGGCAAGCAGTCAGTGGAACGTTCCATAGTGGGGTCTCACTGGGCAGTATGTTATTGCAGCAGAGGAGCGGAACAAGAAGGTCATCGACTGGATTCGTTGGCAAACCATCAGTGCCAAATCTGGGTATCCAGTGTTCTTAGAGGAGAATCGACCCCTTTTATACTATCCGGCTCTGCATTTCATTATCTCTTAGCTCATCAGAAATTGGCGGCGTAAGAGACTGAGCCCCAGCAGCATCTAAGTGGAAGAGGCTAGTCGAGCAATGACGAGGACAAGTTCGTGCTTCTTAGGTGAATAGGTTGCAGTTTTTCGCTTGTCTAGGGGGGGGGGGAGCATCTTTAGCGTTCTAAGGATACCAAACATTCATGGTGGTATTGTGCTTATTAGTCCCTATGCGCAGAGGAAGTCGTGCAAAAATAGTATTACAAACCAAACGGGTCCACCCAGCCAATGGCAAAACGAGAACGTGGCAATGTCTATTATGAGAGTACTTCAAGTGGCACGGTGCATGCTAAAAGAAGTAAATTGCTCCCTTAATATTTTCTCGATTGCGTGTTCGTATTGCCATCCATCTGGGTAGCTATGGTACAGCCCGACACCTGGCATTTACTGGTTATACGGTTGTTTAAACCTTCCAGTTATCCCACCACAGATGCAACAGAATGCCCGCAGGAATCAGCTACTGGATTGGACATGAGGTCTGGCTGCATCTGCAATACTAGCATACAGGTATGGGGTAGGTGGACATGTGACATACTAAGGTACATGTACACGTGGCTACACCTATATGGACTATGGGTATTCACATTAGTAGCAGCCAGTTGGGTAATACATATAAGTTTGACCTTCGTCATATTGCAGGATTACCTGTATTTGGACTAAATACTGTGCTATATTGCAGCATCTAAAAGTAAATACATGCAAGACTTTCCAATTACAAATCATTATGTCATATATGGGGAACAATATCAAGCAGACAATTTCAAGGTCAAAATATAGGCCAAAGAGCTATTAGTTTATACTGTAAAGCTGATAGACACCGGTACATGTAGGGCAGCAACTATTCTGTTGAGTACACTGAAACTAATTTGACCGGGCGCTGTTACTGCAATGTAAGCAACATTATATTGGAATCGGAGGTAAGTCACTCAGAGAAAAATATGCATATTTAAAAAAGCTTAAAAACAGGCATTGCAAATACCAGAACATTTTGGCACTCATGTCTATCCTTCAATGGTCTAGTCAGCTACATTCAGCATCGACAGTGGTCCTGAGGCGTGTCCATTTGCATGATTTTAAGAGAAGATCATCCCCGAAGCGCTATCACTGCAATGGCTGGCTCTATTCCAATCTCGGTTAATCCATCTACTTTAACTTTTTATGTTAAAAAGCCAAATTATAAGCAGATGAAATTGTATACCGTACATAAGATTTAGCGGTACTAATCTAAGTACTATCACCATCTAAAGTTTTTTCCCATAATTTGAATATTATTTACGATCTATGATCTTGTTTATTACCTTGAAAGCAATATGTCTGCAAAGGCTTAGGCAAGTCATTATTAGTAAATAGCCAGACTGATTTATACCTAGTTCCATTAAGCATAGCCAATTTGAATTAAGAAGAAAACGGCGTAAGCATGTGAGGATGATTTTCCCAAGTATATTATTTTGTCCCAATACTCCTGGCTCTCATACATCTCGTCTATACATTTTCTGAATGGGTCCCTAGAGTACCATTTCCAATAAACGTCATATTGAATACTACATAAACATTGGACGGTCTAATGCCCTTTAAGGGCAACCACTTTATAGCGTCCGTCGTATGAATTTGTCATTTACCCAAGCTTAAGACAGCCATTAATCCTGTCATGCCGAACCTGGCCAAACTGGCCTCTGTAATGTCTTTGATGAATGCCCATTTGAAGACCAAGAGAAGACTATTTTTTGAAGATTTACTACTGGAATGACTAGCTCGATAACCTAGTCAGTCATTCCAGTGGTAAAATTTCAAAAATAGTCTTTTCTTGGCCTGCAAATGAACATTCAACACAAAATATTTTAATAATTTTTTATCAAATTTAGTCATGAAATGGTTAAGACAGGTGATGATAAATGTTGAGCCCATAAACAGCTAACAATCCCGATGAAATTCTATTCACCATTGACACCTGGATACACATGGTAGCATTCTTTTGTCTGAATGAATTATCCTCAGTGTAGATACGTGTTCAGCTCTGGACTTACATTATGAATTTACCATAGTAATAGGCCTTTCTAATGTGAACTATGCCCCCGGCCCATCAGTAGCTAAGCTACACCCACGTTTCGTCCATGTTGGGATCGATCGATCCCTGAACGCTATGGCTATCAATTTCCAGAAAGGTATACAGGTAAGCTGTTTAATATTTTGAAACTAAGCTGACAGATTTTGGCAGCAACAGCACACAGCCTAATTAGTTTCAAAATATTCAACATAATGTTTATTAAATAGTAAAGGCAAACAATTCGTGAAACAACGCTTAGTCCGTCTTGAATTATGCGTTTGTGGCGTGCTTATCTACGTCATTCATCACGACATTCATTATGACGTCATCCTCCACGTCACGTAGTTGATTATGACGTCATATGATGGATGGAAAAAAGGGAAAGCTCCATTGAATGCAGCAATGAACAAGAGAAGGCACCAGTATCAATAGGATGGAGTGACCAATAGTTCGTTTGATAATAAAATGTCCACATCATAAACGTCACTGATTACCAGATATAAGGCCATAACCAATACTATCAGGGTTTATCAGGTCGTATGCCTTACCATAGTCACGTGCCTTTAGCGGAAAGTTCGTTTCTTCACGAGACGCGCCAATCTAAGAATAAAGGCGTGGCTTCTTCGAGAATACAATCTAAAATAGAGGCGTGGCTTTTTAGAGAATACACCTCTAATGTATTGACCGGCCATCTTATTACGTCATCACATCGACTAGACTGTTACACAGACTCCACTTTGGAGACCAGACAGATCGGGACCCATTCTATCTCTGTAGCGGACAGTAAAAGCAACACTGTGGATTTTGGTGCCATCTTTATCTCTGTATCACTAGCTTGATACAGATATTGAAATCGACTCGATCCACCCAGTGGTTCGTGTGAACGCAACGTCAGCAAATTCTTGACCTCATTTTGTGTAAGACAGATTTGATTTTATGACGAATTTAGAGAGACTATTTTTCTGTTAACGACTTGTCATACAGACTACTATATGCTTTATATCATCTCATTTTACGTGAATTAATATTGTCCGGTATGAGGAGAGTAGAGCTCGTGTCCTTTTAAGTTTCAATTCTCTCTACCACCATATTCTGGTAGAAATCGCTATGCCAATGGCTACTCAATACATACGAGAAACCTTTCTCGATTTCGTATCGAAGATCTGGCGAGATAAGAATGGAGGCGCGCATGCCATCTATAATCCGGGCATCTAACACATACATTCGGGTAATTTAAATCTTCCTACAACGAGATCCTCGAACATGTTGACTAATGGAGGAAGCCATTTATCTATGCCCCGCCCATCCTTAGCTAAGTTCCACCCACTATTTGCCCGTGTTGTCATCGATCGATCCATGCACTCTCAATTTCCAGAAAACTACAGAGTTTTGTAGAAAACACCAGAGGTAAGCTGTTGAATATTTCGAAACCAATTTGACTTGGTGCTGTTGCTGCCCCTGGCAGCAACAGCGTCCAGTCAAATTAGTTTCAAAATATTCAACATAATGTTTATTAAATAATAGACATACAATTCGTACACCAACGTTTAGTCAAACTCAATTCGCATAGGCGGGTAAAATTGTGTGTCTTGCAACGGAAAATACGTATTCCCGTCTTTGTGGCTTATAGTATCTTTACACGCCAAGTCACTTGACCAGATAAGCTGTAAATCAAGGCTTATCTCCACGATTAACAAAGAAGAAATTGACAGAAATCCGGGTTAAAATAGTCTATTTGTGGAATCCCGATAGAGAGAGATATTTATCGAACACGGAAGAGAGGATTACTCAACGAGTGTTGAAAGTACAAAAAATCGCAATCTGATGATTGAATGGCATGTGCGATTAACATCTTTACGTCAGTCGCAAAATAACCTGCTTTAATACTATTTGATATCGGCGCAAATATATCGAATTTGATATTGGTCCCCTGCGTCGCGGGCCAAAAGGCACGCCAATATCAAATTCGATATTGGTCCCTGCAGCGTTGGCCAAAGGCTCAAAATCGATATTGGCGCGTTACATCAACACAGACTTCATAAAATGGCGTTTCTGTATTAGATGGAAACATGTTAAGGCTCCGTTGTCCTTAAAACGAATGCCATTTAGCAGATGCATAGACAGCGAAAAATACAAGTTGACAATTTGGCGTGGAAATTATTTATGTATCAAATGTTATGGGGGGGGGGGGGGGTCACAGTTTGAATGGCATTTATAAAATGATCTAAGACAGATCCATACCACCAAGGAATCTTACCCACGTAAACTCGTAACTCATCCCAGATAACGCAGCTTACTGGGCCGTTAACGTGCTGATGCTTTCAGTATCGGCCCAGTATCGGCCCAGCATCGGCCCATAAGCTGCTTTATTAGAGGTATGTCGCGGCCTCAAATCGTGCCTCTAAAATAATGATGATGACCAATAGTGTCAAACCCTGCCATGGAGTGGATGAGTCTCAATGTCTGTGGCTATTTGATTAATCCTAATTCCATAATACGAGAAAACTACTTATACTCAGTGGATGACTCCAGTTTTATCTATGCCCCGTCCATCTATAGCTAAGCTCTACTCATGTTTTGTCCGTGTTGGTATCAAATGATCCTTGCGCTCTCTCAATCCAAATTTTCAGAAAACTATAGGGGTAAGCTGTTGAATATTTTGAAATTAATTTGATATGTTGTTGTTTCTGCCTTTGACTAGGTGCTGTTGCTGCCTAGGGCAGTCAACTTAGTTTTAAAAAATATTCAACAGAATAGTGATTTAAACTATAAAGCTATACAATTCATACAACTTGCCTAACTATTAGAAGTTTATGACTGACTATGTCGCGTCATTAATGACGTAATTAATTATGACGTCAGCCAACATGTGGCGTAGTTGAGTATGACGTCATATGATTGATTGACTAAGAAGCTGGGGTCCTTAGCATGGTTGTATATACTTGTGATCGCTGTGTAATATCGTTAAGGTTAAACGATGCGTTTGCCTCTATGGCACATCACGTGTACCTAATCAACTAAGGTGTCTAATGGACCTTTCAATTTTTAGCAATGCCCCACCCATCTCTATCTACGCTCCACCCACGCCTTGCTAGTGTAGCTCTCGGGAGTTATGCGCTGGTTTGCCAGGACGTTCCTATCCATCGCACCGCAAATGCACGATGTACACGGAAGGGCTGGTTAGCTGCGGTTCTCAGGGTTGCGGATCCCGTATTGCGTCTCTCCGGAAAGTAAAAAAACCCCAGCCTCTAGAGCCGGTGGAACACTGATGTTCCAGTGGGGGCGTGCGACCATTGCCGCCGAGATTGAACCACACAGTGTCGTCCTAAATATTTGTGTCACCGGGATGCCTATCCGTACTAATTTAGAGATATGGAATAAATGATAATTAACAATGAGAAATTTAGTATACTATACAAACAGTTTTAGGCATTTGACAGTAAATGAGCACAGTAATACACAACATAGAGCCATCCGGTGTTCTTTCAACGTGGTTTCGCCGGGGGTACCACACAGAGCCTTGAATCCGCAGAGGTATCCCCGCAAGAGAGTGTTTCCGCAACGAAGTCACTAGATAGTTTAATATAAACCAGTATACCCCTAACACACACGCACGCACGCACGCACGCACGCACGCACGCACGCGCGCACGCACGCACGCACGCACGCACGCACGCACGCACGCACGCACGCACGCACGCACGCACGCACCCACACACACATACACATAAAATATTGTTGTTGCGGGAAGAAAGTGCCTCGCGCGCCTCCTTCATAGGAAAATGCGGAGGAAAAGAGCTGGCAAAAAGAGCTACTCTTTTGTTCAACAGAAAATGCTAAGTGCCGAGAATCCTAGTGAAGCTACTGTTAGGGTGTTGCACGCTGGTTTACGTGAAGAGGGGACGAAGATTTCCGAAGAATTCCCAGGTCACCGTCTTATGTTGTTCCAAAGTTACTGCATTGGTAGTTGCTGCTTTATTTATGCGAGCCTTCTGCTACAGCTTAACCTAACAATTGGTTGTTAGTAACGAAAACAAGCTTTGACTGCAAGTGGCAGGATTTACTACTTAACTTTTAGATACGTTTATCCGTTGGGCGCAAATGCCCCCTGTTTAAGACTATATGCTCGGCCTCAACGTGGCGCAGGGGTGTAACCCACTGGGTGTCAATTCAGACGTCTGGAGGGGCTAACCAGGGCATTATGCACAACGCTAATGAAATGAGACTTGGAGATCGAATCAACCGAAATGGTGCTCGCCCTGTGAGGATCCGCCAGGCAGGTGTAGCGCCGGGCTCCGCGCCTCGAAGGAGCCCACCCTCAGCTACTGGAGGTTCCATCAACTCGTCTTGTGGAGCCAAGGGACGAGGATGGAGAGCTACTGGCCAACCGAAAGAGAAGACCAAACCCAAAGAGAACCCCAGTATCAACATCATGCACTGGAACGCAGAAGGGTTACCAACAAGAAATCAGAGCTCGAACAGTTCCTGTACGAAAACAACATTGATATCTGCTGCATCCAAGAGACACACCTGCAGGAAGGAAAACCATTTAAGATCAGCGGTTACCAGATTTTCCGGTGTGATCGAAGAGGAGGAGAGAAAGGCGGGGTGATCACCTTGGTCCGAAACAGCGTGAACGCCAGCCAGATCAGAACCTTTATGGAAGAGGCAGAATATATCAAGATCAAGGTAACAACCAGCAACTCTGTGATTGACATTGTCAATTATTACTGCCCTAATGACAAGAATCTCTCACTTGACACAATCCAGGTCCCGGACTGCCACTTCCTCATTGCGGGAGACATTAATAGCCAGTCCCAGAGCTGGGGATACAGAACATTTGATAAACGAGGAGAAGACATTGAAGCATGGCAAGATGAAAAGCACCTTTTACTTGTCAATGATCCCGCAGACCAGCCTACCTTCTACTCGCGCAGATGGCACTCGACAACAACGCCGGACTTGGCATTTTCTACAGATGACATTCACAGAAACCTCAGTAGAGTGGTCGGATCGCAGGTAGGAGGAAGCGACCACCGTCCAGTCCTCCTCTCTCTTTCTGGAAGTATTTCGACAAGTTCACCTCAACATCCAAGGTGGAACTACAAAAAGGCAAATTGGAGTCTGTTCGGCATTCATTCCAATGAGCTTACCCAAAATATAGCAGTAGAAGGGAGAAACATCAACAATGTGGTCAAGGAATTTAATTCAAGTATCCTCAAGGCTGCCAACGAAGCGATTCCTCGAGGGTTCAGGAAAAACTACCGGCCATACTGGACAACAGAACTGCAAGCAGCACATGATAAACTAGACAAGACCAGAGAGATGCAGAGGGTAATCCCTGCCATGAAAACCACTTCACGCCACAACTAACTAAAGCCAGGTATCTAAAGACCAAGCTGGAGGCCAAAAGAAGAAGCTGGAGGGAAAAGACGGCCGGGTTTAATTTAGAGAGAGACACAACAAAGCTATGGAGACTGACTAAAGCACTGAGTGATGACGGTGTCGGGGGAGAGAAGATTACTCTTGAAGAAGATGGACAACCACTGACAGGAAAGATGGCTGCAGATGCCTTTGCGAAGGCATATGCAAAAGAAAGCAACATTTCTATATCACGAATGCATCAAAAGGAGGTTAGAAAAGAGCAAAAGGAAAGAACAGACACCAACACTCACGATGCAATGAAAGTTGACATTAGTTTAGCAGACCTGAAGAAGGCTATCCGCCAATTGAAGAAGAAGAAGAAATCTCCCGGGCCAGATGGCATTACGAATGAAATGATCCAACATCTTGGTAATGCATTTCTTCGCAAGTTGCTAGACATCCTTAATCTCAGTTTGACCAAGGAGAGGTTCCTCAGTGCTGGAAGGAAGCCAGAATGCCTCCTATTCTGAAAAAAGGGAAGAACAAAACGAAAGTGCTGAGCTACCGTCCTATCAGTCTTACAAGCTGCACATGCAAGACCATGGAGCGCATCATCAACCAGCGGTTGCAGTGGTACCTGGACTCGGAGAACATTATAGTTTCGGAACAGGCCGGCTTCAGAAGGTACAGGAGCACAGAAGATCAAACAACACATCTTGCACAGGTCATGGAGGACACTTTTCAAGCCAAGAAGGTGATGCGAGCTGCCTTTATCGATCTGCAGAAGGCATTTGACAAGGTGTGGAAGGATAGCCTCCTTGTGAAGCTTCGGCGGAGTATTATCACCAACTCACTCTCATACTCTTCATTAATGACATTGTAGCAGAGGTGCCCAATGGGATCCAAGCAACCCTCTATGCAGATGACCTCGTACTCTGGTGCACCGAGGAGTACACAACGACTGCCACGTACAGAATGCAGCTCGCCTTGGACAAAATTACAGCTTGCCCTAATCGCTGGTGTATTACCATCAACAAAGAAAAATCATCAGCCATGCTATTCTCACTGTCCACCAAAACCAAGGTTGGCAAGCTGACACTGGGTGGTACTCCACTCTAGTACGAAGACCAGCAGACATACCTGGGAGTCACATGTGACAGAAGCTTAACATGGAAGGAGCACATCCAGAACGCAGAGGCAAAGGCCAGAAGAAAGCTAAACATCATGAGGAAGCTGGCAGGATCAAAGTGGGGTGCCAATGAAAGGATCCCCAAGACCATCTACCTAGGTGTTGTACGACCACACCTTGAGAATGGATCCAGCTCATGGATGACAGCAGCTAAATCTCGTCAACAGAACCTCGACAGAGTACAAAACCAGGCACTGCGCATCATCACTGGTGGAATGAGATCAACACCAATAGAAAAAATGGAATAGACAGCAGGCATCCCCCCCACTGGGCAAAGGAAGGGAATGCAAAGCACTGATCGAAGCTGCAAAGTTTAAATCGTTCAACAACCACTCGATGAAGATCAGGTAAGCACATCTGTCATGAGGAAGACTTAAAAGATCAAGTTTTGTGAAAGAGACAAAAGCACTTCAAAGGAAATACCAAGAAATGTTGCCAGCACAAATAGAAGACCCAAACCATACCCTTGATCCTCCACCCTGGGAAAGCAAACTAGTGAGCATAGCTATTCGAACCACAGTACCTCATCTCACAACCAAAGATGAACACAGTGATGTGAGCAAGAAGGCCCTGGCCCTAGCCATGCTGGAAGAAATGTACCCTCAGGAGACATGGATAAGGATCTACACAGAAGGATCAGCCAAAGATGCAATTAGGAGCGGAGGTGCCAGACTGCACATACAGTATCCAAACGGACAACATGAGTGAGCTGCAATACCGACAGGCAAACACTGCACACACTACAGAGCTGAAGTCGAAGCACTGGTTCATGCAGCTAATACCATCAGCAGAACAGCAGACCTTATTGCACAGATTGTCTTTTTATCTGATGCCCGCTCCGTCCTTGAGCCCATCACCAAACGTAAGCTGTCACAACTTGAAGAAGCACGAGAAACCATCAACTGCTTTAGGATAGCACTGCAGTGGATCCCCTCACACTGTGGAATTCAAGGAAATGAGGAAGCAGACAGGATACCAAAGGTGGGTGCAGAAGAGTATCAGACAGAAAACATGGTTACCCATACAGAGATAAAGACTATCATCAAGTCACTATATAGAACACCTCAATCAGAAGATGCTTACCATCATCCCTCGAGGCCATATCAAGTGACCATTTTTCGTCTCACAACTGGACACAACAGACTAAACCAACACTTATACAGGCGGTTCCACCTTACGACATCGCCCGCTTGTCCTTGTGGAGAAGCAGAACAGACCACAGAGCACATACTTCAATGTTGCAGTACGTATCAGCTGCTGAGAGAAGAGATCTCGCCTTTGTCAACCTTTTTTCTTGAAAAGCTGTATGGTCCTGTGGAAGAACTGCAGAAAACCACAGATTTCCTCTTGAGAACGGCTCTCCAAGTGTGATACCAGTGATCGAAAAGAAGAAGAAGAAGGGCGCTAATGCCCGGCTTCCCTAAGGTTGCCCCGCATAGCACCTACTTCCAAGGATAACATGCGTACATATCACGGAACAAAGCTCCGAATCAAATAATGATCTGGTTACTCGGCTCCGCAACCACATATAACATCACTAGACGAGTTTCACAGTTCACACAAGCAAATCTAAAAAACTGACATGTCATTATGGTGTGGATGGAGAGACCGATATCCATCGCGACCTTCCTGTAAGGGCGTGGTAGACTTTAAGGTCTCATCCAGACACTACAATGAATTGGATGGAGATCTGCATCTCATCCGTCACAGCGTGCTACGGAGCTAACATTTGACCTGTCGTTAGAGTTATGTTCCATGATGCCCAGAGATGCACTGCAGGCTGGAGTTACAACATATAAATTAATATTATTATTATTTCGCAGTGGTTGCTACTTTGGCGGGGATCTACCTAATAAGTATCTGAAACACAATGGGGACGTGTATGTAAATCGGCACTTTAACTATCACCATTCGGAAACCTCCGATAGTTTCCGAGGGTCGGATCCGGTCAACGTGTCGTTTGAGAATCCAGACAATTAATAAGCCATGTGGCTGGTGGATTGTGGAAAGAGACACTCACTCAATAAATATACGAGGCCCTATCGGTAACTGGCCAATTTTACACAACCTTACCGGTGCATGAGGCTACATTATCACAACAACCGGAAAAGAGGCGTACACTATGCGTCTCTAACGGAGAAATTGTCCCTAACCACTTTAAACCCATCCCATTGAGCTGAATAGCCAGGTTTAGTCGGTAACATGTCAGGCTCAAACATTTAGAGCATGATCAGCGACCTCAGTGTAAAATTGATGCTGGCGGGAATCTCGATGCGGATATAAATGTTGCTGTATAGTATTTTCTAGCATACTGCGGTCTAGAGTTTTTATAAATAAACAAAACATGTTAACTAGATGGCTACTTGCCATATACACAACTAACCAATACACAATTTAACGAATATAATGATTACAAAGTATCATAGGTCATTGAACCCTACGGTGCGGCTAGTTGAAAGCACCCACAGTAAACAAGGATAATATTCACAATAACAGAAATTATAAAGATGCACTCCTAAGACCGGTAAGGTACCTATTAGTCATCAGTACCATTGTGCGGGAATAATA
Source organism: Chaetoderma sp. LZ-2023a (assembly GCA_034401795.1). NCBI lineage: Eukaryota > Metazoa > Mollusca > Caudofoveata > Chaetodermatida > Chaetodermatidae > Chaetoderma > Chaetoderma sp. LZ-2023a. The sequence goes on along the minus strand of CM067361.1, from coordinate 22,229,107 downwards.
ATTAAGTGTTCAATAGTATAGCTACCTGAGTACCTAATAGTCATCGGTACGGAACAAGTTCACAAGTTACTGAAATTGAGGCGCTAGCATATGAGTAGTGCGAGATGGCACGGTCTCTAAAGCTGGAAAGATTTCCACAGGAAGACATCCGCATGCAGGTATCTCCAGACAGGTCTCCGCGGCAGGTCTCAGGAAGCTGACTTCTCCAGGCAGGTTGAATATGGCACATACAGATAACGGAACGGTTCAAGAGCTGTCCATTAGATAGTCATTTCACTCATACAGAATATAAACGGTTTATTGTAAGGTTTCCGTCTGGCGACGGTAATATTAAAGTTGAGGGCAACAAATTAACAGTGAGGGCTGCTTATATAATGTATGCATGTGCAATAACTGGCACATGGTGCGGGGTATGTCGCATAGCTCTTGCGGCGCACCGGGCAAAGTTCATCCAGACTGGTCGAAAAGTTAATTATTACACACACGACATGCAGTGTGGATGTTGAAGTCCACTTTTCAGCGTGGTTGGCAGATCCGGCGAGTCATCCACCAAGAAACACCATCAGCTCTACATTCCGTAGAATTACATCTGGGTCCGCACGGCCCTCCGATGGAAAGACTCCCTTATAAAGGTCAGGATGCGGGAGAATATTACTTTAAGCTAGTTTATTACCCCCGGATGGCTGGCCGACCGTGTACAAAAACTGTGAAGCCGCGGACTCCTTACCACCACGGATGAGCTGAAATCCGGTTGGCTCCGGATGACGTAGGTATCACCGTGGGTTAGCAGTTACACACGTCTATCCCGATGGTCCAGTTGTCATGCGTGGGCGAGATTCCACGCTGGTGATGCCCCTGATTCTCGATTTTTCACCCCTTTTATACTACTCGTGACGTCAGAGCCAGGGGCCTCAGCCAATCAGCGGCCGAGCAGTAGCCAATCAACGCGCTGACAGAAGCAGCGGCGTGGCTATTAAGTACACAGCACATTCTTTATTTATTTATAGATACACGCGATTACGACGTCAAGAGAAATATTTTGAAAATAATTTAACGGGATTTTCGATAATAACCCAGCCGTTTCTGGGCCGATTTTAATAATTTAAACGGTTCTGAAATCCTCGTTTTATTTTGGCCTTGATCAGTAACAAGAACAACGAGGACGATACAGGTGCAGTTATTTACGGATACCTACTCGGTACACTATAAACATGCACTCGCTTCCAATTCTGAGACGTGTTATCAGGGAAGCTCTGACGCGCGTGCATGCGCACCACGCGGCCCAACGGACTTTTTTGTTTTTAACGAACACCTCTCTCATAGGGCTTACCCTCCTACCAAGGGGCGTGCTTGGAGCGAATCCGGAACGGCCGTTCCGTAACCAGCTTAGCTGAGACGGCCGGTACCCGTCCGGCCGATCCGTGCTACATTTGTGTGGGGATCGAGCAATCTCTGAACTCTCTGACTATCAATTTCCAGAAAACTATACATGTAAGCCGTTGAATATTTTGGAACTAATTTGACTGGACGATGTTAATGCCTATGACCGCAACAGCGTCCAGTCAAATTAGTTTCAAAATATTCAACAGTATGTTTATTAAATAGTAGAGACATACAATTCGTACAACGTGTCGTACTATTAAGAGTTTAAAATGGGCCAAATATAATCATTTATGACGTCATGATTATGACGTCATCCTACACCTCACCCACTTAGCTGATTATAATGTCATATGACGGTGAATTGATTTCTATCACCCAACTACGCACTTTGTGACACCAGTTGTCCTCTGATAAGAAGGTCGAGTCATAAACCAAAGTTTGTGTGTTCAAATCCTTCCTATACTGCAGAGTACCAAAAGCCAGAAATTAGTCGTTGCATAGGTGATTGACAAGGTGTGTGAATAAGTCATTTGAGGAAACAGCATGTCTATCATGAGAGAAATTAGATAGATCAGTCTAATCTTAAACTCGTGATTATAATATACACGTTTCCCCACGGTGACGTCATTACGCGTGATTCTCTTTAACACTGCATTTTAACCCTTCTTGTGTCACTGTAACCTTTAATGGTCAAGCCGGAAATAAACTCCCACTGCAATGATCTTAAGAATGTCCAGTTGCTGGCCAAGATAAACGTATTTTAGAAAATTTACCACTGGAATGACTGGCTCGGTAACCGAGCCATTCATTCCAGTGGTAAAATGTCAAAACTACCATTCTCTTGACCTGCAAATAGACGCAGGTTAATAAAAACGAATTTTCTTGATAATTTCCCCTTTGGCGATCAACCTGGTCAAACACGTTCGCTGTAGTTGTCTTGAGGGCAGAACGCTATTTTGTAAATTTCAGTGGTAAAGTTACAAAAAATAGGCTTCCTTGGACTGCAAACTTATAATTTTATTGACAAATATTAGCAATTAAACGGCTAAATGAAATGAGTTGCATCTTGGGCGCTTGGGGCGCGGTTGACAAGAGATAGCTTAAAGGTGTTCCTGTGATAAACTACAATAACAATATTATTGAAGTCATACATCATTGGAATGTTCATTCAATTCTCTAGCGATTTATGTATTAGTTGTTTATTTTCCTGACATTTCAAATGAGTTATTCACATATATAGAATAGATCATTGCCCCTAGATTTATTAAACCAATTCGCCAAAGAGGGTTAGGGTAGTGTGACAAAATATTAGAAAAATATAAAAACTAAGACGGAAATATTTAGAAAATTGGATTATCTTTCCAATGATGTAGGACTTCAATAATATTATAATCTTACTTCCTCGTATAAACGTCTTAAAGTGCATTGTATCTGATCATAATATTACACTAATACCTTTCCCACTACGATCGGACATGTTAACAGCCAACAATCTTGTGAGCGATGCATTGGTTGCATTGTGGGAGGGTGTTTTCCCAAAATACGTCAATCTGTGAAAGGTGTATTGAAAGCAATTTGATTTGTTTATAATTTTTAATGCGATTTGTGTAAAAAAGCAGTATTAACTTTATATCTAGTTCTGTTACTATCAGTCATTTAGAATTCAAAAGAACACAGTTTACACATGTACTGTTAGGTAGATTCGCCAGAAAGCATTGGTACTTAATAATCTTCTTGGCACTCAGACATTTTTTAGCTCCTGGAATGAGTCCCTGAGGCACCATTTCCAATAAACATCATAATGACTACGACATAGAAATTCGACATTGTAATGCCCTATAGACGCGACCACACAAAAACGTCCATCATAGGAACCTTCCGGTCATCCGAGCTTAAACTTCTCATTAAACTGTTCACCGATAAACCACCGGACACTCAAGTACATGACAAACAAACAGGAAAGTTGCTGACTATTTTGAAATTAATATTACTGGAGGCCATCACTGCCTCGGGAAGCAATGACATCCAGTTATATTAATTTCAAAATATTCAATCGAATTTGATGTACATCTTAAAGAATTAATTTTTTACAGTGATTTGTCGCGGAACAAATTAAAGATGCATTACCTCCGAAAGATAAATAAATGTGGACATTTTCAGTAATTTTGCTGTAATATAATAGTCCTGGTGTACTATTAGTAAATACTCATTTTTATACATAAATTCCGACCCCGTCACACATATTTGTTATGATTTGTTGTTTTTCTGGAAACTCGTGTGGGCATATGAATTTTCAATTTAGGGAAGCATTATATTTACGAAACAGTCCAATTGGAAAGAACTCAAATACGAATTATGATCATTGCACATCGTATTAAAACTGTACAAATTATCACAACGACACCAATGGACCGTTCTAGTTTATCCATCCATCGTATGCCGTCATAATCAGCTATGCGACGTGTACGATGACGTCATAATCAATGATGGCATGAATGCTCGATTTAGTCCGTCTTAAACACGTAGTAGTCCGACACGTTGTATGAATTGTATGGCGTTACCATCCAATACACATTATGGAGAATATTTTGAAACTAATAGGCATAGGCAGCAACAGAAACAACTCAAACTAATTTCAAAATATTCAACAGCTAACCTGATTAGTTTTCTGGAAATTGGTAGTTAGGGCGTTCAGGGATCGATCGATCCCAACATGGGCGGGGTGTGTGGGGAGCTAAGCTAGAGATGCGCGGGACATGGACACAACTGGAAAGGTCCATTATCAAACACGTGATACTCTATTGTTTCTCATTCATTTCTAAATACCGAATTTATAGACCAGAAGCATTAGTGTTTAGCCTAAAAAAATAGTATTAAGTACTATGTGTGGTAAAATGTGTGGCTTTATCTAAATCAGAACATAGACACATGCACTCTGTAAAATAAATAAATCACGTGTTTACGCACAATGTTAAAAAATGTGTCTCGTAGCCCGTGTTCTGACTAGAGACTTACTTCGGAATAGCGCCATGCTGAAGTATGGCGCTGTTCTCGATTAACTGTCTAGTGAGAACACGGACTTATTCTCTTAAATGATAACCAACAGAATTGTACGGAAGTAGTAAAACACGTGCCACAGGATCGTACATAACATGCCCTACATATACCATCCAAAGGTCACGTGCCAGCTCTTCCAAGCGCACAAATGCCCCTCTCGCGCAGAGTACACGTGGACCCTAGAACGTGGAACATGTGGTGTTGGGGGAGGGGTTGGGTGGGGTGGGGTGGGGTGGGGGCGGGGGTGGGTGTTCTAAGCAAGTAATGCAGCCCTGTGATAATGGATATATACAGTGTTCAAGTGTTTTTATTCATTCCCTTCATTTATTAAAGGGATGCTAATCTCATCTCAAATATTGTATTGTATTGATACATTATGGATTATAGATGCCACATCATTCATATCCTGTCACATTCCCTTATCTGTATCACTATTATCTGCTTTGTAATATCGAGTAAATGTTGAACATTGATCGCCCCCATGTTGTCTCCTGAGGCGTGAGTGTGTGATGTCATGTATGCGCCAATACATTACATTCTTTATTATGTAACACTTATCGCGTTGAATATTTTGGAACTAATTTGACTAGAAGTTGTGGCTGCCTATGGCACTAACAACTTCCAGTCAAATTAGTTTCAAAATATTATACAACTTACCAGTATGGTTGCTTTTACATCACATTGTCAAACTATAGATGGCACCTCCTTGACTGAGCGTATATACCGAGGTGGACACGCTGGAGTTTTTTGGTTTGGGTGAAAGGTAAATCATGACAGTCATCATAAGGTGGAGAAATGTACCAACATTTAGGTACCAAGGTTTGGATATATTTCGTTAGCGGCATGATAACAAGCTTACAATTACCTACATAGTCTATGAATGCCATATTAGATCACCCGAATAGCTATCAAGAGATGAGGTTAGTTATCCTTTAAGAATAAAATCATTTTGAATGAATTCGTTCTTTTAGGAAACCGTCTACTGATGAGTTCAAATTCCTGAAATTAGTAATGTCTGTTAACTTTCTCAACAATTTCTGAGCGGCAGAAACCACATCCGTTATGATATAGGGAGCATCCTCTTAACCATCTTGACATTAATTTGACTGGAAATATTTGGTACCGTTAGTAATAGTACCGTTATATGTATAGCTGCTTCGAAATCTAAACTCTTTGCTATCGGTATGGGGATGATTATGAAAGAATGATATTGAACCATTGTTATTGAAATCAGTTAAATATGAGGTCGTGCACAAATGCTTTCGAAGTTTCTTACATTTTGCTCCATGGATATGTGCAAGAGATGGAAGAGAGGCATGCATGGTCATGGAGCACGTGCCAACATGTACACATTGCACACCCATTTGTATGCAGGGAATCGCCTTCTTTCTTTGATGTATTTGTTATAAGATCGCGACTCAGAAGACAACAACTTTTCAGGATTTCGCAGAATTTGTGCATTAGAATGCATTGCTGGACTGCATTATAAAGATTACTATGTACATGTATGCACTATCAGTTTACGTGGGGTCGTGATATCGATAGTAACTTCGGGTGCATTAAAACACGATGTACTCAGTTAATGCACATTTCTATTATATCAGGAGTCGTGGCGTTACGGTGTATTGACATTGATAGGGAATCGAACCCACAACTGGCGAAGACTTGCGGCGTTGGTGTGGTGGAAGTATCTGTAGGCTATGAAGCTTAGCATCTTCGCCGGCTGTGGGTTCGATTCCCTGTCAATGTACATTTCTCTGAATTTTATTCCTGCTTTCCTACATCCACACGTCATTCCATGCCACGTTTTACATGATGGACATGCGACAATGTTAATAAGTTCCTCTGAAACAACAGGATGATCTCTGGTGATAAGAATTAGTAACTGCTCATGAGTTTGTGTCGCACCCATTCCGGGACCCTGCGAATACGTTCATTGTGAATGGAGATAGGCTGTATCACATGCATGTGGAGGGCTTCCGAGTTGAAATGTACCATCAGTGACAATCTTGCAACTCCGCGTTCATGGGCAACTTGGTGTGATTTGCATAGCGTGGAAAATATATCACTGTTGGTACGTGCAAGGTTCATGGCTTAGCGCTTTCCATGGGTGTAGAAAGCCGATGTCGTATTGTATCCTCTAAATGCGTGTACACCCATTATATACCATGTAATGTTACCTTGGGCGGTTTGAAGTTTCTTGATTACTAGCCATGTTGCTCGTCCCACTAGTATGACTACCAGATCTGTATCAGTTCCAGCTACCACTACCGGACAGTCATCTTATGAGGCCAACTGAAGCGCTGTACACCCAATGAGTGTGTCAGTGTCTGACTCTCTCTCTCTTCAATGATAATTTCAACTGTCTCAACAATCGGCTTGATAAGACGAATTTTATGAGTCACATTTCCGAGGAACATACTCAGTGATATTGTAGTCAGCAAATTATGTGAATCCAAGATTTCTGCCGAAGTGCAGTTTTCCTCTTTTAGATTTGGCCAGTTGACTTGTTGCAAGGACTCGTCATAGCCATCGAAAACAACAGGGGCATCTACTTTGCAATGACTGAAAGTATAGGATTTGTAAAATGCATAAAAGTCGTTATATGTCGCAGGCTGTGGTCAAACTACGGTATGAAGTGAATGACTCCCATCTACATACACGATATGAACAGGAATTGCTTTTAAGTTGATACACGCGATTTCCGTATCATACCCATGATATTTTGGCTACTTTACGCATTTGAGCATTCATGAACAGGGATGGAGGTTGTGGGGCCAGTTCATATTGTAGAAGAGTGTCCAATTCAGAAGTTGTGTTCAAAACACAAGTTATCTGACAGAACAGCAAGGAAGGATTGACAACAAGTTCTTCAGGTCGAAAGTTAATTAACCTTTCCAGAGTATCCATTTATCAACCTGACGTCATATGCCGTCAAAATCAGATAAGCGGCGTGTAGGATGACGCCATAATCATTACGTCATAATGATTCTATATGGCCCGTCTTTAACTCTTTATACTCTGACATGTTGTACGAATTGTATGTCTCTTCTATTTAATAAACATTCTGTTGAATATTTTGAAACTAATTTGACTGGGCGCTGTTGCTGCCATAGGCAACAACAACACCCAGTCAAATTAGTTTCAAAATATTCAACAACTTACCTGTATAGTTTTCTGATAGTCAGGAAGTTCAGAGATCGATCGATCCCAACACGAGCGAGGTGTGGGTGGAGCTTAGCTAGAGATGGGCGGCGCATAGCTAAAAATGCACGTTACTAAGTGTTTTCACTTTATGCTTACGACGTGGGAAATCTCAAAGTAGGTCTTGCCTATCAATTTTATGATAGTAGACTCACCGATCTGGATAGCATTATAACAATCCGCCAAACTGTCTGCCACAACACCTGTATCAATGCTGACAAAAGATCAACACTGTTTCTCAACACATGGGTGACGGGGCCTCAGACACGTGGTAGAACAGTTATTAGCAGTGTTTTCTCTGAGTTCATTCACTGGACGCATGTTTCATGCGGTTCTAATGTTCCTGAGTTGGATTCTGTACAATTCTCCAAGGCAATGCAGATAGGGACGCGCTGTGGAAGTGCATGTACCAATTTTGTCAGCATTGTAACTCGCGGGGGTACATGCTGGTCCGCTATGTTGCTCCACTCCAGTGCACCGCATGTATAGGATGCGCGGGCGGGCTGGTTAGTTACGGTTCTCGGGGTTACAGATCCCATATCGTGACTCGCCGGAAGGTACAAAGACCGGCTTCTAGAGCCAGTAGAATTGTAATGTTCCAGCGGAGCCGTGCGATCATTGCCGCCGAAATTGAACCTCACGGTCTCATCCCAACTATTGGTGTCACCGGTATGGCGGGTCATAACTTAATTTGGGAGTCTGGACATGGCAAATAATCAAAATATAAACACTATACAAACAATGCCACTTATTTGCAAGTAGACGAGAGAAAATATACGGTACATAGAACAAAGTTGGTGTCTTGTTTACGTGGGCTCGTCAGAGGTACCTCACAGAGGGGGCATGCTTGGAACATACCCGGAGTGGTCGCTCCATACCCAGCCTAGCTTGGACGGTGCGTACCCATCCAGCCAATCCACACTACACCACTCCCTCCTAGTTTGACACCCATGACAAACGACAACGCATCGAGGATCGAAAGCACGGGAGCACGCTAGGCGAGAATTATATAGACATCTCGGGTAGGGGCATAGCCGAGAGGAGTAGTGACGTGAGAGGCGCGTAGCTTGATCAGAGAAGAGCACATAGACGTGCGAAAGAGTTTGGGAGGGAGGAATACTTTTAGTCTTGATTTTTGGCCTAGTATTTTATTTTTCCAGGCCTTTTCTTTTTGTTTATTTCATATTGTGGTACATGCTCTTTTATTGAGTTAATACCGTGATTCGGCTAAAACAACAGCTCGCAGGGGCATTCTCTTGGTGACGGATAATTAAATTTCAGTCAAGAACGCCCATCCTCCACGTACCAGAATTAAGTTATAAAAATATAATATAAGAAAAGAAATATGTCCAAAACATACAGTGGTGGTATCACAGTAAATATAATTACGTATGCATATAGCTGGGACGGCATGACGGGAATAAAGACATATTCGCTGTGGTGGGTTGTATACCTACACCACACACGATGTGTTTACAACACAGGAATCCGCAGCGATTATTTTGGTGAGACACAGCTATGCAATAATTTGCATAGTTGTGTTGGATGCTCGTAGTCAGCCAAGGGGCGGGGATTCAATTTTACAAACATATATCATAGTTCGATGAAGCTGCTGATAAGTTAACGGATGCACTAGTGGGTGTGGTGACGATGATGGGTGAAGTCATGATGTTTGCTGGTTCCCAAGCTGCTGACATCACTGTGGTGGTGGCGGTGGTGGTAGTGGTGCTTGCTTGAGGGCGGCTGAATGATGTGGAGATGCTGTGTGATGGTGTCGCTCCAGTGGTTGCGGATATTTTAATAAGTTTAACAGCATGAACAAGTCTACTCGCGGATCTTCTGGGTATCGCTCGGCTCTCGGATTTGTGAGCTAGGTGCCATTTCCCCATGTTTGGTTTGATCGGCGTAATAGACTTTCTGATAGTAGGATCTAGTGGAATGATGGTGCTGCACGTGGATGTCGGCATGATGGTATGCAGTTTTGTAGTGGTGGTGGCGGCTTCCATGAGACTTATCTCCTCGTCGATAACTGAGCGGAGATATGGAACTGTCTGAAATGTCCTGTAAAACTGGATCATAGATTTCCACTGGTGCAGTTATCACTACCAAAATTGGCTGTCCTATCACAGATGCGGATGATGTTGTGATGCTGAGTGTTGCCGGTGTTGTCAATGCGGGTGCTACCGGTGTGGACGTTGCAGTTGGTGTCAGTACCGATGCTGCAGGTGCTGCCGGTGTTGTTCTTGTGGGTGCTGCTGGTGCTGTGGTGATAGTTGCTTGAGTGCTGGAGCTGGCTGGGTGTTTTGCAGATGCGGATGCTGTAGCTACTTGCTGAAAGTCAGGTTGTCGTTTTTTCATTCGTTTAGTTTTGGCCATCTTCCCGGTCAGAATTACAACAATCGGAAGTCTATTTTCAAAGCGTGGCGCGAGGATATCTATGTCCTCATTTTGCTCACCAGACTTTAATGTCACAATGAACACACGATGCTTAAATGATAATCCGTTTGTTACACCGTACCGCGTGGCAGAAGATAGGTACTTGCAGTTCGCACGGAATGCTCTCTGAAGTGAATGGTCATGATTGACGTGAAGTTTCAAGTCCGAGTTTTTGGAAAATGCATGTTTGCACGGCTCTCCGTCGTAGAATAATGAAGTACACGGATACCTCTTGCCGATGTTCGCAGGTGCCGATTCTTCTTTGCACACGCTCTCCTACTTTTATACTTTTTGGTGATGTCACAGGAGGGCGGAGGACCACGGCCGAAAGTTTCAGAGTAAGCCAATAACAAGGCTGTATTTGGAGTTATTTAACTTTCATTCTCCGGAGTCTGATTATATATTCCCTTTGTAAAAAGAGGGTAAATATAAATATAGAAAGGCAGGACAGCTGCTTTCATCTCCACTCAGCAAAATATCGGGTCTCCGATCAACGTTAAAATCTGGAACTATTTATTCCTGTGGACGCTCACCTTTTAATTAGCGTGATGCGGTTTTTCAAGTTGAATGCTTATAACCTCGCCTGTTCAAATTTCAGGCTGGAACGTCTGATGGCGTGGGAGAGCATGATAACGTCATGGCCCCGACTCACCACCTCTCACCTCTTCCATCACGCTGTGTTAGATTTGTAAAGGGCGGTACTTTTGTTTATAGCCTTTGATCTAATTTACTGAAAATAGAAATGACGATCACGTGATTCTTGTTTTGAAGGCAGGTGGTTGATCGGAAAGTTAGGCAATCTGTATATGTGTGGAGTTTTGAAGTTGTTTACTTGTTCGTATATGATGCAAAGCATAGAAATATATGTTTTCCTTAGTCTGTACCTCAGAACAGCGTCCCTGTATATGTGCATGCTCTTGTACATGCGCCGCTTCCTGTGTGTAGTAGATTTATTCCAGCCCGTATTGATTAGTGGCTGGAATATATAGGTAAGAGAATATTTGAAAATCTCCACTGTGTTATACTGTCTATGTTTTGATGCTGCTTCATCAGCCCGCCCGCTAATGATTTGTATTCGTGGTAGAACAGTCGTGTTCTCAATCAAAATTAGGACAGGATAGCTGTCTGTAATTTATTGTTTGGTTTAAACAGCTCCATGTCTTGTGGATTTCATGTCTACTGACCCAGCCAAACTTAACTGTATTTACCGGGTGGACGGACTGCCAAGCATCCTCCTCTATGGTTAGGACTAGTCTCACCTCACCTAGACCAAACTCCCCCGTAGTGCATACTGTAGATGGCTGCGATGTTGTTCCTCCTTTTCATATGATCAGTTTTCCGCACACCGGATAAGGGTGTGTTTGCGGAAAAGGTTGACTCGTGCTGATGATGGTGGTGTTCTGCTGTAGGGAAGTCGGGGTTGCTGTGTGATACTGGCAGTGCGAGGTGGGCAGATCCAGTTTCCCAAGCTGGAGAATGCCGAGTCTGCTGCTGTTGCAGAAAAGTCAGGTTGCGGTGGGTCATGAGCTCATTGCATTCGTGCGGAAGGGAATGTTGCGGAAAAGGGTGTCTCTAACTTTTTCTGTTACAAAAGTTAGGTGCATGCTATCCATGTTGATGATGACGTTGAATGTCTCTGTTATACCGTCTATATAACCGGGTATGTATGTAGTGTTCGCGCAATGATGAATTGACGTATCCAGCCTTGCGGGTGTGTGTGTTCTGTATGCTCCTGGCTTTCTTGGTGTGATGTTCTGACTGCTCGGGGGTGGTGGTTGCTTGGTAGGCTTGTTGTGGTCGGGGATGCCCTTTGGATGGCGATGGTCATCTCCCATTACACGACGGTTGGTACTCTGTCATAATTTTTAAGCACCAGAAATATTCGAGCCGAGAGTCTGCTGAACAGGCTGCTTCCCTGGCCACTAACAGCGGGTGGGCGTGGGGTGGGGTGACGGGATGGGGGTGTAACTGGTGTGAGGGATGCCACCTCCACTGTAACAGCCGACTCTCTCATGTCTGAAGATTGACAGTCAACAGACAACTAGTGGCGTGTGAAATAGACAGGGCCGATGATGTCCGAGGTTGGTGCATAGACGAGAGACGCGAATTGGGGTGGTGGTGGTAGTGCTAATGGATGGGATGCACCTTTGAGTGGGGGTGGTTTCGCGAGTTTATGACTTGGAAGGGTACACCGAGTTGTGCTGTTTTGCCGTTCTCTGCATCAGGCCAAGGCCTCATCAAGCCTCTTCACTTCCATGCTATTTATTATATGTTCAACCCCAACAGGAAGCATGGCCCCAGGCAGCCTCAGCTTCCGCTTGTGGTAACTCTATAATTGGAGTAATAGCATGAAGTGGGTGGGAATGGGAAAGGTTGGCAGAACAACTTTTCCGTCCTTCCCTTTGGACAGCACAAACGAGAAAGGCTTCAGATACGACTTTCCAGATCGTGTAGATCCGCTCTGGGGAGGGAGAGGGTGCGTATGTATCTCGTCATTGTCCTCAGCATTACCCATATGTTCGCTGGAATCCTGGCTTGGTAGGAGAGGGGTAGAACTGGCACCGCGGTGCTCCAGACTAACGTCAGGAATACTTGTTTCTGTAGCAACATCTGTCTGGGTACCGGTGTCATGTTGAATGCCCCATCCGAGCTCTGGCACTGCGTCATCACTGACACACGGTTTAAGTCGATCAAAGTGGATGACTGATGTCAGGTCAACCGAGGCACGGATATGGTAGGTCACATCCAACTTCTTACCTACTACATAGGGGCCTTTCCACTGATAACTCAGTTTACTTGGCACGTTTGCAGAACGTCACGAACCATGAACCCAAACCATCTTTCCTGCCTCACACGGGTCTCCATGCACTCGCCGGTCATGCCACGTCTTCTGACGCTAGTGTGCAGGGGATAAAGTTGCTGTCACTAGCTCATGCAATTGTTTTATCCTTTGCAGCATGAACTCTACTAAGAGAGATAGTGACTTTTGCGCTCCTGGAATCCTGGGCATGGCCAGATCCAGGGGTAAGGCTAATTCACAGCTTAACATAACCGAGCAGGGGTATAACCCATGCTGGAATGTATCGATGTGCGGTATGCCATGAGCACGTTTGGGCATCATAGATCCCAATTGCGACAATCAATGTGTGTTTCCATAGTCAACATTTCTGCAAGCGTGTGGTTGAACCTGTCTACCATCCCATCACTTCTCGAATGATAGGGCGTTGTTTGAGTCTTGACTACATGAAACAGTTTGCAGAGCTCGAAATAGCTGGCTCTCAAAATTACTTCCATGGTCGGTGTGCTGTTCATAGGGCATACCAAAGTGGCAGAACACATTGCTTGTCAGGACCTCCACTACTGTGGATGCCTTTTGGTCCTGCAAAATAAATGCTTCTTTCCACTTCATAAAATAATCTTGCAATACGAGGATGTACTTGTTTCCTTCATCCGTCGTATTCAAGGGTCCGAGCACATCAATAGCCACTCGCTCCCATGGTGCACCAACAATTTTAACTTGTAGAGGTGTGTAATGGTGCTGGCCAACAGCGTGTCGTTGCCAGGGGATGCATTTGGTGACCCATGCGTTCACACCATCGAGTATCCCAATCCAATGGAATCTCTGTTTGATGCGGGTTCCTGTTCACCTGACTGCCAAATGTCCATCGTTATTGTGCAGCTGTTGAAGAATTATCACACGATAATGCTCAGGAATCACTATCTGGTTATTAATGTAGAGGATGCCACCTTGCATATGACACTCTCCAAACCTTTGCTAGTAATATTTTGCCATTGGGGAAAGTGGAGTAACAGATTCCCTAGGAGGATGTACCCGCTCCTGGATCCATGCGTATATGTTTCATGTTTTCTCATCTGTTGCTTGCTCGTGAGTGACTGTCTCTGTATCCCACTTTGCGCACTAGAATTCGGGGAACACGGGAGATGGCTGTGTTGCATGTGTCACGGTGGTGGCCACTTCTTGTTCATTCTCGAGCCAGATTCTGCTCAAGGCATCAGCATTTCCATGCAGTTTGCCACGCCTATAAACAACATTGAAGTTAAAGGCATGCAGGGATTCCTGCGACATCGCTACCTGGCCCTCAGAACCTTCAGACTCATTCGTCCACTCGAATGGTCGATCCTTTTCGGTGATCCTGAATAATGGTGATGCAATCTCACTAAAGTGACGGATGTGTCGATGATAGTACTGGCAGAGACTAAGGAAACTCCAGGTATCCATGACTGTGGTGGTGGTTTGCCACTCTGCTACTGCTTTAATTTTAGAAGGTTGAGTAGCTACTCTATCGCCGGATATGACGTGTCCCAGGAACTCGATGCTCTGCCTGAAGAGATGACACTTCTTGGGGCTGAGCTTGAGTTTAGCAGAATGAAACGGCATTAAGACTAGGGTTGGGTGCGTGTACACGTGTACACGTGTACACGTTCAGGTGACGTGTACACGGTTGCAAAAATCGTAACCGTGTACACGGGGAAAATGTATAAAATATCCATAATTATGTAAAATATGTAAGATATCACTCAAGGAAAATCTATATATTTTTTGACAAATTAATTCTCCGAATTTGCCGCCACCCTCTATCTGTCAATGATTTCTGGATTAACCTTTTAATGCTCATGCCTCACAACACACGGCTCCGACAGAGGTCTTGAGAAATGCAAATTTGCAAACCAAGAGGAAACAGGTTTTGTCTTTTAAATCTTGCCACAGGAATAACTGGCTCGATAACCGAGACAGTCATTGTTGCTATGGTAAAATTGAACAACTTTGAGAGTCAACGGGGTGACTAATTATCCGCACATAGCGGCGACGACAGCGCACAGGTATTCCTTTGTTAGAACACATAGGCATGAATTGCTGTTCAAGTGTGATATTATCAACACAGATTATGCCTATAAATGTTGTGGCGTGTGACACTTATCTAAGCTCACAGTGGACTAATCGCTGCAAGCCTTTGGTCAACTTATGAAAGTCCATGCTGGCCAAAATGGCCTCTATAATGGTCTTAAGAAATATGCCATTGTTGAAGGTCTATTTGCATGTTGAGAGAAGTCTATTTTTTGTAAATTTATCACCGCAATGACTGACTCACCGAGCGAGCCAGTCGTTCAAGTGGAAAATTTTCAAACGGTTGTTTTACATTTGCCCGCAAATTGGCAATCAATAATGTCAGATTTCGAATTTTCTTAGCCAATCTTGACCACCAAAGGGTGAATAACAATTGTTTGATGTTGATCTCTCCCGGACAGGGGTCAAATACGATTTTTTGTCAAAAGTCTGTAAACAAGCTTTAGCCCTCTTGTGTCTACCTAATCCTATTATGGTAAGGCCGGCCAAAGTGGCATCTCCAGTGGTCTCATGAATTTTCATCTGCATGCAAAGAGAAGATTAGTTTTGTAAATTTACCACTGCAATGAGTGGCTCGGTAACCGACCCAGTCATTTCAGTGGTAATGTTTAAAGACAATTTTCTCTTGACATACACATGGACCCTGATCAAGCAAAGTTTGGGATTTTCATTCTCATTTTAATGTTAAAGCCGAACTAAACATCATTTAGTGGTATTGAGAAATATCTATTTCAATGACATCAAAACACTCTTTATGTAAATTCCAATGATAATTTTACAAAATAGTCTTCTCTTGATCTTCAAAGTAGCACTTTGAGCACTTAAGGGCGCTGTTCACACAAGGCGGGTGTGGTTGGGGAGGGTAGTTAATAAATTGCTGTTTTATTTTCTAAACCAACCATAGTACACCCCTCCATACTTAATATGCTCAATAAATATCATATTAATACTACACTTTTGAAGCAGAATAACAAATACGCGTACACGTGTACACGTTTGTTAAAATTAACGTGTCCACATGTACTGGTACCGCTCCAAATGCACACCCCTAATTAAGACTTTCTCCAAATTGGACAGAGTCTGCTCAAATGCGGAGCCAAAGACGATTACGTCGTCGATGTAACAGAGACAGATCTCCCATTGCAGGGTAGTTAATACCTCCTCAATGAGATGATCACACGTTCCAGGAGCGTTGCACAAGCCGTAGGGCATCTTGCGGAACTGGAAAAGACCGTCTCTGCATAAGAATGCGGTCTTCTCCTTGTCAGCCTCATCCATGGCCACCTACCAGTACCCACTAGCCAAGTCAAGGGTGCAAAACCACTTGGCTCCAGACAAGGAATCTAAGGCCTGATCTATCTGGCGTAACGGATATGCATCTGTGACGCTAAGATCATTAAGGCGGCGGTGGTCTATACAAAACCACAAAGCTCCATCCTTTTTGCCTGCTAGTACAATGGGACTGGCCCATGGGGATGCTGAAGGCTCTATAATGCCTGTCCACAACATGTCATTCACCTGATGATGTTACCATGCCTCCGTGTGAATGGGACGGCGTTGAATGGGTTGTCAAACATGTAGGTTGTTTCCGGTGTCGATGGAGTGGCACACGAGATGAGTTTCTCCAAGATCCATATCTCCAGCTGAGAAACATTTGCGATACTTATATAATAGTTTCTGTATGTCGCGTTCATGAGATTGCACCAATCCAACTGTGGCATGCAAATATATGTCATGCAAATGTTCCGGTAAATCATCAGAAGTTCTTACTGGTGTACCTGCAGTACAGGGTATCTCCAGTGATATCACATCCACGAGATGGCCATAACAAACTCCCGGTACTGGTGTTATTGGATCCGCTGTGCCATTGAATACACTAAATGGTATATGATCCTTATTGGTGGTGTCCACAATCATTCGAGGACTGGCGCATTGTGAGGCGATCATGTAGTCAGGGTCGGGTTCCAGCATAGCTATGTGTGTGTTGTTTCCTAACTGTGGTGCAGCGGCCCATAAGATTTCCTCCTGTCCCGGCTCAACTGTGGCCCTAGATGCCAATATCACTGCACAGGTATCATACAGTGATGATTCTGGTGCAAGAGGTATACATCGACCGTGTGTGTCTAGTTCCTGTTGTCTGCAATGTATGATGGCTTCGCTGGCACTGAGTAAGTCAGAACGAAGCAGGGCATTGTTTTGAATGGAGGCAATGACAACTCGCTGTATGGATTGCATTTCCTCTATGTGTACTACGTGGCGTACTGTACCAGTCACAGGAACATCGGCTCCGGTAGCTGTTTGCAAAAATATGTTTGTAGGCCTAAGGGGTGGCTTCTTATGAGGTGGGATGCTCTCATATAAGCGCTTGTTAAAAACGGTGATGGAAGTGCCAGTTTCAACGGTGGCACTGGTCGAAACGTCACTAAACAGACAAACACACTTATGTGTGCCTGTGGAAGAGTTTCCAATGATACTGCCTGAGCGATTACTTTTGGTACATTATCATCCTGTATATAGTCTGACTGGTTCCGAATAGCTTTCGTAGGTGCAATTGGTGGCTGAGTGAGGAGGGGCCAACTAGTCATCACTGCTGCTGTGATTGCTTAGGCTTTGACGGAGCTGGGGTTAGCAAGGGTGGTGTTGCTGATGCTGGTGTGGTGTACTGTGAATTTGTGTGAACAGCAGTCTGAACAGGACTGGTGTGGTCACGGATAAGAGCTACCTGTGTGAGCCACTTTTTTCAATGCATCATCGGATGTTTGGTTGATGTGCAAAAGAAGCAGTGACAGTGCTGTGGTTTGCCGTTCTTCGGATGATGCTTCTTCTTGCAGATCCATGATGCCAAATGCTAACTGCAGTCCGTGTCACTGTTACTGCTGCTGGATGCAGTAAGTGATGCTGTCAGGACGTGTGAGTTGAATACCACCAGGAGGCACCGGGTGTTAAGTGCTTTGGCAGTGGTCGTGGTGCTTGTATAAACGTTGTTTCAGTGGAGGTGCTACAACCAACCACTGCCATTTTACATAGGACAGAAAAGGTGTGTGAGAGATGGAGCTTGTGGGGGTCACAACCTCTCGCAGAGGGAGATGTCAGTGTCGTGGATGCAGTGTGCATCGTTGGAACCAGCATATTTGAAGCCGGGTGTGTGTGATTGCATACTGTCATGGAAGTGTGATTTATTGTGTTGGCCACCTGACGTTGTTGTCCGGAGGCTGCTGTTGAGCCAGGTTGTGAGAGTGAGCACTGAAATGACTCTAGAATCGGTGCCCGTTCTAATTTAATGGGGTCTCAGGTTGCGGTGTACGTCGGTCAGTGGTAGAAGTTGTAGATGGAGGGGGATTTGGACATCGCTCCTTCCAGTGGTCCGGCTGACAACATCCAAACCATGTGTTTGGTGGCTGTGTAGGCGTTATCATACTTGTTGCTGGTTGTGTTGTCGATTGTGTGGTGACAGTGGTGCTGAGTGTGGTGACTAAGTTGGTGAGTGCAGAGATCTGTTTCATTATCTCTTCTAATCTATCAGGCATGTTTTGTCGATTGTTGTTATTGTGCGGGTTCCCACGTCCTGGGGCTTTATTGTGGCCTCCCCGATGGGACTTGCCACGCCCTCTTCCTCTAGGCGCATGATTCTGACTGGTGGGGTGGGTCAGTTGCTGATGTGGATGGAGATACAGAGGTGTTGTCGGCGTCGATTAGAAGATTTGCATCGTTCACTTAATTAATCGGGTGCAATTGACTGCTGTATAGTATAGCCTATTGTACTGTGTACTAGGGTTTCTTTTTATATAAACAAAACAAAATAACTAGGATGGCTGCTTGCCATATATGTAACTAACTACCATAGTGCTAACAGTATATCAGGTCACAGGACCTTGCGATGCTCGTTAGTTGTAAGCAGACAAAAATAAGGATAATATATACAGTAAAAAGATGGAAATTGTAAAATGTGGTCTCACACGACCGGGGAGGTACCTATTTGTCATCAGTACCTATAACGGAATGTCTGAATACAACAAAACAATAGTAAAGCTACTTGAGTACCTATTGGTCATCGGTATGGAAAAAGTTAATAAATCACTGTAGATGCTGGATCACAGATGAGTAACGCGATATAGCACGATTCTGAAGTAGCTGGGAAATTTCCGCAGGCGAACTTTTCATCACTCTCAAGACGGTGAAGAAGAATGACTGTAGATAGATGTCCATTAAATAGTCATAATAACTAATATACTAATTTAAACAGTAAGTTTAGAAAATGTCTGTCTGGCGATGGTAGTTTGAAAGTTGCCCATAACAGAGAGGGCTACATGTGTAATTAAACATTGCATGTACATAACTGTGTACACCGTACCTGTTACATCGCATAGCTCTTGCGGTGTACGAGGCAGAGTCCCACCAGACTGTGGCCTAAAAGTTAATTAATCACACGACATGCTGCACAAAAGTTTGAAAACCACTTTTCAGCGTAGTCCGGAAGATCTGACGAGTTATCCACCAAGAATCACCACTTGTTCTACATGCCATGGGGATTACATCTGGGCCGTGAGGCCCATCCGCAGGAAGGCTCCTCTTGAAGGGTTAGTAGTGAGGTAGTCTCTTCTGTGTATTTAGTCACCACCGGATGGCCGTCCGAGGGCTTACAAAAACTTGATGATTGCGGATGTCGCTGACACGTGTTGTCAGGGAAGCTCCGATGCTCTCATATGGCTATACACGCATACTATCCTAACCAGCGGGGCATGCTTGGAATGTACCCGGAGCGGTTTCTCCGTACCCAGCCTAGCTAGGACGACGCGTACCCCTCCGGCCGATCCGCGCTACTGTATTCCACGACCACGTACACTACTAATATAACTGGAAAGGCTGTTGTTGCAGCTATTGTTACAAGGTAATTTTAGACTAGCACAGCATGAGGACATTACGTTAATTTTTTCCGTTTTTACTCAACTAAATGTTAAATATAGTAGAGGAATCCTTTCCGTCTGTCACGTATATGTCGTCAAAATCAAATACGTTACCGGTAGGCTGACGTCATAATAAAAATACGGCATGAATAAAGTATCGACGTCAGTCAGGAACTTTTGATAGTCCGTCATGTGTACGAACCCGATGTTTTTACTATTTAATAACCATTATGTTGAATATTTTGAAATTAATTTGACTGGGCGCTGTTGCTACCTACAGCTGCCATAGGCAGCAACAGCACCATGTTAAATTTGTTTCAAAATATTCAACACCTTACCTGTATAGTTTTCTGGAATTTGAGATTCAGGGAGTTCATGGATCGATCGATCGCAGCATGGGCAACCCGTGGGTGGAGCTTGGCTAAGGATGGGTTGGGAACAGAGAAATGTGGATTTCATCCATTAAATAAGAGAGTCAATGGAGCGATCCGATCTGTCACTCAGGTATATGACTACATAATTAAATCCCATGAATTCACTACACAATACCAATACTACAGAGTTAAGTCCACTGACTACCAGATACATCAGGAAAATATATAGAGTCATGTCCCTTGATATCAGAATCGTGCGGCTTCTATTCGCTATCATTCCTTACCCACATCACGTGCTCTTAGCGGACAGATATGCGCCAAGTTCATTTCCTCGTGACGCGCACGTGACATCCGTAATCCGGCCATCTAAGCTCGTACATCTGGTTAATTCCAATCTCCTGACAACGAAATCCTTAACGAACATAGTGAAGAGCAAAAATAAAGTAGTGAAGCGCGGACCTTTCCAGTTTTAGCTATGTCCCCCCGCCCATCTTTAGCTACTTTCCACCCAGACTTCGCCATGCTTAGATCGATTGATCCAGCGGCCAGTAAAATTACTTTCAAAATAGTCAATAAAATGTGCATTAAAGAGTAAAGACATACAATTCGTACAACAACTCTTAGCCCCTCACGAGTTATACGTTTTCGACGAACTTATCTACGTCATTCATGACGTCACTGACTATGACATCATCCTACATGATCACGTATATGATTATGACGTCATATGACATCAGATGATGGATGGAAAACTAGCAAGCTCTATTCGCAGAATTCCCCGTCTAATGATGGCAACCACGTGTTCCCGACTTAAAATATCTTCACCAGCCAACTCTTTTCACCAGATAAGCTGTCGATCAAGGCTTATCTACATGATTAGCTAAGAAGAAATTGACAGAAATCCGAATAACAATAGTCTACTTTTACAAAATTGTTTGCGATAGAGTTTTGCCTGACATGAAATGGGATTACTGAGCGATCGCTAAAAGTACAAACTCTTCATCTGATGATTGAGTGGCACGTCAGATTAATATCTTTACTTCCGTGTCTATATAACGCGCTCGTGTAGGCGATCGTGAAAGCAAGACCTGGGCACATTTTAAAAACATTTTGAACCTAATTTAACTGGTGGCTGTTGCGGCGTATGGGTTAGTTGCAAAATATCCAGCAGAATATTGCTGTGATTGTGACGTCAGCCTAAATGTAACACAATTAATTAAGACGTTATATACTTGAGCGACAGCTCGGATCCCTCCATTGCAACGGCTATTCAATACGCACATGTTATTTTTGGTGGCAAGATATTTCCAATTTAAGGCAACCAGTTACTAATCACCGCTGCTCTGGTGAATTAACCCTTCGAGTGTCACCTTAACCTTTAATCGTCAATCCAGCAAGAAACTCCGACTGCAATGGTCTTAAGAATGTCCAGTTGCAGGCCAAGAGGATAGTATTTTTGAAAATTTACCGCCGGAATGACTGGCTCGGTAACCGAGCCAGTCATTCCAGTGGTAAATTGTCAAAACTACGATTCGCTTAGCCTGCAAATAGACGCTGGCTAATTACAAATTCGAATTTTCTTTACAATTTCCCCTTTGGATGGCAACCTGGTTAAACACGTTCTCTGTTGTTGTCTCGAAGACGGAAAGCGGTTTTTTTGTTGTAATTTTCAGTGGTAAATTTGCAAAAACAGTTTCCTTTGGCCTGCAAACATTATAATTTTATTGAAAAATCTTGGCAATTAAAGGGTTAATTGATATGAGTTGCATCCCGGGCGCTTCGAGGCGTCGTTGACATAAGCGGGGTTAATAGAGTTCAGTTAATCAAAGCGTATCTCTATTTGAGAGAAATTGATCAAAATTGTAACTTTTCTTTTCACACTTACAAGTACGTCACCACATGTAAGCGGACGTCACCATCAAAAATGCACAATGAATGACGTATCTAGCTCCATCATGAACATTAAAATGCCAGTTACGATTACGAATTGTATGTCTATGGTGGATTTGCTATTTAATAAAAACACATTTTGAAACTTATTTGACTTAGCTAGATGCTGCCATAACGTATCTGTACTGTTACCATGAAATTTGGACACTGGCAATTCAAGGTTCAAGGAATCGATCTCAATGCGCGCAAAAAAGTGGGCGGAGCTTAGGTAGCAATAGGCGTGCCATAGCTAGAAATGGATTCATATATTGGTCTTTTGGGGTTTTCTTACCAACCTAGCAATGGAGGAATCCAATTTTAGCTATGTCCCGCCCATATCTAGCTAAACCCCACCCACACTTCACCCGTGTTGGGATCGATCGATTCCTGAACAAACTGACTATCAATTTCCAGAAAACTATATAGGTAAGCTGTTGCATATTTTGAAGCTAATTTGACTGGGTGCATCTTCTGCCTATGGCAACTACAGCGCCCAGCCAAATTAGTTTCAAAATATTCAACATCATGATTAGTAAATAGTAAAGACATACAATTCATACAACCACGCTTAGTTCGGCATCAATTACCCATTCGCGATGAACTTACCAACGTCATTCAGGATGTGATTGATTATGATGTCATCGTACATGTCAAGTAGTTAATTGGGACGTCAACTAATTGGTGAATAAACTTCTTTATTACTGGTGTGATATGTATGTATTTCCCTTTTATACAATGAATGCATGGTTCATAGTTTATTGTTTTACTTGAGACTTAAAGAATTTTGCCGATTGCTTTAGAGATTTGAATAAAATGCCGAGACATAGATTTTCCGATCATATACAAATAAATTCTGATTATCTGCCAGTTTAAAGTTTTAGCCGGAGCCGAAGCTGTGTTACCAGGGTACAACAGGGATCAGTTATCGATTCAGACTATACAAATAAATAAGTAATCTGCTGATTTGAGAGTTTTTAATTCCATTAAATACAGGATGTGGCGAATGTACGGTGGAATAGGGCATGGTGGGTACTACGGTGGCTGACAACCACCTCACACCACCCCGAAAATATTAACAGATAAAATTTTTAATTTATCACTATCCATTTTCAGGCCAAGATAAAAATACTTTTGAAAATGTGCCACTGGAATAATTGGCGCGATTATCAATTCAGTCTTTCCATTGGTAACTTTTCAAAAGTAGTCTTATCTTGGCCTGCAAATACGCGTTCATCAAGACCACTGCAGAGGCCGGTTTTGCCTTAGCCATACAAGGGTTAAATCCAGACTAGCTTAGTGTAGGGACTTCTGGTTTGTTGATGCCTCAACTGACGGACACAACTCATTTGATTAACCCTTTCATGACGAGGTCGACCAAAACCGGCCTCGGAATTGATATTGAGGAAGGCCCACTTACAGTCCAAGAGAAGGTTATTCACTCGAGAGCGTCCCTTACATTATAGCCCAATAGAATAGTTATATACTTTGAAGCCTGAATTCCCAGAATCCCAATTTCAAGAAAACTATACGGATAAACTGTTGAATATTTTAATCAAACTAATTTGACTGGGTGCTGTTTCTCCCTCCGCGAATTATTCGAATTATTTAAATTGTTATAATTATTCAACAGAATGTTTGCTAAATAGGAAATCAAACAAAGACATACAATTAACACACTTGAAGGCCTATTCCGGTTTCACGGTGGCGTATTCGCTGTCAACGATTATGATGACGGCAGCCTAGATGTGATGTAATTGATTATGATGTCATATACTTGAGTGACAGATCGGATTCATTATGTGCAGCGGTTTTTGATGAATTCCAGCGTGTAATCTGTGAACTTAATGTTTTATTGTAAACTCGTCATTGTACTTTAGTAAATGTCTGCTCGCTTCTTAAATACAGTTAGGGGTCATACCAATTTATTTTAAGTTTTATGAACACTCCTAACTTAATTCTTACATATATAGAATAAAAATAATCCTGGAGTTTTTACGACGTTATTTTCAAAATTATTTCCTTCTAGCAATTATACGCAGCCAAATACTTATCACTCGGAATTTCTCAGAATTTCCTATGGGCCTAAGGTTATTGTTCTCTGTAGCGTTGCAAACCCTCTAATGGTTAAGCTGTTCAAAATGGCTTTGCAATGGTCATGAGAAAAGTCCATTTGCTGGCCAAGAAAGTGTAGCGAGCCAGATATTCCAGTGGTACATTTTCAAAAATATTCTTCTCTCGGCCTGCAAATGAACACTCACTGATCACATGAGAAAACGTTTAAGATTTTCATGATCAATCTTGACAATGGACCTTTCAATTTTTAGCTATGCCCCGCCCATCACTAGTTAAGCTCCACCCACACATCGCCGTGTTGGGATTGATCGATTCCCAAATGCCCTAGCTATCAATTTCCTGAAAACTATACAGGGAAGCTGTTGAATATTTTGTAACTAATTTTACTGGGTGTTATTGTTGCCTATGGCAGCAACAGCGCCCAGTCAAATTAGTTTCAAAATAGTCAACAGAATATTTATTAAATAGTAAAAGCAAACAATGTGTACAACAACGCATATACCGTCTTCAAATATGCGTTCGTGACGCGCTTATCGACATCATTCATGACGTCATTCATTATGATGTCATTCTACACATCGCGCAGTTCATTATGACGTCATATGATGGGTGGGTACTCTGGAAAGGTGAATTAACATGATGACAGGATTAATACTGTAACAGCTTACAACTTCGGAGCTGAAATTGTGCATTATTTTTATTGTTCTTCCCATCTCTGATCTTGTGTTTTTTGGTGGGAATTTTCAAAACAAAAACATTAAATTGGTCTTGCCTAGGCCACGATGCTCTAATATACACTTCCAATTTTATTTTGTTGAAGTTAAAAAACCTAGGTAAATTGATATGCGCGGACAGAGTGGCTTTAATGGGCCGAATCAAGCGAACAGACATGCAACCAACATGCACCTAGTAAGGACGCGTTCGCGCTGGGCAGTTAATCCGGCGTAAAGCCATACTTTAATATAATATGGCGTTACTTCTGATTAATTATCTAATGTGAGCACGACCTGGGTGTCCATGAATGCGAAAGAAAAAGGTGATTTAACATTGCGTGATGTCTAATATTGGATTTGGAACTCATTTCCCTCTGCTTAATGACGACATGTACATATCTAATTACGCCTTGCGCAATCCTATGACACCTTTACAGCAATTTTACACCATTTTATAACGATCTGCGCACTATCAATTACGGCTAGAAAATACGTTTCCCAGTACTTAATTCCTCGTATGTCAACCGCGCCTCAAAGCGCTCAAAAGACGACTTGTATCAATTAAGTCTTTAACTTGTCAAAAGTTTTCAAGCAAATAGAATTTTTGCTCAGTGAATGACCATTTGCTGGCTAAAAGAAGACAGTTTTGTTGTGTAAGTTTACAACTGGAAATTAAAAACATCGTTTTTTTAAGAGGTGTTTTTTTTACCGGTTTTGGCGATTAAAGGGTTAATAGTCATGAACATCCATGAAAGTCCATTTGCAGGCCAGGAGAAGACTATTTTTGAAAAATTATCACTGGAATAACTGGCTCGGTAACCGAGCCAGTTATTTCAGTGGTAAATTTTCAAAAATATTCTTCTCTTAGCTTGCAAATAGTCAGTCCAGAAGACAACTGCAGAGGAAGTATTAGCCGGTTTAACCCTTGTAAACCACGGGTTGATACAAGCCGGGTTAACGTTATACTAACGTACGATTAGCCCCTCGTGTGTCAGCTTGTCGTTATAATGCTAACACCGCCTCTGCAGTAGTCTTGGAGCCTGTCTATTTGCAGGTCAAGAGAAGACTATTTTTGAAAATTTACCACTGGAATGACTGGCTCGGTTACCGAGCCAGTCATTCCAGTCGTAAAATTTCAAAAATAGTCTTCTCTTCGCCTGCAAATGGACACTGATTAAGCAAAAATTTAGATTTCATGAACTATTAATCATGTAATCGCCAAGCGGGTCAAAAGTCCATCCGTTTGAAAAATATATTTCTAAATTCATGTGGCAACTTTACAAAAAAGAACCAGTTCTCTTGGCCAGCAAATGGCCATTCACTGCGCAAATGTGTGAACTTTCTTTTAAAATCTTGACAAATCAAAGGGTGAATTGATAAAAGTAGGATTTTGAGCGCTTTGAGGCGCTATTGACACAAAAGGGTTTAAGTTGGTGACTCAGTTTAGCCACGGAGTTCGTTGTTACAGAGGAAATGTAAAGTGCGCCTTTATTACGTAATACAACCGTAGACATATCATTGGAGCGTGGAAGATACGTGGTCTGGGTAATTAAGTTCGCTGTATTACGTTACACGCTTTAAGGAGAATGAATTAAGAATTAACGACAATGAACGCACTCGAGCCAGATGCTGACACACCTCATTACGCGGGGTTTGACAATGCACGAAGTGACACCGTGACCTGGGCATTTGAACGTTTAATCTAAAACAAAATGTTGGTTCTAGTCAGCAACAATGTGAATATATGTTAGAGATTTCGTAATTCTAGCTTCTTGTATTGCAGAATTATCGACGGAAATGTGTGTTTCAGTATCCACTTTGTGACCCCTTGACTGCGATTTTAAAACTGACTCTCAGAATATGAATCTATGCGCCAAATTTGATTATTCCGCATCATATGATTTCTGAGATATGCCTCGCACGCACGCAGGCACGCAGGCAGGCAGTCAGTCAGGCAGGCAGGTAGGCAGGCAGGCAGGCGGGCAGGCAGGCAGGCATGCAGGCAGGCAGGCAGGCAGGCAGGCAGGCAGACAGGCAGGCAGGCAGGCAGGCAGGCAGGCAGGCAGGCATGCAGGCAGGCAGGCAGGCAGGCAGGCAGGCAGGCAGGCAGGCAGGCAGACACACAGACAGGCAGACATGCATACATGCAGGCAGGCACACAGACAGACAGAGAGGCAGGCAGGCAGGCAGGCAGGCAGACAGACAGGCAGGCAGGCAGGCAGGCAGGCAGACAGACAGGCGGTAGCAACCACAATACTCACTCCCTTCATGATACCCCAAGCGTCCGTCAACCGTGCGAATTGTATGTATTTGATGGATTTAAGTTTTAATAAACATTCTGTTGAATACATGGACACTAATTTACCTGTGAGTTATTGCTGTCATGGGCAGCGACAAGCCAGAGTTGAATTAGTTTCAACATATTCAACCGCTTACCTGTTACATTGCAATTTAGGTTCTGATAACTGAAGGGTCAAATTATTTAAAGCGTGTCCAACACGTGGATGCGGTGATCGGAGCTTAACTAGAAATGGGCGTGGCATATCTAGAAATGGGCGTGGCATAGCTACAAATGTGCAGGGCAATGCTACAAATGGGGCCGTCTATTAATTATCAGATAGCGAACTCTCTACTAACGTGAAGCCGGCTAATAGAAACACCAATTCAATTTTCAATTTTATTACGATAAAAAACCATACAATGTGGTATTCGCACACAGACACTAAAACAATGAAATGAAATATATACGTGAAAGATATATAAAATAAAATGTACAAACACACAATGTATACATAAGCAGTTAAAAAAACCCGAAGCAAAAACCCTAAGTTTAGGACGGCCGCAGCTAGGTTGGGTAGTAGATCAGTAAGTTGTTATGATTGCTATGGTCACAGAGGCATATCATCATTAGCAATTCCATTAGGCTGCGTCTGACGTTTTATCAGGCACGACTGTACAAATGGAATTACTGTTTTTGATACCTCAGTATCTCCGGCGTTACATGACATTAGAAAGACGAATTTCTCCTCGTCGTTCATAATTGATATGCTACTGTATGAGTTGATTGTTTTGAGGAGAATTCGTCGTTCCGTGCTGTATGCCGGTCAGTTGATGAGAAAACGCTTCTCATCCTCATGTGCCCAGTGTTACACATTTTGCATAGTCTGCATTCAAGTGGTACCTTATTATGTCTGCCTACTTCGATTTCAAGGCTGTGTGCACTGACCCGTAATTTAGTAAATTGCTTACGTTCTAGGAAATTCCGGCAACTAATCAAGTAGTTTTCGAGTTTAAATTCAGACTTGAATAATGCATAGGAGCGTAACTTAGAGTCCGGAATTTGAAGATTACGTCTCCAGCACTCAATATATTTGGACTGCATTGACCGTGTCAACTTTTTTGCTACATAATTTGGGTACATAACTGTTTCGCTGCTCCAATAATGGTCCAAGCCGAAATGACCAAGTAGTTCCTTGATAAAGTATGACCAATTAGATTTAGATATAAGATTAGAATTGGATTCAAGGTATGTTTTACGAACTGTGGAAGTGTCGTCTAGTGCACGCAGCCTGAACCAGTATTTAATGGACAATTTTAAGGCAGAAATAAGAATTGTGTGATGACCCAGTTCCCCACGGATAGCATCATTGGTTGCCTTTCTGTGTGTTCCCAACAGATATTTGCAAAATTTAACCATGACACTCTCCGCGGGTGGGTTATCAGATACACTTTTGAAGCCGTGGTTGCTCAGTCCTTTTAGAAAGTAAGGCGCCCAAACCATATATGAGAATCGGAGAGATTAGTCTGTTAAAAAGAATAAGCGCCGTAGTAATGTTAGACCTAACATTGGCTTGCTTCAATTTGAAAATAGCCTTGGTAGCTTGGTCGCAAAGGCGTTCGCATGCTGGCTTAAAGTTACCAGATGCCACAAATAAAATACCTAGGTAACAATAGGACTGTACAATTTCAATAACGTTCCCCATATAAGTAAATAAATGATTACTCAATAATTTCCTTCACATATTGAAAATTATAATCTTGGTTTTCAGAAGGTTAACCTCTAGACCCCATTTTCCACAGCAATCACTTAGATTATTAAGTGACGCTTGGAGGCCAGTTTGCGATTTGGAGAGTAGCACCAGATGGTCTGCATAAAGAAGACAATTAATGGGTGTATTATCTAAGGCAACGGGGATCAACATATGGGTATAATAGTTTATTTTTCCATCTGTCTAGGTTTAAATTTAAGCACACAGCTTCCGAACGGACCACCTGAAATTTCCGAAAAACTGTTTTTTCACCCCCTCTTGTGTGAACTTAACTCTAAAATGGCCAAGCCCGCCAAAACAGACTATGTAGTGGTCTTGAGGAATGTCAATTTTTTCATCCAAGAGAATATGATCTTTGAAAATTTACCACTGGATTGACTGGCTCGGTAACCGAACCAGTCAATCCAGTGGTAAATTTTCAAAAACAATCTTCTCCCAGCCGGCAAATAGACAATAGCGAAGAGAAAACTTGATTTTCTTTATCATCTTCATGGTCAAGCCGGTCATAAAACAGCATCTGTAGTTGTCTTGAGTACTGTCTATTTGCACGACAACAGAAAATTATTTTTGTAAATTTTATTGTAAAAATTAATATTTTCTTGAAAGATCTTGACCGTTAAATGGTTAATCGATATATGTAGAATTTTGAGCCCTTTGAGGCGCTGTTGGCACAAGAGGGGTTAATGAATTTGAGTATATGTTGAAAATGGCTAGGCAGAGTTTAACTATGCGTACACAGCTCTCTGTGTAGAGCGATATCTCGTGATTGGTACTCTCTGTGTAGAGCGATATCTTTTGATCCAGCGCAGAGCGAACTGCGAAGACTATTTGTGAATCACCGAACTATATAAATTTTATTCATTTTGCATTTATGGAAACGTATTTTACGACCACTAAGAACTAAGAACTCAAATTACAGTTCGACTTTATGATTCTATACATGTATGATTCAATATCCCTGTAAATGGTCAACTTAAAAGTGTGTCTTTCAAAAACCTTTAAATCTACATGCTTTACTTATCAAACACTGCCAGCTGCCACAAGGGCCCTAGTCACTTTCCTCAATACAATTCACCTTTCCGCTGTATCTGCCCATTATATGGCGTCATAATCAACTACGTCACGCATAGGATGACCCCACAATCAATGACGTTATTATGACGTCATGAATGACGTAGATAAGTACGCCACGGGCACATAGTTGAGGACAGACTATGAGTTGGTGTACGGATTGTATGTTTTACTATTTAATAAATATCCTGTTGAATATTTTGAAACTAATTTGACTGGGCGCTGTTGCTGCCTATGCGGTCAAATTAGTTTCAAAATATTCAGCAACATAGCTGCATAGGTTTCAGGAAATTGATAGTTAGGGAGTTCAGAGATCGATCGATCCCAACACGAGCGAGGTGTGGGTGGAGCTTAGCTAGTTCCAATACACATTCTATTGGGCCGACTGGAAACAGAAAGAAAGGGTGATTTCTAGAGAGTTATCTCCCTGTAGCTGAGCCTATGGTTATTCGAAGCAATCAAATATATCTTATTTCCTTTTGTGAAAATTCCATCTAACTGCTGGCACATCTGGTTTATATATAACTACCAATGCATAAGAATATATTAATTCTTTATTGTTTAAATTTGATCAAGCAACTCAAAATATGTCCATATTGAATGGCCATTTGCTGGCCAAGAAAAGACCATCTTTCAAAATTTAACACTTATCCGGAGCCAATTATTCGTGTAGTAAAATCGGCCAGAACTGCTAAAGCGGAGAATGCATTTCACGCCTGAGTGGCGGACAGTCTCGTTGTTGGTGTTGTAATGTTGGATATAATGGGCAGCCTCAGAAGTGTAGATGTACACAAGTGTAAAAACTGAAGGGAGTTAGGCGCCATGCCGTAATAGACTGAAACTAAAACCTACATAGATCTAGCGTGAATGGGAACTTGGAAATAGCGACCGCATATAAGTCAGTCAAACCAAAAGCTTCTTGGATTCAAGGCCAGTAACTGAGAAATAAAAAGCAATATGGTTAAGATTTGAATAACCATAGCAAATTCTGTTTATAGCAAATTATCAATTCTATTCTTTACTTTTTTACGTTTCATCACGATACAAAATCATACAATTAAAGGATAACTATACTAACGATCCAGAAACAGGTGAAAAAATTTACCACCCGCAATCTTTCCATGGCATTTTAGCATTTTGTCGTGCCGACAACGAAAGATATCCAGGCTTTAGTAGCTAAATGTTGATACATTTCTACAGCATATGATGGGTTCACGCTTTACTTTTCAACCAATCAGAAACCACATAGAGCGTCTGCTTCGGTAAATGCGCTCGGTCATAGAGGTGCCATCTATAGTTTGGCAATGTGGTATAAAAGTAATCATACAGGAAAGCTGTTGAATACTTTGAAACTAATTTGACTGAACGTTGTTACTGCCTATGCATCAACAACTTCCATTCAAAATAGTTTCCAAATATTCGTAAAGATGATTGTTACATAATAAAGAGTGTAGTGCATTAGAATTCACATGACGTCACACATAATCGCTTGAAAAGACAAAATGGTTGCGATCACTGTTCACTTTTTACTCGATATTATAAAGCAGATAATTGTAATACGGATAAAGGAATGTGACAGGATAGACATGGTATGGAATCTATGCACCATAATCTATTTGTGCAAAACAGCATTTGATTCGAGATTAAGCATCCCTTTAAGTGGATTGAGTGCATAAAAGAGGTATTAGCATCCACAAGGAACGGACATATATTTAAAGCAGAAAGCATAAACAAACATACACACTTAACGTGACAAATTAAGGAGGGCTTACAAAATCCATTTAACGACACAATGAGATATGCAATAGTCACTCCAAGTAGGTTATAAATATACAATACCATAAAGGATACTATGAAATAGGAACCGTATCTGGCAGACCCCTCCCAGAATTCACCTTTCAACAGTATCCATCTATCATCCGACGTCATATGACGCGATCATCGACTAAGTGGCGTTTAGGATGACGTCATAACCATTACGTCATAAATGATTATATTTGGCCCGTCTTTGACTCTCAATAGTTCGACACGTTGCACGAATTGTATATCTCTATGATTTAATAAACATGATGTTGAATATTTTGAAACTAATTTGACTGAATGCTGTTGGCAGCAACAGCGCTTAGTCAAATTGGTTCGAAAATATTCAAATGCTTACAGGTATAGTTTTCTGGAAATTGATAGCCAGGGAGTTCAGAGATAGATCGATCCCAACAAGGACGTGGTGTGGGTAGAACCTAGATTGAGATGGGTGGAGCAGAGCTAAAAAGTGAACAGGTCCATTAGTATATACCACTTACGGACAGTAAATTACCAACAAGCCATAGAATCAAAATGATTGTATGGAATAGACAGAGCAGAGAGACTGTGTGAAAAATGTAATAGAAATACTGTCGAAGACATGCCGCATTTCTAATTCCAGTGTAAAAATGTTAGCACTGCAAGACAAAAAGATATGCTATATTAATATCTACAAAGCAGAAACGATGAAGAACAGAAAGATTGCTCAGCACATGCCATTATTAGGCCCTCCTGTGTCAACTTAACTATTTAATGGTCAAACTGACCGAAACAACTTTACAGTGGTCTTCAGACATGGCTATTTGAAAGGCCTAGAGAAGAATATTTTAAATATTTATCACTAGAATGACTGGCTCGGTTACCGAGCCAGTCATTGTAGTGGTAAACTTTCAAAAATTCTCTTCTCTCGGCATGTAGATAGACACTGGCTAAAGAAAACCGCTTTACCATTACCCCTTTAATGGCCAAGCGTGCCTACAACATTCAGGGTTAAATTAAAAAAAAATAGTCTTCTAAAATTAAAGTATCTTGAAAAATATTGACCATCAAAATGTCTAATTGATATATCAAGCAGTATTTTGAGCGCTTTGAGGCGCTGTTGACACAAGAGGGTTTAAGTTATGTAAATAACTGAGGTCATCCAAGAAATGTAATCTGTAATCAACAGCACCTATCATACAGGCGTCGATGTATGCTTTGCTGAATATGACTTTCTGACAACAATGAGGTCAATGATTATAGAAAATGTTATACATTTACAGGTAATTATACTCTTTTTTATCACTATTCATTGATAAAATGATATAAGGAAATAAATATAGAATGGTATGTATGATTGCTGTATTCTGCGGCTGTATTATTAGAAACAGCCTACAGCTGCAATCGGCCCTTCTTCGCTTTTGCCCACTGTGTCTTATCCTTAGCCGAAATCCTTATCTTCCTCAGGCCCATTCTTGACTTAAGTGTACCGAGTCCTGCTTTCTTGAGGTCACCTATTAGCTTGCTTAGCAGATTTATGCAATGGCGTCTACTCCTGGCTTAGAATGTTATACTGGCATTGAGATGATAGACTGACATAGTAGTATCCTATATAGATATGTATATATGTGTATTTATATGAAAATTGTCTCCGATCTCTGAGGTAAATCTGGATTTCTTCGAGGGGAAATGGATACATCTAATGCACATCTAATAAAAATAAGCATAGATTGATATAAAAATTAATCAAACATCAGACAATGCAGACATGTTTTGCTGGGCATCATGTCCGGATACGACCAGAAAGCACATCGATAAGTGACTACCCGCATTGTCACGACTGAGCACAAATGCCTAGGTCAGCATCTCCCTCGATGGCATTCTAGTTGTTATAGTGGTGGTGGTGTCTGCTGTCACGGATAAAGAGTACCATATCCATATACACTTATCTACAATAATTACACATGCATGGTTTCACCGTTATCCTGTCGACCAGTTGCAATGGAGGGATCCGATATGTTACTCGATTATCTGATGTAATAATCAAGTACGTCACTCTTGAGCCGACATAGCGATCATTACGTATAAGTTCGTGACGAAACTAGGGAAGTCCGTCATGAAATGCACGAATTGCATACCTTTGATAAATTTACAATTTAATAAACATTCTGTTGAATATGTTGCAAAACATCGACGGAGCATAGCTAGAAATGGGCGTGGCGAAATGCATCCCTCTATTAAACCACACAATGATCTATAATTTCGTCACACGTGCGATGGAGTATAATTACTAGTGACAAGATTTTACTTCTTCAAACATCATAAACAGTTCTGCAATATAAATGTCTCCAAAAGCCAGTCAACCGGTAACCGGGATATCCCCTTTCTTATCCATACGCATGCGCCCTATGAAATAATACCATGTCTGTGTTACACTTTAATGACACATGCTCATCCCGCACTGAATGACAGTGAAAGAGGCAATGGTTTTCTATAGATCACGATACAAATGATCTTATACAATATGCAATGCCGTCTTGCTTGCTGCCTTTCTTAAAATCGCATTTGTTACAACTAAATGCGTACCAGATCTTGCGATATGAGATTGACAGGAGAACTAGACACATCTATTTTCTTAATAACGCCATTTCTCTCGCCTCAAATTTAACAAACGGATCCTAATCGTCACGTGACTGTCTCGACCTGTTACGCGCAGATCAGTAAGACGCAATTAGAAATAATATCATTTGCCTCATTTCCGCGGTTTCTTTCATCTTGCCACTACGTTACTTATTAATGGCAACCCCAGAGCCATAAGAAACACGCTGCAAAAGAGATCATACCAATACCAATTATACACTTTAAATACTGAAGCTTCAAACTCACTTGGCTGGCCTGTGGCGACGTATCAAAACTGTAGCGTCGGCACGTCACCGTTGTTCCTCGTAATGGTGGTATGGTCCGTATGATGGGTACGAATCGGCCCGAAGGATTATCTGGTTAGTTCTTGGGGGTTCTCATTCTATAGAGGTTGGAGTCAGATGCTCCGCAGAATACAAAAGCCGATCTCGTAGTAGTCTGTGTACAAAGCAAATTTTGAGCGAACAAGGTTGAGGAAAAATGGTTCTTAATATTTTTTATCAGTGCACGCCATAGTATCTCACAAAACAAATTCCCATATGTGGAGCTTGGGCAATTTTTTTATCATCAGTTTAATATTTGGGATTTAGTCACCAATGGACATAAGGCAAATGTGTGATTCCTGAATTTCTAGTGGTGCTATTTTCATAAAAATCGGTAGACATTGATAAAAATGATTACTCTTTATTGATGTCATCGTAATAGTCTGGTATCATGACGTCATCATAACGAAGTCCAAAACGGCGTTCATTTAGGCGGGATAATTTATATTTCTTCTCATCGATGATTCTCCCGTTACATTATCAATTATTGATCGAAGTCGAGTGTAACTATGTTTTTACATGTAACCGTGGCCTCCGTCACACGCTTCTACGCACTTGATTCCATGCTTGAAACAGCTGCACCGGGTCCTATCACACTGGTTGGGATTTTGGTGTTTACACTTGCACCTAATGAAGCTGAACACAGTCTCTGTTGCTATGTTCATGTCCGTCGGTACGGGTTCCAGTCTAAAACGACCATGTTTCCAATCTCATGAACATGGATCAAGAACTTCGGTGTCCAACTTCATCCGTTGAATAATTTGTAGAAATAAGCAGAGGCTGTGGAAATGTGCGGCGCGTACCGTCCGAGGTATTTGCTGTGGTTACAAGATGTCTGACTGCGCAATCATCGTCTGATACTTGTGAAACCAAATGGTCGTCAAGGCCGTTCTCTAAAACCTTTGACCTCCTAACAGTAATGTGAAGAAAGCCATTCC
This sequence comes from Chaetoderma sp. LZ-2023a, assembly GCA_034401795.1. NCBI lineage: Eukaryota > Metazoa > Mollusca > Caudofoveata > Chaetodermatida > Chaetodermatidae > Chaetoderma > Chaetoderma sp. LZ-2023a. The sequence continues at coordinate 22,193,367 of CM067361.1, read as the reverse complement.
AGGTGTCCCAACAGTGTCCCAACAGTGTTTTGAGTGTACGCTAAATAGAATTTCCCAGCTAGCACTTGAATTGAGTGGTCCTTCACAATAGCTTTCATCAGGGTGATCCACATCTTCCCCAAATGTTGAAGATGTCTTGACACATCCACTCCATGCATTTATGAATACAATGTTTTATTCTAATCAGCTGATCAAGCTTTGGTGTTACATAGTTTATGGAATGAAAGCGCCGACTAGCGTCCTCCTTGGACTTTCACTAACCTTATGAATATATATGTCTGCCATATCATCTATCCAGTGGTGCGGAAGTAACACCAACATGACCGTGTCGTTAGCAATTACTCAACAGTTTGCTGGTTCTTGGCATAGCCGAGTGCTGTAGAGGCATCCAATGCATCAGCATCTGCGTGTACTTGTTTTATAATATGACTGTATGCTTTGAGGTGATCAGTGAGCATAACGATGAAATCAGCTTTATTTGCAATGTTTTATTTGCAATGTTATAAAAGAATTTCTCCTGATACGTGCACGGCCGGCGGGCTGGCGTCACTACTGTGGTGGCAGCGGGCAGTCGATCTGATTTGTGGTGCTGGTGTTCGTGATCCTTAGTTGAAAACCCAGGATACCCATCGAATACAATAATATACTCGCCGAAATGATGTTTGGGATATGACGAGTACTGCTTCAAGATTCCTTGACCCAGAGCTTCATCTATTCCGGATCCTCGCATTGTATGAACGACACTAACGATTGCGCGCATTAATGTATGGAATCCACAAAGTCTAATTACAAACTTGCTAAGTTTTTTGGTGACAGCAACCTCAACAGCTTTTATGAAGTTGCAGTTCCTTCACTTGGTCTTCTATGTAAGATAGTGTGGAGTATATGCAGGTTTCATTACTAGGGTTCAGCTCTGTAATTGAAAGTATCAACACTTCATCGGTGCTAATGCCCGCCTTGGTCATTTTGATAGACACATCGCATGCATCCAAACTGATTTGTCCAATTTGCGTTAGGAGACAGACATCTGTATTGCAATTATTTTGGCAGAACTCCAGAGCACCTTGGAATTTTACACCACAGGTGGGATCGTGAATGGAAAGCGCATTTCAGAAATTAGGTTAAATTTGAATATTGACAAGGCGGGGATGCCTGATGTGATGTAGGGAATAATTGATATGCCCTTATCGAAAATAAGATCGGAAATCTTGACCCTTGCCATACGCTTTACACACTGGTCGGTAATTTGCTGTCGACTTCGTCGTGGATACCAAGCAACCATGCCCATACCGTGAAAGGTTCCAGTCCCATCCAAGGTGCATATGTTCGAATCTGCATTATCTGCAGTATGTTGTCCTAATCTGCATTATCTGCAGTATGTTGTCCTAATACCGGAAATGGTGGTGGAGACAATGATTGCAAGGTGTGCTGTTGAAGAATATACTGCTTGAACAGCTGTATTTCATTGTGGGTGAACCCTACGAGGAAAGATCTTCTGTAAGCCACTTTGATCCAAAGACATGATGTTGCTCTATACCAAGACCGAATAACAATGGTTGAAATTACAGAGTTTGGACGCACTATTTGTGTGATAGCTTGCCCAGTTCTATCACATTTAGGTCATCCTTGATCAGTGTATCAGGGAATACACGTAAAGTCGGAGTCAAGAATCCAAGGCATTCTTCTGAATTTTTAATCTCGTTTGTTCCTGGATACACATCTGTATTGTAATTTCTCTCTCGTATTTCTTCCAGAACAAGCTTCGCAGCAGCGATCATAAATCTTTCTGACTATTTCTTGCTGCCCTCTGTCCTGCCGTTTTACCACTCATCACTGACTATATAAGATCCCACATTTTAAAAAGCAAACCACATCTTCTCTAGCAGTGCCACCTACATGGGCAAAAAAGACATGATCACAACAATGGTCCTCTAGATTCGTTCGGATATATTTTTCACCCTAAATATCCTCTCTATTTGTAAGATAGACATTTGTGCATGTAGATCACTTAGCATATATACCTCAGCATCACCATCGTTCTCCAGCCAGTGACACAGGGCCTGACACCGTAGACTCATGCCATCAGCCACATGTCGGTGTGGTTTATCTGACCCAAAGGTAGAGCTTGTGAACGTTTTATAGCAACTATTATGATATCGGACTTCTGCTGCAACCAGGTCTAAACAATCATTCATCCATACCCGGGCGTCATCGGCAAGTTCTCCTAATATATCGCAATGCTTCAGCAAACTGTAATATGTTTTTACTGTTTTTACTTCAATGACAGGTTCTCGGTTGCGATGCTTATAAACAAAACATTGTGTTTTGAAGTCGAATTGTGGCAGGCTAAACCTCAACTTCTTAGTAGCTGGTTGCTTTACTTGACATTCTTCGCATATGTCAGAAGCTGCCCGTTTATCCCTTATTACGACCGTTTTTTTTATAGACAAAAGCATCTCCAACTGACGCATTTCTCAGATATGCATGCAGATGTCACCGCGAAGAAACTGACTTCCATTAGCATTGTGAGACCTTTCTGGAATGATTTCACATAATTTTCACCAAGTGGGATCAAACAGATTATGCAGTTAGTAGCGTACCCCCACTTTCCGCAACAGCATTCACGTAGCCCATGTTGTCTTCCATATTCTTAAAGATCTTAAACCCATTTAATGATAGGTCAAATTCAATCTGACCGGTTCACTTTCTTTCACCAGAATAATAAATTTCATATTTGCAAGCATTTGAAAAACACACAATGACTTTGTCAGTTTTAGTTTACTTATACTAATCATTTATAAAATCACCCCCAGACCATCCAGTGTCTACACATAAATAATGTCAGGAATATTTATAGCAACTGTCGTCTGCTGGTATAATTACGAACACGAACTTTTGTTGGGGATAATTAAAGTGAAAAAAATGTGTAATAGTCTTAGCTGAAATCATCCAGAACAAATCACTTTGACAAAAAAGTCATAGACTTTGGAGGTGGAAGTAGATCAAGGACAAATGGACGCCATTTCAGATTTTGTCATGATGAAGTCATCACATCAAAATGATATTATGATGTCAATTAATAATTATTAAAGAAAATTCTGGCAATTTTCCTTGACCCAGTGCCATCACATGTGCCGAAAACACAAATTTTACAGACGTATCCCTTAATTTCAATGAGCAAATAAAGCGAACATTTTAAAGCGCTAAAAGAAACAGGACCAGACTTTGGGATTTTTTTCATAGATACTCTGGTATCCTGGTTGAGAAAAACCAAGAATAATTTCTCCTTTACTTTTCCCCCGCAAATATCCATTTCAAGAGTTATACAACAAGTCTATAGATCAGCGGAACGATAACATTCCAGTGAGGCCAGGCTGACATTCCTGCATACATCCCTATTTCATACCACGGTGCCATCCATGGTATTTGTTAATCCTGTGTGGCGTGAATACATCCTGTCCACTAATATAGATTACTTTATAAGACGTAAATTCGGTTCAACTGCTAGGTTGGCCGAATGCTGGTTTAGTAGCATATGCAATGTTATAGAAGATGAAATCCATTTTCTCTTCCACTGTCAGAAATATGTGAGAGAAAGACACCGATATAGACCTCATTATTATATAAGGGGGAATACATTTGAAAAAACCAAAGGTATATTCGCAATATGTAATAGACCGATACTAAGCAGGATGTGTAAATACTTACGATTTTCAAAACAAAAAGCAACAGAACAACATCAACAACAACAATAACAACAACAACAACAACAACAACATCAACATCATCAACAAGAACAACAACAACAATAAATTTGTTATCAACGACAACAACAAAAACAACAACAACAACACCAACAACAACAACTGCTACTGCTACAGCTACTGCTGCTGCTATTGCTATTGCTGCTGCTGCTGCTGCTATTGCTACTGCTACTGCTACTCCTTAAGCGGCGGCATCAACATCATCATAATCATGATAATAATAATAATAATAATAATAATAATAATAATACTAATAATAATTTCAGTACTCTCATGTATACAGATCTCTACCGTCACATGTTTATTGATTTATGTACCCTCATATTCCGTTTAATAACGGATTGAGTGAAATAAAGAAAACTGAAACTGAGGTCGGTTTAAGCCGGCGTTTGACTGCCTGGTTAGATGTGAGTATTACAATCTCTAGCCGATCTATATCTCACCAGAGAACGACTTATCTTTAAAATACCTAAGTGAAAATGTAAAGACGGAGGGTGACCAAGATTTTATACGGTTTAATATAAACCTAAGAGAAATGATATAAAACAACCTTCTACTTAGAGAAGTTTTCGCTGAAGCGAGAGGAAATGCCTCGCGAGGGCCGCAGTCATTATAAGATCATCCAAAGTTGATTTGGCCTAACGAAGTGTATTGGGCTGTGCTTGCGTGTATATTTATGCGTGTGTAGATGGTTTACATGGTAAAATATACTTTGTAATAAATAATTATTCGTTGGAGCAATCGTAGTCGGAGGTCTTCCACCAGTTCTTAAAGGTGCATATTCACATCAGAATGCTTGAAAATTAAAAAATTTAAATTGTATGCTTTTATAGGGTTAAGTTTATGTACCTATGTGTAATGAAACGAAACAAATCTTAGCATAAGACGATTTCATTCCGTATAAATTAATATAATTTTTTTAAGTTGCGAAATTGAAATAGAGGCACAAGCCTCTATTTCAATTTCGCAACTTAAAAACTTATATTACTTCATACGGGATGAAATCATCTTATGCTGAGATTTATTTCGTTTCAATCACATATAGGCTCACAGTTTAAGCCTCTAAAAGTATATACTTTAAACAATTTTATTTTCAGTAATTTTGCTGTGAATATGCACCTCTACTTTTTCATTTTCTTCCACATCTCTTTTTCAAATTTTACTGTTTTAAATTTAATAGCTGGATACGGTTGTATAAGGTCCAACTCTGTTTTTGAGCATTCATATGGACGCCCTAAATTCATAGTCGGCAATTAAATGTTGTAATTAACTGAATATATCTTTAAATGAAATGCGTTTTTAACGTCTGGCCACCTTTTTTTTTTAGCTGTTCGTGCTTTTCGTCGCTTACTTCTTCTAATCACAGCTCCTGACATATTAGTAAGTGAAGATTCTTTTTTCATCGTCTCCCATGTCTTTTATATCTAGATGCTATCTGCCGGTACTTAGGGGTCGTTCTAGGAATTAGGATTAATAAAATTGAAAAAAATTATGAAAAACCGGTGGTGGAGTAACTCTGGCAACAATGGGATGATGACGTCACAGGGCAGGCGAGTGGCAGGGACCGAAAATGATGATACAGTTCGACAACACGGTGATGTCCAACTCAGCATTTAAAAGTAGATGAGGACTAATTAAAGACCCCATTTATATGCGCATATCTTGTCCTCTTGTAATAATAATAATAATAATAATAATAATAATAATAATAATAATATTAATAATATTAATAATAATAATAATAATAATAATAATAATAATAATAATAATAATAATAATAAAATGGTGACAATAATAATTAATTATAAATTAACTGTACAAAATGGTGTACATACTTGTGAAATATGTATACCACCCATGAAATAATCAGTCTGACACAATGTTTGAAAATCGTGTCCCTTCATACAATATACCATAGACTAGCAATGCGACCGTAATAGATTTGTAATGAGAATATAAAGTATCATTTAGTACATAAAAGATGGATCAATTTTCAGCTAAGCACCAACCATTTTGACCTAAGCTCCCCCCATTTTGACCTAAGCTCCCCCATTTTCACCTAAGCTCTGCCCACCTTTTACATGTGTTAGAATCAAGCTATATACTTTGGAATCTGAATACCCAGAATATCAATTGCAAGATAATTATATAGATAAGCTGATGAGTATCAGTCAAATTTGTTTGAAAAATACTCACCGGAATGTTTATTAAAGGTGCACATGCACACCAGAATAACTGAATATAAAATTGTTAAAATTGTGTAGTTTAAAGGCGTAAATCATGTGCCTAGATGTAATGAAAAGAAATTAAATTTAACATATGGTTATTATAATTATTTAGATGCGAATTTGAACTATGGACTAGTGTCTCTAATTCAGGTTCGCAATTTAAAATACGTATGTTAATTAATATGAAATGAAATCATATGTTAAGATTTGTTTCGCTTCAGTACATCTAGGTATACAATTTAAGCCTATAAAGGTATGCAATTTTAATAATTTTATTTTCAAGCATTTTGGTGTGAATATGCACCTTTAAATGCCATGATATTCGTTCACTTAATACGACTTCTCAATACATCACTGTGTATTGTGACGTGATGTTATTTTTAAGCGTAAGAATTGAATCATAAATATTGTATGCATGCCCCTCTTGTGTCACGATATGGCTTGGGTGTAAATAAATAAATGAAAATGAAATGAGTATACATGTGATGCAATCGTGTGTGATGTCCGATATTTGAGTGACAGATCGGATCCCCCATTGTTATTTCTGTTGCTGTTTTATTTTCTGAATGGTTCTACGGATGATAACAGTCCTATTAAATTATTATTATTATTATTATTATTATCAAATATCATAGTTTAACACTTTGAAGCTGAAAGGACAAATTCGAAAAATAATTTACAATTTACTAAATATTCTGGTGAATGTATATTGGTGAATGGCTCTTTCCGATTTAGCTATGCCATGCCTATCTCTAGCTAAGCTCCACCCACGCCTCACCTGTGTTGGGATTGATCGATCTCTGAACTCTCTGAAAATCGATTTCCAGAAAACTATACAGGTAAGCTATTGAATATTTTGGAGTTTCAAAATGTTCAACAGCGTGTTTATTAAAAAATAAAAACACAATTCGTACAATAACGCATATTCCGTCTTCAATTATGCGTTCGTGGCGTACTTATCTACGTCATTCATGACATCATTGATTATGATGTCATCCTACATGTCGCGTAAATGAATATGACGTCATATGCTGGATGGTAAGAGTGGAAATGTCTATTAGTTTCAACATATTCAACAGCGTACATGTACACATACCACGAAAGCTCGATTCTAGTAATGTATGGATCAAAAGTGTTAACGCCGTTTTAATTCACGTTTCCAGGCTATCTATCTACCAATCTGACGTCATATGACGTCATGATCGGCCGAGCGGCGTGTAGCATGGCGTCATGATCATTGCGACATAAATGATTCTAGATGGCCCGTCTTTAACTCTTAGTAGCTCTACACGTTGTGTGAATTGCACGTCTACTATTTAATAATCATGCGTTTGAATAATTTAACACTTAGTTAGTTGACTGGCCGCTGTTGCTGCCTATTACAGCGCCCAGTTAAATTTGTTTAAATATATGTAACAGCTTACCTGTATAGTTTTCTGGAAATTGATAGTCATAGAGTTCAGAGATCGATCGATCCCGACACGGACGAGGTCTGGGTGGAGCTTAGCTAGAGGTGGGCTGGGCATAGCGAAAACTGGAATGGTCCATCGCATTCATATATGTGCATACCATGTGGGTGAAATTGAGCTAAAAGTGGATCCATCATTTACAATACTTCTATCCAATAATTCATATTAACTTGTTTCAGCGCTAATCTCAGCCCACACTCACGAGAACACGTTTTCGCTTATACGAGGTCTCTCAGACGACGAAGCCTTTCCTGGCCATACTTCGTGTGACTACAGAACAGTTTCAGAAACGTCATCCGTAGTTCCCATGATTTCCAAGTGTACAATATTGGGTTGAATAAACTATTGGTCAAAAGCAGGTACAGCATGCTGTTTAAATAATAATAATAATACTAATAATAATAATAATAATAATAATAATAATATCTAGATTTATCGTATACACAAGCCTTCTAGCCCATTCCATACTTTTCGATATGAGCACACATGCCATATTCAACGGAGTATTTTTATTGGCTTTTAGGTGCGCAACTCATTTAAATCGACCAATTAAAACATCGATTGATGTGAGCGTGACGCGTAGAGATTACTACGCGGTACTGTTTTACTCCGATTTGTTTACTACGATTTGTCATTCATGAAACGTCATCGCAACATGTCATCGTTTGACAGTTTATCAGTCGGCAGCGAAGTAACGATTGATGGCCCTGGCTATAATTTTCAATGACCAGTTAAAATACTATTTAACGGCTGACATCGCCAGATTTTGTGTTTGTCACTATATTTTGCTGGGCATTCAGCATCTGTTATCAAGTAGTGGTGCGTCACAGCACAGCGGCGGTATCGATTTCACGAAAATCAACAATGAGAAATCAGATAAAAGTCACATCAGGTCACATCAGCAACTATTGGCAAATATTTCAAAATTACAGTTTACATGATAAATAAAATCTCAAACTCGGTCACTTTTCATATCACTATTATGAACCTCATTGAAAATTATCAATTTTGCACTCGCTAAAGCTCGTGCAAATTGATAATTTAATACTCGGTCCATAATAGTGATATGAAAAGTGACCTAGTTCCAGATTCTCTATCTAATCTCATCCTACACCACGTCCGTGTTGGGATCGATCGATCTCTGAACTCCCTGACTATCAATTTCCAGAAAACTATACATGTACGCTTTTGAATATTTTGAAATTAATTTGACTTAGGGGCTGTTTCTGCCTATATTCAACAGCATGTTTAGTAAATAGCAAAGACATGCAATTCATACAACGTGTCGGACTATTATGCGTTAAAGACGGGCGATATGGAATCATACATGATGTCATGATAATGACGTCAGCATGCGCGTCACATGGTTAATTATGACGTCATATAACGTCAGCAACAGTAAATGGGATAATGACTGATTGACCATTCAGCGCTTAAATTGTGAAGAGATAAATGAATATTCTAGCTTAGTAAAACAGTCAATGAATAAAACCTACCATTCAGCAGATAAGGGTTAATAAATCAAATCAAATTATTCACCACTCTATGAGTTAGGACACTGGAACAGCCTTCAGTCCAATGGTTTTCAAAAATAGTCAGCAGATATCTTTACCATTTACAATAACAGTCAGCAGATAGTAAATTGCAATTACAGTTCTCGTCTATTCATAAAAGCTACATAGCCTGGCTAAATTTAGGACTATTTTCTACTTTGTGATCGAACGATCCATGCACTTCCTGAATCTAAATTTCCAGAAAACAATTCTGGTAAGCCTTTGAATATTTTGAAAATAATTTGACTGGGCGTTGTCGCTTCCTATGCATGCTTATTAAATGGTAAAGAGATGCGATTCATACAACCTGATGCCTTGTTAAGCGTTTAAAATGGACTAAATCGAGCCATTCATGAATTATTGATTATGAAGTCATCCTACACATCATCTAATTGATTATCACGTCATATGCCTGATGAATAAACTGGAATACTCCATTAGTGACAAGTAATTAGATAAATCCATAAATTGCTTAATGAGTTAAACTATACATCATTTAGCTCGCAACTCATGTAGATCTACGAAAAACCAAACGGTAGGCGTGTAACGCGAAATCTGGTATCAACTGAGTGCATGGTTATCCACTTACCGCTTACGCCAAACCCGTTTGCTAAATTAATACCGTTTACCATCATAACACTCGTTCTTGGGCCAGTACTAGCGGCCAAGGACCGACCTACCCATTGGCCAATTAGCCAAATGCTAGTAAAATGGAGATATGGTTAATGAAAAGGAGGATTGGGTATATATTTGGCTAATGATTAAACTCATATTTTACATAATTTCTAAGTAGAGAATCATCAAAATTAACATTGAAGAACATTTTAAGATACGTATTTATGTAACTAGTACTTATATTATGTTTTCTTATGACAAAGTAAACGCTGAAATCCTCATATCTCGGATCAAAAGCACCACTATAGACCAACTGTTGAATATTTTGAAATTGATTTGACTGGAAGCTGTTGCTGCCTTAGGCAAATTAGTTTCAACATATTCAACACAATCTTGTATGTAGCATTGAAAATGTTACCTGGTGGCGATGGATTGTGGACACTGGAAAACATTGGCTAAAATAGGTAGGATCTGGCTAAGAAAAACGGTAATTGGTTAATCTATTGGCTAATAATTTGTGAAAGCTAGGTCTGTTTCTGCTAGACCAATGAGGGCCAGACGATGACAAAGGCCAACCGCAAAGTAGAATCCATGTATTGGCCACTGCACCACACGGCCTAGTTAGTATGCAACTCCATTTCTTCTGTTTTGTATAGTGGGTTTAGCCCCATTTCATTTGTTTGACGATGACGTATTTAAAGTTTAAACCACGTATTCTGGTTGGCTATGTCTTTGAACATAACCCTAATTAATTGAACTTATCCACTTTTTCAGATTCGGCTTCAGACATCAGAGAGTTTTTAATTTATTGTTCCATTAAAAATAACAGATTTTGACGACGATGGTGCGATTTAACAGTATGCCTATAAAATAAGGATCGGCCCCGTTTTATTCCTAGGTACAGGTCCAGCTCTTTTATTCAGACGCTAATAATTTTCGTTAATAATCTCGCAGGTGGATCCTGAGGATGGTGCATGGGAGATGTTTCTGCCCCCGCCCGCACCCACCCACTATGATATGAACAGATACATTCTCTGCCAGCTAATTAATACATTTCATAGTGATTTAATGGAACAAATGCGCAATAGCTCAATATCAACTTCTAGTCACGCTCCGCCCATTGCTAGCTATACACACCCATTTCTAGCCATATATGTCCATTTCTAGCCACCATGCCCATTTCTAGCGTTACATGCCAATTTCTAGCCATTTACGCCCATTTCTAGGCATACAGTCCCATTTATAGCTATACACGCGCATTTATAGATATACACTACCATTTATAGATATACACGCCCATTTATAGCTATACACGCCCACTTATAGCTATACACATCCATTTATAGATATACACGACCATTTCTAGCCATACACGCCCATTTCTAGCTATACACGACCATTTCTAGTTATGCATGCCCATTTCTAGCTATACACGACCATTTATAGATAAACATTCTCATTTCTAGCTATACACGACCGTTTCTAGATATACATTCCCATTTTCTAACTATACACGACCGTTTCTAGATATACATTCCCATTTCTAGTTATACACCCCCAATTCTAGCTATACACGCCCGTTTCTAGCTATACACGCCCATTTCTAGCTATACACGCCCATTTCTAGCTAAGCTCCGACAAGATGATATGCGTGCTTGATTCGATTTAACACTTTGAATCATGAATTCGCAGAATCCCATTTTCAACGTAAATCGACAGGTAAGACATTGAATATCTTGACACTAATTTGGCTGCGAGATGCCATATGTATCCATCCCATCAGCATCCCCACTATGCGGTCAAATTAATTTCAAAATAGTTACCACAATAATTATTGAATAGGAAGTGCATCGACGAGATGCAATTCATACGCTTTCCTGACAGACCCTTATAGCTGTCGTAGTAAACCTATGGTATTGTGATTGTGACGTCAGATAACGAGTGACGTATTTGAAGACGACTTCAGTTGCTTGAATGAAAGATCGGATCCCTCCATTCGCATTATGGTGCGCTAAATATTGTAAGACATTTAAAGGATAACTAACCTCATCTCATGATCTCTATACAGATGATCTAATAAGCCACTCATAAAATATGCGTGGCAGTTTAAGCATTTTACCATCACGTCAAAGAAAGATATTCAGGCATTAATAGCTAAATGTTGCTACAGTTCTACAGCTTATGATGGCTGTCATGATTTACTTTTCAACCAATCAGAAAACACCTAGCGTGCTTGCCTCAGTATATGGGCTCACGTATAAAGGTGCCACCTATAACTTGGCAATGCGATATAAAAGCAACGACCCAGTTAAGCTGCTGAATATTTTAAAACTAATTTGACTGGAAGTTGTCGCTGCCTTAGGCAGCGACAATTTCCAATCAAATTAATTTTAAAATATTCAACACAATGATTATTACATAGTAAAGAATGTAATGCATTGGCACTCACATGGCATCACACGCTGTCGCCAGAGGAGACAAAATGGTGGCGATCGCTGTTCAACATTTACTCGAGATAACATTTACAAAACAGATACTTATGGTACAGATACGGGAATGTGACAGAATATAACTGATGTGGAATCTATAAGCCCTAATCTATCAGTGCAATACAACATTCGAGATGAGATTAGCATCCCTTTAAGCTTTATATGTTATTTTCTCACCTTCTCCTCATTACAGGAACCGCACCCACCATTGACCGATGAGAAATATAGTAGCTGAATTCAGACATTAGAGGCAGGTAACAGAATAGAAATAAACCCAGCACCGACGTCACCGTTTTGAGATATCGTAGGTGAAGCTATGGACGCCGAACTGCCGCAGAAGAACCATTGCTTCCCTGTTGGGCCCCGTGATCTGCGCCAATCCCGATAGATTCGTGCGCCATTGACCTTTCCAGCGTAATCTTCCGGAGCTGTACCCGTACATGGTAAATAATGATCGTGTAGTTGACTATGAGAAATACCAACATAATAAAGAAAATGGTAACTGGAATAATTAATACCTCTTCGTAGTCTGCCAAGATCCTAAACCTGCACTCAATGACGTTCCATAGAGCACGTGTGTATGCCATAAATGAAGCAGCAGCACTAGATACCCATAGAATCACAGATCCAATGATAGCTCGACGTTTAGTAACAAGATTAATGTATTTATATGGCAAAGCAATAGACAGACATCGATCTAATGCCAAGAAGGCTACATTTCCAAGAGATACAATCACAGCCCAAAACAATAGTCCAAAGCGCAGCAAACAAGTACCTGTTGCATTTAAGAGGTTATAGAACTTCAAGAACACATTAAATATGTAGACCAATCCGAGTGTGCCATCACTCAGTGCCATACTGGTAAACAAAACTCGTAAAGCTTCGTGTTTTAGTTCAGTCTTCCAAATAACAATCAGAGTTATAGTATTACATGTTAGAATTAATATACCGACTGCTACTTGGAACCATGCAACAATAATGTCAAAAGTTGTACGCGCTGTCTCAATTAGATCTATTGTGGATGAATTACTGGTAACCTCGCTAAGATTTTGGCGTATTTCCATCACGTATGTGATTAAAAGTACAATATCAAGGTTTCCTTATATTTTGTCCTGTATGTGTGTTATACACTTCCAAGAATGTTAGCATTTCAATGTTAAAGAAAGCGTATATGCGAACTGGCAAACATTCGCAATACCATCACCTTCCTACATCCTCAATATTCGTAGTGGACCTGGTACTGGAGAAATCCAGTTTAGTGACCAATCATATGACGTCATAATCAACCACGCCACACGTAGGCTGACGTCATAATCACTTACGTCATGAATTTCCATAAGTAAGTCATTCTTAAACAGGTAATAGTCCGTCAAGTTGCACGAAATGCATGCCTTTACTATTTAATAAACATTCGGTTGACTAGTTTGAAACTACATGTAATTTAACTCGGCGCGTTTCCTGACACAGGCAGCAACAGTGCCTAGCCAAATTAGTTTCTTTTCTATTCAACAGCTTATCTGTATAGTTTTTTAGCATCAGCTCATCCAGGTTGCGCCTCGTAGAGAAGGAACACGGGCTACGAATCGTCCCGACGTATTCGCTGGTTTGGTTTCCTGTTGATTGTAGGTGGGAGTCAGAGGCTCCGATGAGTACAAAAGTCGATTGGCGGAACGATAACGTTCCAGTGAGGCGTGCAAGCATTCCTGCGTGCATCATGGTTCCATACCACCATCCCATACGCACTATTAGTGAGTCCCATATGCCGAGTATACACGATGTCTCTGGTTTATACTGGGTTTATAAAGTCGTAGTTCGGCGCAATCAATGGTGCTGCCGAATGCTAATTTAAGTCGTTTTAGGCTAACGTTAGACTCGCTGGTTTAGTGAGCGTTTCAAGTCCTTGCCGATTGAGATCTCTCCTGAGATTACTTATCTTAAAATAGCTAATGAATGAATAAAGATCGAGGGTCACCAATAACTCCTAAGGCGTAATATAGGCTGTATATACAACGTACACAATGGACTTTTCCGGTTTTAGCTATGCCCCGCCCATCTCCAGCTAAGCTCCGCCCACACCTCGCTCGCGTTGCGATCGATCGATCTCTGAACACCCTGACTATCAATTTCCAAAAACTACACAGGTAAGCTGTTGAATATTTTGAAATTAATTTGACTGGGTGCTGTTGCTGCCTTAGGCAGCAACAGTACCAAGTCAAATTCGTTTCAAAATATTCAACATCATGTGTATTAAATAGCAAAGACTTACAAAGTCATACAATTCATATAACGTGTCGCACTGTTTGAGGTTTTATATGGAACTCTTTGTGACGTAACGGTTGTGGCGTCGTCATACACGCGCTGAGCTTATTATGACGTCATACGAAGTCATATGATGGATGGATACTCTGGAAAGGTGAATTAACCCTTCCTATTCAAGAATGATTTAGTCAAAGCGAGAGGATATGCCTCGCGCGGGCCTGTGTCAGTATAAGTCCGTCCATCCGATGTTGGGTAAAACAAAAAGTGTATTGGGAAGTGTTTGTGTGTATTTTATACGTGCGGTTTACGCTGATTTATGAGATCTATACGGCTGGTCAGTTTCTGCAGATACTGGTCAGGTCGAATCACTAAGCTAATTAAGCTAGGTGGGTGCTGCTGTAGTTAATGGTCCTTCAAGAGGAGCCGAACCGACTATTTTTTTAAACACAGATGTTTAATGCCACAGAGTCCTAGCACCCTAGCCCATCGTTTAAACAGTGTTCGTCCGCTTGCTAAGGATAGCTCTGGCCTCCCATAGGACTCGACTGGTGAGCAGGCCCAACAAACAGACTGCACGTTACAAGCTTACCAGGGCACCCGGTACTGGAGTCGAAAAGCAACTCATAACCGAGGGTCTGATGCAACTCCAACTGATACAAGAGAAGGACAAAGCAATACAAAAGCGTTAGAAGCACCATAATCTATTTATGGCTTGGCCGAAGAAATTGTTGAAGAAGCTTTTGACAGGCCGTTTCTTAGAAAACGTGGAGGGTCAACTCGACCCTTTTAAGTCAACACAGAGTCGGTCTGGCTAGCGTGTCTAACTAGCCGCTTATATGACAGTAACCGGCTCGCTTTTTCGACAGAGTTCTAACGCAAATAGCTGAGCTAATACCTATGTTAGATTGCACCGAACTTGTCTCGTGTTTGGCACAAGAAGGGTTCCTAGTGTGCAGTCTTGATATCAAGAATTGTTAATGATAATGTTAATGTTCTATTGTTGGTGTGTTATTTTAGCCGGCGTATGTGAAGTACAGGTTGTTGCTGACGAGAGAGAGAGAGAGAGAGAGAGAGAGAGAGAGAGAGAGAGAGAGAGAGAGAGAGAGTATATGGCCAAATACGCGTTGCCTGCCCGAAGTAAATATTACGCCTAGCTATCGTGTGTACGTTTCTGTTCAACACATGCATTTCAAACAAATGCACAAATCTGTCAACGAAACATACACACCGTTTGCTAAGTATTCATTCTTGGCGAGAACGCATATATAAGCCCATGCTCACTTTACCTAAAGAGTAATATATTAATTGTACGTGTATGGATAATAATTCGACAATGTTCTTGGTGACTTAGAAACCAACAACTTACAATCAAATTGCTATTCAAATCCGTAGAAAATGTTAACTGAAATGTATGATGATTATTTTAGAATACATAGACTGAAAGCTGTTGCAACAACACTTTTCAATAAAATGTGTATCAAATATATAGCAGGTAGTACTTGCATTACATACTAATTATTTTGACAACAACTTGACTGAATCTTGGTGCTGTCATTGATAGCAACATCTTTCACGCACATTACTGTCAATGTATATAAAAGCTTTCTCCTATTTTCTCATTGACATTCACACACCTTCTCTGAATATCATTGAAACACTCCCGAATGTACTGCGGTGAATATATTTTTTTGTTTTTCTTTCTTCTCTTTTTTATCAGCGAGAGGCGGAGTCGAACCGCACTGGCAAAACCACTGTAGAGCCAGCCGCAGGTAAAGCAGAAGGTTTAGAAGTTAGATAAAAGTATAGGAGCAAGAGACATTTAAAAGAATAAAAAAGTGGACAGACAGACCTGCGCCTTGCCTCCGGCAACGATCGCCGCTGGCACATTTTCAACTCAGTCCTTAAGTGCTGATCTATAATTTCTTATTGACCCTCAGCACACTGACATCATTAAGAAGCAATACATAAAACAAAATATATATATACACATACATACATAGTGCCAGTGTTCCGTTCTACAGATATTTTAAGTGTTATTGTGGTAACAGCATTAACACCCATCCAAGCCAGTCCGAAAAGAACACCATTAACTGATGATAACACAGGAATGTCAGTGTGCGAAGGGTCAGCCTTACACATTCACATAGATCCATGAATGCATACAATGCTATTTAAAGTGAATTCTTTGAAATTTTTGTTTTCCTCATCAAAAAAATACAATTGCAGAGCAATAATAGTTTTTAAGAACTATCCCTCGAATGACTGACTCAACTATTCACCCTTTAACCCTTGAACCAGCCAAAAAGGCTTCTTCATTGAGTTTAGAAAACATCTGTTTACAAAGAGAAAATTTCTTGAAGGCTATCACTGTCATGACTGACAAGTCAGTCATCTCAATGACCAACCATTCAAAAGAAAAACTTCATTCACTCTAAGTACATATTTCTTACGAAAATCACATTTCCTGAATAAATTCCAGAGTCAAAGGGTTAAGTCAGTCACCCAAGTGGCAAACAAGCTCCTCTGGCCTGCAATTGAACACCTGAGAGCATTGTATATATATATATATATATATATATATATATATATATATATATATATATATATATATATATATATATATATATATATATATATATATATATATATATATATATATATATATATATATACATATATATACACATACATACACATACATATGCATACATATCGGTACACCTGAGAGCATTGTATATATATACATATATATACACATACATACACATACATATGCATACATATCGGTATTCCATGCTTAGTAAAAATTGAATTAACGTAGCAAACAACACTTAAGGGCTTTCAAACATACCCGAGTAC
The DNA here is from genome assembly GCA_034401795.1 of Chaetoderma sp. LZ-2023a. Taxonomy (NCBI): domain Eukaryota; kingdom Metazoa; phylum Mollusca; class Caudofoveata; order Chaetodermatida; family Chaetodermatidae; genus Chaetoderma; species Chaetoderma sp. LZ-2023a. The sequence continues at coordinate 22,176,131 of CM067361.1, read as the reverse complement.
ATTCATGACAAGACTGTAGGCAAAAGCCTCCAGCCCCCCTGACGCGCACCTTTTTATTTTCCTTTAAGTCCAAAACAATTACAATCAATATTCATAACGACTCCATTTCTCTCTAAATTACGTATACATAGATTTCAACAGTAACAATATAAACCCTGTCACCCCCCCCCCATCCCTGTCCGAGTGATCCATCATTACATTAAGAGGAGAAAAAATAAAATAAAACTGACAAAAAATAAATAGAAACAATATTAATCTTATAGTATATAATTTACAGCAAATGAATAAGTTTATCTAATAAACTATAGCATTCCTCATTCAATTTCAATCTTACTTTACCCACTACCTTAATCTGAAATTTTAATTCATTTTTTAAATGCATCAAGTTAATATTCTTTTCTGTAATATGGCATTTGTAAATATAAAATGTTGACAACAATAGTAAATAATTTATATCTGGAAACTTGGATATTGGACAAAAAATCACTGTTTCTTCCATCTCATTATGACTTACATCAAATGTAGATACAATTTGTTTAATTTTATTAAACCATATATGCCAAAATTGATATATTTCTAGACAACCAAAAACATAATGGACAATATCATCTACTGTATTTGGACACTTGCTACAAAATGGGTCTGCAGAGATGTTTAATTTATATAAAAACTTTTTGCAGGGCAGTATATGGTGCAATAATTTAAATTGAAACTGTTTTACTTTATATTCTAGTGGAAGCTTATGGAATAACGCCCATATATTAAATTTCAATGGTGCAGAATATGCATAATTGAACTTTAAGACTGGGTTTCTCATATCCTTTATCATTATTTCATTATAAAACATTTTACTTTGCCAAACACCACCGTGTAAGTCTATTCCTCTAAAGTGAGGTGCACGAGTTAAATTTAGACATGGTCTGGGTAAGAACTTATTAAAAAGATTGCATCCTACTGCCCTGTAGCAAGCCTTTTTCAAGCGCTCGTGGATGTTATAAGAGAAGTAGCATTTAACATATAATTTCCTATACATCTTTAAATATGGCATAAAGGAGCCATTTCTCTCAAAGAAATCCATAATATAGATAAATCTAGCCTCTAAAAGATCATCCATAAAGACAGATTTGTTATTTATTTGAACTTTCTTATTATTCCAAACTATCTGTTCAAAAATGTCTAGTTGGGGAGTATTTGTAGAGCAAAAATTTGACCAGATTTTTAAAATCTCTTCATAAAACGAAGGTATAATGATAGGTACCTTTTTAATAGAAAACTGACAATGAAGCAAAAAGGCAAGACCGCCAATCTTCTTAAAAATCATGTTAGGTATAACTTTCCATGGACTGACTACAGGAGAGAAATATCGTGTAAGCCAAACTAATTTCAATGAATAATTCATATATTCTAAATTCATAGAATTTATTCCACCATTTTTTATGGGGGCATTGAGTTGAGTTCTTTTGATTTTCTCACATTTTTGGCTCCAAATAAATTTATGGAATAGCCTTTCAAAATCTTTAATTACAACTTTAGATGTGGGTAACATACTTAGCAGATAAACAAGTCGGGATGTTCCTTCAGCCTTAATCAAAAGAGATCGCCCAAAAATTGTAAGTCCTCTTTGGCTCGATATATTGAGTCTGGTCTTAACCTTTTTCCTAACATCCTGGAAATTATTTTCGTTTAACAGTATACCTAAATAGTTATAAGCTGTAACTACTTTTAAACCGTAGGGCAAATTATGAATATCTGCATTTCCAATTGGTATAATAGCACATTTTTCAAAATTCAGTTTTAGACCTGATATGTTTGATTGTTCATGATCAAAGTCTGAAGCATTATTAATAGAAAGTTTATCCACAACAGTCAAAGTAGAGTCGTCAGCATAGTAACTGCCATAAATGTTAACATGATTAATCTTTAAAAAGTGTATATTAACATTTTGCCTATAAGTGTGATTCAGAACTTCAGTACACATAACAAATATATAAGGTGATAAAGGGCAACTCTGTCTGACCCCTCTTCCATTTCCAAACCAATTTGAAGAAACTTTGTTATTTAGAACCCAACTTTTGCTATTTGTATAAAAGAGTTGTAATGTATTTATAAAGTCATCATTGAAATTAAAAGCCCTCAAACATTCATACATAAAATTTTGCTCTATTGAGTCAAAAGCTTTTTCAAAATCAAGCATACACACATAACCATTGCTGTCATCTAATTCTAGAATATCCAATATTAATCTAATATTTTCACCAATATATCGATTTTTAATAAAACCTGTTTGTGAAGGATGAATAAGATCTGTCAAAACAGCCTTAATTCTATTTGTAATCACTTTTGCAAAAACATTATAGTCTGTGTTCAATAATGTAATAGGTCCGCAATTTTTACAGAATTTTATGTCCTTGTCTTTTTTTGGAATCACAGTAATGATACCTCTCTTTTGAGACTCTGATAATTCACCTTCTTCCAACGATTCATATAAGGCCAAAAAGTAATATTCACTAATATCATCCCAAAATTTTTTATAAAACTCTGCCGTCAGACCATCACTACCTGGCGCTTTATTATTCTGCATGGTGGATAAAGCTGTATGGAATTCTGTTCGCTCAAGTGAGGCATTTAGATTGGCCAGACCCTCAACCTTCAATTTAGGCAAAGAAGTAGAATTATAAATTCTATAGAAATCATCTACGTTAAATTTTGTTTTATATTCTAGCAGAGAAGAATAACATTTTTCAAGTTCGCCCAAAATTGCCTTATCATTTGTTATTAATTGATTTCCAGAATCATAAATTTCACTGATAACATTTTTAGACTGCTTTTGTCTTTCCAAATTAAAAAAATATTTAGTGCTTCTTTCTCCAGACTCAGTCCAATTAATACGAGATCTAATAATAGCACCCTCAGCCTTTTTATCATAAATAGATTCCAACTCATTTGTAGCAGCAATTAATGCGTTTTCAGATTGTTCATCATGATTATCAATTAAGTAATTTTCAAGTATATAAATCTCTTTAATTAACTTCTTTTCTTTTTCTTTGAATTTTTTTGACATGGCTTTACTAAATTCAATTGATATGTTTTTAATTGAATACTTTATCCAATCCCATTTCATTCTATCGTTTGATAAATCATTCATATCCGGAACATTTTCAAGAAAATCTTTAATTTTATCGATATATGATATTTGGGTCAAAAGATTGCTATTAAATTTCCAAAAATTAAAGTTAGGTACATAATTTTGAAGGAAATTTAGCTGAATTGTAACAATTTTGTGATCCGACTGAAGACTCAAATAAATTTCAGGATGAGTAATGTAATTTTGGATATGTCTCTCTACCAACCAGTAATCGATTCTTGGCTGTACTTCATTTGATTGTTTCCAAGTAAATTTTCTTGTATTTGCATTTCGAGTTCTCCAGATATCAATCAGATCGTATTTAACCATCAAGTCTCGTAAGGCAATAGAAACCATAGAATTAGACGAGTTTAACCTATCTTTAATAGGGCACAAACTGTATTAAAATCACCTGTCAATAAAATATTACCAATCTGGAAGGTTTGCAAAATAGTAGTACATTTCTTAAAGAATTCTTCACGTTCCGTCCTAAGGTTTGCTGCCGTGAATACTCCCTCCGTGCATGCTTACGCTTCTAGAACTGGAGGGCAAATGATTATTTGCACGTGCAAGCAGGTTTGATTTGTTTGAGAACTCCTGGCTTGTGCAGACAATAGACTAAACGAATATGGCGTCCAATAGTTACAAGGATTATGGAGTCAGGGCATTGCATGCTGTGTAGCATTGCACGCCGGGTAGCATTGCATGCTGGGTAAATTGAATAGGCATCTCATATCTCGTGCAAAAGTGTATATATTTAATGGAACACGAGAGCTTTAACATCACGCAACTATTTCGGCGCTATTCAAGATCGCGCTATTTTAGCGAGGACGCGAACTGTCACGCTAACTGACCATTTCTTGCGGGAAACATCGCTGAACAGCGAAACAACACCGGTACTACTCGCAGTGAATGACATTTGCAGAGAGTTACGAAGAAATACGGTATTTCGGGACATGTGAAAGCTGCCCTAGCAGCAGCAGCAGTAGTGGCGGCGGTTGTGTCGGCAGCAGCAGCAGCAGCAGCAGCAGCAGCAGCAGCAGCAGTAGCGGCAGCAGCAGCTGTAGTAGTAGTATCTAAAATATCAGAAGCAGAACTTGTGTAAGCTAGCACACTGGCTGCTTGCTGTATATTGATAAATGCTACTTTAATTTAATTTAAATGCCTTTATTTTAAAATTGTAATGCCTTAGGAGACGCTAATCTTGACGAATATCCTAACCTTGAGAATCAGTATATTTAAATATCAAATGAGCATTACGTCAATATTCTGGAGGTGATCCGATTTTCGGGTTCATTAGGTTGACAGTGTATGATACCTTACAATTAGCTTCCTGTTGTAAATGTTTATTGTAGGTGTATTTGTTCCAGGGTAATTTGCAAAAACTTACAATGAACTAAATTAGAATGTGAACCCAAAGCTCCATCTATGTAGTCATAGTTTGTATACTTTCGCTTTGTACGCTACACTACATAAAGGCTACTACGTCCGCCGGGCATTTAAGAATCGACTAACTGGTGGCGTCAATGAGTGACTTTTTGTTATTTATTGACGAGTCACCTCGACACTCGCCAATTGGCCCTACTACTATACGATGTGCTAGGTTAAACTACATATGATCTACTTAGCCTGCCGGTCATGAATCGGCTCAATGGCGTCAATTAGTAGCAGTAACTTGCTGCTAATTATTGATGAGTAGCTTTACCACTTGTAGGGTAACTATGCTCGCCGTTTGGGCGTACTACTACATGGTGTGCAAATAGTAATGGTTTGTTGAATTATTTTATGTTATCAGTTCTTATTTAACTGTGTTTTCTTTGTAGTTATGCCATGGTTGTGGTATATGATATTAGAGTATTTTAGCTTGCACTGTTTTGATATGGTATGTGAACCCTGATTGCAACGCAACTGTGCAATGGTAAACGCGAATGGCTGGAAGAATGAAGGGCCATTCCAAATGTAATTAAAGGCGCATATTCATACCGGACTATCTGAAAATACAATTGTTAAAATTGTATATATTTAGAGGCTCAAATCGTGTCACTAAATGTATTGTAACGACAAAAATATTAACACAATTATGATGACTTCAATCCGTATAAATAATTATTCTATTTTTAGGTGTGAGTTTGAATTAGTGAATCGTATGAGTCGGATCATTAGAGGGATTGCATTAATACTTCTATAGATATACGTAATGACATCGTGGTATGGTAAGATTTATTTCATGTTATTACATCTAGTCACACAATTTGAACCTCTAAAAATACACTTTTATGTTTTATTTCCAAGCATTCTGCTGCGAATGTGCACATTTAAACAAAGTTACAAATAATCTATGCAGCCAAACCTGTCTATAACGGACACACATGTGGGTTATGTAAACCTGGTCACTAAAAACACGTAGTACCGTAATACAACTAATTTCCAATAGTAGACCTAAATGGTTTTAAGACGACATGATGGCGATTCCTTAAGTCACTTGGTCTTAGGGCCACACATCTTAAAAGATAGCCATCATTTGGCGCAAGCGCAAGTGTCGATAATAGATAGGTTTAACTGTACAGTGGCCTATATTCCCCTCGCATTCTTAGCGCAATAGCAGGCGGGCGCGCGCATAGCGTGAACTTTGCTCAGAGTTTTACGCGTACAACGCCTCGCTAAACATGCGCGCTCTCAAGCTCCCTGCTAAGCACACGCAACGCAGACGTAATGTAATGTTTTAGGTATTCTTTATGAATAAGGCCCCTGGCCTATCGGATTATCGCACATGCGCGGTAGGCGATCATACGGACTCGTTATGATACACGCACTACGCATACACAAACGATGGTCGTATTAGGGAGGTGAAGACGAATGCGCTATTACAGGCTATTCTAACGCGGCTCTACGCAATCTGTACTACACCATTCTGGAAATTGAGATTCATGGACTGCAAGGATCGATCGATCCCAATATGTAGTCGTATTAGATTGTCAGCGATTGCATTGCACCTGAGTACTGGGACCTGGTTACAAATCTAAGAGCAGCGATAGTTATAAGCATCAGTGAACGTTAATTACACAACGAGATCCTCATGTCAATGGTAATGAACAACAGACTATTTTCATATATTAAATGTTAGTTTTAACTAAATTACAATGCACACGATAAATATTAGCAACACTCTTGGGACGGTGGTTATTCCTTGCCATATTCTCTTACGTGAGAGAACCTGTGAAAATACTGTCCTGTGTATAATCGAGGGATCCGATCTGTCACTCAAACGTATGACGTCATAATCAAAATGCACCACTCATTCGATGATGTCACAATCCAATGGATTCGGTCCAACGTTAGAGCCCGACAGTAACCCTCTAAATCGCATGTTCTGGTAAATTTAGAAGTTAATAAACATTCTGTTATATTCAATTAAACGCGTGCAAACGCTCATACAAATTTTGTCGAGCTTAGCTTGAAATAAGCGAGACTTAGCTAGAAATGGGCTATACGTGTCTAGCTATGGCTCTCTTTATGACTAGATTGTCTTACAGCGGTACTATGTATGCACATATCGTGATAATACACTGTCTACAACAGCTACTGCAGATGACTGCAGCTAACATAACTTAACATAGATCAGTTCATTTGCTTTGTTCATATGAATGGCCAGTTCGGTGATTAAATATAATTATGTATCCACAATTACAATCGCGTTGCTTTAAGAATACACATTTCTCAGCTAACGGACGTGCGATTGGATCAACAACCGTTTGTGCGGCAGCATCTACGTTGTAAGGTTTAAGAACAGCGGCGTGTTAATCGGGGCAATACTGAGGCTTTCTTATTCATCCCAGTGTTGTAATTGTCATCATCCCAGTGTTGTTATCCTTTGATGTATGCATAGGTCGCCTCATTAGCGATACAGATCGCTAATGACCAGGTATAATTACGAGAATCAACAGTTATCACGTCAACCAGATATCGGATTGCTAATAATTAACAATCGTATCCTGTTCAGGGATCGCAGAATCTACTGTTCAATGTATTCATTCTAGAAACATGCTGTATATTGTCCAATTAGTAGAGGGCTCCAATCTGTCATACGCATATCTGACGTCATAATCAAATTCAGCATCGCTATTTGCAGACAGCACGATCAGAATAATGTAGGCCTAAGTCAGTCGTGATGGTGGAAATAGTCTTAGCGACCCTGATAATGCAGCTCGGACACCTGAATTCCCAAATTCTTATATCACTGTAACCAGCACCAAATCAAACTAATTTCAAAATAGTCAACATAATATTTACTAAGTCATAAATTAATCGAAAACATAAAATTCATTCACGTTCGCCAGATAACGCAGCTTACGGGGCAGATGTCGGGCCGATACCGTGCCAATACTGAATGACCCGGCATCCGCCCACTAAGCTGCGTTATCTGGTGAACGTGATTGAATTTTATGGTTTCGGTTCATGTATGACTTTGTAAATATTATGTTGACTGTTTTGAAACTAGTTTGATTTGGTGCTGGTTAGCGTGATATACAAATTTGGGAATTCAGGTGTCCAATCAATTCATCCACCTGTATTATGTGGGCGGAGCCTCGCTATAAATGGGCGGGCATATATAGAAAATGTGTCCCTCTATTGGACTCGAGGCTGTTAGTTTGCAACGTATAATGTCACACTTTAAGCATTTATGAGGTGATGGATGCGCGTTTTAATTGGGCCACCCAAGTCACGCGGGTTTACATGATACTCGTCTAATTTAATTAAATATGTGGCTTATAAACACCACCACCAGCACACGCCTATTTTTAATACTCCATATATGGTCAATTAGGCTATACCAACTTGAAACCACGTGAATTTGAAGACCAAGTAAAAACGCATATCTCTTGCCACCACTTTCTGCGATATTTATCTAAAAGACATGCCAGAAATTGTATTTATACAATATTGCCAGCTGTCAATCAAGTATGTGCATGTGTAGACAGTCAATCGTTATAGATGCATGATCTGATTGGCTAAATCAATGGACGCACATAAATTGTAGCGAGGTGTTGCAAGAATATAAAATATGGGCTATTGCGATAGACACATGATGTGATTGGTTAAAGCGATAGACGTGCATACATTACAGACCGCTGTTGGTTGTTGGCAGATGCGACAGTTGTTACTGCAATATTGGTTATTGCTGCAAGTGATAGTGCCACTTTGACCATTAGTGGTGTCAAGCAATTATATAATACCTAAAGCAAATTTACTGCTAGAGGCAATACATGTAGAATCAATGGATATTTGCACAATTGTAGATTTAAATATCACCGCTCTCCATCAATTATTTTATTATGTATGATTACTGTATTCTGCGGCTGTAGTAGTAGAAACATCATACAGCTGCAATCTGTCCGTCTTCACTTTTGCCCACTGTGTCCTGTCCTCAGCCCAAATCCATAGCTCCCTCGGGTCCATTCTTGACTTGAGTGTACCTAGTCCTGCTTTCTTGAGGTCGCCTCGTAGCACGCTTAGCAGATTTATGCAATGCATTCCTCTCCTAGCTCTGTATTTGCTGGCTCCGAGTAGGGCGAATTCCAAGGCTCTCTGTGCTGGGATGTCTTCTGGCATTCTTAGCACATGGCCAATCATGGTCCATCTTTCCTGGGCGATTTTTACAGACTGCGGCGACGTATTACTCGTCTTGTATGGTGCATCGTTGGAAATTATGCTGTCTGGCCATCGGTGTCCACTGATGGTGCATAGGCGTTTGCGGTGGCAGGCATTGAGTTTGTCTAGAGCTGCCTTTGGAGCTACCCAGCTGCTACAGTTATGCAGCATCAAGGATATGCAGGTTGCATTGTATAAACGTAGTCTTTTTATCAAGGGCATCTTTGATCTACGAATCCATAGGTTCCAGACGGACTGGAAAGCTATGTTCCCCCTGATGCAGCGTACAGTAATGTCAGCAGTACTGCAAAGCAGTGAGCCCAGGATTTTACTTTTCTTCCATGGTTCGCCGCCACGGGTGGATCATCATTTTCTTTAGTTTCATGCTTTGTAGATAGGTATATGTGGTTAAATTCTGTTTTGGATTCATTCATAAAGAGGTTCACAATTGTTAGTTTGCTTGCCGCTATTGGGAGAAATTCGTTAAGGGGTTTCGTTTCCTCGTCTATAAAGTCCACATCGTCGGCATATTCCATATTTAGCGGCATGCCCAGTATTGTCAGCGGGGATGGGGTGGGGGTGGGTCTTGTCGAATCTTCCCACACGGATTTCAATGCAGCAGTCAGGTAACATGTGAACAGCACAGGGGATAGACCATCTCAATGTGGGGAGCCGATTGATGTCTCAACCTCTACAGATTTCACTGACTTGACTCGTACTCTCAGCTTGGTGTCTGCAAGCAGTAGTCTCACTAGTCGTAGTTCATCTTCATTGCAACTGGCCTGGCGTAGTGCATCTAGGATCTGTTAGTGCTTAATTGTGACGAAGGCTTGTGACATGTCAATGCCCATTTTGTGGAAATCCCAGTGTTTGGACATGACTGCCGACACAAGCATGCGCTGAGCCCATACAATGTCTGCACAGTTGTGTCCACGTTTGAAGCCAATTTGACACGATCCGGTAAAGTCATCGATCTTGTCTCGGATGCAGCGTAGAGTAACATTAGATAGGATTTTCTGTATGCTATTAAGGAGCACAATGCGCCGCAGATTGGCTGGTATTCATGGGTTTGGGTAGCGTGATAAGGGTGCCTTGGCCTACAGCGTCGATGGGAATGTGGTGCATAAAAGCTGAATTGATTATGTGCGTGATCGGTTTTGAGATAATGTCACTTGCATATTTGAATAGTTCATTGCTCATGCCATCATGTCCAGATTCACGTCCATTTTTCAGGGTTTTAAGTGCCTTCTCAACTTCCGCTGTTTTAATTGGAGTTAGTAATGGCCTGTGGTGTCCTGCGAATGGGTGCAAGGGCAGTGAACTGTTCCTTGAACTATTCTCGAATTGCCTCGGCTTTGCCTTGGTCAGTGTCCTTCAGAGTTGTGTACTGTGAGTGGTTGTGTGTAGTCAGTAGCTCTCAGGGGTTAGGCTGCTCTAAACGTTTTGTGGCAGCCATCCGTGACAGTGATTTGATCTGCTGGGGAGTCTGCATGTTGGATAGTAAGATCTTTTAAGCGTTCACTAATGTGGCGCAGAATGTTATTGCGGTCCTGGCGTAGTTTGGTGCGGTCTTCACTTTGGCCACTTTGATAGATACGCAGTCGTAACTCTTTCTGTTCTGCTGACAGTTTCACTACGAGAGGGTCGTCAGTATACCTAGTTCTGTTTTTTTAGAACCTCTATGGTGCTAGTAGCGGATGATTCCATAGATTTCAGTATTTTGGTTAGGATGTCCTTTGGATCGGAGCTGACTTCGATGTTAGCTATCTGCTCCCCGAGGACCCTTTTGTATGACATTTGAGTGTCAGTGTCGCTGGTGAGCTTGGGTAAGCTATAGGTGACTCTACCCTCTTGCCTTGTATGGCGTTTATACATTAGGTAGAGCTGGTTCATTTGGAAGCGTGTAATGACTGGCTTATGGTTAGAATTGCGGTCTGCGCCTCCATAGGAATGAGCATCCCGAAGTAGGGGTTTTGCTCCTGTCTTGCATAGTATGAAATCTATTTGATTGAAGACAGCTGCTGTAGCCTTAGAAGCTTTTGGGGCTTTGCGATCAGCAATGTGTCCAGTCCATGTTGTCCGGTGACGGCATGGGTGTTTGAAAGCCGTATTTGTGGCAAACAGGTCATTGGAACTAAGGAATGCCACCAGTGCATCTCCATTGCTGTTGTGTGTGCCGTCTCCATATGATCCCATGCATAATCCAAGCCCTGAACTTTTGTCCGCAATACCGAGTTTACCCAGCTTGGAGTTGTAATCTCCACACCTGAACAGTTGCCATCTAGCTGGGATAGTAATGGCGGAGCTCAGTTCTACACAGAAGGAATCTAAAATTGCTGGATTCTCTTTGGCTCTTTAGGTAGTTGGCCCATATGCGTTGACTATGCGACACTTAGTGGTGGTGTGCTTTCCCGTTGGTATAGCAAGGTCGATAAAAGCAACGCGATCACTGACGTATCCAAAACTAATGACATGGTCCAATACCCTTGGTCCGATTACGAAGCCTAATCCCGGTAAGTGGCCTGTTTTTGCTCCTTATGGCCTGTCTCAAGTTGCTGCTCTGAGTGCTTAGCTACTTTAGTTTCTTGAATGCATTATTTTATTAGTGAAAAGTTATAGACGGACAGCTTAACTCTCTGACGTGGCAGACGTGAAATTATTGTCTCAAATGATTATGCCACCTTTGCCATCCCTGCTCTCAAGACAATATTGTTGCATGCAAAATCAAATTTACAGTCAATTCACCTTTCCAGAGTATCCATCTATCATCTGACGTCATACGACGTCATAATCAGCTAAGCGACAAGTAGGATGTCTTCATAATCATTACGTCATAAATGCTTCTATTTGGCCCGTCTTTAACTCTTAATAGTCCGACACGTTGTACAAATTGTATTTTCTACTATTTAATAAACATGCTGTTGAATATTTTGAAACTAATTTGACTGGACGCTGTCGTGCCTTGTGTGGGTGGAGCTTAGCTAGAGATTGGCGGGTATAGCTAAAATGGAAAGGTCCATTATTCAATGATGACGTGTATGTATGTAGGACAGTTGAGGTCACAGATGGAAAGAAATATTCTTAATATCAGAGTGTATTGAATTCAGCATTGGAAAAAGTTAATAAGCAGCTTCCGATCATAAACAACGAATCTGGATTATATGAATCTTTATTACATTCAACTATTGTATCGGGAAGAGACGGTATAAGAATAGGTTTGCTGGTTTGTTGATGGGGTACATACAATAGCCTCACTGAAAAGTAAATGGGTCAAATGATTGAAAACAAAATTAGAACAATGTAACTGAAAAAGACAGTGTTTTGAACATGTATTCATTTATTAATTCTGTACAAAGCATGTACATATTAGCGTGGATGGTGTCGATGCTATATGGTGGTACTTGTCGTCGTACTTGGAATTAGGATTAAGAAAATTGAAAAACCATCATAAATGGGGTGGTGGTAAAATAAGTAAAATAAGCTGGCAAACATTGGATGATGACGTCACAGGGCAAAAAAATGGCCGGGACCGAAGACGAGCAGTTGCATGTGAGTATCTAGCAAGGATACAGTTCGAGATCATGGCAATGTCCAACTCACCATTACAAAGTAAGTGCTGAATATTTAAAGATAGCAATAATATTATTACTGGTGGTGATGCTACTGCTACAAATGGCAGTCGTGCTGATGTGATTAGGTCTAGTGTTGTAGATATGGAGATCTGTTCAAAATGCACTAATCTACCGACAAATAGTGTCTCTTAGAAATTCATTGAGGTTAGAAGGTATTTGACAAACAACTTTCTGCATTACTTGTTTCATAGCAGCTTCATATCATTTACTATATGCAAGTCATCTTTTTTTTCATTGACAAAATTCTTTACGCAATTAATACACATGCATCCCAAGTACCCGGCATCTACTTTTGGGAGCAAGCGACATATTCTAAGAATATGTCATTTGCTCTAAAAAGTAGACCAGCTAAAACTTTTATTGAGTACACTACATTAAGAGCGATGTTTTAGGAATAGCATGAGCATTTCTTATTGATAAATCTGCAACCACTTTAATATAAATATCTGGCTATAATGTAGAATGCAAAGACATCATAGTAGAAATGGGCGTGCCATAGTTACATATATTACTTCTGAAAATTATGTCGACATTAGACCACAAACTATTAGTTACTCGTACTTATCGATGTAGACTGGCAATCTGGTTTTAAATATGCTTTTATATCTCTTATATTAACCCTTTAAATCCTGCAATAAAACATCATATATGCATAGTTTTCACTTGCAAAGCCATCATACAGATAGGCTGTTGATTAAATCTTAAACTATTTTAACTGACAGCGGTGCACGTGTGTAGTTCTTTTGCAGCTATAATGCGAAATTTGGATTTAACACTGGAATGATTAGCCCGGTTACAGAGTCAGTCATTCCAGTGGTAAATTTTCACAAATACTGTTATCTTGGTTTAGAAATCGACATTCCTGCAGACCTCTGCAGAGGTCGTTTTGGCCAACTTGACAATTCCACTTTCCAGCGTACCCACCCATCATATAACGTCATAATGAACTGCGTGATGTGTACAATGACATCATAATGAATGACGTCAGGAACGACGTCGATTAGTACGTCACGAACGCATATTTGAAGACGGTCTATGCGTTGTTGTACAAATTGTTTGCTTTTACTATTTAATACATATTCTGTTGAATAGTTTGAAACTAATTTGACTGGGCGCTGTTGCTGCCATAGGAAGAAACAGCGCCCAGTCAAATTAGTTACAAAATATTCAACAGCTTCCCCGTATAGTTTTCAGGAAATTGATAATCAACAAATATCCTAGGGAAATATGAGCATCTGTCCACTTTAAACAGGCATTTATATCGTTTAACAATAACTCTAAAATTGTTAACATTATGTGTTAGAAGTGTGGATATCCAAGATTACTAATCTGTAAAGATTATATTTTTGTGGGTTAATTCCTTGTTACCTTATTCATCTTAAAAATCAAAATATTTGTTAAAAACAGCAGTGTGTTAGGCACATGCGAAAGTACTTCACGCTGCACTGATTTCTTTACCACACCGACAAATAAAGTCACTATTGATTCACTGGTATTACGGCAACTCCTACCTATCAGTGTTTGCATTGGAGGGCAATGAGCGTGTTTGGTGTAGTGGTGGAAATGAATGATTGGATCGGTGGATGAGTGGATGGGTGGATGGATGGATGGGTGGTGGGTGGGTGGGTGGTTGGTGGCATGTAGATGGAAGAAAGGATGGGTAGATGGATGGATGAATGGGTGGATGGGTGGGCGGCTGCATGGGATGGGCAGACAAATGGTTTGATAAAGTCTAAGTCATGTTGGCGAATGTGATAGTTTAGTAAGACTTTAGAAATTTGGTGATCACCCCCCCCCCACTTCCCGTTTATCAACGAATTTGAACTTGCTGAAATTCAATGCCTAATGGTGCCTGTCTAGAACGGGCATATTATGGAACATAAAAAGCGTTAATTAAGGGCGCCCTGTGTGCTCTGGATTAATAAAAATTACTTTACGCAGTGAATGTTTTGGTGGTCACAAGATCGCAGATCTTTTGTGATACATGGGCTTAGGACCACCTATCTTAAAGAGCTACCACCGCGCGGCCCTCCAAAATGGGGCCACCTTGAACAGTTTCTAACGTATACTTATACGAGGGCCCTGATATCTGCTATGGTGGGAAGGGCGTGAATAGGGCAATCCTTATTGCCTTCACATTTGACCTGACCAGTGATCTCGTAATATAAGTTAGCTAATGTTGAACATGTCTTCCCCGGTCAGAAAACGGATGATTCTTAGTAGGCATGCTTGAACGGAAAAGAAAAGAAAGAAAATAACCCCTTGAACCAGATAAATATCGTACTTATACTAATAATAATAATAATAATACTAATAATAATAATCGGTATTTATTGAGGGTAGCACTGATCTAGCAGAGGCCGTCATTAACATATATACAAATGTATTTATTTAATAATTTTTTTAATATAATTTGTACAAATTTATACATCTATGTACAGACAAGGAACTTAGGGAATGTATTTCTTATAATCATATAATATTCTGAATGTATTAAGAGTAATTTGAACCAAAGCTACTGATGCTTTCAACAGCAGCAAACTTCCAGCCAAATTAGCATTGATATATTCAGCATTGTAAAAGTAGATTCCTTTCTTTCCTGCTGAAATGCTTTGGAAACAATGCAAGAAATAGAAATAACGATATTTTTATGTGCTAAAATATAGAAACTAATTCTTAATTTCGTAGACAAATACAGCTAAGCACATTATAACATACGATTATACATACATACAGAAACAATAGATTTAGTAGAATTATTATCATTATCCATGCCGTCGAATGTCTTGACGCTTTAGTGACTAAATCTGACAGGAAAACCTCGATTAGGTCTATCAATTGTGAAATATCCGTTTCCAGAACAAGACAATGCCATTCTTCGAAATTTACCACCGGAAAGACTGGCTCGATTATCGCGCCTGTCAATCCGGTCCTAAATTTTCAAAAATAGTCCTCTGGACTGCAAATGGTCATTTCCCTAGCCGATTTTATGGACTTGTTTCTAGGCTTGTGCATTTATTGGTCAAAGAGCGTAAGAATCACCAAATTTGACATAGCACTTCATAATGTAGGATAAAATCAGAAGGTTCAATCGAAGGTTTGTATCTTAAAGGTTAATTAGACATATATAGTTTACTGACATTAAGAACTCACCAAAGCACATGCACTCCCAATCACACACACTCACGTCCACACGCACACAAACTCATGTACATACACTCACGTGAGTTTGCATCTAATAAAGTAGGTCTAAGCAATATATTGTCTCCAACATCTAACCATTTCAACACTAGTATTAGAACTCAAGTCATGCTATTAAGCTGTTGCATATCTTAAGCATAATTTGAACGAAAGGTCTTGATACCTTCGGCAGCAACACTATCCAGTCAAATTAGTATCAAAATTATACAGCAAGGGAACATATTTTGTGTCTACATTTCGTGCTCTAATGATAAAGGATCGGGAAAGTTGAAAAATATACGATATTCATCACAAAGTAAGCATTTGGCCCGTAAGTGTGCACAATCACATAATAATGTGAGGGACAATAGTATGATACAATTTCACAATGCATACACACAACTATTTACATTAGGAGAAGTATTGTCCATGTATGTACTATATGCCTATCTTGAAACTCTAACCTTTGGATTGGCGATATGTGAAATGGTAGGTTGCTGGTCCGGAGGAGTGTTTACGACAATTGGACACAGGAATGATTGATTCTGTTACGGAGCAAGTCATTCCAGTGCTCCATTGTCGGAAACACTCCTCTCCTAGGTCGCGAATGCCCTTTCATTGTATGTTTAAGGTTATCTTTTTCTTCTTTCTTTCTTTTTGTAAAAGATATTTTTATTGTAATAAATGTATTTAGACAAAAGGATCTTGTGGCATGCACGTTTAACATACACATATCCTTTTCAAATAGAAATATTATATAACGGTAGTTAAATTAGCGAGCAAAAGACAGAGAGAGAGAGAGGGAGAGAGAGAGCGGAGAGAGAGAGAGAGAGAGAGAGAGTGCAAACGGGAGAGCCTGTATAACTGATAACACAAAGAACTGTTAGCATTACATTGCTCGAAAATGATCGTATGCAGACCAAAAGAACACTCATCCTGAAAATGTATCACCCGAATGACAGGCCCAGTCAGTGAACCAGTCATTCCAGTGGTAAACCCACAAAGAGTAGTTGACCTTCGATCTGCAGATGGACACTTCCCAATAGCAACAGTCAAAGCACTGGAGAGTGTTCTAACTGTCTTTAAAGCAGGCATTAATTTAATTTACATTATTTATGACGTACGAATTTATTTGTTGAATATTTCAAATCTAATTTGACTGAAAGGCGTTGATTCCAATGAGAGCAAGAACGTATATTTGAATTGAATTAAAAATATTTCACTTGTTATCCCAATATTAGATACTGGAATGTCAAGGTTGAAAAGAGTTACACATTTAACGTTCTTCCACAGAGAGTATTCCTAGCTGAATACTAACAGGGCTACACACTGCATTGCTAGTACTGACGAGGCAGACGTGTTATTGTCCGGCTGGCTCGTAAAGTGACAAAAGAAATCGGCCATAACCAGAAAGGTGTGAAAATGGGTTGTATGTTGTTACGGTACAAACAACATCATCAATTATCATCATCGGTCATTATAATTAATCATCATCTCAATCATCATTCAACAGCATATAGCTGTCTAATGTAGTACATAAGTTACCCGCACGTGCGCATCATTGCTAGAATATTTTTAGGTCCAATTTTTTTTGCGAGGGACAGGGGAGTAGTGTAGGAGATTTTCCCGGCACTGTCTACAGTATTCTATCCAAATACGCAGTTATCGGCCAAAAGTTAAGGGTTATTTAGAATGGACTTTTTAATTGGATTTGCAATCGGTTCCAACCTGATCAAACTATTTCATTCTAATTGCTATTATTGGGTCATTATACATAAAAATAAATTAAATGTATATTTAAATATGAATTTTACCGAAAGTCACTATTTTCTAAAGCATCGTTTGCTTTTAGTTACTTCTCAAGAAACTAACGCAGCAACAGATTCCATTTAAATTAATGTCAAAATCATCAGCATACTAATTCTTACATCGTATAAAAGTACATAAAGTTCTTTAAAGCCGCCCAAAAACATGTTAGGTCAAAATATTCTTACTCAAGTCCCTAATTCAAAAAATTATATTATTTTTTACGGAATGAAATCATCATATGTTAAGTATTATTTCGTTTCATTACATCTGGGCAAGCAATTTAAGCCTCTAAAAGTATACAACTTTAACAATTTTATTTCCATGTGATGTGAATATGCATCTTTGGATACTCTCATGTACATTTATATGATGTAAGAGATATTATGCTGAAAATTTAAAACTATTTTGACTGAAGATGATGCTGCCGCAGTCAGCAACAGTTTCCCCGTCAAATTCCGGTCAAATTAGTTTTAATATATCCAACCGTTTTCCAGTGTTTATTTTGAAATTTAGATATCCGAGTATATTCCCGCCTACCTTTTTCGGAAAAAGACAATGCGTATACATTATAGGAAATGACAAATCGACAGAGCTGAGATGACAAAACATCGTTTTAATGCACTGAGGTAGAAGCAAATGAATACAAGTAGGTCTAGTCGTGGTAGCAATGTGTGTTTTATTTCAATAGATAGAACTGATAGACACCAAATATCGGACAGCGTAGACCGTATGAAAGTGCGAAGATTCACATGTGTGTGTTCTTCACACGGTCAAATTGTTAGTTACCGAGAAAATAGCAGCGCCGCTTAGCTCTCTTAGTAAGACGGCGAAAGCACAAACTAGAGGAAGATAACTCGTATGGCAAATTTGCCCTCTCAATGCTGAAAATGGTGTGTGTTAAACGCACACTATTATTAATACAACTTTAAATAATTTCATGTACATTTATATGATGTAAGATATAACTCTGGCGTCAATATTCCGTCATTGACGGTGTCGATAGCAAAGAAACTGGTGTACATTTTCCAACTTCTTTGGTGGTTGATGTTGCTGTCTACGACCAAATTTGTTGAAAAATGAACACGAGTTCATCTTTAAATTTAATTTAAAATGTTGAATGTTAACATCAGAGTGGTAAGTGTTAACTTGTCCATACCCAAATGAACAACATTGTGTATGATCTAATATCGCTTATGATAACGCTTTTAGTCAAGAAATGATAGGGGCATATCCCTATTTGTTTGTTTTCAAAGCGGCAATACATCACCGCCGCCGCCACCGCCACCATTGGCTTGATATTGCCTCACTGTTTTATATACATATAGTATGGCTTGCTCAGTCAAATTAAAAGGTTCGAGGGTAGAATGACATCATATTCAATGGCGTAATTATGACGTCATAAATGGTGTAGATAAGCACGTCACGAACGCATAAATGAAGACGGACTATGCGTTGGTGTACGAATTGTATGTGCTTACTATCTAATAAACATTCTGTTGAATATTTTGAAACTAATTTGACTGGGCGCTGTCGCAGCCTTAGGCAGCAACAGCGCCCCATCAAATTAGTCTCAACATATTTAATATCTAACTTGCATAGTTTTCTGGAAATTGATAGTCAGGGCGTTCCGGGATCGATCAAATTCAACAGGATGGAGGTATGGGTGGAGCTTAGCTAGGGAGGGGCGTGGCATGGCAAAAACTGGAACGGTAAATTTGTTATGACAGTGGAGATAGAATAAATGCAGTTAATTATATAATGCGTTATATATAATATACATTAGGGCTTACATAACAATATGCATACGTTCATATTAACCCTTCGCACCGTGAGTTCCCAGAATCTCAGTTTCAATGCAACTGTCCAGGAAAACTGTTGAATATTTTGAAACAGACCGGATAGAAACCTGTTTCTGTCATAAACAGCATCAGCTCTTAGCCAGGCCAGCTTGATAATAGCCATCGGAATATAGTGAAGGAATTTGGTGGTCGCCGTTTGCTTTGGAGGGGTTAATATTCAGTATATTATACAGCATATTAATGTTATTGGAACCATTTGCCCAGTTCAGTGAATTTCATGTTGGGCGAACATAGGGTGCTTCAGAATAATAGTCAATGAGCTAGCCCGATAATAACTTATTACTTGTCATATTCAGTGGGGAGTAGGCCCCTACATGTTTGAAATATTTTCATTTTCGAAAGTTATAAGTGTAATTTGATATGATTGTGATAGGCCTAGTGCATATGGATGGCATGTGGATGGAAACAAGCAGGCAATTTATTTTGACAGTGGGATGAAATATATGCAATTAATTATACGATGGGCTATAAATATGTACAGGCTTAGGTCCTACATAACAATACGTATACGTTCATATTAACCCGTCAAACCGTTAGTTCCCAGAATCTCAAATTCAACGCAGCTATACAGGAAAACTGTTCAAAATGTTGAATCAAATCCGACAGGAACCTGCTGCTGCCATAAGCCGCAACAGCACCCAGTCAGGTTAGCCTGAAAATACCCAAGATAATATCGTGAAGGATTTTAGTGTGGTTGACATTTCGCGTGTGAGTGTGCGTGTGTGTGTGCGTGCGTGCGTGCGTGCGTGTGTGCGTGCGTGCGTGCGTGCGTGCGTACGTGTGAAGTCTTCTGCAAGCGGCGTCAGAGGTGGTCTGGAGGAATATTCCATTGTCGGCCAAGAGAAGAATGTTTTTAAATTGTTACCATTGCAACAATTGACTCGGTACCAGAGGCAGAAATTCCAGTGGTAAATTGTCAAAAGTAATATTTTCTTGGATTGTACCCGCGTGCGTGCACATGGGCTGGGGCTGGCATGTGTGGGATGCGTGGGGGCGATGTTGGGGCGCGTGCGTGGGTCAGTTATGAGTTAAGGAGGTTGGGTTGTGGGCGTTGGCGGGGCGCGCGCGCCATCACACCTTTAAGTACCTTAAGCATCTTATTGACCAGGATACTCAACAATAGACTACGCACTTGGGCAGAAAGTAAGTACGTATACGTCGACGTCTAAGCTGGCTTCAGAGCAGGGCTTGGCATAACGGATAACATATTTGCCACATATGGTCTGATCTCCCACCTCTTAAACAAAGGCAAACAATTATTCTGTACATCTGATTATGCGGTGAGAGATTGTATGATTACTGTATTCTGCAGCTGTAGTATAGTAGAAACATCATACAGCTGCAATCAGTCCTTCTTCGCTTTTTCCCACTGTATCTTGTCCTCAGCCGAAATACTTAGCTTCCTCAGGTTCATTCTTGACATGAGTGTACCGAGTCCTGCTTTCTTGAGGTCATCTCGGAGCACGCTTAGCAGATTTATGCAATGACGTCCTCTCCTGTCTTTGTATTTGCTGGCTCAGAGTATGGCGAGTTCCATGGCTCTCTGTGTCTCTGCTGGCATTCTTAGCACATGGCCAAACATGGACCATCTTTGCTGGTCGACTTTTACAAACACCGGCGAGTAGTACACATCTTGCATAGTTCATCGTTAGAAATTATGCTGTCTAGCAATCGGTGTCCAGTGATGGTGCGTATAGATGCTTCACGTGGCAGGCATCGAGTTTGTCTAGAGCTGCCTTTGGAGCTGCTCAGCTGTTGCAGTTATACAGCATCAAGAATACGCAGGTTGCAATGTATAGACGTATCCTTTTTATCAAGGGCATCTTTGAACTACGAATCCATAGCTTCCAGATGGCCTGAAAAGCTATGTTGCCCATAACGCAGCGTGCAGCAATGCCAGCAGTACTGGAAAGCAGTGAGCCCAGGATTTTACTTCTCCTCCATGGTTCGCCGCCACGAAGTTTGTCGTCATTTCATTTAGTTTCATGCTTTGTAGATAGGTATATGTGGGTGAGAGATGGCCTGTGGTAAATGCTAATAAAAATAGGTGTTAAAGGAAACATAATAGATAAACTAATGTCTGTATGAAGGCATGAACACATGTGTACGATTAAACACAAAACTGCCAGATAACCTTAACTGCGTAACTGTGGGACGTCAGGGAGAAAGTTTGGCGCCTTTTTTATTTAGTATGTTATTAAATGATCTTAAAGATGAATATTTTAGAGCCGGTGCTGATAGTATAGACTTAGTCACGCTTAACCTATATCTGTAAATTGCAGTGGCACAGTTCTTGGAACACTTCATTGCTGCTTGCAGCTATATATATATATATATATATATATATATATATATATATATATATATATATATATATATATATATATATATATATATATATATATATATATATATATATATATATATATATATATATATATATATATATATATATATATATATATATATATATAACAGTTATTATTAACCCTTTGAAACCAAAGCGACAAAACTCCAAAATCCTTTACAATTTAATAATTATCTGGCGAGTATTTTGAAACTAATATGACGGGTAGCTGTTGCTGCCCATTGCAGCAGCAAGTTCCTGTCAAATTAGTTTCAACACATTCAACAGCTTACATTTAGAATTGTCTTGAAAGTAGGATTCTAGGAATACAGGGTTCAAAGGGTTAATTCGCGTCCCAGCACGCGGTAGCGTGATATAGCAAGATTAATTACTTATACGTCGTATCGCTCACCCTCCACTGGTGCGTGTACGGTTGCATTACGTAATAAATCTACAGTTTACGTTTCCTCTGTAACGATCCAATGAACTCCACGGATGGCAGGAATCGACAGGATCGTTACTTGATTATCGAACTAATCACGTCCAAGCACATCTAAGATTCTGCATATTGATTAGGGCGTAGATTGTCGTAATAATTGTGTAAGATAGACGGTTTCACGCGATTGCGCAACGTCTGATTTCTTATCTACAGGTAATCATTAAATCCGAAGGCAATTAGTTCGAAATCCGATATTATGCAATGTGTGACTTTAGAATCGTTTTCTTTTTGAATTTATGGCCGGGTTCACGCTAGACAGATAACCGGATGTCGATCACAAAATGTCGTTTTACTCATGTAAGTGTTCACACTTAGCCCAAAGTATAGTTGGAGTTTGCGCTGATGGCATTGCGTTTGTGTGGCGTTATATTCGTAAAATGCATCGCATAAACGCAACTCGTTCTCGTTCTGAAATATTAATTAGTAACAGATACAAATCACGCTAAAGCCCATTTATTAGTATTTTATGCATTCAGTATGGCAGCTACTCGGATAACTCGGAAATGATCAATTTACTTCTAATGCATAATCATATTATTATCGGAGCTGTGGTTTATAATTGTTTAAGAAATTGGCGGCCAATATTCCAGAGTACCACTGACAGTACGTCCATACATCGTCCAAGGACGCCAGATGGAAGAAATTGCACAAATGATGCACTTCAACCACCAAACACAGAAGTGTAATCAGTACGTATTGCTGATGGATTCGAACAACAATGACAATATCCGCATTGCCTAGTTTGAAAGCGCGTCGCAGTTATGGCGCCCAAACATTATGGGAGTTTTATTCTATCACTATTGGTATCTACACACAAATTATAATCTAGAAGGAATTTAGAAGGGGAAGGTGTGCGGGGACTACACCGCCTCCCAATCCCCCCCCCCCCCACGTGAATCTGCGCCTGACCCTGTTCTACCCATGGCAGCTGCCATCAATATGGTACCCAGACATTATGGGAATTTATTCTATGACTATGTATATACATTCCCATAATGTCTGGGCGCCATAAATCGCAACAAATTGATGGCAGCTGGCATGGGTAGGATAGGGTCAGGGTCGGATTCAGGGGGTGGGGGCGGAGGCGGAGGCGGCGTACTCCCAGCACACATTCCCCTTCAAAATTCGTCTTAGATTATAATTTGTGTGTAAATATCAAGAGAAAAAGTCCTGCAAATGAAAATAGATTAATGCTAGTAATAATAATAATAATAATAATAATCTTTATTTCAAGAGGGTACATCGTCAGTGGCCTGATGTTCCCGAGGCCCTCAAAACATATATACACTATGTACAATAATATATAATTATATACACGCCAGGTATGTACACATAGACATGTGTACAATAATTGCACTTACACGCACGCATGCACGCACTCGCTGAGACACGCAGGCGGGCGGGCAGGCAGGCATACAGTAAGGCAGGCAGGCAGGCAAACATGAAGGGAGGTAGACAGGCAGACTTATACTAGTTGCGAGTCTTCAAGGTAACAGGTAAGCTGTTAAAAATATTTTGGGAAACTAATTTGACCGGACGCTGTAGCTACCTAAGGCAGCATCTGCCTCCAGCCATATTAGCCCCAAAACATTAAACAGAATATTTATTAAATCATACATGTTCAAGTTCACTTTATATAAATGTACATAACGACTGTGGTGGTAGAGTATTTGCAGTACAGTAATAATTACATGTGTGTAATATTCATAATTCTATGATTCGGTAGTAGTTGTAGTAGTAGTGGTAGTAGTAGTAGTAGTAGTAGTAGTAGTAGTAGTAGTAGTAGTAGTAGTAGTAGTAGTAGTAGTAGCAGTAGTAGTAGCAGTAGTAGTATAGTGCCAATTCAACGTCCATATTTACCTCAGAAAATGCAGTACATTACTCCGCGATCATGGCGATTAAAGGAATTTCAGTGGGGCATCTATGGACACGCATTATTTAGGTCACATCCCATATTATCAGAATTTCTGGATCCGCCCCTGAGGGTGATGATAATATTAGACAGAGATTATGAAATGCTTAGCGAGTCTAAGCCAGGATAACATAACGTCGAATTGTAGTTTGATAAAAAAAAACCTTAATTGTCGAGTTGAAACTTGGCAAGGTGAATCGATATGACAAAGACATACAGTCAAACATATCTATAACGCACTACGGACCGTCAAAATACGGTCACAGAAAGAGACCATACATGATTTAACAGTAAAAACTAAATAATTATTCTCTTGCATTCAATGTATGCTTGAAGAATAAGCGATTATTTGTATTAAAAACTTGCTTCAGTTACCGAGCTAGTCATTCCAAATTCAAGGTTTCTAAAAGAAAGAGTCCTTTATTAAACTGCAAATTTAGGATAATACCTACACCCCATTTCAAAACAACCGAATAAGCTAATCTTGGCGGGCTTGACCAGTAAAGGTTTAATACAGCACATGTGATATGGTAAACAACTAAATGAAACAAACATGATGAATTCAGATGTCCATTTATAGAACAGAACAAAGATTCACCGCTTACTGGGTCGACACTGGGCCGATACGTCTAGTATCAGCATGGTATCAGCCTAGTAAGCTGCGTTATCAGAGAAGCATATTTTAGAAAACTAACAATGCGACTAGCTGGCATGGTTACTGACACATACATACGTTTTCAAAAATTCAATGCTGAACATATTTGAAGAAACAAGTTTTGCCATGCTTTAATAAGTTAATACAGCTCATTTGCAGGATGTGCATGGCGTCAAAAGAAGCGGCCTTATACAACATATTCAAATCAAATAATATGGCATTGACAAATTGTCAACTGAAATCACGTCTAACAAATATTTCAAGTCTTATAAATATATGAGAACTCTGAACGACAACCATTTCGACACAAACCTAATTAGTAAAGAGGGCGGCTGTCTTCTATTGTTATGCAATTGAGCTCTTGAGCTATTTAAATACTGCGTTCTGATTGGTTGGAGTCTATCATTCTACATGATCGGGTGTACGCTATATGCTATTGTTCTAATGGAGCGGGTGTCCGCTATTGTTCTAAATGAGCGAGTGGCTGCTATTGTTTATGCAGCTGTCCACAAAATTTTCGGCTACAGGCTATTGTCTGTTATGACATATGCGTGTTAATGCATAGATTAATGTGTTTTTAAATAGGTATTGACACGCGTGCGTTGATCGTGTTCTTACTGATCGTGTTTAACGTATTAATTAGGTGGGCGGCGGCGACCGCCCCCCCCCCCGCTCGTGGTTAAAAAGATATTTTGAAAGTGCCCCCCTCATTTAATTTTCAAAAAATCAGAGCGAAATACGGTGTTACGTGGGTAATATATGGTAAACTAAGCGATGTTGTATGTATAATATTATATAGATAATAATCATGTATCTAGGGTATTTAAGGAGTGGTCTTTAAAGTGGCACTCATTTAATTATTACATTTTCAAAAAAATGTTGTGCAATTTTATACAGGCGGTCGCACATTTATACGTGCAGCAACATGTGTATGTACATGCCCGGACACACATGCACGCCAAAATGCATGCGTACATGTGCGTCCATATGCGTACACAACATGCGGCTGCCTGTGGCCGCATGCGGTTGCATATTACGGATTTACAGCCGCATGTTGCAGATTTGTGATCGCATATCCGGATTTGTAGTCGCATGTGTGGATTTGCGGCCGCTAATGTTCAGAGTTACTTTGGCGATATATAAACATAATGATGTAAGGATAATCTTATATAGATAACTTTATCTATCGTACTTAAGGAGTGGTCTCTAGAGATAGTAGGGGTTAAAGCTTGAAACATGTGGCCACAATTTTATACAGGCGGTCGCACATTTATACATGTGGTATCATGTGTATGTACATGCCCGGACACATATGCACGGCAAAATGCATGCATACATGTGTGGCCACATGTGGCCGCATGTTGCGTATTTGCGGCCGCTCATCGAACATGACTTTTGAATAATGGCATGAACAACGGTCGCATATGAATTGCAGGTGACCAGCTGTGCGCTATTGTTTTCCTGTCAAATTGATTAATATTTGACCCTATCTCGTCAATCA
This sequence comes from Chaetoderma sp. LZ-2023a, assembly GCA_034401795.1. Taxonomy (NCBI): domain Eukaryota; kingdom Metazoa; phylum Mollusca; class Caudofoveata; order Chaetodermatida; family Chaetodermatidae; genus Chaetoderma; species Chaetoderma sp. LZ-2023a. Next base: position 22,149,964 of record CM067361.1, on the reverse strand, counting down.
GGATTTAGAACAATAGCGTCCAGTGTCCACCTGCATGAACAATAGCACACAGCAGTCACTTATAAATAATAGCGTACAGCGCCCACTTATGAACAATAGCGCACAGATAACACTTATGGACAGTAGCGGACACCTGCACGAACAATAGCCTCCAGCGGCCATTTACATGAACAAAATGTATTTACAAGTGCTTTAATTTTCAAAAAATCAGAGCGAAATACAGCGTTACACGGGTAATATATAGGTAAACTAAGCTATGTTGTATGTATAATATTATATAGATAATAATCATGTATCTATCGTATTTAAGGAGATATATGTCTTTAAAGTGGCCGTCATTTAATTATTAAATTTTCAAAAAAATGTTGCGGCTGCAATTTTATACAGGCGGCTACACAATTATACATGCGGCAACATGTGTATGTACATGCCCGGACACAGTAATTTTTTCCTAGTTTTATTACCCTTTTTGGAAACCACGCTGCTGATCGCTGTTGAATGTTTTTCATAAAATACGTCTTTTCATATATCAGACTACAAAATACATTAATTATACTGCTTGAGAGCGTGCATCTTGCCGCGATGGAGTCGAATGTTATCACTTGATTATTTGCGTGCACTCGCATACATAAAAACACATTCTGGTGAACAAATGACATGAGATTGGTATTTGTCAAGATATTACAATGTACTCGCTGGGAGTAAAGTTTGTTTAAAAATCGATAATAACCCGTGAATCCAGCTCACTGGCTATTGTTGTTTACCAATAAAGATTAACACATTTTTAATTCAAGATGTTCATATGTTAACAGTAGTAAGTGCATTGTGGGGGAGTTGGTTGGAGACCGAATGCCTTATCATTCATGATGTTACATTTCAACAATTAATAGCCACATTACGAGCATAGTAGCATAATCATAGATGGTCGTTTACTACAAGTCAAATATAAATATATCCTTTTGGGCTACACAGCAGTGATACGTTATAACCATGTTTTTTACTATATAATTCAGTTAAACCTGCCCTAAGCGACCACCCCATGTTACACCATTATATTGGCGCTATAGACTTTCTTAACCATTTAACCCTATTTTTTAGCGCTATGACTACGTTTACGTAAGACTATTTAGGATGACGCTATTACAATATCTATGTAAGACTATTTCTGATGACGCTATTGCAACGTCTGATTAATACTATTTCTGAGGACGCTATGACTATGGCTAAGTAATACTATTTCTGATGACGCAATGCCTACGTCTACGTAATACTATTTCTGATGACGCAATGCCTACGTCTACGTAATACTATTTCTGATGAGGCTATGACTACGTCTAAGTAATACTATTTCTGATGAGGCTATGACTACGTCTACGTAATACTATTTCTGATGACGCTATGACTACGTCTACGTAAGATTATTTCTTATGATGCCTATATATTAAAAAAACTGTCAACATGTACACTAAAGGGATGCTAATCTCATCTCAGATGGTTTATTGTACCGCTAGATTATGGTTTATAGATTCCATATCATTCATATCCTGTCACATTCCCTTATCGGTATCACTATGTCTACGTAATACTATATCTGATGACGCTATGACTACGTCTATATAATACTATTTCTGATGACGCTATTACAACGTCTAATTAATACTATTTCTGATGACGCTCTGACTACGTCTACGTACTACTATTTCTGATGACGCTATGACTACGTCTACGTTATACTATTTCTTATGATGTCTATATATTAAATACACACTGTCAACAGGTACACTAAAGGGATGCTAATCTCATCTCAGATGGTTTATTGTACCGCTAGATTATGGTTTATGGATTCCATACCATTCATATCCTGCCACATTCCCTTATCTGTATAACAATTATCTGCTTTGAATAAGCAGTAACAACTTCCCATCAAATTAGTTTCAAAATGTTCAACAGCTTACCTGTATGATTGCTTTTATTCGAAATTGCCAAACTATAGCTGGCACCTCTATGACTGAGCGTATATACAAAGGCAGGGACGCTTGTGGTTGAAAAATAAATCCAGGACAGCCACCGTAGGCTGTAGAAATGTACCAACATTTTGTTATTAAAGCCTGCATATCTTTCTTTAGCGGTATGATAAAACGCTTAAAATTACCTACATAATTTAAGAGTGGCATATTAGATCACCTGCATAGCTATCGACAGATGAAGTTAGTTATCCTTTAACATCGTTTTAGTCGTTGCGACTTGGCATTTCTTCACGGAAAGTTAAACAAAGTTGAAATTTCGTCGCGGTCAGCGAGTTACCGCTTGTGGCAAAGCAATATGGTCGCGATGGTCGGAGTTGTCGTTGCGTTATGCTGCGTTTCCTCGGCGATGACGCAGCGTTGACGCAAATACGTCGTGTCGGCAACTATGTATTGGGCTTACACGGGTTACAACAAGTAAACACGTATTTGCGATCGATCGGATTTACTTCGGATTATCGATCTAGTGTCAGTACAACCGCCGATAGATGTACGTCTAATTCTGGTCATTAAATACCTTTTTTGTATAAATTACCTTCCTATTATTTGTGTTTCTCTAATTTCAGTAAAATATCCCTTTGTCGTAAATTATACGATATCTATACTCTTTCAACAATCAAACATGTACTAAGTAGAATGACCATTTCACAGCAAAACAGTTTTATGACATTTAAACACTGAAATGATATGAAAGTTGCTGAGCATTTTGCATTTTTAAACTATCCAACGCCAATATGCTTTCAGATTATTCAACCATTTTTGTTCATTTTTAACGATTTAACATAAAGGTCTTTATATTATGATACATTCTCTTGAATAATTTGAAACCAAACGTGACTGAGAACTTACCTCTTTACGGTTCTCTCGTCAAGAAGGTTAAAAAACTATACAATTTTAGCTTTGCGCCGCCCATATCTAGGTAGGTTCCATCGACTTTTTACGCATCTCTCTATCGATTCTAATGTTTTGATATGTAAGGAGCAGAATCGCAGTTTCATCTTTTGCTGTAAATCCAGCAAGTACATACAATGTACCTATTCAGTTTTAGCTATGCTCCGCCCGTCTCTAGCTAACCTCTACCCACACATCGGCCATGTTGAGACCGATCACTCCCACAACGCTCTGACTCTCAAATTCCAGAAAACTATCCAGGTAAGCTGTTGAATATATTGAAACTAATTTGACTGGGTACTGTTGCTACCATAGGCAGCCACAGCGTCCAGTCAAATTAGTTTCAAAATATTACTATTTGATTGATATCAAGATATTCAACATCATGTTTATAAAATGCTAAAGACGTCGCCGCCATTTATGCGTTCTTGACGTACTTATTTACGTCATTCATGTCGTCGTTTATTATGATGCCATTCTACCTGTCACGGCGTAGATTATGACGTCATATGATGGATGGATGTACTGGATAGGTCCATTAACACAACGGTCGAGGGCGTCACCTTCGTGGCAGACGTGCGACTTAAATAATCACCTGAACCTGTATGCAAAATTAATGTATGAGTAAAGTGGTTTAAATATTAGTCTTTTCTTCCCACGTATTCCTATCTCTATGTGTGCCATATATCATTTTGATTGTAACGTCAGACTACATGTGGCGTAATTGATAATGACGTCATATACTTTAATGACACCGAATCTCTCAATTGTTTCTCATTCCCCACCCACAATATAGGAGTCCAGTTTATCCATTAATCACATGACGTCAAAATCAACTACGTGACTTGTAGGATGACGTCATAATCAATAACGTCTTGAATTGCTCGTCACAAACGCTTGATTGATGACAGACTAAGCGTTGCTGTACGAATTGTATGTCTTTACCATTTAAAAAACAACCTCTTGGACATTTCGAAACTACATTGACTTGGTGCTGTTTCTGCCATAGACTTACCTGTATAGTTTTCTGGAAATAGATGGTCAGGGAATTCAGGGATCGATCTATCCAGCCACGGGCGATGTGTTGGTAGAGTTTAGCTAGAGTTGGGCGGGGCATAGCGAAAACTGGAACGGTCCATTGTAGCATCATGTTAGGTAGGTAGTTGTAATGGTTGAATCCAGTTTTAGTTATGCCCCGCCCATCACTAGCTAATCTCCACCCACGCATTTCCTGGGATCGATCGATCCCTCTACTCTCTATGTAAACTGTTGACTATTTTGAAGGTAGTTTGACTGATTGCTGCTGCCAGCTGGCTATGGCAGCAACAACGCCCAGTAAAATTAGTTTTAAAATATTCAACAGCATAGTAAATACATGCACTTCGTTCAACAATCCTTATCCCGTCGTCAATTAAGCGTTTGTGACGAACGTAGCTTCGCCATGCATGCCGTAATTGATTATGACGTGATACGTTCGGATGAAAAACTAGATTCACGAACTGATTATAACCTCATATACTTGAGTGACACATCGGATCATTCCATGCATTGCTTCTCATATCTCACCCACACTTATTTTCCTTTCGAGAGCACCCTTCTATAGTCTGATGTCATATGCCGTCATAATTAACTAAAGTGACGTGCATGCTGACGTCATGACCATGGCGTCATGAATGATTCCGTATCACCCGTCTTTAACGCTTAATAGTCCGACACATTGTAAGAATTGTATGTCTCTACTATTTAATAAAAACATGCTGTTGACTATTTTGTAACTAATTTGACTGGGTGCTGTTGCTGCCTATGGCAGCAGCATCACCAGTCCAATTAATTTCAAAATATTCAACAGCGTGCATGTATAGTTTTCTGGAAATTGATAGTCAAGGAGTTCAGAGATCGATCGATCCCAACATGGACCTGGTGTGGGTGGAGCTTAGATTGAGATGGGTGGGGCTTAGCAAAACATGGAAAGGTCCTTTGATGCATCATGTTAGGTGGGCTGTTAGCATTAGACACGCATGTACCTTCAACTTAGATATATAATCTACATAGTGATATGAATACTTTGAAGAAAAGAGTAATATTTTACCACACAATTACATATGTCAAATAGAAGAAGTCAGCCATTCAGTCAATCAGATGACGTCATTATCAATTACGTCATGAATGACGTGATTATGCCCGTCATAAACACTCAATACTCCGTCAACTTGCTGTACAAAATGTATGTGTTTACTACTTAATTAACATTCTGTTAACTATTTTGATACTTAGGCAGTAACAGCACCCATTCATATAGTTTCAAAATATTCAATAGCTTACCTGGATAGTTTTCTGGAAATTGAGATTCATGGAATACAGGCATCAATGATCGATCCTAGCACAGGCACCTCTTGAATGGAGCTTAGCTAGAGATGGGCGGGGTATAACTACAATTTGATTCATTTATTGTTAGCCTTGATAAGAGATACATGTGACCTCTGCGTGATATCGTTCATGTTTAGGCAAACTACACATCACGTGACACCCACTCTGCTCTGCTAATAGAATGAAGAATTCCAGTTTTATCTCTAGTTAAGCTCCACCCACACTTCGCCCTTGTTGGGATGAATCGATACATACATTCCCTGAATATCAATTTCCAGAAAGCTATCCAGGTAAGCCATTGAATATTTTGAAACTAATTTGAATGGACGCTGTTCCTGCCACGGTATCAGAATATACGCCTCAACAGCTCCCCGTCAAAGTAGTTTAAAATTATGCAACACCATGTTTATTAAATAGTAAAGACATACAATTCGTACAACAACGGTTAGGCCGTTATCAAATAAGCGTTCGTGACGAACTTACCTAAGTCATTCCCGACGTCATTAATTATTACCTAACTAATCATACACGTAGTTGATTATGACATCATATGATTGATGGATAAACTGGAAAGGTATATTAACACATCGGCCGAGGGTTCGAATACCACTTCTACTTGATGATACCGAAAAATGGCTAAACCTGTAATAAGGTGGATTTGTATCATTGGCTAGTGATGCACAAGTGTGAAAACTTGTGCAGTCACATTTTGTGATGCAATTGTAATATTTCGCCAAGTCTCAGTAATTTCTACCATACTGCCCATTGGTGCTGTTGTCCTAAATGATGCTATCATGATAATTAGTTTTGTCATAATAATTGGTGAATGTCGCAGTGTCTTTAATTGGCGATGTACTAATAATTGGCGTGCGACTCATTACCGAGCTGCGTACCATAAATCGGAGTTTTTCCGGTCCTCTGTTGGGGTGAGACAAGGTGAAAACCGATCACAGATTCTATTTGCCCTATTTATTAATGATTTAGAACCATTCCTTATAAGAGAAAAATGCAACAACCTTATAATGGCGAATCGAAATATTATTAAAGATTTGCTCACACATATGGTTATTCTGTACGCGGATGACACAGTCCTCATTGGAGATAGTCATAATGAGCTACACCATTATCTAGATGGCCGGAATAGCTACTGCCTGACATGGGAGTTAAAGGTTAATGGCGATAAAACAAAGATCATGGTATTTGGAAAGAAGTGCAATAACAATGCACAACTTAGTTTTAACGATTGCGTATTAGAAGAAGTAAATTCATACACATACCTAGGTATTATATGTTCTAGAAATGGTAGCTTTTATCAAGCCAGACACAAATTAGTCGAACAGGCCATCAGGGCAATGTTTGCATTGATTAAGAAATCTTGGGCATTGAACCTACCAATAGACTTACAATTAAATCTCTTTGATAAAATGATTATGCCGGTAATGCTATACGGATGTGAAGTCTGGTGTTATGAAAACATCGAAGAAATGGGAAAGCTAAAACTTACATTTTGTAAGCATATCTTAAAATTACGGATGTCAACACCTACACGTATGATATATGGGTATCTATCCCATTACATTGACAGTTCAATTGCGAATGCTCAACTTTTGGATTAAGCTCATGATTGCTAATGGGACAAAATACTCATCAATACTGTGTAAAGCTATCGCCTAACGTTTTAAAACGAATACTCGTGGTCAACAGACGAAGATTAACAGGCATTTCAAATGGTTTGCTGATGTCAAAAGTATACTTGATGCATGCGGCTACAGCTATGTATGGCCACGCGAAATTATAGATAAAGCGACTGGTAATGCGTTGTACAGCGTAATACAACACACTCTTATAGACCAGTTCATAGACTCGTGGAATGCTTATCTAAATAATTCAACAATACGCCAAACATGCAGACAATACAAACAGGAATTTAAATTTGAAAAATACCTTATTCATTACCAGATCCTTTGAGAATTAGATTTGCCCAACTACGCACAAGCAATCATAAGTTGGCAATAGAAAGAGGGCGATTTGTAAATATCCCAAGGGAGAGCCGAGTTAGTAATGTGGGTATACTGGAAAAGTGGGGGACGAATACCATTTATTGATGTCAGCTTTGAATGAAATTAGGCGAAACTATATCCCGGACTACTACAGACGAAGACAGACAGCACCCACATTTAACTGTCTGATGAGTGAGTACCGAATATCGCAGATCGCTTATAAATGTTGCGACTGCCAAAATAGTGATAATTACCTCCTGGAACCCTGAGCACCTAAAATTTTAATTAAAAGAAAATCATACCAGTAGGTTGTTGGATGGTTAGACAGGATTTGCCTTAACCTGCTGAACCTCATACAGACTGGCCCCGAAATATAAAATATTACCGAATACGAATATCCTTTTTTAACCCTAGCCACACTGTTGTTAGGATTTTCACATTAATTAAAACGATGAGCGGGTGTTAATTTTTCGGCAGATTTTGTGGATGATGTTGATGTCGTAAAGTGTACACCGGTTTCTTTCTTTGTTATTGCCGCTTTAAGAGATAGAATATTGGAATCGGAGTGTTAATGGTTGAACTGTTGTTGTTTTTGCCGGTTCAAACCTATAGGAAAACTGTTGGCAGGGATGCATGTTTATATATGAGGGCAGGTAAATGAGCATTTATTTATGTATATATGCCTATATGTATGTACATGCAACTCGTTAATAATTAGCGGGGACTGGTCGCAGACGCAGAAATATCCAAGCTCCAATAATGCATTAAGTGTTCGTCTTCGTTGAGCTGATTAGGCCAGGGTAGCATTCCTATCGGTATAATTAAAGTATGTAGACCGGTGTGCTGTTCGAATCTGGACAGCCTTGTGGTGCCAGAACCACAATAAATGCAGCTACAGCCTCTCATAATATTATTTTCAATACATTATCTTGATCTTATATATATCGATTTTAGATTTGGAAATAGAATGGTATAGAGAAATTAGCGTTTGCATGCTTGGAGTGACATAGTTGGGAGCGTGTGCGTTTGGACCCTGAACTCGTAGGCCTCTGTGTGGTGTGCCGGGCTAGGTCTTGGTATATGATGGTCTGATTCTGTATGGCTTGATGTATTTCAGATCGCTGAACTCACAGACTATTAATTTCCAAAAAATATAAGGTAAGCTGTTGGATGTTTTCGGGCTGGTTTGAATGGGTGCTGTTGTGACCTATGTCAGCAACAGCGCCCAGTTAAATTAGTTTCAAAATATGCAACAGAATGCCTAGTACATGGTAGCGATATACAATTCGCACAGCGTGTCGGACCATTAAGCGCTAAAGACGGACTAACTCGAGTCAATCATACTATAATTAATTATGAAGTCATCTCACACGTCACTTAGTTGACTGTAATGTCATGTAACGTCATATGACAGATGGATAATTTAGAAAGATCCACCCACCAGCACACATAACACTTGTTACGTTCTAATTGTTGGGCAATGGACAGTTCCAGATTTTGCTATGCCTCGCCCATCCATAGTTAAGCTCCAACTACACTTCGCCCATGTTGGGATCGATCGATCATCGAACGCCAATTTCCAGAAGACAGGTAAGCTATTGGATGATCTGGGTCTAGTTTGTCTGGATGTCATCGGCAGCAACGACGCCCAGCCAAGTTGGTTTCAGAATATCCAACATAATGTTTATTAAATAGTAATGATATACAATTCGCTCACAGCGTCTGACTAGACTAGAGTTTATGACGGACTAAATTGAATCAGTAATGACGTAATGATTTAGAGCTCAGCCTACACGCCACTTAGTTAATCATGACGTCATATGCCGGATGGATAAATTGTGAAGGTCCATTAATATACCATAGAACAATAGCAATAATGTATGCTGATAGAATACTGTATATCTGTACATATGTATAATATTATAATATTATGTATCGCCACAACTGTGCACAGTTCAGAGAACACACCATCTCTATCTAGCATGCGCTTCGCGTTGAATCTTCCATACTGCTGAATTCAAAACACTTCGCCCAGCCTTTAAGAGGAAACGAGGTATACCAGGATACCATTTAGATTGTGAGTATTTGCGTAATAACCTGGATAATCAATCATTGTAAAATTGCTATTCTATTTACTGATCTCTGCAGAGAAAATTGTTTTAATCGTACACTTTTTCGAAAGGGATTAGATCCAATGTTTTAGGCCGGATTAGACACGTACAGGTATGTCGTCCAGAAATATGTCGTGGAGATTGATCTTAAAATTGCTTTTATTATCAAATCAAATGGTCTTCCCTCTTATTCATTGAAATGATGTGCTTTTTAACCCCTGTTATGTCAACCGCGCCTCAAAGCGCCTTGGATGCAACTCATTTCAACTAACCGTTTAATTGCCATGATTTTTCAATACAATTATAGTGTTTCCAAGCCAACGAAAGACTATTTTTTTGTAAATTTACCACTGAAATTTACAAAAATTGCTTTCTGCCCTCAACACAACTACAGAGAACGTATTTGACCAGGTTGACCGCCAAATGGGTATACGTTAAGAAAATTTGATTTATTTATTAGCCACCGTCTATTTGTAGGCCAAAAAGATCGTATTTTTGAAAATTGACCTCTGGAATGACTGGGTCGGTTACAGAGCCAGTCAATCCGGTGGTAACTTTTCAAAAGTACTATTATCTTGGCCTGCAGCTGGACATTCTTAAGACAATTGTAGGTTTTTTTTGCCGGCTTGACCATTAAAGGTTAAGGTGACACAACAAGGGTTAATTCACCAGAGCAGAGATGATTAGTAACTGGTTGCCTTAAATTGGCTGAAATATCTCGTCACCAAAAATAACATGTGCGTATTGGATAGACGTTGCAATGGAGGGATCCGCGCTGTCGCTCAAGTATATGGCGTCTTAAATAATTGCGTCACATTTAGGCTCACCTCACAATTAAAGCAATAATCTGTTGGCTATTTTGCAACTAACCCATAGGCCGCAACAGCCACCAGTTAAATTAGTTTCAAAATATTCAAAAAATGTAACCAGGTCTTCCTTTCACGATCGCCTACACAAGCACGTTATTTGGCCACGGAAGTAAAGATGTTAATCTGACGTGTCACTCAATCATCAGATGAAGATTTTATAAGTTTAGCGATCGCTCAATGATCTCATTGTTATCTCAAACAATTTTGTAAAAGTAGACTATTTTTATTCCGATTTCTGTCAATTTCTTCTTTGGTAATCATGTAGATAAACCTTGATCGACAGCGCATCTGTTGAAAAGAGTTGGCTGCTGAAGAGATTTTAAACCGGGAACACGTGCTACAAGAATGGTTAATGCTAAAGGCCTTGTGCCAGTAATGGGGAACACGTGTCTTCACTATTGATCATGTATGCTAGCAAAGGATGACAACATTACTATTCAAGGGCTTAGTGCACCGCCAACACGTTTCTTGGTGGGTCAAAAAACATGTTCTATTTGACCACCGTATCGGAACTTAGACCAAATAAAACATATCCGATAGGAAGCCACTTGGATTAAATATATGAAGCTTCATACTCTAAATCTTAAGACAATCATACAGGTTAGGTGCTGCATTTTTTGGAACTAACTATGACAGCGACAGCGCCCAGTAAAATTAGTTTCAAAATAGTCAGCAACATTTTTATTAAATATGTCCTATTAAGACATAAAATCTGTGCAAAAACGCTTAGCCCGTCCTCAATCAAGCGTTCGTGACGAACTTATCTACGCCATTCATGACGTCATTGATGATGACGTCATCATACACGTCGTGTAGTTGAGTATGACGTAATATGATGGATGGATAAACTAATATCCTCTATTATTAAAAATGTACACGCAATGTTCGGGAAAATCCACACCGCATTGCATGTTTCATCTGAATGGTAAATGTTAGCTCTTAATAGTACTGACTGCTTGCTAATAGTAAGTTGATTATGTTTATTTTCAAAATTAATTAAGCAATTGATATTACTTTAGCACTATGAACAAGAGATTGGAGACAATATAGATTCGTTATTGGATACAGTAAAGATTATATAAATTTCGCAGTAAATGAATTGTGGTGATAGAGTTTAGGTTTATGGCCCACTAATATTTTATATTGTGTGGATTCCAATTACGTCTCCAGCTAATTCGGTGTTTCAAGTCATCTTGCACCAACAGCATCTAAAAGCACTCAACATGCTATTTATGGCAAACAACCCTATAATGGACCGTTCCATTTTTAACTATGCCCCGCCCATCTTTATCTAAGCTCCACCCACATCTTGAAATTAATTTAACTGGGCGCTGTTGCTGCCTATGGCAGCAAAAGTGCTCAGTAAAATTAGTTTCAAAATATTCAATCGCATGTTTATTAAATAGCAGAGACGTACAATTCGTACAGCTTGTCGGACCATTAAGAGTTAAAGACGGGTCATGTCGATTCATTTATGTCGTAATGATTATGGCGTCATCATACACGCCGCTTAGTTGATTATGGCGTCATATGATGTCAGATGACAGATGGCTTCCCTGGAAAGGTGAATTGCCAAGATCTCTCAAGAAAATCAAAAATTTTTCTCAGGGAATACCGACACTTTTTGCGCATGAATTAAGAATATAGAGCTATTCGATTACTGTACGGCCATGGCACCTTAGTGCTAGTTTGCACGTTCGTACATTACATGAATGCGTCGATATGTGAATGGCCTATGTATATATACAGGCCATACTCAGAAAGAGTGTCATCGGACAAGTCTCCGACCCGAGAACCGCACCACAATGCATTATGATGTATTGCTGCACGCTATTATTACTGACTTTGTTTTGGTGTCCTTTGAGAGCAATTTGTCATCTGCCGAGATCCGCAATCTGTCACATTCTGAATGGACATCGTAATTGAAGTCAATTCGGCTTGTAATGCGAGTGCAGTGGATATGTATGGTGAATTATAGCGGAAATGCATTCTCATGTGTTTTGAAAGCAAATAAAAGACATTTACGATCGTTTCATCTCTCAAGGCTGTGTGGCCGTTAATAGATGAAAACGTCCGGTTGCTCAAGTATATGACGTCATACTGGATTATGTCACTAGCTATCCAAAGTCACAATCACAATGAGGTATGTCTTTGTCATGAAAATTAAAAATTATGTCGCGATTTGTGCAAATTGTACGTCTTGTGATTTACAATTTAAAAAAAGAGTCTGTTGAACATTTTTGACCTAATTCTACCAAGGTCTTCCATAGGCAGCAACAGCGCCAAGTCAAATTAGTTTCATAATTATCAAAACCTTACTTGTATAATTACCTTCAAATAGTGATTCTGGAAATTCAGGATTCATAGTATATGCATTAATTCTAAAACACGTACAATTGGACAGATGTTAGCTACAAATGGGAGGGGCTTAGCTAGAAATGGGAGGAGCTTAAGCTAGAAATGGAGACCTCTATTAATGCATTGACCATGCTGGCTGATTCTGAATTTATATACTTTTTTAAACCTTTCATGACGAATCCGGCCAACACCGGCCAATGCAATGGACTCCATTTGCAGACCAAGTAGAGACTAATTTTGAAATTTTACTATTTGAATTAATGATTCAATATGCCACTAAAGGATGTGACGTCATAATTAACTACCTAACGTGTAGGCTGACATCACAATGCAGTGCGATGACGTGAAAATATATTGTGACGTATCTTGTAGTAAGCATTAAAAAGTCTGTCAGCTGTACGAATTGAAGGTCTTCGATGAATTAACTAGTTATAAAACATTCTGTTGAATATTTTGAAACTAATTTGACTAGCAACAATCTCACGTCCAAAATATTCAACCGTTTACCAGTACAATTACCTCGAAATTGGGATTCTGACAATTCTTGATTCCAAGAATACACATCGATTTCAACACGCGTGGGTAGTGTGTGGAGTTTAGCTACAAAGGGGGGGGGGGGGGGTGGGGGGTGGTGGTATTTCTAGAAATATCTAGTTATAGCTCACCCAGTTCTGAATTCAGGGAATCACAATTTCAAGGTAGCTATACAGGTAATCTGTTGAATATTTCAAACAGTTTACCTGAACGATGTTGTTGTCTATAGATACACGATCGCACGGTCAACTTAGTTGCAAAATATTGAACCAAACGTTCATTAAATACTAAACACATACAATTCGTACACTTGACGGATGTTTCAATGTTCATGACAGAGGTAGAAACTCAACTAGTGTGACGTCAGCCGGCATATGGCGTAATTAACCATGACATCATACACTCTGGAGGCACATCAGATTGACCTCCATTGATGTAGCTATAGGAGCCAACAAGGAATTAGCGTCTACCACACACACACACACACACACACACACACACACACACACACACACACACACACACACACACACACACACACACACACACATATATATATAAATATATATATATATATATATATATATATATATATATATATATATATATATATATATTGTAACGAAGTTATGCTGTTCATTTACGTATTCACGGCATAACTTCATACCGCAAAGATTTTATTGCACAATTTGAATTGTTGTTTGATCTTTACGATAATGTTTTTCTCGTTTTATGTATTGAACATGGTCAGCTTTAACGTTAGGTTTCTATGGATCGTATGTCTTAGTGCCCTAACAATGTTTACTCGTTACCAAGTTCTTGACCAATCAGATCGTCCAGATTCTAACTGACACCCGAGCGTATTAGTGACAACTGATTATTATTGAATGGTTGAAGTGGGAGTAATCGTCTGTTTTAAAAGGTATTAAACTATATCATGGACTCATTTAACTGTTCTAATTAATTACAGAAAAGAGTGTGCAGATGTAGAGTTAGCATTCTGAAATAATAGCCAATTCGTCAAGATAAAGGATATCACCGATCCAGCCCGTTTGCGGGGTAAGCCACATATAATGTATCATCTAACTTTTATTATGATATCCCCACTATGATTGCATATGCGTGTACGTATTTACACGCAGTTTGCGCAGTGGACCCTATATAAATTATCATCCAACAATTATAATCACAATGTGTCTATGTGTTTTAAATCGGATTTAAATGTAATTCGATGTCCCCTCATCTGAGACACATTTCATCGCGAAAATAATCTGTATGCAATCATATTCATAAAATTGAATTGTGAATACATTTCAGTCTGTCTACCAAATTTACTCACTCTGATTGTCTGTGTATTTTCAGGATTTCAAAATCATATGAATAAAAGACGACAACTAACCAAGCATCATGACGTCAGATTGTATACCCGAACAGCTATGGCCATTCAGTCATCAATACTCGTAATTTTCAAAGCAATGTAAACAGCTATGCATTGCTATATCTCGATCGTTTCACTGCATGTGATTGTCCGTCACAGCTCATTGATCTGTATACATGTATAATTACCACCGGAGCTGATACTCACCCACGGACGCGCTCAGTGCACAGTCCATGATTTGAATACCACTGCAAACGAGAACTTTTCTTCTCT
>CM067361.1:21915159-22132659 GCA_034401795.1 Chaetoderma sp. LZ-2023a | reverse complement strand
CAAGGAAATCAGTTTATAAAACTTTTTCTCAAGCCTATCACACGTATTCTTGCTTCTTTACCTAATAATAAACTAAATAATTTATAAGGCCATTGTATTATTAATAGGCACTTACATATGCGAGTCACTCCTATTTGCTGTTATTTTGTATTCCATAAACAGACATCTAATTATATCAAAATCATCCATAAAGCAATAAGGTCACGTGCCTCTTAAGATTCCACGCTGTCCGGGAGATTGCAGGGTTCTTCGTGTGCTACTTCCATGCAACTGGTCAATGAATCAAGTAGTGTTGATGAACCGATTGCTGATAAACAGATACAAACCATCTCATATCTTTGTCCTTCAACTACCTTTATATTCTGTTAAGCCCCTATCAATAGCTTGTCCAAATTCGGACACCGTTCAATTAAAATTAATATTGGTGTCATTTAGTGCAGAAACCTTGTCAGAATCACATTCGAAAATCCCGTTTGTTCCCCTTGCTGAGAAATTAGGATATTTATCGATCAAATAAAGCATGGGTACACGCATGGCAATCCAATATCTGGTGAGTTTCCTTAAGCCAATCCCTCATAGGATTACTTGTAGTACTAACAATATGATAGTAAATACTATATTAAATCATCATATGATTGAGATGCCGCATCCATTCCCATGTTGTATTGCAGAAACAGATGCCGACTTCTGACAATGTCAACCACCCAATAACAAATATCAAGCGAGATTGCAAGGCATGACTCAGGTGACTGCAAATTTCTCCAATCAAAATTTCATGTGGTAGGTCAGTCTATCTAGTGGAGTGCAAGGATGGACATTGGTGAACTAGCTATGAATAAAGGGATAACAATCACCCCTATCTTGGTAGTTCAATACTGTATTGTTCAATGACACTATTTGAGCCAATACTATGTATGCGGCGGCGATACACAAGAAGCTACACATAACCAACAACGGTATGCATACACTAGTGTATTTTGATGGTTACGATTAAAAGGTGCTACACTGAACTGGTCTTGATTTAGATTACGTTTTACTCTCGGGGAGTTTGGAATTGGTACAGTGGTGGTCAGCCAACGTTGACCGGCTTTATTCATAACTAGCGAAGGAGGATCTTCGAACCATGGGGCCATTGTCATCCTTTCGGGCATAGCTGCACCACTCCAGATATCAAAGGAATCACAAAGTCACAAATAATCAGCTTCTATTTTTAAAGTGAGGTGAACACAGTGAATCAACATTTTTGTCCAAATAATTGCATCCGCATCCATAGCGAGACATGATGAAAATAAACGACAACAATGTATAAGTAAATAACTGTGGAACTAAGACAATATCAGGCTAGGTTTAATGAAGCTAGTAGACTCAGTCACAAATGACAAATTATAGGAATAGAACGATCTCCTAAATGTAGAAGGAAAGGTTACAAATTATATCACTATCTCCCAATGTGCTTTACTTACTCAACCATTTAGTCCAAACGTATTTGGCCGGAGCGGAGGATTGGCTCGGCTGTATAATGTTGAATGCCTTGAAATTAAATAGATGGAAGTTATGTTATAAAGTCTATTAAAATACGATTCATTAACACTTTCGGCTGTAGGAGATAATCTTTAAATATTCACTTCCCTGTCAGCAATTAACTGGCATTTATTTTGAAGAAAATATAAGCCTATCTAATACAAGAAAACCATCTATTAACATTGTATTAACGTGGCCACGGGCCTTGCTTTCATTCCCCCTCTACACAAGAGTGTCATTTGGCAATGACCGGAAAAATGTTAATCTGATATGCCACTCAATCATCACATGGAGATTTTGTACTTTTTATCCGGATTTCCGTCGATTTCTTCTTTGCTAATTATGTAGATCAGCCTTGATTGGCAGCTTATCTGGTCGTGCAACTGGGGCTGCCAAGGTCGTGTAAGCCGCTAACAAGAGAACGCGTGTTTTCTGTCGTTAGACACAATATCCTGCATTATCGGCGAATTCGTTGTCATGCTCGTCAAGGATTTCGTTGTGATAATACTCGTAATAGCTACAAAAGAAGAAATAAATAGTCATTACTAGCAAATGCATACATTACTCTTTCCTGGAACTGCTGGTGAAGATATATTTTGAAAATCTGCAGTGTGTCTACGTTTCCACTTCTTACCGTCAGTGACTTCCACTGTGTAACAATCCCTCTAGTGAAAAATGTTTTACCTACGTTTTTGTTAGCCCGTTGTTGTGCAATTTAAATTTGTGGCCACGTGTGGACTCCATAAGGGGGCTTCTGTACCTGATTGCCTGCACCCATATCTAGTAGTCGTGAATGATTGTGCATGTCTCTATCTGTATCCTGAGCCCCATCTGTACCCTCGGACACATCTGTATTTGAGAGACCCATGTTTTGTGCTTTTAGCATATCTCCGTAGCTAAGCCTGCCCATTTCTAACTAAGCTCTGCCCTAGGTTTTCTATTGTTCGAGTCAATTTGAAACTTTGAAACATGAATTCCCAAGATCGATATTTCAAGGTGTCTATGTGTAAGCTGTTGACTATTTTAAAACTAATACGTTTTTGGTGCCGTTTCTGCGTGTGGTAGCAACAGCTCACAGGCAAATAAGTTTTACAACATTCAACAGATTGTTTACTAAATTTTAACTACATTGAAAATATACAATTCTTACACTTATTTTGATTTTGATTGCGGAATTATATTGCCGTATCATGATTGTGTCATCAGCTACCTATTGCCGTAATCGGTTATGCCGTCAGATGCTCGAGTGACAGGTTGGATCCATCTATAATATGTGTTTGTGACTGTGCCAGAACAGAAATATCTGTCCGGTATCCATAAAATTACAACACAATTTGCCATATCCCACGACGACATGCAAAAGGCTCTGCCACTGCCCTACACGAGGCTGACAATGGACATTTCCGGTTTTAGCTATGCCACTTCTATCTCTAGTTAAGCAGCACCCCTGCTTCGCCAGTGTTGGGATCGATCGATCATTGACCTCTCATCCTATCAAGCTCCAGAATACTATACAGGTAAGCTGTTGACTATTTTGAAACTAATTTGGATGGGTGCTGTTGCTGCCTAAAGCATCAACTGCGCCCAGTCAAATTAGTTTCGAAATAGTCAACGTCATGTTTATTAAATAGTAAAGACATACAATTCGTGCAACAACTCTTAGTACGTCTTCGATTCAGCGTTCATGTCGTACGTATCTACGTCATTCATTGATTATGACGTCAACATACACGTCACGTAGGTGACTATGCCATTATATGATGGATGGACAAACTGGAAGGGTCAATTGATGACAATAATTAAGAAAACCGTTAAAATGGCTTCATTAGATCTATATTAGAGTAAGCTGAATACCAATTGAATCGAAAAACATTGGTCAGATTTCACATTCATAATGCGAAACGAGGGGCACATTAATGTCTGTCTCTTCTCCGAGCTTGGACACAACAGACTAATATCTAATTCATTACCCTTCCGCAAATCAGGAATACACACAATAACTAATTCATTTCCGTGATGTTCAAGAGACAGAGACAGCCTCACAGTCAGACAGGCAGGCAGTCATATATACCCAAATGACTCGGTGGGAGAGGGTGTAAGATGCATTATTTGAGACTGTGGTTATAAAAACCCTATAGGATGCTAATGCACAATGCTGTTAAATGTGGTGCGTACTGAATTCAAATAAGTAGAATACAGCGTACCGATGCCCATTGGGAACCTGAAGGAGCTACTAACTGAGCCTGAGGACAAGAAGTAGCACTTAACGAAGAATGACTGATTGTAGCTGTGGGATGTTTGCATTAATGTTGCATGTGTGTGGTGTTTTCAAACTGCTGGCACAAAATGAAGTACATCAACATAATTCCAATGCAGGTAGGATTCAGCTCGATATAAAAACACATTCTTTGGCAGCTGTTTCTGAACCAATCTATGAGCCAGTAGTCTGTAGAATATTCAATTTAATGTACGCTAACACGAGCACAGTTGCCTTTTGAACTGAGATAGGTTCACAGGTTATGTGTATTATATCGTCCCTTTATTAATACCATCGGGATCTGCCATACATTCTGTCGTGTCCTTGAATACTTCAGTGATGTATTACTTTCACTAAACATCACCATCGATCCATAGGATGGTAATTGTAGGGGTGATGTTAGGGCTAGATGCACAACCACCACATGTAGTATACGCAACCAGAAAAGTTGCGTTATCATTTAGTAAAATACTGTTTTAGTAATTAATTAGTTTCAAAATATTTAACAACTTACCTGTCTAGTTACATTGGAATTTACATTCTGGGAATATGAGGTACTCATGGTTAATCGAATGGAATGAGATTATCGCTGTGGAACCTTTGATTTAAATTAATTTTATTTTCCAAACATCTCCAAATAGAATACTGTTTTAAACAACATAATGCGAATTTGTAATCGAACCTGCCTATTGTAAAAAAGCAGTTCGTATGTGAGCTGGTATGGTTTCGGGTTTTAGCTATTCCCCGCCCATATTTAGCTAAGCTCCACCCACTCCTCGCTCGTGTTAGGATCGATCGATCTCTGAACACCCTGATTATCAATTTCCAAAAAACTACACACGTAAGCTGTTGAATATTTTGAAACTATTTTGACTGGGTGCTGTTGCTGCAAAGGATTACAAAAACATACAATTTATACAACGTGTCATACTCTTTGAGATTTGATGGCGGCCTATGGAACCCGTTGTGACGTATTGATTGTGACGTCATCATACACGCGTTGAGCTGTTTATGACGTCATACGAGGCCACATGATGGATCGATATTCAGGAAAGTTGGATTGGCAGGAACAATTTTTTTTTTAATACAAATCAATTGTCAACCTTCCATACACATCTATCATCCTTGTAGGATGTTTTAAATGGAAAACCGGTGTTTCCTTTATACGAAAATGATACTAACGGGTGTTTTTGTCTTACATACAGCCACGCGCATCACTATTGTTAAAATCAATGCCAGTTTATATATGGGAAACGCTTGACGAAATCTGTGAAATCTGAGCAATCAGTCGTAACATGTTTACGTCCGCATTCCAATCGCGTGAGGCTGGCAATGTTATAGCTCAGTTTACGAAGTGACTTCGAGGTTCCACTTAACTTTGTTATACACATTTCGATGCACATAGAGGATATGAGCATTCTTGGCAGGAAGCACGATGCACTATAGGGGCATTTTTGAGGGCAGGTGATACAGAATGGCAAGATCATACCCTGATAAAAAATAAACAATGAAAAAAGATATAGGTGTTCAGGTAGACAGTAATGCGTAATTTGGAGTGCATATAAGGGGAAGGTCGAATAAAGCAACGCAATTGTTTGACTGGTTTGACTTTTCCTCATATTATTTGTGCACTTAGCTATCCGGATGTCTAGATACACGGCCCTGGTGTCTGCTCATCATGAGTATGTGAATTGAGTGTGGCATTCAGCCAAGAAAAACTACTATTCACTATTGAATCTGCGCAGAGAAGGAGCACTATGTTGAATCCCGGTTTCAAGGACATGTACAATGATCCCATGCCCAGGAAACTGAAGATGCCATTACTTAGATATTATAGACCTTTAAGATACCGAGAGGAGAATATGACAGGATTTTATGCTCAAAATCTTAATTTACTTTACTTCAACCCGCCCCCTTTTGTGGGATATAGACCATCAGCAACGTATCGACAACATTCTGCGTCTTAGTCAATCATCCTCTCGAGCGGTTGTCATGTCTATCTCATCTCTCTCACTTTGTTGTCGGCCTCCATCTAGTCCTTGGGCCCTCTCCCCCAACCCCCGCTCTCGCTCTCGCTTTCTTTCTCTCTCTCTCTCTCTCTGTCTCTCTCTCGCTCTCCCCCGCCCCCTCCTCCCTCCCACTCTCCCTCCTTCCCTCCCTCCTTCCCTCCCTCCATCCCTCTCTCTTTCTCTCTCTCTCCTTTTTCCATGCAAATTCCTACTCAACGCTTGCCTGCTTTGTGATGGAGACACAAGGCATCCCCATCTTCTATTCATAATTTTCTCTGCTAGAGGAATTTGTTTCTGGCCAGGGAACCAGCCTTATCCCCATTAACCCTTAGCACTGGGTGCCGAATGTCAGGAGCTTGCCCGGTGTAGACTTGTTTGTACACCATTTCTCTGCTCCGAACTACAACAATTTTACAAACCCCGCTTTATCTGCGGACTGTGTAAATGTGACAAATTTATAAATTTTTGGTAACGGCAAACTGGAGTTTCTTTTACGCTGTTGTGCCCAATTACAGTACCTTTAAAGTATGTAATCGAGGGATTCATTTCTACCTATGTCGCGCCCACATCTATCGAAGCTCCGCTCACTTTATAGATGTTTTGCAATCAACTTATGCACTTTGAACTCTGAATACTCTGATTATTATCTGGGTTTGGCACTTTAACGCTAGTGTAAATGACTAACCACATTTATGGTTGCTCACACGCACGCACGCACGCATACAGCCACACACGCACGTATGCATACCACGCACGAACACGCCAATACATACAGGGGAATACATAACACGAATGCGTGAAAGCATGGCGAACATATAGTTATTTATCATATAAACAAGCCTTCTAGCCCGTTCCATATTCTTCAATATGAGCACACGTGCCATATTCAACGGAGTGTTTTCATTGGCTGTTGGGTGCGCTATCCATTTAAATCAACCAATTAAAACATCGATTGATGTGAGCGTGACGCGTAGGGATTATTAGGCGGTACTACGATTTGTTTACTACGATTTGCCATTCATGAAACGTCATCGCAAAATGTCATCGTTTGACAGTTTATCAGTTGGCAGCGAAGTAACTATCGATGGCCGTGGCTATAATTATCAATGACCAGTTAAAATATCATTGAACGGCTGACATCGCCGGATTTTGTGTTTGTCACTATATTTTGCTGCGCATTCAGTACCTGTTATCAAGTAGTGGTGCGTCACAGCGGCGGTATCGATTTCACGAAAATCAACAGTGAGAAATCAAATAAAAGTCACATCAGCAACTATTGGCAAATACTTCAAAATTACAGTTTATATGATAAATAATATCTCAAACTCGGTCACTTTTCATATCACTATTATGAACCTCGTTGAAAATTATCAATTTTGCACTTGCTAAAGCGCGTGAAAATTGATAATTTTCAACTCGGTCCATAATAGTGATATGAAAAGTGACCTCGTTCCAGATTCTCTATATATCTACAGGCTGCGTACACATGTGGATTCAGAAACGATGTCATTGGACACGTTCTGAAAATGTCATCAAACAACATTAGGCTGTACTGCTGAACGTTTTTATTTCTAGTGACGTTGTTTGGATGCTCATTGAGAGCAATTTCTCGTGCCCAGAGATCTGATATCTGTCACCTTCTCTACAGAAGTCGTAATTAAAGTCAATTCAGTTTAAAGAGGAAACGCCTTCTTTCGTATTTTGGAATCAAATAAAAGACATTTAGGATAGTTCCATCTCTCAAGGCAGTGTGTCCGTTAATGGATTGACCCGATCTATTTCTCAGGTATATGACGTCATAGCGAAGTATGTCGCTAGTTATCCAAAGTCATAATCACAATGGCGTATAGCTCTGTCATGAAAATTTAGAAGTCTGTTGTACTGTAACCAAAGTGTATGCCTTTGATGGAGTTTACACTTTAATAAACATTCTGTTGAATATGTTGGAGATTATTTGACTGGAAGCTGCTGCCATAAGCAACAACATCGCCAAGTAACATAAAATCCACAATTATCAACATCTTACCTATATAATTACCTTGTAATAACGGTTTTAGTCATTCAGGATTTACAGTATATAAATTAATTCCAATATACGTAAAATTGGGCCGGCTTCGCTAGAAAATGGGCGGGGCTTAGTTAGCAATGAACGCCTCAATTAAAACATTAACCATTCTGGCTAACTCTGAATTTATATACGTTTTAACACTTTCAATGACGAAGCCAGCCAAAGCCAGCCACTGCAAGGATCTTGAGGTATGTCCATTTTCAGGCAAAGTCCGGCCACTGCAATGGTCTTGATGTAGGTCATATACCATTTGCAGGCAAAGTAAAAACTATTTTGAAAATTTACCACCGGAATTACTGGCTCGGTAACATTCGAGTCTTATATTTTCTAAAATAGTCATCTCTTGGCAAATGAACATTTAATAAGGAAATATTTTGATTCTCCAGACGAAATGTTGTCATTTAAGCGCTAAACACCAGTAGCTATAGTTAGTAATTGTCACGAGACTAAGGCTGTCACGGACAGATCAGAAACACACTTGTAAGTAATAACGACCGTTGCGGCGTCTCATTGATCTAACCACTATTTTGCCTAACAATGTAAATTTCGACTTACAGCTTGTAAAGTGACTGAGTTTCGAGGGAGAAATTCTACTTCACATATGGTGAACCATCAAACTAAGTTGTCTATCGTGTAGAGATGTATCCACACAATCTGTCAACCCTGTGTCCGCGGTACTAGAGTGCCTGTAAACACCAATGTTCTCTGAACCTTTTCGTAAAGGCATCTGTATTGTGACTTTGTCCCTGCCGACGCGGTTAACGGAATACTAATACGCACATACTAACAAGTAACAACATACATTAGCAGACATTCCCAGAAATCCTGTAGAAATTATGATAATCAACATTCTAAAACGAGACATGAAGCTTACTACGTGAGCACATATCATCATATCATAAATTGATATTCTAGTGATTCGATGCGATTGCTACAGATTGATTAACTGTTTAGGAATATACATTATGTGAACACGGTCTTAAACCATACACATACCAACACATCTCGCCAGTATTCATGATATTCAAACATGGCGTTAGTTGGAATGCATACTTTTAATACTAAGCATCAACCAACCCCTCAGTATAATTCGGATCAAATTTGGAGTATAAATGTGAACACCGCCTTTAACGCCTCTTATGCTAACCTCCCATCAAAGCGCTCAAGATGCTTCTTCTATAAATTAAGATTTCTCAAGACAACTTTAAGTGATTTTTCTTAAAGATTTATTACTGAAATTTATAAAATGGTCCTTCCTCAAGGCGACTGGAGAGGTCACATTTGGCGTGGCTTTGAATGCATTATCAGTCACATTTCCGGCTTAGTCAGTATCCAGTTGCATGATTATTTTTTGAAAATCTACCACTGGAATGACTTTCTCGGTCAAAAATAGTCTTTTCTTGGCATGTAAATAGACACTGCGCAATACTGCTTCAAAGGCATGTTTGGCCGACTTGGCCATTAAAGAGTCAACGTGGCATAAGATAAGTTTAACGTCACAAATACCAATAGATCGATCCAGTATCCATGCCATTCAAACTTGGTGTACCTTGTTACACAACTCATGGACAATCTGACAGAAACATCTGTTATAATAATTAAATCAAGGATGACAGTTTTATTGCTTAGTGATGTAGACGCGTCGGTGCCACCATGTGTATTTGTATTCCGATAAAGGGATGTGATCTGATACTCAAATAGCTGGCGTTATGAGCTAATACCTAACAACCGAAATGTATGTTACTAAGTTGTACGAACTATGTGTCTTTGACGATGTTACAGCTAGTCTAAAGGTGGATATTCACAGCAAATGCTTGAAAATAAAATTGTTTAAATTGCAGACTTTTACAGGCTTAGTTCGTGTACCTCAATGCCATTACACGAAATACATGTTAACACGTAATAATTTCATTCCCTACAAATTATTATAATTTTTTAACTGCACAATTAAATTAGGGACTCGTTTCTTTAATTCAATTTCACAACTTAAAAAAATTATAGTAATTTGTATGGAGTGATACTACGTCCAGGTACACTAAATATACCTCTAAATGTATACAATTTTAACGATTTTATTTTCAAGCGTTATAGTCTAAATAAGCACCTTTAAGAAACACCTGATTGAACAGTAGTAATGTAATTTGAGTTGGAACAACAACAGCTACACAGTAAACATGTCTTGAACAGTGTTTAGATTTCAATTAATAATGGCAAGCATACTACAGAAGAATCTCTAACCAATTGCCATGCTGGAAACAATGGGAATATCACAAACTGTGATCAAAGGATTAACCCAGAGGTCATTGACTTATTTGTGCAAGTCAGTGTCAGATATCAATGCACAGTCGGCCTGAGTATGACGTCATAATCAATTACCCCACGTTTAGGCTGACGTCCTAATACATTGTGAAGACGTCACAATACATTGTGACGTATCTATCTTTATCATACACATTCAACTGGCTAGCAGCTGTAGGAATTGTAGGTCTTTGACGGATTTACTGTTTATTAAAGATTATGTTGAATATTTTGAAACTAATTTGATTAGGAGCTGTTTCAGCAACAACCCCGACACATATTAGTTTCAAAATATCCAACAGGTCACCAGTACAATTAGCTCGAAATTGGGATTATGAAAATCCTTGATTCCACGTAGGCCTATACACATCGACTCTAACACACATAGGCTTATCTAGACATGGGGGGGGGGGCGGGGGCACATCTAGAAAAGGACCCCTCTATAGGATCAACCTTGTGGGATGACAATGGACCTTTCCATTTTTTAGGTATGCCCCGCCCATCTCTAGCTAAGCTCCACCTACACCTCTCTCGTGTTGGGTTCCATCGATCTCGGAACTCTCTGTCTATCAATGTCCAGACAAATATTCAGGTAACCTGTTGAAGATTTTGAAACTAATTTGACGGGGCGCTGTTGCTGCCAATGACAGCAACAGCGTCCAGTCAAATTAGTTTCAAAATATTCACCCCCCATACGTGTATTGCGTATTAGAGACATAAAATTCATACAACGTGTCGGACTAGTATGAGTTAAAGACGGGCCAAATAGAATCATTGTGTTGTGATGATGATGATGTCATCATACACGCCGCTTAGCTGATTACGACGTCATATTACGTCAGATGATAGGTGGGTACTCTGGAGAGATGAATCGGCAACATACAAGATGTATCGAAGTTTTACCAATAGATCGATTCCAACACGCGTAAGCCTATCTAGAAAGGGGAAGGGCATATCTAGAAAGGAAACCCTCTATAGGGTTAACCTTGTGGAATCATAAGCAGCAACATATTTGATAATGATGTATCGAATTTTTACCAGGAATATGACGTCATCATGGAATAAACACAACGCCTCATCATAGAGAGATCTATGTCTAGCTATGGGCCACCCAGTTCTGAATTCGCAGAACATCAATTTCAAGATAACTATACCGGTAATGTGTTGACTATTTGAAATAGTTTAACTTGGTGATGTTGTTGTCTACATGGCTGCAACATAGCGCAGTCAAATTGGTTGCAAAATATTCAACCGAACGTTAATTAAATAATAAATATATACAATTCGTACACGTGAGGGACTTATTGATGGTTATGACGCAGTTAGATACATCTTTATGCATTGTGACGTCAGCCGACATATAACG
The DNA here is from genome assembly GCA_034401795.1 of Chaetoderma sp. LZ-2023a. NCBI lineage: Eukaryota > Metazoa > Mollusca > Caudofoveata > Chaetodermatida > Chaetodermatidae > Chaetoderma > Chaetoderma sp. LZ-2023a. The sequence continues at coordinate 22,121,140 of CM067361.1, read as the reverse complement.
TAATTGACTATGACGCAATTATCTATGGCGTCATGCACTCGACAGGCACATCAGATTCCCCTCCGTTGATGTAGCATAACCTATAGCCAACACAGTATCAACGTTCAGCCCTACAATCTGCATTAACACCACCATAATAAGCAATCACCACCCCTTTTACCACTAGTAGGGCCACATATACATATACCTAGTATCGTTATCGCAGTAATATGGGGCATGCACATAGTATCGTTGCTACAGTAATATGGGGCAACTCGCACAGGCCGTATCCGTATGATCCATATGTGACAGATCTATTGTGATTTGTCAAGTTAAATCGCCCTATCATGGTTAATACAGATGAGTTGCTTCATAAATTTGTTGTTTTTATCATAGACGTAATGATAATCAATATGCTGCATTCGTTGTTCCTCTAAAAGCCGTGAGAAAAAGTTAGTCCACGTTTAGACATAATAATGGTGGAAGGATGACGATTTTACTTCATCCACGTAAATCTCAGTTTAAATGTAAGATTTGAAATTAGCTAGATCCCATCTTTACGTAAAACTCGAGTCTACTGGCACCACCACAGATGTTGTTGTCGTTGTCGCCGTTGTCAGTCGTCGTCGTCGTCGTCGTCGTCGTCGTCGTCGTCGTCCTTGCTCTCATCGTCCCTGTCGATGTATTCTCCTCATCTTCACCTTCGTCGGCGCCGTTGTCGCTGCCATCGTCACCACCATCGCCGCCGCCGCGGTTTTATATCAATCAAGAGTATAGTTGGCCACATCTCCACAAATGAGCTGCTTGCTGCCTACATCTATATTGTAGGAAAACCGAGTAACTAGCTATTAATTGATCAGTTGTAATCGATTGCACATCACCTGCTAATGTAAGTTGGTAAGCAAATTGTATAATCTGCTAAGCCAGATCAAATCCAGACATAACTCCATGCTGTTGGTGTCATTAGGTGCATAGCCGTCTACAGAATCGAATTCTAAGAGTACTCATTGTTCCCAGTTGCGATAGGTTCGGGTGATGGTCTATATTGCTCAAATAAACTAAGACAGGAAATCAATGTATAATACATTAATTAGCATTTTCACACATACGTGTCACTCCCATTTTCCTGCCATTTTGTATTTCTTATACAGGCGTCTAATTATGCTAACATCGGCCATAAAGAAATAAGGTTACTGGAAGCTTAAGATTCTATGTAGAGTGAGAGATTATAATGTTCTTTGAGTGCTACTTCCATGCAGCTGGTCAATGAATCAATCGACTGTCAAAGCTGAAAGATGGTGAACTGATTGTTGATAAAAAGATACAAAAGATCTCATAGCTTGGTCGTTCAGCTCCATTTATACTCTTTTAATACCGGATCAATAGCTTTGTCAATCTCTGACACAGTTTCATTTGAATTGGTGTTGCTGTCATTTAGTGCAGAAACCTTGCCAGCATTGCATAGGAAAATTCCCATTGTTCCACTTTGAGAGACAGAAGGATATTGATCGATCAAATACGGGTATGGAAATCGAATATCTGATGCTTTTAATTAAGCCAGACACTCATAGCATTGCTTGTTGTAGGAATAATGGTAATAAAATAGTAAATAATATATTAGAACATCTTATGATTGAGAAGTAGCACCTACTCCCATTTTGTATTTCAGAAACAGAAACCTAGTTCTGAGAATGTTGACCACAAAAGAGAAAGGTCACTAGTAATTCCAAGGAATGCGGTTATAGAAAGGTTCTTCAAGTGAGAATGGACCTTTCCGGTTTTTGCTATGCCCCGCCCATCTCCAGCCAAGCTCCACCCACACCTCGCTTGTGTTGGGATCGATCGATGTCTGAACTAATTTAACTATTAAAAAGCAAAGAAATACAAAAACATACAATTCATGCACCCTGTCGGACAACTTGAGATTTGATGACGGTCTATATGGAACCCTTTGTGACGCAAATATTGTGATGTCATCATACACGTCCTGAGCTGATTATGACGTCATACGAGGTGCGATGATGGATGGATACTCTGGAAAGGTGAATTTCATACGATCGTTCAGTGTATCTAGCGAAGGTCATGGGTGGCCATTGGTGAACTGGTTGTGGATGAAAGGATACCAACCAGTCACTATCTTGCTAGTTCAACACAATATTTGAGACAATCCTATGTATGCTGTTCACGTAGGCAAAACTGTATACCTAACCGTCATCTGTATATTTAAAAAAACTGTATTTAGACTGTTATTGAAGCTCCTCACCATATTAGAAGGCGATACACTAAACTGGTCTGGATTTAGATTAAAATAGACTCAGCCACGAATGACCAATTATAGGCATAGATCGATCTCGTAAATGTGGAAGGACAAGGTACAAATTATAACAATTTCTACCACATAAACATGATTTGATTACACCAAACATATAACCCAAACGAATCCACACCATAGGGGATGATTGACTCTTTTATATCATGTTGAATGATTTGAAATTAAATTGCCTGAAATCTCTTGCTACCCAATGTGCCACATGTCTGATGGATGTCACAACTGCTTTGCCATATTCCACGAATCTATTCAAAAGTTTCTGCCGCCTCAATGAAGACGACAATTGGGCCTTTCCAGGTTTGGCTGTGTCCCGCCCATCACCAGCTAAGCTGCACCCATGCTTCGCCCAGGTTTGGATCGAGCAACGCCTGAACCCTTTGACCATTAATTTCCAGAAAACTACAGGTAAGGTGTTGATTATTTTGAATTTAATTTCGCTGGGCGCTGTTGCTGCATTTATGCAATTATGCATTCGTGACGTATTTATCTAAATCATTCACGAAGTCATTGATTATGACAGCATCCTGAACGGCACGTACTTGATTATGACGTCATATGATAGATGAATACACTGGAGTCGTCCATTAATGACTTTGATTAAGAAAAACGCAAAATTTAATCATAGAGATATATTAGAGTACGCTGAATACGAATTGAATCGAAAAACATTGTTAAGTTTCAGATTCATAATGCAAAACGCAGGACACAGTAGTGTCTGTCTCATTTCCGACCGTGGACACAAAACACGAATATCAAATTAATTTCTCTTCCTCAAATCAAGAATAAACACAATAACTAATTCATTTCCGTGAGGCTGTGGGGTGTTTTCATTAATGATGCATGTATTGGATGATTTCATCACTGCTGGCTCAAAGTGAAGTACATCAATAAAATCCAAATGAAACTAACATCCAGTTCAATTCACATTTCCAGAGTACCCACCCAGCATATGACTTCATAATGAACTGCGTGATGTGTAGAATGACATCATAATGAATACCGTTATGAATGACGTCGATAAGTACGTCACGAACGCATATTTGAAGACGGTCTATACGTTGCTGTACACATTGTTTGCTTTTACTATTTAATAACTATTCTGTTAAATATTTTGAAACTAATTTGACCGGGCGCTGTTGCTGCCATAGGCAGCAACTGTACCCAGTCAAATTATTTACAAAATATCCAACAGCTTCCCTGTATAGTTTTCAGGAAGTTGATAGCTAGGGCATTCGGGGATCGATCAATCCCAACACTGTGAGATGTGGGTGGAGCTTAGCTAGTGATGGGCGGGGCATAGCTAAAACCGGAAAGGTCCATTTCATGGACGGTTGTGTATGAACCAGTCTGCTAAAAGTTGTTCTTGGCAGGAAACAAGATGAACTATAGAGAGCATTGTTCATGAGAGGTGATACAGAATGGCAAGAGCATGCACTGATCAGAATAAACAATGAAAAATACATAGGTGTTGATAGAGACAGTAATGTGTACTTCGGAGTGCATGTAAGTGAAAGCGCGAATAAATCAACATAAATCATCGGGCTTATCCGAAAATCATTTGTGCACTTTGATATTCAGATGTCTATATGCATGGGCACCGTTGCGTCCTCCTTATGAGTATATGAATTCAGGGTGGCATCTATCAGGGAAAAAGGACTAGTCACCTTTGAAACCGCGCAGAGAAGGACAACTATGTTGATTCACGGTTTCATGGACATGCACTTTGATCATATGACCAGAAAACTGAAGCTGCCATCTCTTAGATATCATAGACCTTTAAGATGCAGAGAGAGGAGTCTGACAGGGTTGTATGCTTAAAATTTAATTTACTTTGCTTCTGCTCTTTATCTCTCATGTGGCATAGGCCATCAACAACCGTTCGCCAGCATTCCATCCTTGGGTAAGCAGACGAAACCCGCCATCTACAATAGGCTAGGGTGCTAGGCCGCTGTGTTTCAAACCATCAGGTTAGGCTCTTTTGAAGGACCCCATCCACCTAGCTTAATTAGTTTGGAGATTCAGCTGACCAGTATCTGCAGAGACTGACCTGCGGTTCCTCGTAATACAGGTTACATCACACGCATAAAAACAGACAACGATCTCCCAATACATATCGTTATATTCAACTACGGTTGAATGAACATACACTGGCGGCGGCCCGCGAGAGGTTTTCCTTGAATCTTGTATATGCGGTTTATATTCTACTTAGGAAGCCTTGGTGACCGTCCGTTGTTATATTGTCAACTAGGTATTATAAAGATAAGTCGTTCTCTGGCGAGATACAAATCAGCTAGAGACTATAAGGCGAGCTTTCCATGTGAGATTTTCTGCTCGCGTGTTCTCGCATGCTTTTCTGCTCGCGGGTTTTCTATTTTCTTGCGCGCGAGTTTACCAGCGAATCCGGCTTTTTTTCCTAGCATAGGCAAGGAATTTCGGGCTCTAGTTCTGCGTATCCTTGATCAGTTTTTGCTTTCCTACAAGCTACATGTGTCATGTCGCAAAAGTGCAAAGGCCAGGTCCTGAAGCTGAGCTTTCACAAATAGGAGCAGTTAATTGATCTGGTAGAACAATATCCGCACCTCTATGATTTTACCTCAAAGGCTCATAGTAATAAAAAAAACGTGGACGCAGATTGCCAGTGAGTTGGATATCGATAGTTTTGATTGTAAGTAACTCGCAACATTAAACGATCTCACCTAGCCAAATCGCTACTCATCTTAAATGCCTTGGCAGATTGCAATACAATTTGAGTAGAATGACCCTTTAGTGGAGGGCTCCAGGACTTCCAATCAGATTTTGTATCGGTCAATTTTTTGTTTGTCAACTGCATTAACTGCATCATACGAATCCGAGGTCTTTGTCTCTTGCGCTAATAATACAAAAGAAAATGACTGTTGCATGGCATCGTTATTATATTTGCATAGCATTCAAAGTCAATATTGTGCGCATGCGTGTTGCCTTATAACCAGGTTATTTTGTAGGAAAGCAAAAATTGATCACAGATATGCAGAACTAGAGCTTGAAACTCGTCCGCTTGGAAGTAGACAAACCCGCGAGCAGAAAAGCGTGCGAGAACACGCAAGCTGAAAAGCTCACATGGAAAGCGGGCCTAATACGTGAGACTGCTGGAATAGACCTTTCTACTGTATCTTATCCTTCATATGACGTCATAAAGCGAGTAACGAACCAACAATTCTCGATAAAATGCTCTAGAAACGGCGCTCGCCTTTACAATCTATACACTTAAAAAGGATAATTAGGTCCAAACCGACATAGAGCACCTACTTGTTATCGGTGCAAAACATGAATAATACATAGAGAATCTGGAACGAGGTCACTTTTCATATGACTGTTATGGACCGAGTTGAAAATTATCAATTTGCACGAGCTTTAGTGAGTGCAAAATTGATAACTTTCAACGAGATTCATAACAGTGATATGAACAGTGACCGAGTTTGAGATTTTATTTATCATATAAACTGTAATTTTGAAATATTTGCCAATAGTTGCTAATGTGACTTTTATCTGATTTCTCATTGTTGATTTTCCTGAAATCGATACCGCCGCTGTGACGCACCACTGCCTGATAACAGATACTGAATGCGCAGCAAAATATAGTGACAAACACAAAATCTGGCGATGTCAGCTGTTAAATAGTATTTTAACTGGTCATTGAAAATTATAGCCAGGGCCATCAATCGTTACTTCGCTGTCGACTGATAAACTGTCAGACGATGACATGGTGCGATGACATTTCATGAATGGCAAATCGTAGTAAACAAATCGTAGTAAAACAGTACCGTGTAGTAATCCCTACGCGTAGTAATCCCTACGCGGCACGCTCACATCGATCGATGTTTTATTGGTCGATTTAAATGGGTTGCGCTCCCAACAGTCAATGAAAATACTCCGTTGAATATGGCACGTGTGCTCATATTGAAAAATATGGAACAGGCTAGAAGGCTTGTTTATATGATAAAATAACTTAACTTCTCCTTTTAATCACCGGTGAGATATATAAAATTATAATTGATGAAAATGCAGTAGCCTAACAAAAACGTCCTGCACGTTAGCGGCGCCTGATACTGTTCTAGTACTTATTCGGCTTTGGTGAAGTAGAAGTTTGACGAACAAGTTCTATACTTGTCTTAGCACCTATTAGTCATCAGCACTATCTATCGGCGCCTTGCTTAACGGCGGGCACGAGAGACGATCTGCGTATTTGCTGAGGAGTTAATTAATCGGCGGGTGTGGAGATTAGCTTCTATTTCTAGAATGTCCGCAAATGGATTGGTGGCCGAAATGAAACAGATGAAGATGAAGACACGCATATTATAGATAAGTGTCTAGTTGTGAACGTTAATAGAAAATGTCACAAGATGAACGGCGTCGCTACTCAGATGCGGCATCGAATGCAATGTTCACAGTGAAATTTGACATAGAATTATATATTCCTAAGCTCTTAGTATATGAGAAGCACTAAATGTGTGCTGAGAGGTACCCCTTTCTGTGTGGATTGAACACGTATTGGCGAGATATTGTCAAACGGCCTAGAAACGGTCCACAGGTCAAATATAGGATGGTAAGTTTAAAAAACCGGCGCGGCCGGTCTGCAGTTCAGTCAGTCATCGTATTTTGTGAGTGAGGAGTGGGAGCCGGTTTGAGACGGCGTAAGCCTTTTTACTCTTTGGCTTATAGGGTCTTTGTATCACGCCAGCAGACATTTTGGGCGTACTATGAGTCACAGTTCTAGCAAAATACGTTGAAGATAGCTTTAGTGGTATGACTACCACACATGACTACCTACCCGTCCCGACTGAGAAACCGTAGCTGATCGAGTCCTTATATACTCCCCAGTGGCCAATCAGGGCCCATTTGGGCCAATTTCAGCCAATACGAACATGCCCATGTTAATCGCATATCAGTCAGGAAGCACGTGGCTATGCCATCACGACTTTACCTTATTCAGACGTGAGCATGCACTATGTAACTCAATATACGTGTGTGCAAATTATGAGGAAATTTATATTTAATAATATTTCACCCAATACCGAAACGATTTTAGTTCTGTAAACAGATTCCTAGTTCTCCACGAATCCTGGTTATGATCGTCATAAGGATGAACGGACTTGGCCTAGTATTGGTGATTCAAGAATACTGGCAAATATATACATAATAAGTAGCCATTCTCCCTACCCCCTCACCAGCATAAGCTTGGCAAGCTCTTGAGAGGGTGAGTTTGGAGAAACTCAGGCCAAGCCAATTCTTCCCGGATACTGAGCGATCCTAGCTACAGCCGCATCCATATAAAGCATGTGTAGCACATATATGGCACTGTGTCGTGTTAACACGTTTTTCACTTTACAAACTCATATTTATGAGAGCGCTCACCATGGTCAATACAGAGGAGACACATCTGCTGTTACTATCATAGACAGATTGATACTCAATATGCAGCATTCGTTGTTTCTAAAAAAGAATCCAAGTTTTAGACACAATGATGGTGGAAAAGATAAATCTCAATTTGAAAACTAACATGTGAAAGCGGCTAAATCCCATCTTTAGGGAAAAATCGAATCTATTGGCACCATAACAGATATCATCATCGTCATCATCGTCGTCATTGTCGTCGACCCTGGCATCATCGTCGCCATCGTCATGGTCGTCATCAACGTCGTCGTCCTCCTCCTCCTCCTCCCTGTCCTCGTCGTCGTCCTAGTTGTTATCCTCCTCGTCCTCCTTGTCGTTGTCCTTCTCGTCGTCATCGTCCTTGTCGTCGTCGTCCTCATCATCACCAGCATCGCCGCTACCGCCTACAATTTATATCGATCAAGAGTATACTCTGGCAAATCTCCACAATTATATTCTCGAATAACCAGGTAACTAGCTAGTAATTGCTCACTTGTAATCATTTGCACTTCACCTGCTAATGTAACCTGGTCAGCAAACTTTATAATCTGCTAAGCCAGACCAAACCAGTATAGTTCCATTAGACTTGGTTTTGGTGTCATTCAATGCATAGACTTCTACAGAATCGCAGACTAAGAATACGCATTGTTCCCAGATGGGCGGGATAGGGGTGATGACCTATTTTGATCAGGAAAATCATCTATTAACATTGTATTAAAGTGAAACTCGGCTTGCTTTCATTCCCCTCTACACAAGAGTGCCAGTTTGCCAGGGACGTAAAGATGTTAATCTGACATGCCACTCAATCATCAGATGGAGATTTTGTGCTTTCACCACTCGCTCAGTAATCCCATATTTCATGTCAGATAAAACGCTATCTCAAACAATTGTGTGAAAATAGACAATTTTATCCGGATTTCTGTCAATTTGTTCTTTGCTAATTATGTAGTTAAGCCTTGATTGACAGCTTATCTGGTAGAGAGACGGCCTTGTAGTACAGATCCTGCAAGCCGCTAACGAGAGAACACCTGCTTTCCGTCGTTAGACACAAAATCCTGCCTTATAGGCGAATTCGTCGCCATGTTCTTTACGGATTTCCTTGTCAGGAGATTGAAATTACCAGGATGTAGGCCTTAGACGCGAGGATTTAGGATGTCGGGTGCGTAGCACGAGGAAATGAACATAACTAATTTCTGTCGGCTAAGAACACGTGACTAGATTAGGGAATGATAGGCGAAAGACGCTGCACGAACTCGGATATCAGGGGACTCTATTCTTGCTGCCGTGTCTGCCAGTGGTGTGTGTGTGTGCGTGCGTGCGTGCGTTCGTGCGCGAGTGAGTGAGTGAGTGAGTGAGTGAGAGAGTGCGTGCATGCGCTTGTGTGTGTGTGTGTGTGTGCCACGCACAAACACACGCACGCACCACTCGCAGACACGGCAGCATGAATACAGTGTGCGCGCGCGCGTGCGTGCGTGCGTGCGTGTGTGTGTGTCTTAGTTGTGAAGTGTTATTTCGCAATGATGATAATAGGCCTACTCGTAATAACTACAAATCACAAAAAATAGTCATTCCTAGTAAATGCGTACATTATTTCCTGAAGTGCTCACAAGATACATTTTGAAAATCTTAAAGCGCATTTGCGCTTACACTATTTGCTGACTGTTACTTCCAATGTGCGAGGGGTGGGGTGGTTTTGGGCGTGGGGGTAGTGGTGGGGTTATTCGGGGAGGGGGGTTCCTGTTTAAATTATTTTATTTTCAAGATATTCTTACAGCTTACTTGTATGCCGAAATTGGTTTTAAATTTAAAAAAAACAAGCCTTTTCTGAGCGAAAAGGTTAATCTACATTTTGTTTTCGGGTCCACGAGGGCACGCAAAACAATACCCGATTCCGGGATAACGCAAGAATCGCATTATTTACACGTTGCGTGCCAATAATTATACCACCGCACAAATGCACTGCCGATCCATGTAAGTATTAATTTATATTTTATTTATAAGCTTCTATGTACTATGACTGGACCACATGTTAGTACTGATACGACACTAATAAAAGTTTCTCTACTCATAAATTTATTTAGGAAAATTAAGATCATTAAATGCAGCGTAAGCGTTTACTGAAAAGTCCGCCTGAATAGGGGAACCGAAAACTGTTTTAGTAATGTCTAAAGCGCATCCGGTTACTCGACTGTATACTGTGTAATGTTACAATCGCTACCAGAGTCTGGTTGTTAGGCCGCGGTTAGTTGATGTCTAGCTTCTCGTGACCTCTTATTAAGAAATGGGCATACTGAGGGCGATTATTATTTATTATTTATTAGTGATATCAGCATTCAGCCGGAACATAAAACTAAAACTATAAAACCTGCATATATTTGCTAAAATAAATTGAAAACATTGAATTTTAGGCACTCACTGTGCATGTCACAATCTCCGGGTAACTGGGAAAGATTTTAGAACAAAAAATGTTTATGAGATACATAGGTCCAATAATAAACAATGATGAGTTATTATTTGACAGACAAAATACACATGATTGATGATGCTGGGGGTCATGAGAAATTAAACAGTAACTAGCAGCAGCAGCAGCAGCAGCAGCAGCAGTAGCAGCAGCAGCAGCAGCAGCAGCAGCAGTAGTAGTAGTAGTAGTAGTAGTAGTAGTAGTAGTAGTAGTAGTAGTAGTGGTAGTAGTAGTAGTAGTAGTAGTAGTAGTAGTAGTAGTAGTAGTAGTAGTAGTAGTAGTAGTAGTAGTAGTAGTAGTAGTAGTAGTAGTAGTAGTAGTAGTAGTAGTAGTAGTAGTAGTAGTAGTAGTAGTAGTAGTAGTAGTAGTAGTAGTAGTAGTAGTAGTAGTAGTAGTAGTAGTAGTAACATTAGCAGTACTGTAGCAGCAGCAGCAGCAGCAGCATCAATGCAGCAATGCAGTTACCGTCACCATCAATCATTTTATTGCCATCACCATCATCAATATGGTAGCGTGCATCCATTATAGTTTTAAGAGTACACACAAAAACTCACTGCACTTCTCTTGTCATGATTTACTACGAGTTTTCTGTTATAATTGACTTAGTGGCGGCTCTAGTGCTGGGTTCAGGAGTGGACTCGACCCTTGAGCTCCATAAATATGTTAGAATGCGTTAACCATTTCACCGATAGAACCTGATGTAAACACATTATTCACAACATCAGTGATATTCTGTTAAATATTTTGAAAATTGTCTGGAAGCCGTTGCTGCCTAAAGCATCAACAATTACATGCGTGCTTCTATGGGACAAGAGCGTCTATCGACACCTGCACTTTTGCACACTCACTATGACAAAACAATTGACCTTGACGAAGTGGTGGACATGTATGCGAAACTTCATAGCAGGCGTTTAGAGTTAGATTCACTAATCAGGCTTTAGAAACACGCTATCATTTGATTAGTGAATCTTACAGGCGCACTTGCTTCATGCTTCTATAGTTGTGGACTTGTTGTTACATTCATGTATACATGTATGGGCATTTCTATGATAGGTCTCGTAGTGTGGATGATGATTGGTGTGGTGTGAGGTTGGTGTCAGTTGCTACTGGAATCACAAAAATGTACAAACACAGATATTTATATTTTTATTGTCACTAAGAGTAATTAAAAATTAAAAATTAAAATTAAATTGTGTTAATCCTTTAAACAATAGTATCTCAATTTTAAAGCAAACATACATGTAAACTAATGAATTATTTTGAAACAAATTTGGCTGTGGTAACTATTGCTTTCCTATTTATGTAAAGTGGAGCTCGGCGCTGGAAGGGTGGGGTGTATGGCTGGCGACGTGTTCCATTTTTAGAAAGAAAAAAAAACCCCATTCAGCCCCTGGAGAAAAGGTGTTACGTACATATAGTCATGCATCGTTATGAATGTCTCTATCCGTTCTCAACTGAACTATCTGTATTTGAGAGACCTCAGGTTTAGTGCTTTTAGCAGATCTCTATTGCTAAGCCCACCCATTTCTTGCTAATCTCCGCCCAATGTGTTCGAATCGATTTGAAACATTGAAACATGAATTCATAAAATCTATATTTGAAGGTAGCTGTTGAGTATACTTTAACTACTATTTTGGAGGGCAGTTTTGGCCAATGTTAGCAACAATGTCCATGCAAATATTTTTCAAACTGCCAACCTAGCGCATGCGCACTGATTAATTTTCTCCATTGTTGCACATGTTTGCAACGCAGATGTACATGTAACTAGATCATGGCTGATTGCTCAGATTTAATAAATTTCATCAAGTATTTCCCACATATAAACTTGCATTGATCTTAACAATACTGATTCGCGCAACTCTAATACAACATCACCCGCTAACAAATTACTGTAGATCACGTCTTCCGTTATGAAGATGCTACAAATATGACGAATGTGTCCGGAAAGTTGAGTTTAAAAAATAGCTTTTTCATAAAGATGTTCCTGGTAATTCCCATACCCGCTCGCATGCGAATTACTTATGTTATTTAAAAAAAGAGACGTTCGATTCTAAATTTGCATTAGGTTGATTAAAAGTATTCTTCTTCTTCTTTTCGTTCACTGATCATACCGCATAATAGTAGTAGTAGTAGTAGTAGTAGTAGTAGTAGTAGTAGTAGTAGTAGTAGTAGTAGTAGTAGTAGTAGTAGTACTCTGTAAGTGACTATCGACATGATCATAAGCGTTAAGTGTGTGGATCCATGGTTTATTGGAGTGCGCCGTGCGGCCTGGAACCTCCGTCTTCAGCACTCGAGGTTTCTGTCAGGGTTACCTCACCCTTACCTCATTTGGTCACCTCTTACGACACGCAGAGTATATGGAAGGTGTATTTTAAGCCCCACCTACAGGGCCGTTAAATGTATTATATTGGGAGATGTTTACAAAATAACATAAATTCAAATCGAAAGTGATCTGACATTAAAACGGGTTTGTCGCAAATTGGGGTTCCACGGCAACAATCTCCTTCCATTTGATTAAACACGTGAACCTCAAATTCCCAGAATGTACAGTCCAATGTAACTATACAGGTACGCTGTTGAATATTTTGATCCTAATTCACCTTTACATAGGAGCTACCCTTCATATGCCATCATAATCAAGTAAGGGACGTGTAGAATGACATCATAATGAATGACGTCATGAATGACGTGGACAAGTACGCCACGAAAGCATATTTGAAGACGGGCTATACGTTGTTGTATGTCTGTACTATTTAATAAATATTCTGTTGAATATTTTGAAACTAATTGGTTACAACATATTCAACAACTCTCCTGTATATTTTTCAGGAAATTGATAGTTAAGGGCAATCGAGGATCGATCAATCCCAACATGGCAAAGTGTAAGCGGAGCTTAGCTATAGATTGGCGGTGCATTACTAAAAATGGAAAGGCCCATTGATTCCTAAAATATATTTTGCTACATTCTGTGTAACTATTTCTGTTCAAGACGCATATATGTTGAACATGAATTAGTTCGTGTGTGTATTCTTGATTTGAGGAAAGGAAATGAATTAGACATTAGACTTTTGTGTCCAAGCTGGGAGATGAGACAGACATTAATGTGTCCAGGGTTTCTCATTATGAAGGTGAAAACTGAACAATGTGTTATAATTCAATTCGTATTCATGTCTCTCCATGTATGTCCATGAAGCCACTTTTTTCTTTTTTTTTAATTAAAGTCATTAATTGTTGTCTTCATGTAGGCGGCATATCCTTTGTAATGGCTTTGTGGAGTCTGTCAACGCGAGTTGTACTACTAGGGACAGTCGACAGCTGCTCCTGATCTGGTACACGCAAAATCACATATTATACATGGATCCGATCTGTCACCTTGAGTAGCTGACGTCATAATCAATTATGCCAAAAGGTACCCGATGGCACAATCATAATGACGTATTATAACTCTATCGTTGAAATCGAAATGTATGTCAAGTCTACAAATATTATATGGAAGTATTTAGTAAACATTCCGTTGAATATTTTGAAAATAATTTGCTTATAAGTTGTTGCTACCCGATACAGCACCATCCTTGATGCAAATTAGACTAAGAGATTATTCAAAGGCTTACCCGTATAGCTCCATTGAAATTTAGTTTTTGTGAGTTCATGTTTCAAATGCTCAAATCGATTCTAACATGGGAAACCATAGCCAGATCTTAGCTTGCAATGGGCAGGATTAGCTACAGAGATCGCCTGTAAGCACTACTAAACCAGAGGTATCTGAAATACAGATGTTTCGGAGGAGATCTGATAGAGACATCTACACTCAGAGACATCTAAACTCATGCACGACTACTACATATTGATGCGGGAAATCAGTTACCGAAATCCCATATGAAGTCGACACGTGGCTCGAGATTTGAATTACACAACAACAGGCTAACAGTTTTTTCTAACAGGATTGCCAGATAGTCATTGCCAGCAAGTACGGCAAGCGTAGACATACTTGAGATTTTCAAAATGTATCTTCACAAGCAGTTCATGAAATGATGTACACATTTAACTAGTAATGCCGATGTATTCGTTATTTTGTAGCTATTACTAGTATTAGCATTGCGAAGTCACGTGACTAGCAGACACACCAGCAAGAATAGCAGAATTCGTGCAACACCTTTCACTTATCATTCCCTACTCTAGTCACATGTTCTTAGCTGGGGGAAATTAGCTAAGTTCATTTCCTGTAATATGCACCTACATCCTAAATCTTCGCATCTAAGGCCATACATATGGGTAATTTCGTCTCCTGACAACAAATACTGGACAGACATGTCCACGAAGTATAGCGCAGTATTTTGTGTCTAACGATGTGAAGCGGATGATTTCTTGTTGGCAGCTTACAGGATCTTTGCAAGCCGAGTCTCTCGACCAGATAAGCTGTCAATAAAGGCTTATCTACATAATTAGCAATGAAGAAATTGACAGAAATCCGGATAAAATGTCTATCTTTACGAAATTGTTTGGGATACAGTTTTATCTGACATGAAATAAGAGATTACTGAGCGAGTGGTGAAAATAGAAAATATCCATCTCATGATTGAGGGGCATGTGAGATTAACATCTTTACGTCCCTGACTAAATGCCACTCTTGTGTGGAGGGGTATGAATGCAAGGTCAGTGTACACTTTAATGCAGTGGTAATAGATGATTTTATTTTCCTGTATTAGATAGAAAATGTGCTATTTTCTCCAAAATAACTGCTGGCGAGGAAATTCAGTATTTAAAGATTATATATTATAGCCGAGCGTGTCGATGGATTTCATTCTAAATACACTTTATAACCTCCATGGTATCACATACGTGGCTGATTTGATAGCAAGCGATGTCAGTCAATTTATTTTCAATCCATTCAACTTTATATAACAGAGTCAATCCTCGGCTCTGGCCAGGACAAGTTTTGGCTATATGGTTGATGTAATTAAAACACGTTGATTTGGGGGGAAATTGATATAATGTGTACCTTTTCCTTCCACATTTACGAGGTGGTTATATGCCTATAATTTTTCACTCGTAACTGAGTCTACTAGCTTGACCAGAGCTAGCCTGATATAGTCTTGTTTCCACCTGTATTTACTTATACATTTGGTAATCG
Organism: Chaetoderma sp. LZ-2023a; assembly: GCA_034401795.1. Classification (NCBI taxonomy): domain Eukaryota; kingdom Metazoa; phylum Mollusca; class Caudofoveata; order Chaetodermatida; family Chaetodermatidae; genus Chaetoderma; species Chaetoderma sp. LZ-2023a. The sequence continues at coordinate 22,105,831 of CM067361.1, read as the reverse complement.
TTTATTTGCATCATGCCCCCCTACCAATGTAAATCTTGTATCAATAATTTGGATAAACATGCTGATTCAATGTATTCACTTCTATCTATAAATAAAAGCTGATTATTTTGCGACTTTATAATTCCTTTGATTTCTGGGACGGTGAATCTATTTAGGACGAAAGGGTGGAAGGGACTACATTGTTCCAAGATACCCTTACAATAGGAATAAGATTATCATTTTCAGTTTATGAGGTGGCAAATCAATAGTTGAACATGTGTGAGGACCGACCACCATTGGCTGACCGCCACTGCACCCACTCTAAAATGTCAGGAGATCACAATCTTAAAGGTGCATATTCACAACGGAATGGTCCAAAATAAATTGTTAAAATTAGATACTTTAGAGACTTAGATTGTGTAAGGAAACCAAATAAATCTTACCATATGATGATTATATTATGTATATATTAATATTATTTTTTTATGTTGTCAAATTGAATTAGAGACAAGAGTCTCTAATTCAAATTCACAACTAAGCCTACGAAATGTATTTATATGGAATGAAATCATCATATGTTAAGATTAATTTCGCTTCATTACATCGAGTACACAATTTAATCCTTTAAAAGTATATACTTCCAACAATTTTATTTTCAAGCATTTTGATGTGAATATGCACCTCTATTCTAATTCCATACCAGTTTAGTGTGGACACGCTATTGATCTGGGCTTACAAAGTGTGTAAAGGTAGTCGAATGACTGAGATATAAGGTGCTTAGTATCTCTTTATCAACAATTCCTTCACCATCTTTGAAGATCTCTTGATTCATTGACCAGTTGCGTGGAAGTAGCACATGAAGAACGGCGCAATCGACCACTCCACGCGGAATCCTAAGCTTGCAGTGATCTTCCAGATCGATTCCGCAGATGTTATTGCACCAAATGACACCAAAAGCAAGTCTAATTTATTGTAATTATGTCCAGGTATGATCTGGATCAGCAGATTATAACATTTACTGACCAGCTTACATTCGCAGGTGATGTGTAACTGATTACAACTGACCAATTAGTAGCTAGTTACCTTGGTATTCGGGAAAATAAATGTAGGCAGCAAACAGCTCAATTGTGGAGATTTGTCCGACTACACTCTACACGACAATGACAAGGATGATGTCGACGAATAGGACAAAAACAAGGATGACGACGAGGACGGCGGCGAATGTGACAACGACAAAGGTGACGACGACACTGACAATCACGCTGACGGCGACGATCATGCCGACTGTGATGACCACGACGAGAAAGATGACGAAAATGATAGCTGTTGTTGTGACAATAAAATCGATTTTTCCTTAAATATAGGATGTAGCCTAGATTTGTATGGATGAAGTTAAACTGTTATGCCCCTTTCCACAATTAGTATGTTTAAACATGGAAACACCGAATGCTGCATATTGATTATCAATTAGTCTATGATAGGAACAGCAGATTTATACAGTAGCTCTCCTCTATTGACCATAGTGAGGGTTCTCACAATAATCAGATTATAACATGAAAAACGTTTTAACTCGACACAGCATCAACTATTTGTTACACAGAGATTATACGGATGCGGCACATGCGAGTATATATATATATATATATATATATATATATATATATATATATATATATATATATATATATATATATATATATATATATATATATATATATATATATATATATATATATATATATAGAGAGAGAGAGAGAGAGAGAGAGAGAGAGAGAGAGAGGAGAGAGATAGACGGAGAGAGAGAGAGAGAGAGAGAGAGAGAGAGAGAGAGACCAGATTGGCCTACGTTCATGTAGCAGAGCTTAGAGCCAAGCAGGTATCAACGTCTACTACAATCTACATTAACTCCACCCCACCCAGCAATCATCACAACTTCCAACACCCTACAGGGACACGTACACGCACGCACGCACGAACGAACGCACGCACGCACGCACGAACGCACGCACGCACGCACGCACGCATGCATACAATATGCTATGCTAGATTAACGGAGGCCTATCTGAGTAGAGGTGAGGCGATCTGGTCCACCTTTTCACACGTTTTTACCTTTTGAACTCTGCCGCCACTAATGAGGCAAACTGGTCCCCTTTTCAACACCTTTTTCCTTTTATCTCCGCCGCCCTTTGTGTCGGTTTCACTTTGAAAAAAAAGGTGTGAAAAAACTGGGCCAGCTCTCTGTCATTCTGATTGGATGCTAGATATAGAGGGTCACTATAAGCGCTCCCCATCATTAACTCATGTGCTGCCTGTCCTCCAGTAAGGAGGGATTAAGGGTATTTAGTGTAATTGTTGACAAGTGTTAATGAGGGTAGTTAAGGATGATTGACAGGGTGCATGTCTGGACTTGTATTTTCCTGGGAACACAAAGACCCACCACCGCATTAAATCCTGTGTCTCCTGGCATCCAATGAGGTGAACTTAAGGGTAATTAGCATAATGATTGACAAGGCATATGCATAGCGTAATGATTATTGCCAGGTTGCATGTCGGGACTCATGTTTTTTCTGACTCTGGGAACTCATTCAATCAGGGGTGATAAATTATAAATGGCCTATTGTGTTAGACTGTTAATCTAATGGATTGATCATTACACTTCTAAACCTCGTACACATGCACACACAACCATACATATGCATGCATGCCCATATGTATGCATGCACGCACTATGATGAAACATCTAACGTAATGCATAAAGCATGACCATAACAGCTTGTAAATTTGTGATACGGTTGGGTTAAGATTATTTTAAATTGTAATTGTATATCCATATTTCAATTCTGTTATGGAGAGCATCTGCAGACTGGGGGAGTATTATCTTCGGGCATTGCCCCTGTTATCTAGCAAATTATTTCATGGTTAAAGGTCTGTGGCTGGGCCTCTCTCAGTGTGCAAACACAACACGATCGAGGTGTGGGTGGAACTTAGCTAGACTTGGTGGGGCATAGCTAAACTGGAAAGATCCATTAGCCCACTGCAGGCAATCAGATATTCCATTATAATCACTTCTTAGACCGTTAAGTTGCACGAATTGTATGTCTTTACTATTAATAAATATTATGTAGAATAATTTGAAACTAAATTGACTGGGAGTTGGTGCTTCCATAAACAGTAACATCACCCAGTTTATTTATCTCAAAATAGTCAACAGCTTAACCATATCGTTTTCTGGAAATCGCTATGCACACATATTATTGATCTTTAAAATTGGCATATATCTAACACAGTTTCAACAAGATTGAAGTAAAACTCCCCAACCATTGTTATGAATAACAAACATGTAGTCTGCTCAGACCAGTGGGCTGTATTCAAAGTTATCGATTTTCTTACAGACCTTCGGTATAACGCTATGGTCTGTGTCAAAACTGTAACTGTTTTTGGATGGCCTTTTACGACTCATATGTTAAAACCATATTGTTCAAACAGCTGCAGACAAAGAAAAAATGAAAATCAAATTTCTTTACATGAAACAATGTTTTTATTGCAATCTTCCATGCTATAAGCCTATAATCTAATAATGTATGAGATAAGCTTTTGACGATTCGATAATTTCCAGTTACATTGAGCAATGCCTCCATAAGTGAAATCATGGACACGTCGTGCACACATGATCCATAACATACCACATTGAGTCAATAATAGGGGCTGGACTGTAATACCACTATTCCTCTTGCAAATAACACTTAGCAGTATTTCTTAACTATACTGTAACATCTTTCAGCAACATAATAATATACACAATATTTGCCTATTGAATGTCAATTTGCAGCCCAAATGGCTATCTTTAAAAGTTAACCGCCAGAATGCCGGCCTCAGTTAATACCCAGTCAATTCCAGCGGTAAGTTTTCGAAAAAAGCCTTCTCCTGGCCTACACATGTTTATTCACCAAGACCACTACAAAGTTGCATTATAAATCAATAAAATATCCCTTTGAATACCACGTCTGATAAATCCAGATTCAATTGAATAATACACATGGATATTTTTTCATTCCAAATAACTATACAGCGGTATATTGCTAGTATGTGTTTGAGACGTGCACATGTTCATGCATGTGTACATATGTGCATATGCGTGTTGAGGTGTGTGTGTGTGTGTGTGTGTGTGTCTGTCTGTCTGTCTGTGTGTGCGTGCGTGCGTGCGTGCGTGCGTGCGTGCGTGCGTGTGTGGTGTGTGTGTCTGCGTGTGCGTGTGCGCGTGCGCGTGCACGTGTGGGTGTGCGTGTCTGTGTGTGTGAGCGTGTGGAGGGCCACGTTAGTAGTCCATGGTAACAGAATGCTTATTATATTGTAAAACATACACTTTATACAACTTATAGACAATTGCATGTTCATGATGGGTGTGTACGTGCATGGGCACATGGCGCTATGGCAGTGACAGCACCCAGTCAAATTAGTTTTAAATTTTGTGCACTCGCAAATCCGCATGCTTGGCCTCACATTTATATGCACGGGCGCACATTTATACATGTGGTCAAGTGTTGTATTTGTGCTCACATGCACTCCTATAAAATGCCTCAAATTCAATACCTTTTCTCACTACAGTTTAAACAGCTGAAAAAGTCAGAAGTGTATTTTATCTACATAGTAGTTAGAGAAGTCTTAGGCTGTAAGAAGATTTCTACAGCTACAATCTTAAAAAAACCTTTACCAATAAAATTTATATTAAAATAATAGGTTTATCCTAAAATCAATAAGCCATGACATCAATGTCTCGAATGTGATTCAACTTTTGCTAGGTTGCATGACCTGAAGTGACGTAAGACTCGATTCCATTGCATTGAAGATAGCGAGAATTTAGATAGTGAAGATAAAGAAATGACAGAGATGAAGCATGAAGATGATAAGCCAATGGACTTCGAGTGAAACCGGTGGTCACTCAATGGAGTCTGAGAGTGATGATGCCTTAATGGAGTCTGAGAGCGATGATGATGAAGGTGATTATGAAAAAGAAGTTCTAGGCAATCGGAAGCTCTTCACCATATTCCAAAATATTAAGCAGGACTTAGACACTGAACAATCAGTCTTAGAGTGTGGTGAAGTGAAAATAGCCCTCGAAGGTGTAGACAGCATGTCTAGTTCTGTATATACAGATGCGTTAGTTACAATGTGTACTGACATAATGTGCCAGTACAGAAGATTACAGAACTCTACGCTCATTAAAATAATTCGTAGGGAAACTAAAGATTTTATCATCCAGGGGTATGCACACAATGAAGCAGTCTTTGCAGCATTTCACAATATGGAGTTTCTGATCACGGAGTAAGTAAGCAACAATCTGGATGCCGACGTTGATGATGATAATGATGATGATGATTCCGATGATGATGCAGCTGGATCTGATACTGAAAGTATTGATATGACTGATGCATAAGGTATCAGTCTACCGTAGACTCGTGGATCTCCTGAACATTGACTAGTTGCATATGCTAGTAACACAAACTATATGTTTATCCTATGTAGTGTGCTGGATTCAATAACATTATACCACATTGTGATGTCGTAAAAGCACTCATTGTTAACCGTTCATGATGAAGATGGACAAAACTGGCATATACAGTGGTCTTGAGGAATGTCCATTTGTAGGCTGAGACAAGATGATTCTTGCAAATTTACCATTGGAATGACTGGTTCGATAGCTGAGACAGTCATTCCAGCGGTAAAGTTTCAAAATATTCTTATCTCGGTCTATAAATGAACATTCAATAAACAAATATTTAAATTTTCTTTGTCAAATTAATTATCCATTAAATGGATACAGTAAAACGAAAGCCAGGATTACAGCATGGACACAATGTTGCTGGAAACTTTTTCAGCAACATTGTTTCGAAAAAACAACAATAATTATTTATAAAGTGGAATGGAGTTCAGTAATATACCGTTATAACATCTGTATCATTCCATATAATAACTCTGTATAGTTATTTTATAGATCCATTTCTCTATGCCACGCCCACTTCTAGCTATGCCCCACTCATTTTCAGCTATGCCCCATCCATTTCTAGCTAAGCTCAGCCCATGCTTTACGCCTGCTGGTGGTCAATATCTATAATTTGAACCGTAAATTCTCGGCCCTACACCTCTGAACAGTCTACAGCTGTTAAAATTCAATTCAATTGTAATACTATGTATATCTCTAACCAAGTAACTTTATCATGTATACATTAATTTATATATTCATGTACTTCAAATAAATTTTCGAAATAAAAAGGTGAATTGAATTGGTGTAGCCTCGAGCTGTACATGCAACCCATGTGGGTAATGCCCCCTACCAAACTTAAAACTATGTAAGAAAAATTGATAACGCTCGGCCGGCTTAGGAATAAATTTAGAGTACAGTCCAGCACAGCAATAACATACACTTTTTACAAAACAAAATAAAACGTACTGGCAAATATTTTGAATGTAACTGGATTTGAAAGACATCGTTGCCTAAGGCAACAGTTGTCTTCAAATCAAATTACACCCACAATACAGGAGAGAACCAGTTCTTACAAACATTTTTTCTGTTCACGTTTATAGACATGTTATCTTACCCCCTGAGCTGTACTGTATATAGGCAATGGTATGGGGAAACACTTAATGAATAAATGATTCCACAGATGTCTAATTGTCTATCTAGAATTAAATTCAATTCATAGCAATGGTCGGGACGGGGTGTGATGGGGGTTGTATGTGGGGTGCATTAGAGATTGAGAAACTAACCCAGCTCCTGCCAATATTGCCTTGGACGAATGCCACGCTCGTATACGAGCGTTTTCGGTCATGATTGGACACTACGTATCATTACAGTGGTCCAGGATTTTACTTCAATCGTGTTGAAACGGTGTTAGAGAATATACCAATTTTTAAGATCGGTAATACGTGTGCCTAGTGATTTCCATAAAACTATACTTATAAGCTGTTGAATATTTGCAAAGTAAATTGACTGGGCGATGATCTGCTTATGATCTCAACAACGCCCCATCAATTTAGTTTCAAATTATTCTACATAATGTTTATTAAATACGAAAAACATACAATTCGTGCAACTTGATGCTCAAATTAAGCAATTATAGCAGCATATCTGATTGCCCACATCGGCCTAATGGATCTTTGCATTTTTAGGTATGCCACTGCCCAGCTCTAGCTAAGCTCCAACCACACTTTGATCGTGTTGCGTTTGCAGACCGAGAGAAGACCAGCCATGGACTTTTAACCATGAAATGACTTGCTAAATAATGTAACCAGGTATTCCAAATGCAAGGCCTGAAGATAATTCTCTCCCGGTTCGCTGACGCTCTCCATAACAGAATCAAAATATGTATATACAAATCTGAGTGCAAAAAAGTGTAAATATGATATCAATGCAACCTTATCACAAATATATAGCTGTTATGGTCATGCATTGTGCATCACGTTAGGGCATAGTGCGTGCGTGCGTCCATGTGTATGTACGGGCGTGCGTGCATACGTACGGCCGTGGGTGCGTGTGTACGGTCATGGGTGCATCATGTAGGGGTTTGTTGGTGTACGCCGTGCGTGTGGTCTTGCAAGCATCGTGCATGCGTACAAACAAGTGTGCATGCATGTGTATGGCCATCTGTGCATGCGTGCATACGCATGGGCTTGCGTGCATACGGGCATGCATGCAGGCTTGTGGGCATGCATGTAGGTTTATGGGTGTGCTTGCAGGCATACGGACAGGTGAGCATGCGTGTTGCATATATACAGTCTTACGGGGGTGTGGGCGTGCATGCACGCTTGCCGGCATGTGTGCAAGGTTTGCGTGCATACAGACATGCGTGCATGCATGCGCATGGTCAGGTGCGCACGCGTGCATACGTACGGGCGTACGTGTATACGCACAGTCGTGGGTGCATGCGTATGGCCATGTGTGCATACGTATTGGCTTGCGGGCGTGCATGTGTGTGGGCGTGGGGTGTGGTTTTACGAGCATCGTGCATGCGTACAAATTAGTGTGCATGCATATGTACAGCCATGTGGGCGTGCGTGCATATGTATGGGTTTGCGGGCGTGCGCTCATGCATGAAGGCTTGCATGTGTGCATGCATGTTTGCGGGCATGCGTGCATGCATACAGACAGGTGTGCATGCATGCGTGCGTACATACGGTTTTGTGTGCGTGCGGGCATGCATGCGTGTTTTCGGGCATGTGTGTGGGTTTGCGTGTGTATGGGCATGTGTGCGTGTGCACATACGTATGGCGTGTGGGCTTGCGAGCTTGTGTGCGTGTGTGTACGTAGGGCATGTATGTGTGTGTGCAGACTTGCGGGCGGGTGTCCGTGCATACATACAGGCTTGCGGGCGTGCTGGCTTGTTCGTGTGCATGCGGGCCTGCGGTCGCGTGTGTGTGTGTGTGTGTGTGTGTGTGTGTGTGTGTGTGTGTGTGTGTGTGCGTGCGAGGGAGAACTTTAGAGAGAGAGAGAGACAATAGGTAGATGAAGTATGCGGAAGGTTGAGATATAAAATACTGCGGTAGAGCTCTTATACCCTTTTCAAGGACAAACTCTCCTTATCACAATTTAATGTTATGCAAACAGGAAAGCGGTTAATGTTTGGAATAGACCTGAACCATTCCATTTTAGCTATGCACTGCCCATCGCTAGCTATGCTCCACTCACACCTCGATCGTGTTGGGAATGGTCCATCTTTTAACTCCCTTGCTAGCAATTTCAAGAAAACTATAAATGTAAGCTGTTCAATATTTTGAAACTAATTTGACTGGACGATGTTACAGCTTATGGCTACAACAACGCTCAGTCAATTTACTTTCAAATTTTTTTGCATAATGTTTATTAACTAGTAGAGACATACAATTCGTACAAGTTAGCTGTCTATTAAGTGATTATAGTGGCATAACCAATTGCCCGCCACATGCTAATAGACTTTCTATTTTTAACTATGCCCCTCCCATCTCTAGCTAATCTCCAATCACCCCTCGAGCGCATTGGGATCTATTGATATCTGAACACTCTGCGAAATTTCCAGAAAGCTATACATGTAAGGTTGATGTTGGTTTACACAGATTTACTTTTGTTCTAATGAAAGCACGATAAGATATGCAGCTTGTAATGGCTTCTTCCATATGCATACACATATAATACAATGAAAACTTAATCATCGTCTATAACCCGTCTATAATGAGTCAACTTAAACTGGAATTTTCCCCCTATATTGTGTCACCACTCGAGGCCCATTCAAATGCAATAGGTCCGGAAAATACAAGTCCAGAGAGCGGAGATCAACGGAAAACAGCTGTAAAAAAGGGAGCCGGATCACCTCATCGGTAGCGGCAGAGATAAAAGAAAAAAGGTGTGAACAAGGGGGCCCGATTGCCTCACATCTACTAATCTGGTGTGCCTGTCGAGCGCATGACACCATCGTCAATTACGCCATATATCAGCTGACATCACAATGCATAGTGGCGTATCTATCTCTGTCATGAGCATCGAACCTTCCGTCAAGTGTAGGATTGTATGTATTTAGTATTTAACGAACATTCGGTTGAATATTTTGCAACTAATTTGACTTTGCGATGTTTCAGCAAATTATCTGTATAGTTACCTTGAAATTGGGATTCTGCAAATTCAGAACTGTGTGGGCCATTTCTATACATCTTTAGGTAATCCCCTCCCTTTGCTACCTAAACACCCCCACCCACCCCACTGCTTACGTGTGTTGATCTAAATTCCTATACTTCGAATAATAAATTATTACAATAGTGTCTCTGTGTATCAGTCTTCCATTGCAAAGAACTGAAAAGTAGTAAATGTTGCAGTATATTTGTCATTTTTACTGTGAAAACTGAACGCCATTTTACGTTTTGCCTAATTACTAGCCTATGATCACATATCTATATAGCTTACTCTTTTAGGTGTAACAATACGAGTAATGCCAGCTTTGAATACGGCAAAGTGTGTTTCACCATTACCGAGAATAACATCAAAATAGATGAATTCATTTCTAACTATGTCCCTCCCATTTCTAAGCTCAACCCACTTTTATGAATTTTGCAATCGATTTGAGACCTGCATCTCAGAATCTAAGTTCCAAGATAAATATAGAGGACAGCTTTGACTATTTTGAAACTAATGTAATGAGCAGGTGTTGCTACCTTTGTCAGTAACAGTTCCAAGCCAAATTACATTAAAACAATTCAGTCAGGTGTTTCTTAACCACTCTTGTGTCAACAGCGCCTCAAAGCGCAACGTATATCAATTACTCATTTTAATGGTCAACACTTTTCAAGAAATACTAATTATAGAAGACTATTTTGTCGTAAATTCACATCTTAACTTTTTTTACCGGATAGACCATTAACCCTTTTGACCCTTGAATTTGTTTAGGAAAATTTTTTTCATAGAAAATGCCCATTTGCAGACCAAGAGAAGACTATTTTGAAAATTTACCATCGGAATGACTGGCTCTGTTATCGGTGGATATGATATGTGTCAAAGACTTAAAGTGGTAAAGAAAATGCAAGCTTTGTCTTACGCAGTATCCATTTGCGAGTAAAGAGAAGATATTTTTGAAGATTTGTCACTGGAATTACTGGCTCAGTTACCGAGCCGGTTATTCCAGTGGTTAATAAAAAAAAAATACTCTTCTCTTGACCTGCTAATAGACACGCCTCACGACCACTGCCGAGTTGTTTTGGTCAGTTTGACAATTAAAAGGTCATGTTAACACAAGAGGGCTTAGACATAAACTTCATAAAAAATAAAAAATTCGTTCAACTTGATAATACACTTTGCAATGTTTATATTGAAACTACATCATGTTTATTATAACATCAGCTAACACGTTAGGTATTTGATATTATCATATAAACAAGCCTTCTAGCCCGTTCCATATTTTTCGATATTGAGCACACGTGCCATATTCAACGGAGTATTTTCATTGGCGGTTGGGTGAGCAACACATTTAAATCGACCAATTAAAACATCGATTGATGTGACCGTGACGCGTAGGGATTACTACGCGGTACCGTTTTACTACAATTTGTTTACTACGATTTGTCATTCATGAAACGTCATCGCAAAATGTCATCGTTTGACAGTTTATCAGTCGGCAGCGAAGTAATGATTGATGGCCGTGGCTCTGCGATAGTCTTAGAAGAAAAAGGTAGTTTACGGCTGACATCACCAGATTTTGTGTTTGTCACTATATTTTGCTGCGCATTCAATATCCGTTATCAAGCAGTGGTGCGTCACAGCGGCGGTATCGGTTTCACTAAATCAACAATGAGAAATCAGATAAAAGTCACATCAGCAACTATTGGCAAATATTTCAAAATTACAGTTTATATGATAAATAAAATCTCAAACTTGGTCACTTTTGATGTCACTATTATGAACGTCGTTGGAAATTTTCCATTTTTCACTCGCTATAGCTCGTGCAAATTGATAATTTTCAACTCAGTCCATATTGAAATATAGTGATATGAAAAGTGACCTCGTTCCAGATTCTCTATTTCGGGTATCCGATCATATCCCTCTCGTGCATTACAAATACACATGGTGTCACAGATTTACATAGTGTAATCGATGTTCCTGTCAGATTGTCTATGAGTTGTGTAATGACACACGCCATATTTAAATGCTGTGTTCACTTAATATGTACTCTGAAACAGTCAATCAGACTGTAACAGATCGACTCTCTCCAGTATTAAATTATGATATGATGTTATTTGCTCACGCAGTAAGCTTCGTGTCTCATTTAAGACTGTTGATTAGCGTAATTGCTACTGGATTCCTGGGAATGTCCGCTAATGTATGTGATTAGTTTCTGTGTATTAGTATTCCGTTAACCTTGTTGACAGGGACAAAGTCACAATACAGACGCCGCTCCGAAAACGTTCAGAGAACATTGATATTTACAGGCGCACGCGTACCACCGCCACATGATTGACAGATTGTATGGACACATCTCTACAGGCTAGACAGCTTAGTTTGATGGCTCACCATTTGTGAAATAGAATGCCCCCCTCTTGCGCATTCTAAGCTGTATGTGTACATTTACAGAGTTATGCACAATAGTGGTACGATCAAAGGCCATTATTATTAAAAGTGTGTATATGATCTGTCCGTGACACATATCCTCCTGACAATTACTCACTATCTGCTAATGCTCTATAGCGCTCAAAGCGATGCTAATCTCATCGGAAATGTTGTATTGCACCGATAGAATATGGTTGATAAATTCCATATCATTCCTATCCTGTCACATTCACTGATCTGTATCACAATTATCTGCTTCGTAATATCGAATAAATGTTGAACAGTGACCGCCACCATTTTGTCTCCTCAAGATATAGTGTATGATGTCATGTAAGTGCCAATGTATTACATTCTTTATTATGTAATACTCATCCCGTTGAATATTTTGAAATTAATTTGACTGGAAGTTGTTGCTGCCTATGGCAGCAACAACTTCTAGTCAAATTGGTTTCAAAATATTCAACAACTTACCTGTATGATTGTTTTTATATCACAATGTCAAACTATTGCTGGCACGTCTATGACTATGAGTATATACCGAGGCAGACACACTATGATTTTTTTGATTGGCTGAAAACTAAATCATGACAGCCATCATAGGGTGTAGAAATGTACCAACATTTAGCTACTAAAGCCTGCTTATCTTTCCTTAGCGGCATGATTAAAAGCTTAAAATTACCTGGATAGTTTATGAGCCGCGTGTTTGATCACCTGAATAGCTATCAAGAGCTGGGATTAGTTATCCTTGAAATGACTAAATTTCCTCAGGAAAATAAAAATATTTCCGTATTAAATGTAAATTTGCCAAGAGATAACAAATGTACCTAGCCAGTCATTCACGTGAAATGTTCTAAAATAGTCTTCACTTTGCCTGCAAATGGATATACTTCAAAACCACTGCAGTGGCTGGTTTTGGCCGATTTCGTCATGACAGCGTTAAAAAGTAAATAAATCCAGATTCAGCCGACATGTTGTACGCATTAATAGTGCTGTCTATTTCTAGCTATGCGCTGCCCATTTCTAGCTATGCACCTCCTGTTTCTAGCTAATCCCAGTCCATTTCTAGCTAGGACCTGCCCATTTCTAGCTAAGATCCGTCCAAATGTTACGTGTGTTTGAAGTAATATATCGTGCATCCTGAAGTTCCCGAATCACTATTTCAGGGTAATTATACAGGCAAGATTTTGATAATTTTGAACCTAATTTGACTTGGCAGTCGGTAGTCCATGGGCAGAATGTTTATTAAATTGTAAATCTTGTCAAAAACTTACAATTTGTCCACATAACGACAGAAGTTTACATTTTCATGACAAACTTATACGTCATTGGGATTGTAACTTTGGATAACTAGTGACCTAATTCAATATGATGTCATATACTTGAGCAACAGATCGGGTTCATCCATTAATCTCCACACTAACATTGAGAGATGCAACTATTGTAAATGTCTTGGATTTGATGTAAAATCACAGAGGAAGGCATTTCCTCTGTAATTCACAAAACCTGACCACTGAACTAGCATTATAAACCGAATTGACTTCAATTACGAATGTAATACAGAATGTTACAGACTTCAGATCTCTGCCGATGACAAATTGCTCTCAAAGGACATCCGAACGACGTCACTGGTAATAACCCCGCTCAGTAGTACAGCCTAATGCTATTTGCGGAGGTTTTTAGACCAATGAAAACCCTGTCTGAGTTTGTGGGTGTGAGTGCACATATGACCACAACCTTGTATATATGCATATATATGTTATTCATAGATTCACGCGTTCTTGATACGTATACTCATGTGCGTGCGTGCATGTGTGTGCGCTTGCAGGCGTGCATACGTGCGTACATGTGTGTGTGTGTGTGCGTGCGTGCGTGCGTGCGTGTGTACGTGTGTGTGCGTGTGCATTAAAGCGCCTAACCCACATAATAATCTTGCGATTCAAAGTTCAAAAGTTCAGATTATATACATTGATTGCAAACCATAAAGTGCGCGGAGCTTAGCTAGACATGGACGGGGCATAGTTAGAAATGAGTCCCACTTTTACATTCTTTAAAGGTACTTTAATGGGACGCACCATATTAAAAGAAATACCAGTGTGCCGTCCCAAAAAACCTTACAAATTTGTACCATTTACACAGTCCGCAAATAAAACAGGTTTTGTAAAATTGTTGTTGTTCGGAACAGAGACGTGGCGAATAACCCAAACAACATTGGTGAAGATAAAAATAAAATTCGTCACCAACTGCTTGCGGAGGATAAGGCAGATTCACTGACCAGAAGTTGTCAACAACACAGACCAATAGCAGAGGCCATGCCAAATGCCGATATAATAGGAGTTCTGAAGAGAATATGGAGATGTCTTGGCCACATACTGAAAACGTTTCTATCATATCCAGACAAGCGCTGCCAAGGGGCCTACATGGAAAGGAAAGAGATGGAGGCCAGTGCATACGTGGAGGCGTGACCTTAACGCCGACATCAGAGTGAGACAAAAACGATAGACATGACAACTGCTGAAGTAAGGTTTATGATATCTAAGTAATTGCAGCTTCAGTTCCATGGGCATTTGAACATAGTATATACCCCTGCAACCAGGACCCCACATAGTCGCCCTTCTCTGCGAATGTTCAATAGTGAATATTCCTTTTTCCTTGCTGGATGACACACAGAATTCACATACTCATGATGAAGACGTACCAGTGCCGTGTATTTAGACATCCGAATATCAAAGTTCACAGATAATAATGTGTGTTGATTTATTCACTCTGTCACGTACATGCACTCCTAAGTACGCATTACTGTCTACATAAACACATATGCATTTTTCATTGTTTATTTTGATCAGTGTATTGTCTTGCCATTTTCTGTCACATATCATGAAAAATGATCTATATAGTTCATCTTGTTTCCTACCAAGTAAACCCCCATCCTCTATGTGCACCAAATTGTACATAACAAAGTGATACAAAGTTGTCTGGATCATTATCGAATATCATGCGAAGCGATATTTATCGATTGAAAAAGGTATACTCATATAATTAAAGTTCCAATTATCAGAAGAGCAGCTCCCTGCTATAAACTATATTCTATAAAAGTCAGCTCGTAAACTGAGCTCTGACATTACCATACTCACGCCATTGGACTACCGATGTAAGCAGACTTCGGCTGATTGATCAGATTTCACAGACATCGTCAAGCATTTCCAACAAATAAACAGGCATTGATTTAAACAAAAGTGATGCACATGGCTGTAAGATGCGCATGGCTGTAAGACAAAAGCACCGCTATTAACGTTATCATATAAATGAACGTTTCCCATTCAGAAGATCATACAAGGATGATAGATGTTCATTGGCGTTAAAAATAACTTTTTATAAAAATTGTTCCTGCTAATTACCATACATTCACACATTCGAGCTGGTTGTTTGAAATATACACGTTCGATTACAAATTCACATTAGGTTGATTAAAACATTATTCTATTTGGAGATGTTTGTAAAATAAAATATATTTAAATCAAATGATTTGATGAGATCTGACATCAGACCAGATTTGTCTTAATTAGGGTTCCACGACAAAGATCTCCTTACATTTGATTAACCACGTGAACCTCAAATCCACAGAATGTAAATTCCAATGTAACTATACAAGGTAAGCTGATGCATATTTTGAAATTAATTAATTACTAAACAATATTGTATTCGATGATATCGTAACTTTTCTGGTTGTCTATGCTGCATTTGGTGCTTGGTAAGGGCCATCCCATTGGCCAATGATGATGTGTATTTGATATGGTACAATACTGAAGTATTCAAGGACACAGAACAAAATGCAAGGCAGCTCACATAATTATTACATAAGGCCAGATATAATACACATAAACTGTGGAACTATTTCTGTTCAAAATGTAACCGTGCTGCTCTTACAAAAAATTTAATTGAATATTCTACTGGCTACTGGCTCATAGATTGGCTCAGAAACGACTGTCAAAGAAGTGTTCTTATAACGAGCTGAAACAGATGGACTAGCTTGTGCCAGCCACGATGAAAAGCATGTAACATTAATGAAAACGCCCCACAACTGCAGTCAGTCATTATTCGTTGAGTGCTATCTCTTGTCCTGAGCCATGGTTCATAGCTGCCTCTGGTTCTCATTGGTTTTTGGTGCACCGTGTTCTACTTATTTGAATTCTGTATGCACAAAATTTGTACAATCACATCCTTTACAATTTTGATAAACACATTCACATTTTGCACAACACCCCACCCGATTCATTTGGGTTTATCTTTTTGCTTGCCTAAACACGAAACCTGAGGACTCTCAAATACAGATAATTCAAATAAGACCAGATATGGGCATGCACCCGCATTCACGACTACTACATATTGGTGCAGGAAATCTGTTACAGAAATCCCATATGGCGTTTACTCGTGGCAAGAAATTTAAATTACACGACAACAGGCTAAGCAAAACGTACGTAACACTTTTTTCTTGAACAGGATTGTCACACAGTGGAACTCATTCACAGCAAGTTCTTTAAATGTAAGCACAGTGGGGATTTCAAACATTTATCTCCACCGGCAGTTCAGGAAATAATGTACATATTTGACTAGAAATTACTATTTATTTGGTCTTTTGCTGTTATTACGAGTATCATTGCAAAATAACACTTTACGGCTAATTCCCCTGACTAGCCGATTAGCAGACACGGCAGCAAGAATAGAGAGTCCCCTCTGATATCAGAACTCGTGCCGCACCGTTCACCTATCATTCCCTACTCTAGTCACATGTTATTAGCTGAGAGAAATTAGCTAAGGTTATTCCTCGTGCTACGCACCCAACATCCTAAATCCTTGCATCTAAGGACATATAACTGGGTAATTTAAATTTCCTGACAATAAAATCCTTGACGAACATGTCGACGAATTCGCCTATAGTGCACGATTTTGTGTCTATCGACGGAAAGCAGGTTTCTCTTGGTAGCGACGCGGCGTACATGCTCTTTGCAAGCCAATTCTCTCGACCAGATAAGCTGTCAATCAAAGCTTATCTACATAATTAGCAAAGAACAAATTGACAGAAATGCGGATAAAATGGTCTATTTTTACAAAATTGTTTTAGATAGAGTTTTATCTGACATTAAATAGGGGATTACTGAGCAAGTGTTGACAAGTACAAAATCTTCATCTGATGATTGAGTGGCATGTCAGATTAACATCTTTATGCCCCTGGCCATTTTTGTATTTGGTGGCTCCTAGTAGGACGAATTCCAAGGCTTTCTGTGCTGATGTCTCTTCTGGCATGGTTAGCACATTGCCAAACATGGCCCATCTTTGCTGGGCGACTTTTACAGACAGCGGCGACGTATTACACATCTTGTATAGTACATCGTTGGAAATTATACTGTCTGGCAACCGGTACCAGTGATGGTGCGTAAGTGTTTGTGGTGGCGGGAATCAAGTTTGTCTAAGGCTGCCTTTGGGGATGCCCAGCTGTTACAGTTATACAGCATCACGGAGACGCAGGGTGCATTGTATACACGTATCTTTGATCCACGAATCTATAGCTTCCAGGAGGACTGGAAAGCTCTGTTTCCCATGACGCAGCGTGCAGAAATGTCAGCAGTACTGCAAAGCAGCGAGCCCAGGATTTTAATTTTCCCCTATTTTTCGCTGCCAAGAAATGGATCGTCATTTTCTGTAGTTTCATGACCCGGTGAAGTCATTGATCTTTTCTCAGAAGCGGCATAGAGTAAAATTGGATAGGATTTTCCATATGCTGTTGAGGAGCACAATGGGCTGCAGATTGGATGGTGGGCCATGCCGCTTCTTGCGCGTGGATAGTGCGATAAGGATGTCTTGGAGTACTGCGTCTATGGGAAGGTGGTGCATAAAAAGCTGAATTGGCTAGGTGCGTGAACGGTTTTGAGACATTGTCACTTGCATATTTGAATAGTTCATTGCACATGGTATCAGGTCCAGATGTACGTCCATTTTTCAGGGCTTTAAGTGCCTTCTCAACTCCTGCAGTTTTAATTGGTGTTAGTATTGGCCTGGGGTATCCTGAGAACGGGTGCAAGGGCATATCATCGCGGTTAGTTAACTGTTCCCGAACCATTTTCGAATCGCCTCGGCTTTTCCCTGGTCAGTCCCAATAAGGTGTCCTTCAGAGTTGTGTACAGTGAGTGGTGGTGTGTAGTCAGAAGCTCTCAGAGCTCGGGCTTCCCGAAACATTTTGTGACAGTCATCCGTAGCAGTGATTTCATATGCCAGCGAGTCTGCTTGTTGAATAGCAAGATCTGTTAAGCATTTGCTAATGTGGTGCAGAATGTTATTGCGCTCCCAGCGTAGTTTGGTACAGTCGTCACTTTGGCCACTTTGATAGATGTGCAGCCATAGCGTTTTCTGCTATGCTGCCAGTTTTACTACTGCAGTATCCATATACATACCATTCGATATATAAGGAAGAAATTAACCACATAGTATTGCACATGCATATCTTTATACGGATTAGACGATTAGACAACATATTATTGGCACAGACATGCCTGCCCATTGAAATTACGATTTCCTGTCGCCTAGTATCTGAACTGATCTTCATCTTGTCATCTCGTTATAATTATGTCCGATTTGAATTTCAGTGCAATCATATATAACATGTAACCTGTTAAGCATTGGGAACCTATTTTGACATGGAACTGTTGCCGTGCGTGCCATGTCAAGTTAGTTTCAAGGTACTCAACAAGAGAAATCTAAATGGTATATAATAGTGATGATTTCATCAATCGTGTACAAAGGGTTCATTGGAAATATATGTCCATTTTCATTATATTTCTCAGTCACTGATTGATTGTAGGGTGTGAGGATGGTGACAGCGTAGGGCTATATATGAGTATGTAATCAGGAAACACATGTATGTTGGAATAATTAACCGTTATCATTCTGTGTGCTATAGATAACACATAGTACGCTACGTACTTAAGGTCCTGCTAATTAGGTTGATAAGGATGTGATGCAAAGTTTGTGATATCATGTGTAGAAACAAAATTTCAACCACATTGTATTCAGCATACCCGATATGTTTAGTAAATGTATTATAAAGAATCTACGCTCAATACAATTCTGAATTAAATGACATAACTGTGCGTCAAATAGAAGGACTATAATGTGTCCCTAAATATAGCGGTTGCCCATTATCTCCTAGTAATTGATGATATTTTAGTAAGGTAAACTTGGCAAGCAGTACTTGCCCAAAATAATCTCAGTTCCCAAGAGATAATTTATCAACGTTATATTTAGACACGTATTATACTTCCCCCATATAGTGGATAGCTAAGCCATTTAATGCCCAAATTTGGTCAATAAATTCAAAATATTTACTCATTGAACGTAGTAGTGCAAAAGTGGGAAGGGTGGACCATGTCCTTCCTGGAATGGTGGTGGTGCAAATCTCACCCACCCGCACCCAAACAAGTCTATCTGGTCTAGCACCAGGGTATCTAGCAGCCCCCTGGCTATAGGATACGTTTTCCAGACACAGCCCACATATCACTGCAGGTTTATACAACTGGGCGCCAGTCACACACCCCATGCTTGGCCGCAACTCCAGTTCTGGGCCACGCACCACCTTATCCAGAATAGATAATTTAGGCACACCCAAGCTCCCATTTAGAGACACGCATCAATAGTGGTATACCAGTGATCGATGACTACCAACCATGCATTATCCCAAGAACTATGGGGTTATATGCACGGTGTAACCATCCAACGCACTGTGAAAATGCACCAGCACCATTACGTGGGCTAAGACACGAAAATTCGCGCCATCCTGCCATATATATATATATATATATATATATATATATATATATATATATATATATATATATATATATATATATATATATATATATATATATGAACTTTAACTAGCTCCTCACGAAATAGCAGACATTTTTAATTCAATCTTGTCGCTATAACGGTTTATCAAAATCTAAGGTGGCGACTTTACATCCACACACACCTTCACCAGCGCACGCCCACACACATGCACGTACACATACACGCATGCATGCACGCACGCGTACACACTCACGCCCATACGTGATGCTCAGAAATGCTAAAAAAGTAACCGTACATAAATTACATTCATCATAGCGTGTCTTTGCTCATGGGCTAGTATGGCTAGGTGTATCTGCTCAATGGTGCCTTGTGGTGGCGCTGCTACCTGGTATCTCTATCAGGTGGTTTCCAGACCTAGATAGCAGATTCTAGTCAATATAACTTTTATCATTTCAGGGTTGTGAAGGGTAAAATGGGTATGACATTGTTATTCAATGCAGTGTTACACAATTTCATATTAAAAAATATGTGTATATACTGATCAGTTAACAATTGTTGAGGATTAGTAATGAATCAGACATGAGCCGGGAGTTTGACTAAGGGCCATGGTACTATGTTTAAGCAAGTTGAATCATGTTTAAAGTTTCAGCCTAAGCTCATCCATTCCTATTCACACTATGGGAATTCGTATACATGTTTGGACATATAATTCTCGCATTTACTAATAGGGTCGTTAATAAAACTTGAAATCGGAATAACCGAATACCAGCCATTTAACTTTAAACACGTATTAATGATAATGCAGAGCGAATAATTATTATTCCAGACTTCAGCTTTATTAGCGATATTTTGAATGAATTTTCTCCCTTGATAACTAGACCAATGCCTAAATGCTCAAAACGGGATTCACTCTGATGACGAAAAGGATTTTAGAATGCTAGTTATAGCCAAATACTCAGACATAACTGGGAAATAGGTTGACCAAGACATGTTTCTTCCATGGTAATAAATTGTTGTGACAAATATTTTGAAACTAATTCGTCTGGAAGGCACTGTTTCGGACATATGTGTTTATGGACAGGGGTATCTGGAGGATTGTGTAGGGCACTTGCATTGTGTGGCTGATTGCTTTGAATTTAAACCTCAGACCTGAGTTGGCTATGGAGTTTTATTACTCTAATTGTGACCTATGGACAGGTTAGTGGGTGCTTGACAGATGTGTGCAATTAATGTCTATCAATTGAAATGGGATAATTTAATATGCCCCAGAGAGCTATGCCAATTATGTGTTAATCACGTGTTTTATTAATTAAATAAATGTGAGTTATGCTGAGGTAGGGGCGGATACAGATGTGTATAATCACTTTGATGGCACAGGGTTAATTGTATCTGCTTACTCCTCGGCCATTAAACATGCATCATGTCTTGGTGATCTATCGCTGATATATGTTAATCAACATTGGGTAAGACAGTTTACCGATGTTCATAAGCTTTTAGATTACCCTGGTAATAATATATTATTATGGTATTAATATAATGCTTAATCGTTTAACATTCAAATGACTCAAACCAGACTTCTACAAAAGCATTGGGAGCTCTCTGTTTGTGATTGAAAGAAGTCAATCATGAAATTGACCTCGAATCATATGCGTTACTATTTAATTAAATGATCTGCTGAATATGTTAACAATAACATCTCTGGAATCACACCCTACACCCACGCACTCCATCTGCAATCCAACAGAAATGCCACAGTAACCGCATGCACACACATGTGTCATGAACTGGTAATAGACGGCCCCCCCCACCCATTGGGGGTAATGGTCTGCTTCATTATCCATAAAAGATTCTGAGGAATATTTTGAAACTAGTTTGACTGCATGGGCTGTTGTTCTTAGGTGTACATTGAAATGCGAAATAAAATAGTTTCACGAAGGGTATTCAGGATACTGCTACAGATGTAGTATATCGGAATCTCACTTGCCCATGAATACCTTCTAGGGTGTGTCATAGGTCTAGCTTTATTAACTGAGTGTGTTTCGCAACACTTAGCTATTATGCACATACAGGTTTCATTACTCTGCTACGGATTGTCGGGCATTTGTGCAAATTTACTGTTTCCCTATTTGTAAATGGTTCTGGTGAATTTCGTGAAACTAATCTGACTGTATAAAGTGTTACATGTACCTGTGCATTAACATTTGAGACGAAATGGCTTCAGGAATGGTTTTGAGATACCGCTATGGAGGCAATCTCTCGGAAGCTCACATGCCAAGGCATACCCACTGGGGTCTAGCTTTATTCACTTATTGCATTTCGTCACAGTCAGCTATAATGCATCTACATGTGGTATAACTCTGTGATGGGTTGGTGGAAGTGTGTGCAACTTAACTCTTTCGATTTATGAAATGTTCTGACCAATATTTTGAAACAAATATAACTGAATACGGCGTTGAGGTCCTAACATATTTCCACAAACCATGCAACACCAACAAGATTTCACAATTGTAAGTCAAGAGTATGAATGCTTTTTTCTTCTTATTAATGTTATCAATACTAATAATATTAACCCTTTCACGCCTTAATATATTTACGAAATGGTCTGTGTGGACTAAATTAATTTTTTTTAAATTTCCGTAAATTGGACATTTTTTTGAAATTAAATAAAAATAATATTATTCTAATTAGGTACATTTTGAGGGTTTTTCTGCAGAATCGCATTGCTTAGGTTAAGGCTTTGTTTCCTTGATAGAAAAGCCCTAGGCTCGACATGCTTGGATTGACATTAGTATATTGATGTCTTTTAAGCAGGAAACACTAGATCTGCATTCCAAAGAATGGATAAGCAACCTGTGTTGTATTAACTTAGGGCGCCTCTGCCCATACATCCATGTATAGCGTATATGCACTTGCACGTACATGTCTTACTATTTAATAAAGCAATCTCAGGAATATTTTGCATGTAAAGCAGTAGGTTGTGTACACCCCGAACCATGTGACCTATTCATAGTACACATTCTGAATGGCGTGCCCTTTCATTAATGTCGCCATGTGTCAATACAATTACATATCAGGCTCAGGCAGTGGTGACTACGCTGCTGTGCTGATTGGCTTGGAGATGGCATGCAACCCCGATTATCAGCACATCTCAAGCAGTTCCGATCATATAAGTGGCTGTTCTGATTCGCTGGAAAATGTCAAGTGACCTCAAATGGCAGCCTATCGCAAACAATGGTGACCATATAAATGGCTGACCATGTGACCTCGATTGGCAGCCCATCTAAAATAATGGCGACCATATAACTGGCTGCTCTGATTGGCTGATCTCAATTACCAGGCTCTCTTAAGAAGTGGCGACTGCATACATCTCTGTTCTGATTTGCTGGCAGATGTTACATGGCCTCGATTGGCAGCACATCGTAAACAGGGGTGACGGTATACGCAGCTGTTCTGATTGGCTGGGAGATGTCATGTGACCTCGATTGACAGAAAATGGCCGAACATAGTACCACTCTATAGAATTTCTTCAACATTCTAAGCAGCAACAACTGTTTGGGCCGCTGTTCGGATGGGCCATGAGGTGTCACAGGACTCTTTGTTTGGCCACATATTCTAACGCCTTTCCAGCTCATTACCATGCTAATAGCTTGAGAGAGCAAACCCGGGCGACTTTATAAGCAGTTATTCTGATGTCCCACTAAGGGTCATGTGACCTTTCGTTTGGCTATGCCTCTTACACTTCCATGGCTCATGGCTCATTAGCCAAACAATATGTCTACAGAGAAAACTATGGGGACTGTATAAGTGGTTGTTCTGATTGGCCACAATGGTCCATGTAACCATTCATTTTGAACCAACCACACCATAGCCATTTTACATGTCGTTCCCTCTCTCAATAAATCTTGAACAGTGATGACTGTATAAGCAGATATACTAATAGGCTACAAGGGTCATATGCCTTCTGTTTGGACCGACCCACCCAGCCATTTCACACCTCAAAACACCTGGCAATAGATCTGCATTTCGAGCAGTGATGAGTGTATATGTGGCCTGACTTTTCTAATTGGCCATGTGGGGTATCATGACCCTCCGTTTGGCCACGCCTCTAACAATTATGCCTGCCAATCATTATTGCCACGTGTCGGTGTCTCAATTGCTCACGCCAAGACGACGATATATGTAGCTCTTCTAATTGGCCATGAAGGGTCACATAACGCTGCCTTTGAGATCGCCTGATCAGATTTTTCTCATGCAGCTTTAAACCTGTCAATCATTAGTGCACATCAACAGCTCTAAATCCCGAAATTGTGGCGACTGGTCTGGTTGGCTGAACTCTTGATGACGTCATCAAAGTTTGAGTAGCCCACGTCCACTTTTATCCTGCCAAAGATACAGGAATCTGATTGGTCGAGAGCCGAACATTAGACATTTCTCTCGACCAATCAGATTCAACTATTCCTGGCGTGAAAAAAACCCCTCATCTAAACAATGAAAATGTGTATTTCCGAAAATGTTGGTCCTGATCCCAGGATGATTCGTAATAAAGAAATATGAGTTACCTCTCAGGGATGTGGAAATTGTTTGCGTGTAGCTTTCATGACCATCTCGGCCAATTCTTGAGCACTAATTACGGGTCGTTGGCAACGTCACTCCAGTCAGCTCTTGTGGAGTCACATGACAGCATGGACGGGTAGGCTAGTCTATGGTAGCCCTCGCCTCAGTTCATGGTAGGTTTTGATGTGATGTTGTCGGAAGAGTCTGCCTATGTGTTGTGATTGGCATAGAGATGTCAAGCAACCCCGATTATCAGCCCATCTCAAGCAGTCACAACCATATAAGTGGCTGTTCTGATTGGCTGGGAAATGTCAAGTGACCTCAAATCCCAGATAATTGAAAGAAATGGTGACCAGATAAAAGGCTGAGCATATGACCTAGAGTGACAGTCATCTCAAATAATGGCGACCGAATAAGTTGCTGTTCTGATTGGCTGGGAGATGTCACATGACCTACATTGCCAGCCCATCTCAAACCATTGCGACCATATAAGCAGCTGTTCTGATTGGCTGGGAGATGTCACGTGAACTCGATTGACAGAACCAGGCCGAACATATCATATTACATCTCTGTAGAATTCCTTCAACATTCCTACCAGCGGCAACTGTTTGGGCGGCTGCTCTGATGGGCCATGCGGTGTCATGGGACCCTTCGTTTGGTCACATATTCCAAAACATTCACAGCCAATTACGCTGTCAATAGCACAACAGAGCAAACCCTGCCGACTGTAAAAGAAGTTATTCTGTTGGGCCACTGGGTGTCATGCGACCCTTCATTTACTATGCGCCTAACACTTTCATGGCTCTTTACCCTGCCAATATATCTACAGAGCAAGCAATGGCGACTGTATTAGCGGATGTTCTTATTGCCCATGAGTGGCCATATAACCCTTTATTTTGGACCAACCGCACCCTAACCATTTCACACTTCACTACCTCTGTCAATAGATCTTGAACAATGCCGATTATATAAGTGGCTGTACTGATAGACTGCAAGGGGTCATGTGTCATCAGTTTGAACCCACCCCGCCCTAGCCATTTCACACGTCGATAAACCTGTCAATAGATCTACATCTTGAGTGGTGGTAACTGTACAAGCAGTTTTTTAAATTGGCCACGAGGGGACACATGGCCCTTCACTTAGCCATGCTCCTAGCCATTCCATGGCAAATTATGCCTGTCAGTCATCATTGCTCCATGTCAATATCCCAATGGCTCTAGCCATGGCGACTGTATAAGCAGGTGCTCTGATTGGCAGCTAGGGGTCACATGATCATACCTTTGTCAATGCCCCCATCATGTTTTTCCCCACACAGCTTTAAACCTGTCAATCCTTGGCGCACATCAACAGATCTACATCACGAAAATGTGGGGACAGGATGAGTGGCTGCTCTGATTGGCTGAGAGCTTTATGATGGCATCAAAGTTTGAACTATGCCACGTCCAATTTTTCTCACCAAATATGCTTGAACCTGATTTCTCTAAAGCCGAACAATAAACCACTCTCTCGACCAATCAAATGGGAATGGCATATGCCAAACATTGATAACGTCATCACGGCCTCAGCCAATCAAAACAGCCGCCCACCCTATGACCGTTATACTTACATCTTACAGGATGAAAGATAAGCTACCGTCCGATCTTATTTATAATGGATTTATACCTGTACCACGTCGGCAGGTGTCTCATCTATGTCCCTCACTAAACAATGGAAAATTGTTTTAGTTTCTCGTAGACGATCCCTGTGAATGATATAGACGCCGCAAAACTACATAGCCTAGTAGATTTGGCTCAGAAATAACGTATAATGTTTCCAAAACAAAATAAAACGCACTAATCGGATTAGACGACATTGCTGGTTATGGTAGCAATGTCCTCCTATTCGATTATTTAAAAAGATTATTTTAATTAAATAGCTATGCTAGCTTTTTAACTATGTCCCGCCCATCTCTAGCTAAGCTCCACTCACACCTCGCTCCTGTTGGGATCCTTCGATCTCTGAACTCTCTGACTAACAATTTCCAGAAAACTATACAGGTAAGCTATTGAATATTTTGGACCTACTGTGACACGTCCAAACAAATTAGTCTCAAAATATTCAACGGCACGTTTATTAAATAGTAGAGATATACAATTCTTACAACGTGTCGGACTATTACGAGCGAAAGACCGGGAATATAGAATCATGTATGACGTAATTATTATGCAGTCATCATACACGCCGCTTAGTTGATTATGACGTCATATGACGTCATACCGGTGGATACTCTGGAAAGATGCGTTAACAGTTTCTGTTATTTCTGATTCGTACTGTATGCCTAAACTTCACGGTATAAAGCATTCAATCAATCAATAAAACCAAAATCAAGAAGAGAAAATCGGCGCCGGAAGGTAGGATACGCTAATGATAGATTTGGTCGACAGGTGTCAGCATAAATCTGCCTCTCCGAGGTACGGAAGCTGCAGATCCGTGTGGCGCAATTTAACTTACATAGGCGTATCTAGTCTAAACGCACCCACGGTTCAATCGCCATGGAAACTGTTGCTACGATTAAAATCGTGATTATAAACGCGTAGCAAGCATGACTCGTTAAAGGCAGCGTGGATGCATATATATTTAATTATTACAATTATATTGTTGTTATACAGTTAAACATATGTAATAACATTAGAAATCTACAAATTATATCATGGACAATAACACATAGTGCGTGTTAGCTAGGAGAAAATGCAATACCATCTCAGATCAGACGCGACAAATTCGGTATGATGAAGTCAATATTATGTTAAATAATTTTGAAAACTGATTTGACTGGTAGCTGCTGCTGGCATAGGCATAGGGAAGCTCACAGAAAAAATTAGTTTCAAAATGTCAAACAGCCTACTTGTGAAATGGAGGAATCCAGTTTTCGTTATGCCCGCCCATCTCTATCTAAGCTCCACCCACACCTGGCCCGTGGTGCGATCGATTGATGAAAAATTAGTTACCAGTCAAATTTCTTTTATTTGAAGTTGGTGCATGAGGTATGTGACACGTGCGCGAATTCGTTGCGAAGACATTACCGTTGGTGTAGTCGTTGTTGGGGCAGTTGTCGTTGGTAGTGAACGCGGGTGCTGCTGTGGTAACGGTGGCCTGGATTTTCAGAATCTAAATTTGAAGGTAGCTCTACATGTGCGTTGTTAAATATTTTGAGACTAATTTGGTGACATATGCAGCTACAATTTCAATTAAATTGCTCTCATATTATTCCAAACAATATGCATTAAAAGTGCATATTCAAACAAAAATGGTTGAACATAAATTATGCACTTTTAGAGGCTTAAATCGTGGCCCTTTATGTGATGAAATGAAATAAATCTTAACATATGATGATTTCTTTCCATATAAATTAATAAAATGTTTTAAGTTGCAAAATTTAACAAGAGCCATCGGCCGCTAATTCAAATTCACAACTAAAAAAATTATAATAATTTATACAGATGGAATCCTCATATGTTAAGATGTTAATTCCAGGTTAGTGTCAAACTGTCCCTGCCTTGCATCGTTAACAGGAAATCAGCGTCACCAACACCTCTTGTGTCAACTTGTGGTTTATAATTGTAAAAACGGCCAATACTTCCTCGCCAATTGTCTTGACGACTGCTTATTTGCAGGCTAAGAGAAGACTATTTTTGAAAATTTACCACTGGAATGACTGGCTCGGTAACCGAGCCAGTCATTCCAGTGGTAAATTTTCAAAAATAGTCTTCTCTTAGCCTGCAAATGAACACTGACTAAGCACAGATTTAGACATTAACCCTTTAATCCTCAAACCGGTCAAAACACATCTTAAAAAGGGATTTTTTTAAATTCCAGTTATAAACTTACAAAAACAGTATTTTCTTGGCCAGAAAATGGTCATTCACTGAGCAAAAACGTCAATTTACTTAAAAACTCACGATACAGAAAAATCTGTATTGATAAAAGTCGTATTTTGAGCGTTTTGAGGCGTGGTTGACACACAAGGGGTTAAAATGCATCTGTCAAAATATCCCTCACGAATATGTTAATTGTATTAGCTCCTAATAGTGAATACAGCGTGATGCGAATCCTGAACAACGCATGTTGAAGACGTGACTATGCCAATATGGAAACGTTCTATCATAACTTGACACTCTAGTAGGCTAAGTAGAATAGCATTTATTACGTGCATTGGCGGAATCATGGTTTTAGCTTTACCCCGCTCATCATTAGCTAAACACCACCCACACTTCGCCCGTGTTGGGATTGATCCGCGAACTCCCTGACTATCAATGTCTAGAAAGCTATACAGGAGAGATGTTAAATATTTAAAACCTAATTTGACTGCGTGTTGTTGCTGCCTATGACATCAACAGCGCGTAGTCAAATTAGTACCAAAATACTCAGCACCATGGTTATTAAACAGTAACGCCATGCAATTCGTACAGCAACGCTTAGTCCGTCATCAATTAAGTGTTCGTGACGAACTTAGCTACTTCATTCATGACGTTATTGACTATGACGACAACCTCCACGCCGAATATTTGATTATGGCGTCATATGATTGCTGGATAAACTAGATACCTCTATTGGGAAACGCTCTATTATAACCGGGCTGTATGCCTATATCAGTAGGCTTAGCATTTTTGAAAATTTATCGCTGAAATTATTGGCTCGCTTATCGAGTCAATCATTTTGACCTGGCCGGCTTGCATGTTTGCTAATGGGTTAAATTCCAGTACATTAATGCATTTTCACAATTCGAGCCAGCATGTCTGGACTATACATAGTCGAATTGTATCTTCACATACGTGTTGTACACCCAATTGGACTCCACTTGGAATGGAGCTTTCCACGTTTTCCATCCATAATATGACATCATACTCATCATAATCAACTACGTGACGTGAAGGTTGACGTCATACTCAATGACAGCATGAATGACTTGATTCAGTCCGTCTTAAACGCTTAATAGTACAACACGTTGTACGAATTGTATGTCTTTGCTATTTAATAAACATGCTGTTTTATATCTTGCACCCTGTCAAATTAGTTTCAAAATATTCAACAGGTAACCTGTATAATTTTCTGGAAATTTGATAGTCCGGGAGTTAAGAGATCGATCGATCCCAATACGAGCGAGGTGTGGGTGGAGCTTAGCTAGTGATGGACGGGGCATAGCTAAAATGGAAAGGTCAATTGTGGCCCCTTTTCTTACTATTCAATATAATAAATTGGGCACATTGTGAGATTGCTGATTTTAGTAATATGTTGGTGAGACTCCTGTTAAATTGTCAACATGTTACAGACTTATAGCCCGGTATATTAGGCATTGAGGTCTATGAAAACAATTCGGAAAGGATAGTAATTTTGAGCTGTGTCGATATATTTGCACGAAACTTGGAGGTGGGGGTGGGGTGGGGTGGGGTGGGGGGTCTGAACTCAAGCTACCGTATCTTTATAGACTAGGTCAGTTTGACATAGCTTCTGGAGAATATACGCCAAATGTATGTTTTTCCATTGGAATCCAAGCTTCCAAGTAGCTAAATTGTAGGAGGACAGCACAACGCAAAATTTCAAAAGGCTCTAAGGCTACAACAACAGTATTCAACCAAATATACTTCATACTATGCAAAACAGAAGCACTTCCCCCACCCCACCCCACCCACCACCTACGTAGTTGATATAACTTTTACGCTAATCCTATTTTACTTTATATGCAATAAAATGTGTTTAAAACAAAACTATATATTCAATTAAAATGTTTAGTTGAATATTACATGCGTGTTCCTATTAAGGAATATTGTTCGGGCTGAACGCCGTAACTGTATGATAAAGGTTACCATTCGCTCGACCTACAGAAACTATGGTTATTTTACCAACCAACGCATTTGCAAATATGGCAAGTCTAATAATAAAGTGTGTAGACACTTGAGTTGGCTTTACATTGCGATTTGTCACAGGAACTGTTTAATTGACGGGCATGGAATAAAATGACAGTGAGAGATGCCATCAGTTGGCATATATTTATATGTGTGAGTGCGTGCGCGCGTGTGTGTGCGTGCGTGCGTGCGTGCGTGTGTGTGTGTCTGTACGTGAGTGCGTGCGTGTGCGCGCGTGCGTGCATGTGTGTGTGCGAGTGCGCGCGCGCCTGGGTGTGTGTGCGCGTATGTGTGTATACTTGTAGGCTAGTATATTTTTCTATAGACGTGCGTGTAGAAGAATGATGTTGATGAAATTTGTTGCTGTAACTGACTGGACCAATACTTGTTAGAACCAGGATGATAGGGTGGAGAAAACGAAAAACGTTGTGTTGGGAGAGGGTGTGTGTGGGATATGAGAGAGAGAGAGAGAGAGAGAGAGAGAGAGAGAGAGCGAGAGAGAGAGAGCGCGAGAGAGAGAGAGAGAGAGAGAGGGAGAGAGAGAGAGAGAGAGAGAGAGAGAGAGAATTGCCTATTTCAAACACATTTCGAAATCATGATGTTGTTTCTGGCTCTTGCAGACATAGCTTCCAAAAGAATGATTATTAATATGTGCTATGACTATTTATAAAATGGAATTGGCATGTATAGGTCGACAGTATTTCCGTCATCAAACACTTACGTTCAATCGGTCATTCGTAAAATATGCCCATCGGTTATGTGATGCTTTCATACGCTTTTGAGACCTTGTAGTTTTCTTCAAACAGATTATCTTCTCTGTGAGTGATTTACGTCTAACTCTCCTGCGTTATCTGTATTACGCCCCTGCTCATATTGGTCACGAATAGAGACTAAAATCCTCCTGCCCTGAGGAACATGTAGCGATAATATATCTGCTTGTGGCGATATAATCTATTCAGATAATTATCGGATTGGAAGTGAAGTGATGTTCTTAGCAAGGAAGGGAGAAACATGTAGCTCTACCTTTTCTCATAATGAAAACTGAAGGGGAAATTGTCTATGGGATTTGCTGACGAACTAACAGCCTCAAGTTGGGGAGTTGTTGCTGCATGTAGTAGCAACAATGCCAAGTCCAATTAGTTTCAAAATACTCAACATAATGTTTATTAAATACTAAAATCATACAATTCGCTCAACAGCGCTTAGTCCGTCATCAATACACGTCAGGTAGTTGATTATAACGTTATATTATTGATGGATAAACTGGAATGCTCCATTTAGATGGTGATCACGCTTGTGCTGAGTGTCTGGCTAATGGTAGTATGTGGTGGGCGTGGTGTTGCTGTTAAGGGATGGGATTCGATCCGTATCAACCATCTGACGTCATAATTCACGTTCGTCACTGGTTACATGACGTCACAGTTGCGTAGCTCCGTCAGGAAAATTGAAAATTCCATCACGAAAATGATTGACTAGTAAGTATTTAGGGAATTTAAAATTGCATAAACATTATCTTTGAATAATTTGACAGCAACTGCTCTAGTCAAAATAGATGTATAGTCATGGTGTTCTGTACTATGTGTATGTACTAGTTGCCATCGTCGTCGTCGTTGTCGTCGTCGTCGCCGTCGATGACGCTGCTGCCGCCACCGCTAGTGGTGTTATTGTTGTTGTCGTTGTCGTTGTCGTTGGCGCTGTTGTTGTTGTTGTTGTTGTTGTTGTTGTTGTTGTTGTTGTTGTTGTGTCTCCGGATGTAGAACCCGCTACTATAAGATAAATAACGCATCCGACGTCTAATGTATTTTCTAGCAACTTGCTCAAGAAATGGCCTTGTTTAATGCTATCCCGACATATTATTTCCTAGATTTCAAAACTAGTTGCATCATCGATAGCGCTCAGATCAAGAAAAAGTGCGAGTTTAACCATTTCATGACGAAACCGGCTAAAATATCCATTTGCGGGCCAAGAAGAGACTATTTCTTCAGGATTTATCACAGGAAACTCTGGCGCGATAATAGAGCAAGTCATTTCAGGAGTAGATTTGAAAAATTAGTCTCCCACTGACATGCAAATGGACATTCAATAAGTAAAAACTTTGATTTCTTTAAACAAATTTAGCCATTAAAATGGTTAGCAAGCTACATGCAGCAACTGTTACAGCTCCCTGCGAAAATACCTTCGAAATATCGAGGCACAATTGATGTACCCATTTTGAGGTATTCCCCGTCCATTTTAACCAAGCTCCGCTATCGTTGGGTACCCATTGGAATCATTATATATACCCCAACCCATAAATTACAAACATCCAAGTTTCAGGGGAGATTTAATTTTGTTATGACAGCAACACGTCCCAGTCAAATTAGTTTCAAATATTCAAGAGAATATTTACGAAATTGTAAAGTTATTAAAAACATACAGTTCATATACTTGACTGATATTTCGAGCTTCGTGGTGGAGATTTAATACGTCATTATACTTGTGACGTCAGCCTTTATGTGCCATAATGGCGGAATACAGTTTTAGCCATGCTCCGCACATCTTTAGTTAAGCTATACCCATGCTTCGGCCGTGTTGGAATCGATCGATCGTTGAAATACCTGACGACCAATTTCCATAAAACAAATCCAGGTAAGCTGTTGAATAGTTTGAAACTAATTTGACTGGATACATCCCCCAGGTCCAATCAGTTTCAAACTAGTAAGCAGAATGCTTATTAAATAATAAAGTCATACAATTCGTACAACAACGCTTAGGCTATCAGCAATTAAGCGTTCGTGACAAACTTAGCTCTTTTTTACGTCTGTCTACATGCCACGTACCTGATTATGGCGTCATATGATTGATGGATAAACTGCATTGAGCATGACGTTATATACTTGAGTGACAGATCGAAGTCATCCGTTCATCTGATATTGAACGTGATTTTACATAACTGTGCATTCGTTGTCTAGATGGGGACACGTTCATGAAACTGTATCCGACATTAATCAGCTTCAACCCAGAGTATGGTGCCCAAGTATGGTCATCAAACACACAGAAACACGCAGATACACGTTGAAAGATTAACAGAAGACCTACGATAATGGTACCCAAATTAGAAAGATCAAAATTACCAAGAATGATTACAATATTTGAAACTACCTAGTCTAGTATACATAATAATCAGAGGGGTTGTTAGTACTGTCTATAAGTAGGCCTACGTGCATAACATGTATACCGTGGGCTCAAGCAAACTGCTACTTCTCCGCTCAGGGAAACATTTGTGTCAAAAATATATATTATTAAAACCCTGAGCAAATACAGCGCTTAGATAAAGCTTTTTCGGTAGCCGTGCCATAGACTGGTGGAACTCCCTGATGACTGCAGTTCTTGAAGCTTTATCTCTAAATAGTTTTAAAGCCAGACTCGATAAACTATTCATGCAACATCAGTGTATTATAATTATCGAGCTTTAGACAAACCATGTAATCCAAAAGGACTATCAGATAATGTTGCCATATACCAAATTTATTAACTTATCTGATAATAGGACACAGTGCCCTGGAAAACGGTACATGCTATGATTATGGTTATAACAGTACGCGACCTGATTAAGCCGAGATAAATGAACAATTTGATTGTTCACGCATAATCTGGATTCCCCTATACTTAGCTCATTCACAAATGGTTGTCCACACGAGACCAAATTTATGACCGATAAGTGTGATTAGGGATGCGCTATGCTAAAATATGTTTTACCCTGTAGCCCTTCCAGACCAGAAACAACACATTCCGTATGATATTTTGAAACTGATTTGAAAGCGTACCTTTCCTGCAGATGTATTCCAGTCAAAATAGTGCCGTCAGTACTAAACATATTACCTTTAATGTTGTGATCTAAATGAAACAGTTGATATTGTTAAACGTGGGATCCGGTGGACTAAACGAGAATCCCATATTCTTAATAATGTTAAATACTCGAACTATTTAAACTCTTGTCAGACGGGATAAAGCTAGGGATACTGGGGCTAGAGTCCCCGGTCCCCGAACAATAAGGCGCCGAAAAATAAAAAAATCCCAGTATCTCCCTTGTGTAGCCAGGATATAAGCAAGGTGTTGACTATTTTGAAACCAATTTGACTGGAAACTGATGGTGCCTTAGACACATACATACCACATTCATTTATTATATTTGAGAGCAGCAGCTGCATAAGCAGTAGCAGCAAAAGAAGCAGCGGCAGCAGCAGCAGCAGCAGCAGCAGCAGTAGTAGTAGCAGTAGCAGTAGCAGTAGTAGTAGTAGCAGCAGTAGTAGTAGCAGCAGCAGCAGCGGCGGCTGTAGCGGTAGTAGCTGTAGTAATAACACCCAGTCAAAGTAGTTTCAAAATATTCAACGGCCTTACTATGCAATTACATTGCAAATGAGATTCTGAGAAATCAAGGTTCAAAGCTCGAAATGGACGAGAATGGTGGAATCCAGTTCTAGCTATGTCCCCCCCCCCCCCCCAGCGCCCCCCCCCCCCCCCTCATCTCTAGTTAAATATCACCCACACTTCGTCCGTGTTGGGAATCGATTGATTCCTGAACTCCGGCATTACCAATTTTCAGATTTAAGATGTTTACTATTTCGAAACTAATTTAACTGGGTGTTGTTGCTGCCTTTGGCCAATTAAATTAGTTTTAAATATTCAACAGCATGTTTATTAAATAGTAAAGACATACAATTCGTACTACAATGCCCAGTCAGTCATCAATTAAGCGTTCGCGACGAGCTTGGCTACGTCATTCATGGCGTAATTGATCATGACCTCAGCACACGCGTCACATACTCGAGTATGATGTCATACGATTGACTGAGAAACTGAAGCACTCAATCGTTTTCCTCTATTGACCAGGAATTCCCGATTTCTTCCGCTTGCCCCTGTAAAAATAAAAATGTTAATGGCATGGAGATCCAGTTCAGCTCATAAATTAGATAAAATGTTTTAAAAACAAAAAAATAGAAACATGTTAGTTCTACAATCTTGAACATGGTGCAAGAAATGTTGAATATTTTGGACTTAGTTTGATTGGAAGACATTAGATAGCAATCAAAGTAAGTCCAAAGTTTTCGTCAGACCGTTTTAATTTGTTTTGTCGTTGTGCCAGTTTTTTCCTAGCTGTACTTTATATAAACTGGTATCAGTAATTGCAACAAACATGTTTTGACGCCAGATCACATCAAAAGTTTTAATTTTATTTTGCAAACATCTCCCAATAGCATACTGTTTTAATCAAAGTAATGCGAATTTGTAATCGCATGCGTCTATTGCAAATAACCAGGTCGCACGCAAGCGGGACTTGTCATTATCAGAAACAATTTTACAAAACTCGATTATATATTTAACTTAACGTGCCATGCACATATAGCATCGTGGTATGATCACTTTGATGGAAAACTGGAGCTTGCTTTATAGGTTATTAGCGTTTGTTGCTGTCTTAAAACAACGCGCATCAGTACTATTGAAATCAAGGCCTGTTTATATACCAGAAGTGTTTGACGAAATGTGTTACATCTGAGCAATCAGCCGTAACGCGGTTACATCGGCTATCCCATCGCGTGAGACTGGCAATGTGGAAGCTCAATTTACGAGATGACTCTGATAGAATCTGGGTTCCACTTGTCAGAGAATTGCTCTCCGGACGATTGAAACTTTAATTACATAGGAGTGTCTATTTTCACTCGATACATGTAGCCTCACTCGATATCCCATAACGATAATAACAATGTTATGTCATTTTGGTGCACACATGTGAGTTTTCTTGGGACGAAAGAAGATGATCTAGTGAGCATATACATATCATGAGAGATGATACAGAAAGTTAACATCACAGACTGGCCAAAGTAAACAAGAAAGCATGGGTGTCGATGTAGACAATAATGTGTTCTTCGGAGTGCATGCACGTGGATGGCCAAACAAGGCAACACAAATCAAGTGGCTGGTCCGAAGTTCATTTGTACACTTATATTATTAGGTCTGCGGTTCGCCAAATATAAGGCTCTGGTACGGCCTCATCATGAGTATGGAAATGCAGTGCGGCATCGAGGGAAAATGACCTAGTCAAATGGTGAAAAAGAAGGGCTACGATGTTGATCCTCGGTTTCAAGGACATGAGCCATGGAGGTAGGCTACTGAAACTGAAGCTGCTGTCGCTTAAATATCCTAGACGTCGAGACGCTTAAGGTACCCGGAGGAATATATGATAGGAATGTATGCTTAACATTTACTTTACACGACTTTATCCCTTCACTTCTTCGGGAAGATAGCGTACCACAGGCAGTTCGCCAGCATCCCGTGTCTTGGGAATCTTCTCCAGCTGTTAACTTGTGTATCTTGTCTCTCTAGTGTAGACTTCAAAGTGATGCCTCCAGATATTCTTTTGCGCCCCTCTTTATCTGTTCCCTGGAAGATCCCGGTCAACCTTTTTATGGTTGTCTTGGAGACTGACTTTCTCATTATGTGGCCAAGCCACCTCCATCTTCTCTTGAGAATTTCCTATTCTATCGATAATTGATATGTTCCTTGCTAGAGGTCTGGGCTGCTGGCAGTGTCTGGCCAGGGAACCTGCCATACCATCTTCAGGCACAGTTTCACGAATGTCTGAATCTTCCGCAATGCAGTTTTGGCTGTTCACCATGCCTCTGCTTCATACAACAACATTGCCTTTATGTGAGATTTTAATAGACGTATCTTTGTGGCGATACTGATTTCCTCAGAGATCAACAATTTTCTCAGCAAATGAAATACCACTCTGCCTTTCAGATTCTGGATTTTATCCTGTGTTCTCCTCGTGCATCACGCCCTCTTGGTCGCTCACATATATAAATGGTTCATCATATTATAGTGCGCCACTTCTAGCACTGACACCGATTCTTCACAACTTTGTTGTTGATCCTCAGGATTAAATTTTCCCTTTGTGCATGGTGAGTCCAATTTGGACAGACATTCGTGCACGGTCTCTTGTATTCTACTGTTGACGACTGTGTGATAAGAGTGCAATGTTATCTTTAAAGCCGATGTGATATGTTTGGTCCACAAGGTCCATTGGAGTTTGTGCTGTTTCTCTTTGTCGCTTTCCATCATAATCGTCTCGATTGCCATCAGGAACGGGAACTTAATCATTCTGACTAGCTTCATCGCCTCACCATAATCCGGTAGCAGCATCCCATGTATATTCTTGTCTACGCTATCGAAAGCCCTTTCATAATATACAAAGTTGACATACAAGGAAGAGTTCCATTAACTCGATTGTTCCACTATGCAATATGCTATGTATGCTCAAAATGATCAAAATGCTACTTAGAAAATGATCAATGACACAAGGTCAATACATGAACTTTATTTTATGATGTGAGCCAAGGATAAGCCGAGACAGAATGGTTTCTGCATTAGAACAGCCCATCCTTAGACTAGTCTTCCAGAAGATGTAATTACTTGTTAAACCAAGACATCGTGTTCAAATATGTTAAGCTGTTCTGATGACATTCTGAATTGAGACATAGCACATCGGTTTTCAGAGAAAATAATGAAGATGCAGATCTGGTGCCATGAGAACATCCTTTCGTCCAGAAACAACGCGAGGTTACATGATAGTAGAGGAGAAATCGGCGAATCCGTGACCAATTCACCCGGCGACAAAGGTTTAAAAGTAGATTTGAGATCTTTTAAGGGTTACTATAAAGAATGAGCGGGCGTGCACTCCTCCTCCCCCACACCCCATAGCGCGGGCTAACCCCACCATATGGCGAAATCCAACATGGCCGCCACAAGTAATACATGTTCAATATTTACGTTATTCCTTGACCAAAGATGGTCAATAAGGTGTCCAAACATGGATATGATATTTAAAAAATCACGTAGAATTCTCTCAGATACAAATCCTAAACAGCAGGTGTGGTTTCTGGCCAAATTCCAAAAAATGGACGCCATTATTTCCTCACATTCCATGCCTTAGTACCTGGATGCCAGATCTGTGGCATAGAACATCGGTATCAGATCAATGTCGTTATGATGTCGATTTATAGCTATTTATCAATGTAGAATGTGTATGTGGACAGCAACTCTGAAAATGATGCATAGCAGACACAAGTATTCATATATATATATGTATGGATGATGGTTGTAAAAGTTCCCAACGATTACAGGTGATGCACAAATAGCACAATGATTTACATTACTGATAATAATTGATCTATAGCTAGTAACCTATATTTAAAATATATATCAACAGCTTGCTTCAACTATATCTTGATTGTATCTAAATGATACTAGAATTTCCTGAACAATCTGATCACTTCGATTGACAATGCCATGGAATGTATATTGTGGATACGAATGTTCAGGAAATCCTAATAAATTACTAAGAATGAAAACAATCATATTAAACAGTCTACAAAAATAATCAGGTTACTTAGTAAAAACAACCAGCTTGATGATACCGTCACTTGAATAAGCTCAAGTTCCTCTCCATAATTGGCCCGCATCATGAACTCTTTGAACCCGAAAAGCCAATTAAGAAAAAAGTTGAATGAGTATTCTGTAGACTAATTTAAACTAGTTTGACAGGGATATGTTCGTGCATATATACAGCAATGGCTTCATGCCCAAATAGTTTGAACATTTTAACAGCTTGCCCGTATGTCAAGGTTCAAAGGGTTAAATCTGCACTGATTCATCAACTGATCTCACACTCCAACAGCATACCTGATCCAACTAATCTAGCACTATAAGTCCTACGGTGGCTCATTGAGTATGATGAAGGTATGTGTACTACAACAGCCCACAGCATTCCTAATATAAGACATAGAAAATCTGGAACACTTTTCATATCACTATTATGGACCGAGTTGAAAATTATCAATTTGCACGAGCTTTAGCGAGTGCAAAATTGATGATTTTCAACGAGGTTCATAATAGTGATATGAAAAGTGACCGAGTTTGAGATTTTATTTATCATATAAACTGTAATTTTGAAATATTTGTCAATAGTTGCTGATGTAACTTTTATCTGATTTCTCATTGTTGATTTTCGTGAAATCGATACCACCGCTGTGACGCACCACTACTTGATAACAGATACTGAATGCGCAGCAAAATATAGTGACAAACACAAAATCTGGCGATGTCAGCCGTAAACTCCACTTTTCTTCTAAGGCTATCGCAGAGCCACGCCCATCAATCGTTACTACACTGCCAAATGGTGACATTTGCGATGACGTTTCATGAATGACAAATCGTAGTAAAGAAATTGTAGTAAAACAGCATCGCGTAATAATCCTTATGCTTCAAGCTCACATCAATCGATGTTTTAGTTGGTCGATTTAAATGGGTTGCGCACCCAACAGCCAATGAAAATACTCCATTGAATATGGCACGTGTGCTCATATCGAAAAATATGGAATGGGCTAGCCTGTTTACATGATAAAAATCAATCCAAGATCACCATCCGAAATGGTTTACTTGATTAACTGGACATACGCACTATGCACATAACGCTGAGCACTACTTTGGCTATAATGAACATATGGTGATTGCAACCCCGACTTATTAATCTAAAAACATTATTCTGAGCTCACGATCCGAAGCTATTCTTGATCCACTGGGCCTATGCCCTCTGAAATAAAGGTGACACCTGCTTTGGGAATGACGATCCTATGGGGATTACGACCTCCATCAACAAATTAATAATATAAGGCGATTTACTTTGAGTTCACGATCTGACACATTATCATTGCTAGAATGGACCTAGATACATAGATACACTTCTCGTCTTTATTCCAAGTAATCCATCCAGTTTGTGGGCAATATACGCAGAGGCAGGGTGTTCTAAATTACCAACGATTAAGCGTAACTTGACTCTTCGCATCCCTGCAGATCTGAATTTCTCAGAATCAAAGTTCAGCAGACAACCTATCAAGTCCGATGCTCCTCCTTCGCCTCTTAATCGTGGATGGTATCTTATCAATGGAACGTGCCATCCAATGAGATACACACACCCTCCACTTCCTGAGAGTTTGAGTAATATTATCAAGGGAAGCGGAGTCACAAATGCAACTGTCGAAGGTGAAGATATAGTACTGATTGTGCCACTGGTTCGGAAAGTGATGACGACAACACATACGTAGATCTCTGCGGGTACTGACAATATACGTGACATGCTCTTTGTTTTGGTCCATTTGAGCAATAACAATATGTCAGGTCGTGAGCTCAAAATAATAAATTGTATTGTCTCCGCTTGCGTTGCTTTATTACTGATTCCGGCTTTGGCGGCGGTGGCAGTAGAGGCGTCACACTAGCAACTCTTTTTGGTTACAGCTTTCAAATCCAATTATTTATCAAAAATGATTCATATAATTTCTATGCTGTCCGCATCATTCCTAATTTCATTTTGGAAATGTTTCAAGATCCGACTATCCGAAGTTTAGCTAAGTTTTTCATGTTTGATTGGTTACAATTGTTTGTTGGTATCTCATTGAATATATCTATTATGAGCCGTGCCTAGTTTGCTTTGACACTCCATACTATCCATACCTTTACAGGAGGGAGTGTGTGTGTGTGTGTGTGTGTGTGTGTGTGTGTGTTGTGTTGTGTTGTGTTGTGTTGTGTTGTGTTGTGTTGTGTGTGTGTGTGTGTGTGTGTGTGTGTGTGTGTGTGTGTGTGTGTGTGTGTGTGTGTGTGTATTTGTGAGGGCTTTACACGCTTCACCGTTCTTGTGTAATAATGTGCTGATGAGGGTCGTAATCACCATAAGCTCCTCCTACCGAAAGTAGGTTTCACTTTGGGTGTGTAGTGCTTAGGTGCAGTGGATCGAGTATACGTTTTCGGACAGTGAGCTCAGAATAATTGGTTTTATATTAAAAGTACTGTATTGGGGTCGTCGTTTATAGTGCTTAGTTCTAGTTGATCATGTATATCGTTTTAGATTGTGACCTCATATTGATTTGTGTTATACAACGAATGCTGTGTTCTGCTCTACGTCCTATAACTTTATCATACTCAAAGATTCGCCTTAAGGCTTATAGTATTCGTGAGGTCCACTGTCATCGTACTGATGACACAGTGTGTAGATTTGATATTCTATATTATTTTATTTTCATATCAACTGCGTTAATTTAATTTGACAGTTTAGCTTTAAGCATTTAGTGTTCGTGACGTAGCTGACCAGTGGCCAGCCAATTCATTAAAAGCCGTGTCTCCTGTTTCGTCACAGTAGACTTGACTTGAATTATCTTTTGTATCTGTATGGGAGTGTCTATGTTGTTCTCTAGGGGTCTTTGTATTTGTTGTGTGTCGTCGCCTTGTGTGTGAATGACGATGTGAACGACTGGCGTGTGAGCTGTTATCACGACATTGCACTTCGTATCGGCACATAATTCGACTATGATCTCGCGATCGTACTAAAGTTTTTACTAAAGTTTAGCCGGTGTATTTTCATATCATGATCCACTGAAATATTTTCCAAGGCTGTATTGTTAAGAAGGAATGTTGTTTTATATTTATGAGCGTTTCGTATATTGTCACACATTTCGTACGCTATTAGTTGTTCCATTTACAGTCTAAATGAAACGGGGTTAACCTTTTTATACATGTTCATATCCGCCGGTCCATTTTATTTGTTTGTCCGTTACTTCGCTCCATCAAATATATCTGTCTATGGGTTCAATTGTATATTAATTCGATCATAGTAGGTATCACCAATGACCGTCCGTCTGTTCGTCCATCTGTTACATTCGTCTGCCCATGTGATGTCTGTCCCTTACTTCGCTCCATCGATTATATCTATCCATTGGTTCAATTGATATAGTAAATCGATCACAATAAGTTTCACTTATGACCGTCCGTCCGTCCGTCAGACCATTACTTAGCCTTTTACTTACATATTTCATGAAGTCCGTTTGTGACCCGTCCTTGATGTGTTAAGAATAACCGGAACCATCAATTTAGCCTATCTGTATTTAAAGGTCTTGTTTCCTACGCCATCGTTTTCATTGTTTTGAAATTATTTTAACATAAAGTGTACCAGATTTGGCGTATATGTATTTT
Source organism: Chaetoderma sp. LZ-2023a (assembly GCA_034401795.1). NCBI lineage: Eukaryota > Metazoa > Mollusca > Caudofoveata > Chaetodermatida > Chaetodermatidae > Chaetoderma > Chaetoderma sp. LZ-2023a. The sequence continues at coordinate 22,063,456 of CM067361.1, read as the reverse complement.
CAAACCATCTTGGTTCTTGAACCTTGATTCTTGATTCTACTTGATTTGACGTTGATCTACAATACAACTGAGCATAATCTATCTTATGTATTACTCTGGCACATCCACAATTTCCCCAGCTGGACCTGGTGACACTAACATACGCCCACTCATATAGCTACGCTGTTCGATGCCGTACCTACGTATTACGCTAGTGGGCTGGAGGTAGCCAATCAGATTTCTGGCTACTTCACGCGATAGGCGAGACTTCGTCTGGTGATCTAATTTACAATCACAAAAGCAACGGCGATCGCGACGCTGTTGAACTGGAAAGAGACATTTGCACAAGTTTGCAATAGTATTCCTCTAAGCAAGTTATCTGAGGAACAGAAAATGTGTAGATTGGTTTTCGGTAACCCCAGCTCATTACTATGCATGACGCTTCGAAAACTTCGGGAACGTAGTAGGAGGGCGAGGACCGCGCACTAGGACGGTGGTAAACTGTGGATTGTGAACTCAAATGATGACGTAGAACATATTTAACCCTTTGAGCCCTGACATCCACGAATCTCACTTTCAGGACAATCGTAGAGGTAAGCTGTTAAATATTTTGAAACTAATTAGACTGGAATCCGTTGACATCTCCCTGTCAAACTAGTTACAATATTCAACAGCATATTTATTAAATTGAACATGACTTTTTTTCGTATGTAGCCTTTCAGTTTCAAAGAGTTATTAGAAGGGACACATTATGGAGATGAATTAGAGCTTATTCAAGTGCCGGTATCCGCAAACTGATGCATCTTCCGTAATCTGATCATTTTCGGGAATTGTTTAATATGATTGTTTACAGTCATATTAATTTATTAAGATTTCCTGAACATTCGTATACACAATATTCAGTCTATGGTTTTGTCACTCAGAGTGATCCGATTGTTCAGGAAATTCTAATATCATTCAGATTCTTACACGATATAGTTGTTGATATATGTTAAAACATAGTTTGCTGTATATAGATCAATTAGTCTCAATAATGTAAATCCTCGTGATAGTGTTATGGATCACCGTAAATCTGTGTTGACTTTTACAACCACCATCCATGCATATAGATGAATAATTTAGTCTTTTATGCATCATTTTCACAGCATAATACTATTTAGTTTGCTGTCCAGAGACATATTCTTTACTGAGAAATATCTATAAATCTGCCTTATAAAGGCATTGATCTGGTATCCAAGCTAAGGAGTGGAATGTTAGTTTATAGTTTCGACCATTTTGGGAGTTGGCCACAAACCTCACTTGCTGTATGGGATTTGTATCTGAGTCCTTTCTACGTGATCTTATTGAATTCCGCATTCCAGAAAACCTATATTTGGACATATTATTGACCATCTTGGGTCAATGAATAACGTATATATAGAGCATGTATTACTTTTGGCGGCCATCTTGGATTTCACCACCTGCGGGAGTTAGCCGACACTTCTGGGAGGGTCCCGACGGCTCATTCTCTATAGTAACCATTAAAGATGTCAAATCCACCTTCAAACGTTTGTCCCCGTGAATTGCTCACGGATTCACTGGTTTTTTCCTCTAATCATTTGAAACAAAATATCGCTCGTGACTAACTCGGGCTTGTGGTGGCATTGCTTGTGTGCAGGTGCTCATGACGGTTATGGGTGGTAGGACAGCCCATCCATGTATGAAACACACTTCTGCCACTAGCCTGAGCCCATGTTCCCGGAGCTAACGATAGCTTCTGGCACATGGGCCCTGGTTGATGGAGCATCATATGGGGAAGACATTGGCACACGTGTCTTTTTTCCAAATCACACCATTTCTCTCTCCTCAACGTATCAAACAGCCCCTAATTCGCTCTCTCTCTCTCTCTCTCCCCCCTCTCTCTCTCTCTCTCTCTCTCTCTCTCTCTCTCTCATGCGCAGATCTCTAACACTAAGTTAGCAATAATATTCTTTCCGCAGTTTCGTTCACCCTATCTCCATGGTGCTTAATAATGTCAGACGCAGAGTTGTGACATGCAGCGCCGTGACAGAGATCCTACCCAGATCAAGTATACGAAATAAATTGTGAAGTGTCAAACTCATCTGGTTGGCCTGTAGCGACGCATCAATACGATCTGGCAGCGGGGATGGTCTCGTTGTCTCTTAACCCCTCGTATGTCAGGCGCTCCTCAAACCGCTCAAAGGACAACTTTTTTCAATTAAGCCTTTAATTTTACAAGGTTTCTCAAGCAAATTTAAATTATTCTCGGTGAATGAGCATTTGTTGGCCACGAGAGGGAATTTATAACTGGAATTTAGGAAAATCTTTTTAAAGAGGTGTTTTCTGACCTGTTTGGCGATTAAAGGGTTAATGGTCAAGCAAATCTAAATTTTGTAACGAGCCAGTCATTAAAGTTGTAAATTTTCAAAAATGGTCTTCTCTTAGCCTACAAATAGATAGGCCTCGAGACAACTGCAGAGAAAGTATCGGCCGGTTTTACCTCTACAGACCACAAGTTGGCACACGAGTGCTTAATAACGCGTGAACAGATTCTATAAAAATCTTTATTTATCAGGACAGTGAATCTGATTCCACGGTTACTCTTTTAATGTCTAAAATTGCATTGGAAAATCAAAATGTTTGCTTATAGAATGTTCATTTGCAGACCAAGAGAAGATCTCTTTGAGAATTTCCCACTGGAGTGATGGCTCGGTTAACGAGTCAGTCATTGAAGTGGTAAAGTTTTAAAAAAATAGCATTTTCTTGACCTGCAAATGGGCATTCCGTAAGCCGTTGGGGCGTGTTGGAATCGATTTATATACTTTGAGACTTGGTTTCCCAGAATCTCATTTTCAAGATAAATATATTCTGGTAAGCTGGTGAACATTTTGAAACTAATTTAACTGCCCGCTGTTGTGGTCTGCCTATGACAGCAACAGCGTCCATTCAAAAGTAAATTTCAAAATATTCAGCATCGTATTTATTCAATAGTAATCCCATTAAAACCTGAGAGCATTCTCTGTCAATTATGACTGCCACGTCAGCCTCAAAGTGCCGTTGTTGATTATGACGTCATATGCTTGTGGTACAGACGGCATTCATCTATGCTGTCGTCTAGTCAACTGTAGGTTGGTGACGGACCTACGTAATTTGATTGTGACGTCAGCTATCAAGTGATATATTTTTATTATGACATTGAGGGGCAGATGAAAAATAGTCTTCTCTTAGCCTGCAAATAGATAATCTTCAAGACAGTTGGAGAGGAAGTATTCGCCGGTTTTGCCATTAAAAACAGAAGCTGACACACGAGGGGTTAACGTGTTTCGTTTTTGTTCCAGAAATATGTTAACTTATTTATTATTGCAAATCACCTGTTCGCTGCGGCGTGGGTATGGTAATTCACCGTCACAGAGTATTCATCGATCATCTGACCGCGAATGACGTCATAATCAGCTCAGCGCATGTATCATTACGTCACAAAGGGTTCCTTATAGAACGTCATCAAATATCAAATAGTCCGACACGTTGTGTGAATTGTATGGCTTTGTAATTCTTTGCTATTCAATAAAAATGCTGTTGAATATTTCGAAACTAATTTGACTGGGCGCTGTTGCTGTCTTAGGCAGAAACACCAACCAGTCAAATTAGTCTCAAAATATTCAACAGCCTACCTGTGTAGTTTTTTGGAAATTGATTATCGCGGAGCTCAGAGATTGTTCGAGTCCAACCCAAGCAAGCTGTTGGTGGGGCTTAGTTAGAGATGGGCGTGGCTTGGCTAATATCGGAAAGTTCCATTGGCAGGCTAAATTTTATGAAAAGCTAATTTTATCTCAATCTGCCAGGCACATCCGCCATCGTTGTAGAATTATCTCATCAGAAAACTTGAGTGTTTTCCCTTAGACGATTACTTTACTAGCGGGTGCTGTTGTTTTGTTTTAAACATATTTTATTGTCAATTAATAACAATGGGATTGAGTCACAACTCAAATTGACTTAGATTTGACTCTACCCTTTTCCCTGCTGTTGTCTTACAGCAACGCGAATCGAAATCGAAATCTGTCAAAATTGAGCCATCAGACGTAACTTGTTACATCGGCTTTCCACTCGCACTAGGCTGGCCATGTTAGAGTTCAGTTTATGGCATACCTTTGATAGAATCGAGTTTCCACTTGGCGGGGAACTGCCCTCCGGACGAATGATACCTTGCTTATAGGAGTATCTTTTTTTTAATCAATAAGTTAGTTTCACAAGATATTCGATAATGATTATGACAACTTTGTGCCACTTTGTTATATACATGTTGGTGCACATAGAGGATGGCCGTTTTCTTGGCAGGACACACGATGAACTATTGGAGGCTTTGACATGAGAGGTGATACAGAATGGCAAGAGCATAGACTGATCAAAATAAACAATGGAAAAGACAGAAGTGTTGATATAGACAGAAATGTGTAATTCAGAGGGTATGTGACTGACAGGTCTAATACAGCAACACAACGCACGTGGCTTACACACTATGATATTCCGATGGCTTGATACAAGGCACTGGTATGTACTCATCATGAGAATGAGAATACAGTGTGGCATCAAGCAAAGGAAAGGGAAGTATTCACGATTGAAACTCTGCAGAGAAAAGCAAGGAGGTTGATAGCCTGTTTCAAGGACATTCACTGTGATCATATGCTCAGGTAACCTAAGCTTTGATATCATGGACCGTTAAGATGCCGGGTGGAGAATATGACAGGATTGTATGCTAAAAATGTAATTTACTTTACCTCAGCTCTTCGTTAGCATTCCATCTCCAGGGGCATAGTGTACCATAAAGGCGTATCTTGGTCGGTTGTAAAACCTGTTCTATGAGACCACCTTATCAGACGTTTGATGACGAAACCCATATCTAATAGTAAGCCACCTGAATTAACCATATGAACCTCGAAATCCCATATTCTAAATCTTAATACAATCATACACGTGATCTATTGAATATTTTTGAAACTAATTTGACGGGATCTGTTGCTGCCATAGCAACAGCTCCCCCTAAAATTAGTTTCAAAATATTAATTGAAATTAACTGGTGTCTGTTGTAATCATAGCATGCAGCAGCTTACACTCTCATTACCTTCAACATATATTCAAAAGCATGACTTCTTATAACAAGAATTATTTCTTTCTATTTGGTATTTCAGATTTTAAATACATGGTTAAGATAGAATGTGTCTATTAGTTGGCCGTAGATGGCAGGTTTTACGACCGAACAACTAACGCCTTTACGGTGCACTAGGCCCCTGGTCAATCATCCGCTCGAGCTGTTGTTATGTCTATCGCGTCTGTGCCACTCTCATATCGGTGTTAGGGTTATGCCTCCAAATAGTCCTTGCCCCCCCCCCCACATCTCCCTTTCTTTTCTCTGGTAATTCTGGTAGTGCGTGTGCGACTGTGACGGAAACCTTTTTAGTTTGTGGCCAAACCATTCCAATCCTCATTTGGTACGTCATCTCTTATAGGTTTTTGTTGCTGACAACTCATGGACAAGGAATCTGGCATATCCTCAGCTAACACTGGGTGATGAATGTCCATATCTTCCCCAGTGTAGTTTTGCTTGTTCACCAGATCTCTGCTCCACACAACACCAATTTAAACAACCCCCTAAAACCGGAATTGTTTTCAAGCTGTTGCGCACAATTAAATTAATTTAATAGTATTTAACGTATTAATAGATGGATTCATTTCTAGCTATACCCCGCCCATATCTAGCGAAGCTCCGCCAACATATACGTGTTTTGAATCAACTTATATACTTTGAACGCTGAATCCTCGTATTTCACGTTAATACTAGTGTGAATGACTAAACCCTTTCATGAGTGCTCACACGCACAGACTCACACACGCACGCACGCACGCACGCACGCGCTGAGCTATGCATACCATGGACGCTTGAATGTATGAATAACAAATATGCATAAATACATGGCTGTGCACTCACACCCATGTACTCAGAATGGATTTCATTGGACGCAGCATGTACACGTCATCAAACTGCATTATGTTGTACAACTGTGCGTCCTTCGGATACCCTTTGGGAGCAATTTGTCATGTGCAGAGATCTGAAATCTGGCACATTCTATTTATATGTCGTAATTGAAGTCAATTCAGTTTATAATGCTAGTTCAGACGTTAAGTGTTATGGATTACAGAAGAAATGCCTTCTTTTGTGATTGTACATCACATAAAAGATATTTCCAATAGTTCCATTTCAAAAAGCCAGTGTGTCTGTTAATGGATGAACCCGATCTGTTCCTCAAGTATATGACGTCATACGGGATTACGTCACTCGTTATCAAATGTCACAATCACAACGACGTATAAACTTGTCACTAAAATTTAAAATATGTTAAAATCTGTCGTTATGTGAACACGTATTCTGAGTTACATTTTAATACGCATTATGCTGAATAATTTGGAACTAATTTGACAGGGGCATCATGCTGCTATAGGCAGCAACCGCAACAAGTCAAATTGTTTTCAAAATTATCAACAGTTTACCTGTATAATTACGTTGAAATATTGACTCTGGGCATTCAGGATTCACAGTATATAAATTAATTCCAACACACATAAAATTGGACGGATCTTAGCTAGTAATGTGCTGTGTCTAGAAAGAAGTTGGTGGAGCGTAGCTAAAAATTAACGCCTCTTTGAATGCATTTGGCCATTTCCACTGTCTCTGAATGTATATGCATTTAACTCTTTCATGAGAAATGCCGTTAGAAAGGGCCACTGCAATGGTCTTGATGTATGCCCAATTTGTAGGGCAAGTAAACCCTATTTTTGAAAATGTACCGGTAACCGAGCCAGTCATTCAAGTGTTAAATTCAGAGACTAGTCTTCTCATGATCTGCAAATAGACATGTGAAAAGGAAATATGTAGATTTTATTGGCAAAATCTAGTCATTTAGGCGTTAAACACCATCAGGAAATAGTTAGTAAGTGTGACGATCCCGTGTACGCATACATACCGGATCCTCATTTTTAGTAATAACTGCATTTGCGGCTTCTCTATTATCTTACCACTATTTTGGCTATCAGCGTAAACCAATGTATGCAGCTTAGTGTGTCTGAGAAGTTCGAGGCAGACATTCCATTTCCCAAGTAGCGAGCCATCACACTAAGCTGGCTATCCTGTAGAGATGTATCAATACAATCTGTTAACCCTGTGGCGGCCCTACTTGTGTGCTGTAAATATAAATGTTCTTTGACTGTTTTCGGATAGCCATCTGTATTGTGACTGATCCCTGTCGACACGATTAAGACGACTAATACACACATACTAACAACATACATTAGCAGACATTCCCAGGAATCCAGTAGCAATTACCATACTCAGAATTTTAAATGAGAAATGACGCTTTTTGCGTGGGCAACCATCAGCATATCGAAATTTGGTATTCTAGAGAAACGATGCAACTGTTACAGACCGATTAACTATTGCAAAGTACATATTATGTGAACACGGTCTTAAAACTAGACATGAACCGTACTGTGGGAGCAAATAGCATATCACAATTTGATATTAGAGAGAAAGAAATGATAAAACTGTGACATACAGACTGATTCCCTGTTTCGGAGTACATATTGTGTGGATACGGCCTTAAACCTCACAACTACCGAAAAATATCACCAGCACCCATGCTATCCAAACATAGTGTTTGTTGTTACACAACACATAGATAATAGATATTCTGACAGAAACATCGGCTATACTATGTAAATCATGGATGACAGGTTCATCTTCTAGTCGTGTAGAAGCGTCGGTGACACCATGTGTATTTGTAATCCAATAGAGAGAGAGAGAGAGAGAGAGAGAGAGAGAGAGAGAGAGAGAGAGAGAGAGAGAGAGTGAGAGAGAGAGAGAGAGAGAGAGCTGATATGATACTCAAATATCTGACGTTTTAAATCAAATGTACATAACATGTTAGCTGATCTCACATTAAAAAATATATAGCCTCTTCAAGAAATTAGAATGCTGTGTAAAATAAGCTGTACGAATAGTGTGTCTTTACAGAAATTTGCCATCTAAATCCATCCTGTTGATATTTTTATTAATGTAATTTGACTGTGAACTAGTATTGTCATCTTGACAAACAGGCACCCATCAAATTAGTTCTAAAATATCCAACAGCTTACTTGTATCATTAGAATGGAATACAATTTAGATTCTAAGAATTCTGGTCTCAAAGTTTCAGATCGATTTCAGAATGCGTAAAAGTGGGCAGAGCTTGGACATGGGAAAATGCATATTCTAATTAATCCATCCAATTTCACGCTAGTGTCAGTAATGATGGAACAATCCTTGCCAGATTCAAAACTAGCATTCCTACTGTTGATACACCTAAAAGAGTAAGTCATATAAATATGTGACCATATGCTATTAATTAGGCAAAAGGTGAAACGGTTTCACAGATATTAATTGCAGTGGATTGATGAATACGTATTGAATGATGAAACGGTGTTTAGAGTTCACATTAGTTATAACAGACATATTACAGACGAATATCCAGCCAAGTTCCGTCCTGGAACAAAAGACAATAATATGTAATTCATTTCATTCTTGGAAATAAAAAGGTTGGTATCGAATTCATTTCCGTCCTTTGAAACGAAGAACCGACAGACAGAGACACTATTGTAGCTATGCCAGGCTTCGATATACGAATGGGAATATTGCAAACTCTAATCAAAGGATTAGACCGGAGGTGATTGACTTAGGTCTCAAGGTCAGCGTCAGATATCGAGGCATAGACAGTCTGTGCCCTCAAACTAACATCTGATGATAGCCAACCTTTCCATAAAGAGTTCCCGGGACTGTGCTGTAAATATAGTATGATGTCATTAACACTTACCTCACATTTAAGCTGACGTCGCAAAGCATTGCGATGACATCACAATAAATTATGATTTAACTAGCTTATTCGTAAATATTGAAAAGTGTGTCAGATGTACGAATTATAGGTCTTTGATGGCTTTACTATTTATTAAACAATCTGTTGAATTTTTTGAAACCAATATGACTTTGAGGTGTTACTGCCATAGGCAGCAATAGCCTCAACTTAAATCCATTTCAGAATCTCAGCTGCTTACCAGTAGAATTACCACGGAATTGGGTTTCTGGAAATTCTGGATTCAACGTATATAAATCGATTCCAACAAACGTAAGCAGTGGGCGGTGCTTAGCGTGAAATGGGCTGGGCTTATCTAGAAATGTCTAGCTATGGTCCGCCCGAATCTGAATTCGCAGAATCCCAATTTCAATGTAACCATACAGGTAAGTTGTTGACTATTTGACAATTTAACTGTTGTTTTCTAAAGATACAGCATCACACAGTCAAATTAGTTGCGAAATAGTCAACCGATTGTTCATTAAATACTAAATACTAAATGCATACAATCGTACACTTGACGCACATTTTGATGTACATGGCAGAAGTAGATATGTCACTTTGTAGTGTGACATCAGCAGATATATGAGGCAATTGACTGTGGCGCATCAGATTCCCCTTCGTTGAGGTAGCATAAACTATAGCCATCAAATTATCAACGTCTACTACAATCTGCATTAACATCACCCCGACCAGCAATCGTCACCACTTCCACCACCACGAGGAGCACGCACGAACCCACGCACGCACACACGCACACACATGCACGCGCACGGACGCACGCACGCACGCACACGCACGTACACAAACGCATGCACACGCACACACACGCACACACGCACGCACGTACACACCCACACACGCGCACGCACGCACGCACGCACGCACGCACACATGCACGCTCACACGCACACACACGCACACACGCACGCACGCACACGCACGCACACGCACGCACACGTACGCACACGCATGCACACACATGCACACGCACGCACGCACGCACACATGTTCACACACACACTCATGCACTCATGCACGCGCGCACGCACTAACACACACACACACACACACACACACACACGCATGCACATGCATATATATTGGAATAACTCACGTATGTCGCATCCATATAATCTCTGCGTAACAAATATCTGGAACCGAGTCGAGTCAAAACGGTTTCATGTTACAATCTGATATTTGTGAGAACTTTCACCATGGTCAATACAGGGATGTCGTATACATCTGCTCTCACTATCATAGGCGAATTGATAATCAATATGCAGCATTTATTGTTTCTGAATAAAGAGTCTATGTGTTAGACACAATCATGGTGGAAAGGAGCATAACAGTTTTACTTCATCTCCATAAATCACAGTTTGAAAAGTAAAATTTGAAAAAGGCTAATTACCATCGTTAAGGACAAATTGAATCTATTGGCACCACACCAGCTATCATCATCGGTATCATTGTCGTCGTTGTTATCCCAGTCGGCAGCGTCATAGCCGTCGGCATGGTAGTCAGCATCGTCGTCGTCATCGTCACAAGCATTAAAGTGTCATGCCCACATAATAATCTGGGGATTCAGGGTTCACTGTATAGTAATTGATTCCAAAAACCGCATCTAAAATTGGCGGAGCTTAGCTAGATGGGTCCAACCGAGTCAGTCATTCCAGTAGCAAATTTTCAAGAATAGTCTACTCTTGCCATGCAAATGCGCATTGAATAAGTAAATATTTTTATTTTTTTGACACATTTGGTCATTAAACGGTTAACATATTTTACAAATGCTTGAATTTGTCTCCAATCATTAAGAATATGTATGTCTATTGGGCAGACGTCCCTGGAAGTCCTGTCCATATGTCTATTACAGTCTATATTAACCGATGTGTGTTAGTAATGGAGACGAGAATGTTTGCTTAGTGTAAGGTAAATATATCTCAGCATATATCCTGGTGGCTAGATGCTGTTGTGGTGTCGACGTGTTAAGGGTGTATATTCTCTCATACAGTTTTTAAATTGTCGAGCTCTGTAGAATAGCACATACCACATACCGATAGATTAGGCGATTCTGATGGCCACATACTAAGAAATTCAGTCGTCATCACAACCAGACAAGCGCAGAGCAGGAATTATCAGTGAAAAGATAGAGGGGAGGGCCAAGCGTACATGGAGGTGTACCCCACGGCCGATATCAGAGTAAGATAGACGAAATAGACATGACAACAGCTGAAAACGATAGGGAATGCTGGTGAGCCACCGTTGATGCCCTGTTCTCCACGATAGGTGAAGGGTTAAAGAAAAGACAATTAAATGTTGTGCATACATTCCTTCATATACTCCTCTCGGGATCTTACAGGTATATAATATGTAAGTTATAGAAAATTCAGTTTCCTGGTCCTATTATCATATCAAGTCATCTGGAGATCTTGGCAACTAAGTGCACTAATGAATTTCAGTCCCATGTTTCACGCTTCCTTATGCGCCCTGTTCACTTACACGCACGTGAACACCTTACTGTTTACATCGACACATATGTCTTGTTCATAGTTTACAGTGGCCAGCGTATGGACTTGCTATTCTGTAACCTCTCATGGAAAATGTTCTCTCTCTAGTTCATCTTGTTCCTGCTCAGAAACACTTCAACATCTATGTGCATTAAAATCCGTGTACCAAATTGGCACAGATTAATAATTATCCTAATCGGTATCGGATATCGTGTGAAGCCACACTTCTTGAGTGAAATAAAGATACTTCTATAATTGCAGTTTCAATCGTCAGGAGAGCAATTTCCCCACCAAGTAGAAATTAGATTTTATCGAAGACATCACGTAAATTGAGTTCTAATCAGTCTCACACGATTGGAACCCCGATGTAACCAGATCACGGCCGAATGCACATATTTCGTCAAGCATTTTCCACATATGAACTGGCATTTATTTTAAAAATACTGATTCGGGTTGTTGTAAGCCAATATCACGCGCTAGTACCTTTCTCGTGTAAAGGAACCTCCAGTTTTCTGAAAAGAAAATTATACAAGAATGGCAGATATGCCTAGCAGGTTGAGCTAGAAAAAACCTTTTATGAAACTGTTCCTGCCAATTACCATACCCACTCGCATGTGAACTGGCTATTTGAAATAGACACGTTCGATTACAAATTCGCATTAGGTTGATTAACACTTTATTCTATTGGGAGATGTTTGCAAAATGAAATAAATTTAAATCAAAAAATTTGATGTGATCTGACACCAAAACAAGTTTGTCGTAATTAGAGTGCCATTCCAATAATCTCCTTCCATTTGCTTAACCACGCGAATCTCAAATTCCTAGAATGGAAATTCCAATGTAACTATACAGGTAGGCTGTTGAATATTTTGAATCTAATTAATTACTAAACAATATTTTACTATATTATATCGTAACGTTCCTGGTTGTATATCCTACATTTGGTGCGTATGCAAAAAGCAGGGCAGCACAATAACTAACAGAGGGAATTCATAATACCGCACCGCCCTCCCTCACCCCAGTTAGTACATCCTATGCACCGATGATGAGTGTGTATTGGAGCTGCTACCTTAATGAAGTATTCAAGGACACAACAGAATGTATGAGAGCTCACGAAATTATTAATTAAAGGCATGTATAATACACATTAACTGTATAACTATTTCAGTTCAAAAGGCAACTGTGCTGGTCTTAGCGCAAATGAAATTGAATATTCTACTTCAGAAAAAACTGTCAAAGTATGTTTTATATGAGCTGGATCTTATATGCATTGGAATTCTGCTGATGTACTGTGTTTGTGCCAACTGTGATAAGAACATCCCGCAGATGTAGCATTAATGAAAACATCACGCAGCTACACTCAATCACTGAGCGCGCTTTCTTGTCCTCGCCCATAGGTTCCCTCGTTTCACTTATTTCCCTCAGGTCCCCATCGGTTTTTGGTGCACTATGTTCTGCTTATTTGAATTCGGTATGCACCGTATTTAACAGCATTCTCCAGTGGCATCCTTTACACTTTTTATAATTACATTTTCAAGAAATTAATGCTACCCTCACCCCATCCCACCAACTCGATACATTTGGTCTGTCTGATTGGCTGTGTATGCCTATTTAAATGAAAATGGAAATGAATTAGTGCTTATGTGTATACTTGATTTGAGGAAGGGAGATGAATTTACCTTTCCAGAGTACCCACCCATCATATGACGTCATAATGAACTGCGTGATGTGTAGAATGACATCATAATGCATGCCGTCATGAATGATGCCGATAAGTAGGTCACGAACGCATATTTGAAGACGGTCTATGCATTGTTGTACAAATTGTTTGCTTTTACTGTTTAATACATATTCTGTTGAATATTTTGAAACTAATTTGACTGGGCGCTGTTGCTGCCATAGGCACCCAGTCAAATTAGTTACGAAATATTCAAAAGCTTCCCTGCATAGTTTTCAGGAAATGGATAGCTAGGGCATTCGGGGATCAATCAATTCCAACATGGCGAGGTGTGGGTGGAGCTTAGCTAGTGATGGGAGGGGCATAGCTAAAATGGAAAGGTCCATTAGATATGAGTCTTTTGTGTCCACGGTTGGAGATGAGTCAGACATTAATGTGTCCCGCCTTTCTCATTATGAAGGTGAAATCTTAATAATGCAGTATGATTCAGTTCATATTCATCTCACTCTTTGTATCCCTATGAAGCCACACCTGTGGTCTCAAATACAATCTGCTCGGAAGCGGGGATGGGTGTGTGTGTGGGGCTGGGAAAGAAATGTACAACATGCACGATGACTACATATTTATACAGGACATCTGTTACAAAAATCCCATATGGTGTCTACACATGGTCCGAGATTTAAACTGTACAACAACAGGCTAAGAAAAAAGGTTGTAAAACCTGTTTCTCTAACAGCATTTTCACTCAGTGGAAGTCAATAACAGTAAGGACTATACACGTAGACACACTTGAATTTCTCAAAATGTATCTTCACCTGCAGTTCATGAAATAATGTACACATTTGACTGGTATGTCTATGTATCTGTACTTTACTACCTATTACGAGTATTATCATCGCGAAATACTACTTCACAGGCTAGCAGCCACACCAGCAAGAATAGAGTAGAGAGTCCCCTGATATCAGAATTCGCGCAACATCTTTCACCTAGCATTCCCTACTCTAGTCACATATTCTTAGCTGACAGCAATTAGCAAAGTTCATTTCCTCGTAATATGCACCCGCCATCCTAAATCATCACATCTAAGGCCATACATCTGGCTAATTTCATCTCTTGACAACGAATCCTGGATAAACTCGGTGACGAATTCGCCTATAATACAGGATTTTGTGTCTAACGATGGAAAGTAGCTGTTCTCTTGTTAGCGGCTTACATGATCTTTGCAAGCCAAATCTGTCGACCAGACAACTTGTCAATCAAGGATTATCTACATAAGTAGCAAAAACGAAATTGATAGAATCCAGATAAAATTGGACTATCTTTTATAAAATTGCTTGGCATAGAGTTTTATCTGACATGAAATATGGGATTACTGAGTGAGTGTTAAGGGTACACAATCCCCATCCAATGATTGAATGTTAGATTGACATCTTTACGTCCATGGCGAAATGAGAAAGCAACCTCAGTGTTTACATTACTACAATGTTGGTAGAGGATATTCCTGTATTAGATCGAAAATGTTGTATTTTATCCAAAATAAATGCTAGTTAACATCTGCCGTGGAACTGAATATTTACAGATTATATATTACAGCCGAAAATGTTAATGGATCTCAATTTGAATAGACTTTATAAGGTGACTTCCACAACACACGTGGCTGATGTCAGTCAATTTAGTCTCAAATCATGCACCATTCTATAACTGAGCCAATCCTCCGCTCTGACCAGGATATGTTTGGGCAATATGGTTGATGTAATTAAAACACATTGATTTGGGAGAAATTGATATAATGTGTATCTTGTCCTTCCACATTTACGAGATCGTTATATGCCTATAAATTGTCATTTATAACTGACTCTACTAGTGTTATCAAAGCTAGGCTGATATAGTCTTGTTTCTACCTTTATTTACTTATACATTTTGGTAACCATTTATTTGCATCGTGTCTCACTACGGATATAAATGCTGATTCAAAAATTTGGATAGACTTGCTGATCCAATGTGTTCACCTCTATCTTCAAATAAAAGCTGGTTATTTGCGACTTTATAATTCTTTTGATTTCTGGGGTGGTGCAACTATTTCGGAAGAAATGGTGGAAGGGGCTACATCCTTCAAAGATACCCTTACTCTCGTAAGGAGGTATGGTTATCATTGATGCAATATGAATAAGAATGCATTTATGGTCACCATTAAAATAAAGTATGATTATATGGGATTTATTTATCATTTTCAGTTTATGAATTGGTAGATCAATAGTTTAACGTGTGTGAGAACCAGTCACCATTGGCTGACCACCCTTGCACTCACTCTAAAGTGTCAGGAGATCACAATCTTAATCTAATTCTGGAGAAGTTTAGTGTCGCACCTTCTAATGAGGTGCGGCGCCTCAATGGCAGTCAAAATGCGCCTCTTTAATATACCAATGTTGGTTACGTGTGCACTTCTTTATAAGGTCTGCATACATAGTATTGGTTCAAATATTGTAATTGGAGGAGCTGGTGTGGAATTAGCAATATATTAGATGACCCACAACATGTTCAGCAATCTCCACCCTTGCACGTCATTCGATGCCCTGACCTATTGTTCGGAATTCTCACTTGGAGTACTTTGTAATCATCTCCTGCCTTGGACATACACGATGGGGTGCATACGACCTCTCAATCATAAGATGATCTAATATAATATTTACTGTTCGATTATTACTACAACCACCACGGTTATGCCTGACAGGCTTAATGAAATGCATCAGATATTGATTTCCCTACAAGTACAACTGAATTATTTGGTACAACTGAATTATGTGATCGATACACATCCGTATTTCTCTCAAAGGGGAACAATGAGGATTTTCGTTTCTGTTGCTAGTTTCTGCACTAACTGGCACCAACACCATTTTCAATTAACCTGTTTGTGAATTTGGACAAGCTATTAATCCGGTCTTAGAAAAAGTATAAAAGTAGTTGAATAACTGAGATGTAAGCTGCTTAGTCTCTTCTTATCAACAAGCAGTTCACCATCTTAGAACAGCACTTGATTCTTTGGCTAGTTGCATGAAAATTGCACTCGAAGAACCTTCCAATCTCCCACTCCACATGGAATCTTAAGCTTCCAGTGATCATATTACTTTATAGACGTATGTTTATGAAAGACACTATAACAGCATATGCAAGTACCTCCTATTCATATAACGCGCTTAAATATTATTTAGATTAGTATTGGGTAAACAAGCAAACCTATGCGTAACATGATTAGATACAATTATTATAAATTGATTTCCTTGTCCTAATTTATTTGATCAATATAGGACATCACACAACCGCATCACCAGATGATAACAATATATATTCTTAGTCAGTGATCCCGTAGAGGGTTTTGCACTAAATGACACCAGAAGCAGGTCTAATGGAATTATGTCCGAGTTTGGTCTGGCTTAGCAGATTATACAATGTTCTGGCCAGCTTACATTACCAGGTGCTGTGCAATTGATTACAACTGACCAATTCGTAGCTGGATATCTGCTTATTCGAGAATATAGATGTAAGCAGCAAACAGCTCAATTGTGGAGATTTGTCTGACTATGCTCTTGCTCGATATAAATTGGCGGTGGCAGAGCCGATAGCGGGGATGACGATAACCATGATGAGAACGGCGGTGCTGACGAGCAGGTCAATGATGAGGACGACGACGAGGAAGACTAGGACGACAGAGATGATGATGACTACGATGATGACGATGATGACAACGATGATGACGACCATGCCGACGGCGGCAACGATGCCGACCATGATACCAACGACGACAATGATGGCGATGATGATAGCTGTTGTGGTGCAAATAGATTATACTTTCCCTTAGTGATAGGATTTAGCCTCTTTCAATTTTCTTTTTCAAATTGAGATTTTATATGGATGAAGTAAAATTGCTATGCTCCTTTCCACCATTGTTATGTCTAAAACTTGGACACTTTTTGAGAAACAACTAATGCTGCATAGTGATTATCAATTTGTCTATGATAGTAACATCTGATTTATACAGCAGCTCCTTGTATTGACCATGGTGAGAGTTCTCACAAATATCAGTGTGTGTGTGCTCCTCGTGTTGGTAGAAGTGGTGGTGATTGCTCGTACGGGTGGAGTTAATGTATAGTGTGGTAGACGTTGCTACCTTGTCGGCTATAGGTTATGCTACATCAAAGACGGCCAATCTGATGTGCCTCTCGAGTACAGACATAGTCAATTGCGTCATATGTCGGATGGCATCACAATGCATAGTGGAGTATCTATCTCTGTCATGAACACAAAACAGTCTGCCACAAAGATGGTTGCATGTATTTAGTGTTTAGTGAACAGTCAGTTGAATAGTTTGCGACTAATTTGAGTGTGCGATGTTGCAGTCATAGATAACTCCATCACTCAGTTAAATTGTTTCACATATTCAACAGATAACCTGTATAGTTACCGTGCAATTTGTATTCTGTGAATTCAGAACTGGGCGAGTCTTTGTTAGAAATTTCTACATACGCCCGGCCCATTTCTAGCTAAATACCTCCCACTGCTTGAGATCGATTTATACACTTGGACTCCTGAATTTCCAGAAACCAAATTTCGATGTAATTGTATTGTTGCGTTGTTGACTATTTTGAAACTAATTTGACTCGGGGCTGTTACTGTAAATCCATCAAAGATCTACAATTTGTACAGCGGGCATAACTTCCAATGTTTACGCACCGGACTGTGATATTTGTTTAAACGTGAGGTAATTGATTATGACGCCATATACTGTAATGCCATAACGGATCTTTCTATTGACAGCACAGGTCTGAGATATCTTAATAGAAAGGCTGTAAGGTGTAGTATGCATCGCGTAGAGCTGGGCCAGAATGTCCCGCCCGACACATTCCCCTTCACCTCCCTAATACGACCATTATGGCACATACGCTTAGCGTGTGCGTTGCAACAGGCTTAAAAAACTAGATAGTCCATAAGATCGCCTACCATGCATGCGCGATAATCCAGATAGGCCAAGCACGCTGTTCTGTAGGTATGAAGCTGGCATCTGTTGTGTATATATTTTCGGTGTTCTTTAAATTGTTAATAAGGGTCCATTTCGCTCCATTTCCGGGCGAATCTTTACACAAATTTCCTCAGAAATCCAAATGCGTCTTCCAAATTTAAATCGGATGAGAACTGGCCGAGATATGAATTAATATAATAGAGGCACATACACTACATGGCCGCACTGGATCAGACCCCGTGGTACCAATGACGTCATAAACACGTGACAAAATGGATTTGCCAGGTTGTTACAACCGCGTGTAGATTGGCTGAAACAGAGCTTTTGTGTCTTTTCATTGGACACAGAAAACCATAAAAGGACATTTATTGAGTCAGACACGACAGTCGAGACTGAGCGGTCGTTCGAAGTGGACGTGTCTTGTAAAGAAATCTTCATGCACTGCGCTGAGCAACTAACACAATCTACACTGGCGTAATTTTCAGTAATTCCTATTGCCAATCGAATACCCCCAAAAAGCATAGAAATGATTTTTTGTGGCCCAAACCTTGAGCTAAAAGTCAAAGTAATAATTGACCTGAGCCGAAACACATGCTAGCCAAAAAACGCACCAGACACCCTAGTCGGCGTGCGCCATTTATAATTTGGCACCGCTTCGTACTTTCATGAGCTGATGGCTATTAGGCAAACTTGAATGACGCGGTTTTCTTATTGTAAGTTTGAGCTTTTCTTATTTATCGGTAATGCGTGAGTCTACAAGAGTGATCAGAAATTGGCGTCTTGATAGGAATCAGTTAATATATGAAATACGGACAAACCTGTCTATTTTGGACAGTTGTTTTGGGCCACAAGATAACGGTTCTTTGAGGCGCGTGGTCGTAAGACTGCAAGTCATAATGAATCGGCATTGTGTAATCCAAAACACGCCATTTACTGTGGTAAATGACTTGTATTAAGAGACCTTGCTTTTAGTAATCACTCTTTGGTATGGGCCCAAAAAGTGCCAGCCATAGACAGGTTTTGTTTGTCTCAGTGCTAATCATTATGGTCATGTATCGATTGCAATGATATCACACCTTGTTCCATGCCATAACCCGAATACAGCAACGAATACAGCAAAATCTATGATTGAAGTATTTTAATGTGGCATATTTTAAACCTAATTCATCTTGAAGGTGATTGCTGTTTAAGGTAGCAACAACTTCTAGTTCGGTAATAGTTTCCAAAAATTCAGTTCCGTACGTCATACATAAATGTGTTCTTCATAGGCCGTGTCACAGAGGCAACCCATTCATCTAAGAAACAGATCGTCTACACCCGCCCACCCAACACATTCTGATCGTCGGTTCAGTGTAAGCGAGTGTGGACAAACAAAAGATACTCCCTTCCCGGCAATGTGTGAAAATACCTGCCCATGTGTTGTCACGGAAGACTGGTTTTCCAAAGCCCTTGCCAGTTTATTAGAAATGTACAGATTAGGAGTTTAGCCCTGTCGGAGAAGAGGAGAATTATGTGCGATAACTTGTACTGGTAAATTCCAAAGACCATTGCTGGGTATGCTGTGTTTTCATTGCTTGAGTGATTATGAGGCGCAAATAATCGACTGCACCACTCTTCCTGAACTGTTATATGTGCTGATGACTAACATGTGCCAACAACTGTGCTCTCTTTGACCTTTTGCTCTGAAGGCTAATAGGCGCTCTTAAATTGCATACTGCGTATCTTTCTTTTGCGCTGATTACATGTAGGCACTAAACTGTCGCTAGACCTTACTGTTAATCTGTATATGTGTGCTATGGTGAGCGGCGTTCTTAAACTGTTCTTTACTTGTTAAGTTAAGTTAACATTTAAAACCTGAAATACACACTCGCTTAACTAATACTACATACTTTCAATAACTGCACCACTTAACCTTCTAAACAACGGCAACAATTGTTCACTAAAGACCGTCGCTCGTGCCTGCACCAATATACACGAGGCACAACACCAAAACCCTAACCTAATATATGCTCAAATATTTCGGCCAGGCAATTGTAGCAAACAGATGCAGTTGCTCTCCAGTAGCTATTTTATTGTAAAGCTTGCTCTTCCGTGCCACATATTGTAACTAGTGGAACCCCATTGAATATAGTATATACAGGCCACGAGCCTAGAATGAACAGTTAGTTACTTTAGCAACTGCTTCTCTGTGTGCCGAAAGTCCGGCCAACTTGACCTTACATTGATCTTGTAACTCCCCCTTCAGTCAGGTTAGAGGTGGCCCTTGGAATCGCAGTGGTTCCTCGACAGCCAGAAGCTAAACGAGGACGACTCGTGGTACATTACTCAGTCCTTTCATTGGCACCTCTTAGGATAGTTATTACGCCAAAGTAGGATTTCACTGCGATCTAATAATTATAGTAGTAATGGCCTGGCAGTGAACCTTTGGTCATTTAAATAACCCTTAGCCAGTTACACGTTAGCTCCCATGGATCGAGTCTCACAAGGCTCGTACTCGGCACTTGGAGGGCAGAAACAGATGTTCATTGCAGACAAACTCTATGGTGACTAGAAGGGTCCAGTGGGCCCTCCACACGTTCCACGACTGTCATCATAGTCAGCCATTCACTTCTTCGGCCTCGTCGCAACTAGATAATATGCTTATTCAACGCTTTTGTGCTGTTCTGTCTTTGTGTTGTTATTTGCGGTTGTGCTGAGACGTAGTTAGACGTCGATCATCGGCTTCAGACTCGTCCACCAGACAACCTGAATGCGCCGCCAGCTTGAGGGATCTGCTCTATAAGTCACAACCGAGATGGGGGCTTGAGTGAGCTACACAAGAAGGCAAACCTTTTTAAAGTTAAGTAGGCATAAGTCATTTGGAGCCTAGCTATTATATGTCTGGACGTTACTATCTAAAGGTTAGTCTAGCTTCTCAAGAAGGACTGCCAAATTAATGCAGCGCCAACTAAACACGCGATTAGAGAGTCGACTGCTCCGCTTTCTGTTGAAATCTGTGCGCCGTCTCCATGTAAACCAGCGTGCATCCCATAACATATAACAACACATATATAATTCAACACACTTGCTTTGTTGTTAAATTACCGACTCTCCTCCTTCGCTTCGGCATTATAGGCATTTTCCTGTGACCGAGACCCACGCGAGGCATTTTCCTCAAGCAAAACCAATTTATTGGCTGGCTTGAGGCATTATATAGTTTATGTTAAACGTTAGGACGCACAGAGCTATCCATTACTAGTATGCCTTGTCTACACATATACATAGATAAAGCAGGTATCTTAGGTGCTATTTACACCAATGGCGTAGCTACACCACTTCCTTACTCATAAGGGTACATTGCCATCAACTTCGGTTAGTCCCTTTACTGACAAACTTAAAAGCCAGCCCTCAACTCGCTGAGCTCTCACCTACCAGATAGGTAAATATTGAATCGGTAGTAAACCACTATGCATCATCACGCAGGTTACATACATAGCTGGGATGACACGGTCCTGTTCGGTGATGGCGGGAATGCTCACCTGGCTCCACTGGAGTGTGATTGTTCAACCATCCCTAGAGGTCGGTCTCTGTACCTCCCGACCCACCCCCACCCACAAACATCCCCTCCAACACCTCCAAACCCCAACTCAACCCACCCACGGTGGCCCAACGTCTCCCCTCCACATCCCCGAGGCTTGTTATCCAGGAGGAGGTAGAAACAGGACAATGCGCCACCAGAGCTACAGTACCTTGCATTCACCATTCTTATACAAAGTACCTACAATAGCGTATTAACACTAGATTTCCTTTATAGCAACAGTTGACACTAGGAACCTTTCTTGTGCCGAAACCGATATAGGTTCTGTATAATCTAATATTGGTAATAGATTAGGTTTTTGAGTTAGAACTATGCTAACAAGTTGAGGACATTGCTCTAAATGCGGCTAATTTGTTGTAAAGCTCGCTTCTGGTGCCACAAAGTATAGTGGTATACCTGTAAAAGAGTCCGAAAAGGGGCAGCAAAATAGCCGAAACGTCATCAGCAACTGTCTCTCTTTGTACTAATAATAATAATAATAATAATAATAATAATAATAATAATAAATAATAATATTAATCTTTATTTATTGAGGGTAGCACTTCAAGTACACGGCCTGATCTAGCAGAGGCCCTCATTAACATATATACAAATTATATATATATATATATATATATATATATATATATAATACGTACAAATTTATACATCTATGTACAGACAAGGAACTTAGGGAATCTATTTCTTATAATCATATAATATTCTGAATGTATTAAGAGTAATTTGAACAAAAGCTACTGATGCTTTCAACAGCAGCAAACTTTCAATCAAATTAGCATTGATATATTCAGCATTGTAAAGTAAATTCCTTTCTTTTCTGCTGAAATGCTTTGGAAACAATGCAAGAAATAGAAATAACGATATTTTTATGTGCTAAAATATAGAAACTAATTCTCAATTTCGTAGACAAATACAGCTAAGCACATTATAACATACGATTATACATACATACAGAAACAATAGATTTAGTAAAATTATTATCATTACCCACGCCGTCGAATGTCTTAACCCTTTAGTGACTAAATGTGTCAGGAAAACCTCGATTAGGTCTATCTATTGTGAAATGTCCGTTTCCAGAACAAGACAATGCCATTCTTGGAAATTTACCACCGGAAAGACTGGCTCGATTATCGCGCCTGTTATTCCTGTCATACATTTTCAAAAATAATCCTCTGGACTGCAAATGGTCATTTCTCTAGCCGATTTTATGGACGTGTTTCTAGGCTTGTGCATTTATGGGTCAAAGAGCGGAAGAATCACCAAATTTGACATAGCACTTCATTATGTAGGATAAAATCAGAAGGTTCCATCGAAGGTTTGTATCTTAAAGGTTAATTAGGCATATATAGTTTACTGAAATTAAGAACTCACCAAAGCACATACACTCCCAATCACACACACTCACTTCCACACGCACATGAACTCATGTACATACACTCCCGTGAGTTTGCATCTAATATAGTAGGTCTACGCCAACATCTAACCATTTCAACACTAGTAACTAACTGTGACTAACTCCAGCCCATCTTCGATATAAATATATATATTTATATATATATATATATATATATATATATATATATATATATATATATATATATATATATATATATATATATATATATATATATATATATATATATATATTCATGCCACACAGGATTAACACATAGCACGGATGCCATCGTGGTATGGAATAGGGGTGTATGCAGGAATGCCTGCCCAGCTTCACTGGAACGTTATCGTTCGGCCAACTTACGAGATCAGATTTTGCATTCTTTGGAGCGTCTGGCTCACACCTCTATAGAACGGGAAACCCGTTAATTAACCGCCAGATCAGTCGGGCCAATTCGTAGCAATCACATGGACCAGACCACCATAACGATGAGCAACCGATGCTACACTATCATCAGACGTTAGTGCGAGCAAACAGAATGTCTATGCCTCGATTTGTATTTGCCATGTTTAATCGTATTGGACCATATCACTAGCTGTCACATATGTTTATATCGTTTTACTCATATTTACAAAATCAGATATACCGGCAATCTATATATGTGCCATACTCCGTCAAATAATGAATACTGTCATTGAAAAGGCAGCCGTTTTTATCGGCCATTTGGAAATATGGATGTTTGTTTATCTAGATGACCTGAAATCATCTTCATCAAATTGCTTGACCCAGAAAACATATAATTCGACACCAAAAGTACCTTTCTACATGACATAGTTTATGAGATATTGACGTTAACTGCTGACATTGTGAAATGGCGGCCATCTTGGAAAATGGCGGCGTATAAAATTCGCACCCACTTTTGACAATGTCATGACATGGTTTCATGATCTCCACACCCCAATGCTCAATTTTAGCCATGAGGACAAATGGTACCCTGCGGGTCTCGGTACCCGCACCTTTAGCTGTCCTCTGCTGCATGACCATAATGAATTTGTCATTAACCCGTCTTGTGCCACGTTAAACTTTACTTGTTAATCCGGCAAGAAACTCCCACTGCAATGGTCTTAAGAATGTCAAGTCGCAGGCCAAAATAGACGAATATTTTTGAAAATTTACCACATGAATGTAGTTGTCTTGAGGGCAGAACGCTATTTTTTGTAAATTTCAGTAGTAAACTTACAAAATTAGTTTTCCGTTAGGCTGCAAACATTATACTTTTATTGACCAGTCTTGGCAATTAAACGGTTAATTGAAATGAGTTGCATCATGGGCGATTTGAG
Source organism: Chaetoderma sp. LZ-2023a (assembly GCA_034401795.1). Lineage (NCBI taxonomy): Eukaryota > Metazoa > Mollusca > Caudofoveata > Chaetodermatida > Chaetodermatidae > Chaetoderma > Chaetoderma sp. LZ-2023a. Next base: position 22,039,032 of record CM067361.1, on the reverse strand, counting down.
GCGCGGTTGACATAGGAGGGGGGGGGGGACCATTACAGCATTTCAATGAACAAGTGGGAATCTCATTTGATTTGATAATAAAGCCACCTTCAAGATCAATATTGCCAACATATTTCTGGATGACTGTACATTTATAATCAGGCCAAACACATTGGCTCTAACTTGGTCACGCTTTCCAAAACGCGTACGATTAAAACAATATTCTCTGCAGAGATCAGTAAATAGAATAGCCATTTCATCACGATTGGTTATATAGCTCATTATACCACCCCATTATATCTGCATGCTATCATGGTATACATGATTTCCCATTAACCAGTATTGTGTCAACTTAACCCTTCAAAGGTCAAACTGGCCATACAACAACTGTGCTGTGATCTTCGGACATGGTATTTGAAAGGCCTAGAGAAGAGTATTTTTGAATATTCACCGCGAGAATGACTGGCTCGGTAACCAAGCCGGTCATTTTGGTGGTAAAAATACTCTTCTCTTTGCCTGAAGATACGCACTGGCCAAGTAAACATTACCTTCTAATAGTCAAGCCGGCGAAAAAGAATTCAGTGGTAAATTGAGCAAAAATAGTCTTCTAAAATTAAAATATCTTGAAACATATTGACCATCAAAATGTTTAATTAATATATCAAGTAGTATTTTGAGAGCTTTGAGGCGCTGTTGACACACGAGGGATTAATGATGCTCGGAGTGGTTTGAATTCGGCTATTTGGAAGATTCAACGCCAAGCGCATGGTTCGCAGCTCGGTAAATAGTCACACGCCAATGATTAGTACTTCGCCATTTAAAGACACTACGACATCGCGTATTATTACGAAAACACTAATTATCACGACATCATCAATGAGGACAGCGGCGCCAATGGCCATGCTGGCAGAACTTACTGAGACTTTGCTAATTATTACGACTGCACCAATAAATGTGACTGCACAAATCGTCACATGTGCATCAATGCTCAACGAGACAATCTACTTTATTACCCGTTTAGCGCGTTTTTTGGTATCATCCGGTAAAAGCCGGATTCGAACCCTCGACTGTTGTGTTAATTGACATTTCTTGTTTATCCATCACTCATATTACGTCATAATTAAGTATGTGGCGTGTAGGATGACGTCCCAATCAATGATGGCATGAATGACGTAGATAAGTTCCTCACGAACGTTTAATTCATTATGAACTAAACGTTGTTGTACGAATTGTATGTTTTTACTATTTAAAGCTGCGTATTCACAGCAGAATGTTTGGAAATGTAATGGTTAAAATTGCATACCCTTAAAGGCTTGAATTAAACCGATATAATAAAATGAACTAAATCTTAACATATAATGATTTCATTCCCTACAAATTAATAGAACAATTTTAGTTATGAATTTGAATTAGATACTCGTGTCTCTAAGTAAATTGCACAACTTAAAATATTATATTAATTCATATTGGAATGAAATCATCGTATGTTAAGATTTATTTAGTTCCATTACAGTTATGCACACAATCTTAAGGCCTTATTTCTCATTGCCTAATCATGTTACACTATTTCGTGTACTATGTAGGTTAATATACAGCCGAAATATCGGTTTGCATTCACACTGATGGAAGATAGTGCCGGACTGGACGGGGTTGCTACCTGGTGGACAAAGAGATAACATGGCGAGCGTAGCGCTACCTGGCAGACATTGAGCCAAAATGCTGACGTTAACACTACCTGGTAGATTTTGACGGAATCGGCTGCGTTCACATGTGAAGCAATAGCGATATATCTGGAGATAACCCGCCAATTTTGTGGGATTAAATTTCGAAGTAAATGACGTATTAATCCCATACAAGAGCCAGTCCGATGAGAACGCTAGCCGATATACCTGGTATTTACTGAAATAGTGGCTGTATGAGAACACGGCCTAAAGCCGTCTTCTCACTAGCGACTAAGGCCGTGTTCTCACTCGAGACTTAACCGGCGTAACGCAATACTGAGGTATGCCGCTATTCTCGATTAACTCTCCAGTGAGAACACGGCTTAAGACCCTTTTCTCATTGCATAATCTTGATTAACTATTTCGTGTACTATGTGGGTTACTATCTAGCCGATATATCGGTTTTGCATTCACACTGCTAGGAGATAGTCCCGGACTGGACGGTGGTGCTACCTGGTGGGCAGCCAGGTAACGTGATGACCGTAGTGGTACATGGCAGGCAGTGAGAGAAAATGCTAACGTTAACGCTATCTGGCAGATTTTGATGGAATAGGCTGCGTTCGCACATGCCGTGTTCTCACTAGAGAGTTACTCAGGAATAACGCCATACTTCAGTATGGCGTTATTCCTGATTAGGTCTCTAGTGAGAACACGGCCATACGGAAGCAATAGCGATATTTCGGAAGATAAACCGCCGATTTTGTGGGATTAAAGAGCCAGTTCATTGAGAACGCTAGCCGACATACCGGCTATTTACCGAGATAATGACTATATCAGAACACGGCGTTAACCGGCGTAACGCAGTACTGAGGTATGGCGTTATTCCCGATTATCTCTCCAGTGAGAACCCAGCCTAAGGCTCTAAATGTATGCAATTTTAACCATTTTATTTTGAAGCATTCGGCTGTGAATATACACCTTTAATAAATATGCTGTTGAATATTTTGAAACTGATTTGACTGGGTGCTGTGGCTGCCGAGTCGGATTAGTTTCAAAATATGCAACAGCTTACCTGTATAGGTTTCTGGAAATTTATAGGCGGGGTGTTCAGGGATCGATCCCAACACGGCTGAAGTGTAGGTTAGACTTAAAACTGTGAACGCTTACATGTGTAAAACGACATTTTGTGTTCGACTTCGGATTACTCAGCTAAAAAGAATATGCTAAAGCCACGCATTGCATAATACCGGATTTGGAACTAATTGCATTTGGAGTTAATGATTACCTGTACTAAGGAATTAGGCTTTGCGCAATAATCATTAAGACAACCTACGTCAATATGTGGCCTGCGAGATGTGTTTGCCCGTGATTAGTTAGATAATCAAGTAACTTTATCCTGATGATCGCTGCCATCCGTGGAGTTCATTGATGCGTTACAGTGGACACGTAAACTGTAGAGTTATTACGTAACGCATCCGTACACACATCAGTAGAGGGTGAGAGATACGACGTGTATGTAGGCCTAATTAATATCGCTGTATGACGCCACCGCGTACTGGGTCGCGATTTGCCCATTTGAACCCTGAATTTCCAGAATCCTATTATCAAGACACTCCTACAGGTAAGCTACTGAATATTTTGAAACTAATTTAACAGGAACAGCTCCCAGACAAATTAGTTTCAACATAATCGACAGAATAATTATTAAGTCGTAAAGAATTTTGGAGTTTTGGTCTTTCGGGTTAAAAGCGTTAATAATAAATATTATTATTATGTCTGAAGGATATTAGCGACATAACAACATTATAAGACTAAAACAGGTTTTCGGATGTAGGCCTAACTGTAAATCTGCGTGCTCCGTCGTAACGTGACGCCTGCACATGATGGCATCACCGACATGAGAATAGCATATCTTATTAGACAATCTGTGCATGATATAAGTTTCATCGCATAACTACTTGAACACAAAAAAATTGAACTGATTTGGGCCTTTCCGCTTTATCCACCCATGATATGACGTCATAATCAATTACAACATGAATGACTTGATTTGTCCGTCTTACACTCTTAATAGTCCGGCAAGTTGTACGAATTGCATGTTTTGCTATTTAACAAACATGCTGTTTCTGGGCAGCAGTAAATACCTAGACTATGCCTAGACTAATTGGATATTCATTTTGCATACCCAGTTTTACAACCCCCACTCCTCCCCTCGAAATTAACCTTTCCAGTTTATCCATTCATCATATCACGTCATAATCAACTACGTGACAAGAATTGTAAGCGTGCAAAAAATTACAAGGTCGCTTAGATAGCTAAACTATCTCATCCGCAATGAATTTATGCAAATATCACGTGGCTAATAGATGAATCCAGTATATTGGTCAATATAATACTGTATAATCAATTACGTCAGATGTCGGTTAATGTCATAATCAATTACGTCATGAATGTCGTGATCAAGTCCGTCATAAACGCTTAATAGCCTGTGGAGCTACACGAAGTATGTCTTTTTATTTAATAAACACTGTTGAACATTTTTGAAATAAATTTATATGGGTGCTGTTGCTGCCATAAGTTGGTTTCAACTAATCCAACAGCTTTCCTGTAAAGTCCTATGGAAATTGAGCTTCTGTAGTCTAGGGATCGATCGATCCGAACACGGATAAAGCGAGGGTGGAGCTTAGCTAGGGATTGGCGGGGCATAGCCACAATTGGATTCATCCATTGGTTTGAGACATTGGTCTTGTTGTTACTAATGTGCTTTCAGTCGTTCGTACGCAACACTGCATGCGTTTATCATAAAGTGAACACCCATTTTTCTTAACATGCGCCCTGGTTTATATGTCCAAATAGACCTTTCCAGTTTTAGCTATGCCCTGCCCATCTCTAACTAAACTCCACCACACCTCGCTCGTGTTGGGATCGATCGATCCATGAACTCCCTGACTATCAATTTCCAGATAGATATACAGGTAAGCTGTTGAATAAATTGAAACTAATTTCACTGGGTGCTGTTGCTGCCTATAGCAGACGACAGAGTCCAGTCAAATTAGTTTCAAAATATTCAAAAGCGTGTTTATTAAATGGCAAAGACATACAATTCGTACAGCGTGTCGGACTATTAAGCGTTTAAGACGGACTAAAACGAGTCATTCATGCTGTAATTTATGATGACGTCATCCTACATGACCCGTCGTTGATTATGACGTCCTATGATGGATGGATACACTGGAATGGTCCATTTTTATTGTTTGTTTTTCCCTGATCTAGCTAATCTAGCATTTCTTTCAGAATATCATGAACAATATTAACGTTCTGAGAAAAATAAAGAATACACCGTATACACAGCTGCCATGTGGCTCACTTATTAAAATCATAGTAATTGGAATACGCAACGTCGTTAGATCGCTGTTGTTTATTAGGTAACTCCTCAGATATGATGGTGTCATTAGTGTGTGACACACACTAAACATGATTAGGCCTATTTAGGGACGGTGAGGGTCAACACGCAATGCCATCCTTAGTTTTAGACTTTAACGTAGTGGAATAACATAAGGCTACAAAATGGTTTATATTCTTCAGTAGGGCGTACAGATCATTTTCAGGCATGTTGTCCTCACTGGGTAGCGGGACACTAACTTGAAATTGAAGGTCAAAGGTCACCACCATATAATAAAGAATAGTTAAGGTATGTATTAAAATCCGGCATTACTTGTATATGGGTCGAGGAAACAGCATGCACGCGTTAGTTAAACTTACCTATGAGACGACGTGACATTACGTCAAGAGCGAATCCTGATCACTAGTCCATGCATCAGTCCACATGACTGCCTATCCGTCTGTCAGGCATTGATTCCCAATCATCTTTACTTTAAATGCACACACCCTCCACTTCTCATTAACCAGTTTGCCAATTTAACATACACCATGTTTGAAGACCATGCAGAAGTGCAACTCATCAGATGGTTAATGTGGAATTTTCATAAATTTCCGGCACAACCGTTTATGTGACGCGCATTTACATTACTATCATGTAGTTATAATCGACATTAAAATAATATTTCCTATGGTATAGGCGTCCAAGTATCTTTGGTTGTGGTCTTTTTATGACTCAATGCCAGGAACCGGGTCTTGGTTCAAAGGAGTTTTGTTCCAGATGAGCTTTAGATGTTTCTTGTATCTATTGTATGTCGTCAAACCTATTTATAGCGACCACCCTCTAGGTCTTCAAAGATGAATGTTAGTAGTTTTATGCAATTAATTTGTTATGATAAATTACTTTCGTGGCCAAATGATAATGATTACTTATAACTATCGGTATTGTAGTTATCCGACCAGCCGCATTAACGAACTGTGTTTCCCAAAGTCAGGTGGTCGTTATAGACAGAGGTGCTTATATATAAAGGCATGCTGTTTGATACACAATTTTACGATACTTGACTAAATTATGATGCATAATATAGTCTTATATCAGTTTTACGACTACAATGGCAGGCCACGGTCAAGATGAGAATATCAGTTCCCGAAGTGGACTCCCAAATCCTCTAAAACTCAGTCGTGGGACGAAGAAACGTCATGTGTCCACAGACACTATGCAATGTATTATATGTCAATCAGCAACAGGTGTTCTCGCTACAGCGACAGCTATATGTATAGAGAAACTCCAGTTTGCGTGCGTAAACAATACATTGTATACGAAATGATCTATGACAGCCCGAGTTATATAGTAGCTGTAGCGAGTAAGTATCAGGGAAACTGCTATGCCCCTCAGACACGTGCACAGAATATGCATCATGGGAGAATAGATGACAAAGCTCATCTATGTGTTATACTGACTATGACGAAACTATCCCCATGCCGCCTGTGACTACAAGCAAAAGCTGCATCACCATGCAATGCAGACTGGACACAGATTCGTTTCAATTGTATGCAAAAGAAAATAGGAGATAACTTTAAGCTACACATAGCAGAGATATTATAATTTTAAAATGAAATGATGCAACTTGCTAAGCGGAACTGTGACACTAATTTAGTCAGATGCTTAGCAACGGTACCACACTGTGTTTGCTGTGAAGTTTGTTTCCATATAGCATGTAACTTGGCATATGGACAGAAAGAATCGAGTAAACACCAAAGTTGTGGAAAATGATGATCAAGAACCCTTGCATGTAGATGAACACAAAGAGGCATTCCATAAACTTATTACCAAGATAAGATGGTATATTTGTTTAAAAAATGGTGACATTTCTATCTGACTTGTATAGAAAATTTTTACCATGCTGAAAAACTAAAACAGTAAATGTTAAACTACTACTGCGATGCCATACACATTACTCCACAGAGGGGAAACCTAAGACTAGTTTTCTTATCAGTCAAGATACATACCCTTAAGAGATTCCACTAAATCTGCTACTGAGATGAAGGTAGACAAGGAGCACATTTTTATCTGAAGAGGTGCTGCAGTCATAAGGGTGGTGGTATGGGGGGGGGGGTGCGGTGTCAGATATCAGCCTTGTCCGTAGTGATCTTGGATTAAGCTCCAATGAATCGAGAGATATTCCAACCACTAAGTCACAGTATTATCCTATTAATCAAGAGTTTGGTCTCAAGACATCTTCCGCGTTCATTCCACCATTATTACACCAAGCAATATTATGGCTCATTGAAACAAAACCAGCATATAATGCGATCAGTTCCGATTGCATTATAGGCAATCACTCTAACAATACAATGCCAGTATACATTTGGTTTGCCATCCATATGCACATGGGTTATGTCTTTCATACGATGAATATCGAAGGTTTAGTACATCTGTAATTTTCCGACAGCGTCCAGAATCATCGACGATCTTTTCTTTCCAAATGTATGAATATCCTAGGTGTTACGTCGCAGGAAGGTGACGATAACTTAGATATAAACATCGAGATGGTTGATGGGGAAAACGCATTGCACCAGATGGTACATATGAACTACTAAATACACGCGATCAGTGCACAGCCCGCAGAACCGCATCGTATCATACTTAACAGAGAGAAATTGCTCGATCTTTCGGAAGATGTACTCATGATTTTAACACGTATTCGAACATATAGGAGACTAATAGAACATCCAGAACCGCACAATAGGATACATGCCCTAGGGTTACTAACACCTCTGGCTAATATAGAAAAATCCACAAAAGATGACACTTGGGTATTGTTGAGGATGCCATGTCTATATATGTAACCAGTCGAGCTTATGATAGGGGGAGATACTATACTCTTCATAGCTGGGTATCACAAGCTGTGGTCAAAGGAAACAATGCGAATCATATTACTAGATACAAGACTGTGCTGAATGGTGTTCCAAACGGACCATGCAGCAGTATACACAACCATGAACAATGATATGGGTAGTACCTTTCTCGCAGTGCGTTGATCATAGTTCCGAGGTTGCTATTTGTAAACAACATGGTCACAAGATCAAGAACGCCACGTGAATGAGACGAATGGTATTTTTACTAACAGCGTGTTACCGAGGTGCGCGTGGCGGATTGCAAGAACCTCATGACAATTAGGATCTATCTGTTAAATTGAGGAGAGAAATTCGTGGGAATAAAGAAAATGTAGGTGTGCAATCATCCTGCCAATTTCGTATCGCAAAATCTGTTGTGCATTTAGTTGTAATAAATACAATTTTGAGAAAGTCTATGTTGGACGCACACATGCTTAGTCGCACATACACGCGGATTAATTTCCACTCCAATCCATCGCCACCATCCACGCGCGGTTGAGTACACTCATACACACGTATATACGTACACCGGCCACCTCAGCAGACAAGATGGCATTACATATTTTATTAAGATTATTATTATAGAGGGTTATACACAATTGTTCATTCTTTCAGTGCCATTCAATGCGGGATTAACATCTCACGTGCACTATTTGAAATAACTTTCAAGTAAACGCGGGAGACACGTCTACACACTGAGGTGAAGTAGGTGCATTGGTTCTCTCAGTACAGCGGTTAAACGTTCAATGTTTAACCAATCAACAATGTGTGACCATATTTGTGCCATTGCATAGGTTGAAACTAATTTGACTGGGTATTGTTGCTTCATATGACAGCAATAGCGCGCAGACAAATTATTTTCAAAATAATAAACGGAAATTAGGATTTTATACATACGGGATTCAAAGTATAGGATTTAATTCCACTCTTAGAAAAAGTGGATGGAGTAAAGCTAGAAATGATTCCCTCTACGAGCTGCTAGGCAGCAACAGCACCTAGTGAAATTGGTTTCAAATATCCAACAGCGTGCTTACCAATATCGTTTTCAGGAAATTGAGATTCAGAGAACACAGGGATCGATCGATCCCAACTGTCGCAATACGGGGTAAATGAGAAATACCGCCACCTGGTATAGGATATATGCTGCCTGCCAGTCGGTCGGTCGGTCGGTTGGTTGTACAGGAGCTGTACTTGCTGTGCAAACTGATTTCCAGACTTTAGCTGTGATCCAGATAAAAGTTCCCAGCTCCGGATCGGATCAAATTCTGGATCTGTGAATATATCGGAAACTACTGGCCCAAGTCGTCTCAAATGTTCACATAAGAAATAGTGGGACTATACATTATGTGTCACAACTCTTGGTGTGAGCTCGGCTGAACAAACAGAATGAAAATCAGAAATATCTAGACAATCTGAAACACCCGGAAAATATAACTAGTACGGGTTATCGTGCATTTAGTGGCGTGTACCCGGACACATATTGATGACATTTGCTCAAAGTCATCAAGGCGAGGAAGTCACGCGTGTATTAATTGAGGATAAAGCAGAACGTTCTTTTAAGTGGCTGCACTGAATCTGGGTACGCTCTTTAAAAACAGCTAGCTATAAAAATGTTCAAATAATAAAATAATAACATCAAAATGATAAGATCTAGTTTGTCCGTGAAATGTATTAGATATAATAAACTTATATTACCGTCACTGATGGATACTAGAGGAATCCAGTTTATGGATCAATCATATAACGTCAGAATCAACATCATCACATGCAGGCTGGCGTTAAAATCAATTACGTCATGAAGGACGTAATTAAGCCCGTCACATACGCTTAATACTTATAATAATATAAGTTGTACGAATTGTATATCTTTACAATTTAATACACATAATGGTGAATGTTTTGAAACTAATTTGACCAGGCGTTGTTAGGCAGAAAGAGCACCCAGTAAAATTGGGTTCAAGACATTCAACAGAGTTCCTGTATAGTTTTTTGGAAATTGAGATTCAGAGAGCGCAGCTATAGATTCCAACACTGGCAAAGGATGTTTTTTTCTTAGCTAGAGATGGGTGGGACAGGGCTAAAACTGGATTCCTCCATTAATAATTGGACGGAAAGAATCCAGGACGGTATTATAAACCATTTTGAAATTTCAATTCCGCTGTCAGTATTTCACTTAAGAAAACAAACTCAATGTGTGCGTACAAGAAACTTATTTTAACACTACTTTGAAGAAACCATGTTGCTGCCTTCAGCAAACTACTCAAGCTCATACAACACATTTCATGCTTACTAACTTTGTTCCAGTTTGATGCACTTATGCTAATCTATCGCACGGAGTATTGCAATTAGAGGAACTAAGCGGACAATAAGCGATGGGTTGAAATTTGTGCGAGAACATGGAGTGGAGAGACGTATTGTTACCTAGCTCAAGATTCATAGTTATACATTTATAAACGACTCGGAGCTAGTTCACTAATTCTAGCTAGTTCTCTTCTAATATCTCGATCAAATCACCTGAACTTCATGAGCAACGCTGACCTCTGGTGGGTCTCGTTCGCTCTGCAATTTGGGGGAGATCGTGCGTGATCAGGAGAGTGTTATACATTGGTGGCAGTTTCAGTTCTTGGTCTCCGAACCAAATTACTTAACAAAATACGGATCATGGGTTCTATTTCCTGAATAATATCCCATGCCACTCTTCCAGAGAAAGTGGGATCAAACTTAGATATTGATCAATCGACAGACTGACTGACTGACCGACCGACCGATGGACGGACCGACAGACCATCCGACCTAACATCGTTAGTTAAATAAATCCCAATCCACACCAATCCAATGACAACTGAGCCGACACAACTCGATGGTCCTTCCATGATAATCAGATCAGTGTGGACAGGCAGTTGTATTAAGTAGACTCATGTCCTGGGCCCGTTTGCCAAACTGAGCATGTTCAATGATGTTTTGGTATAGCCATTGCCCGTGCGACGTGAGCGACATGGTAAACCTTTTCTAATCGTGCTAAAAACAATAGTAACGGTTACACCTCATACCCGTGATGGAAATCCATTGCTGTATTATGCAACGACAACCTTTAGTTGAAATGTTTTCCAAAGCACTTGTTTTCTCTCATTTACTTAAGCAGGCCACTACCACCACAGCGATGTATGTTCATTAGACACACTGGCTTAGTGGAAGCCATGCGGATGTGCGGCGAGGTGAATACATTGACAAAGGGACAGGAAGACGCATGCTTTGTTGATGGCAGCAACACATTTCATTTAAATTCTATATCACATTACCATTTGCATAACTGTGTTGTGTCCCAGATGCACGCACACACGGATGAACACACGTTCGCACGCAAACGGGCTCGGCGACGCGCACGCACACATTCTAGAACGGATGGAAGAACATTTAGCGTAATGGCGACACATGTATCAGGATTGTTGACATAACTGATTAATGTCCGCAGTGAGCCCGACTCGACGATCTTTGAGGGCAGACATAATATATTTTTGGATGTATGTCAGATTGGCTTAAAATCGGATTAAATTATCATTTCAGAACGATCAGGCAAATCGGTATTGGTTTATTCGTATTTATTGATCAAAAGGAGTATGTAACCGATTACCGATGAAATAATAATAATAATAATAATAATAATAATAATAATAATAATCATCTTTATTTAGGGAGGGTAAATCTTCAGTAGCCTGGTTTTGGAGAGGCCCGCACAGGGTCATATACAAACAAATACATTATATTACATTTATGTACACTCAGTGACACACTCGCGCGCGCGCCCTCTCGGTATCACCTATGTTCTCTTGCTCGCACGTATGTTTACTCGTTCCCAAGCTCATCCATTCAATCGCTCACTTACTGACTCGCTCGCTCACACGCACGTTTGCTCATACGCCGGCACGCTCATTCGCATGCTCGTTCGCTCATACACTCACTCGCTCGCTCGCCCACGCACACACTTGCCAGTACATATGTGCATTCGTTCCCAAGCTCATTCAGTCGCTCATTCACTCAATTACTGACTCGCTCACTCGCACGCTCGCCCACACGCATGTTTTCTCACACGCTGGGACGCTCATTCGCCTGCTCATTTGCTCATACGCTCGCTCACTCGGTCGCCCACCCGCTCGCACATGAGCGCATTCGCTCGTAAGCTCAGGAATTCAAACACTCACTCACTTACTGACTCGTACGCTCGCTCACACGCACGTTTTATTACACGTTGGCAGGTTCATTTGTATGCTCTTTCGCACATACGCCCGCTCAATCACTCACCCGCTCATTACGCGCACTCATTCATTCGCTCACTCCCTTACTCACTCGCACGCCCGCTCAGTCGCTCAAACACATGCTCGCACGCCCGCTCACACGCCTGCTCGTTCATCCACCCACGCACCCACTCGCTCAACATATATTTATACAAATCAGTTGTTTGAAATATGTATGTATACATAACCATTTCAACACCGACATATTGGCATACTAATTTCAAGGCAATCTTACAGGTAAGTTGCTGAATATTTTAAAATAATAATTTGACCGAAAGATGTGGTTCCAGTCAAATTGGTATCAACCTATTCAGCAGGTGAACAGGGCAGATTTATATTGGTTAATGATGATATATATTTAGTTTTCAATTCAATTTCAATGTATTATTTTTATAACCAAGCTCACATTCAATAATATGGGGCATATTTATAAATATTAGTATTATTGTTATTATTATGATTATGATTAAACTCTGTTTGTAATGTTGCATTTCTATCTCGAGATCTGCAGCTTATTACATATTTAGGTCATATTTCCACTAGACCGCCATTCCGGACCAATTCCAAACGTTAGTATGGCGTTACTCAGGATTAGCTCTCCAGCACGAACACGGCCTTGTGTTTATTTAAGGAAAATCAAGGTATTTAAATCGATCCTAACATGTGTAAAACTAGAAAGCTCGGTATATGTGTGATTGCTGTGATTGCTGTGTTCTGCAGCTGTAGTGGAAACACCATACATCTGCAATCTGCCGTTCTTCGCTTTTGCCCACTGTGTCTGGTCCTCCCTTGAGGTCACCTCGTAGCATGCTTAGCAGATTCATTCATATATATATAATAGTGAAGATATTTTGTTGCAGATTCTGCTAACGTGCTGCTGTTAGGAAAGGTTATTGTTAATTTGTAAACTAATAATTTCAGTTACAATCCATAGTTCGTCATTATACACTGGTATTTAATAACAACGCGAGCGATTTGTCTTTGTCTGTGTGTATTACTTAGCAGTCGTAGCTTAGTTTTCTCTGTGTTTAAAATGATCGTATTGTTCTGACACCAGTTTTGCACCAAAGCCATATATATACGTTGTTAGCTGCTCATCTATTTCTCGTAAAGTATCAGAATTATTGTGCATGGTCGTGTCATCACAGTACATGTCGACCTTGCTGCCATATGAAGACCGTTAACATACAAAATAATTACAAGTGGTCCCAGCACAGCGCCCTGAGGGACAGCTACGTCTATCGGTAAATGTCTAAATGTTCGGTAAATGTCTAAATGTCGCGAAACTTTGTCTGGAATCGTCACCTTAATGTCTGTTATCTAAATAAGATGCAAACCTTTTTTAACTATAGATCGTCAAAGTTATAGATGCGTAATTTCTGTAACCATATACTAGGAATAACTAAGTCGACGACTTTCTTAAAATCAATCATTATGTCTCAGAAAGGCTGGCCACTGTCAAATGCGAATCTCCACTGTTCTCTTAATATTAGTAGCGCAGTTTCACAGGAATGCTTTCGGCTGAATCCTGATTGTGATTCATTCAAAATATGGTATTTACTAAGAGATTTTTAGAGATGATTATGGATGAACCGTTCAATAATTTTGGACAGAATTGGTAAAATGGATATGGGCCTGTAGTTATTAATATCTGATTTGCTATCTGACTTGAATAATGGTTTAACCTGTGTACACTTCCACATCGCTAGAAAAATACAGGTGTAATGCTTTTATTTATCAGATGTGTAATTGATGGAGCTATAATAGTTGCTGATAGCTTTAGAAAATGTACATTAAGACCCTAATGTCCAGCAGACTTATTAGTTTTTAAATGTTTAAGGTGTTCATAGACATTTTCAATTGTTATCCTAGGTATTTAAATTAAATTTGGTCTCGTACTTTAGGTCTAACGTATGCGTTTAGTTTGTCTGAAATTATTAAAACTTGTGGTTCTAAAGTATTTGCGAGTTTATCTGCTACAGTATCAAAATAGCGATTACACATTTCGCAGTGGGTTTCAATGTCTTTTACTTCATTACACTCATCGTCATATAAAATCAAAGGCATTTTATTTGATGCATACTCACACTAAATGCGTGAAAATAAAATTGTTAAAATTGTATACTTTTAGAGGCTTACATTATGTGGCTAGATGTAAGGAAACGAAATAAATCTTAACATATGAAGTTTTAATTCCATATAGATATATTTCGTAGGTGTGGTTGTGAATTTGAGTTAGGGACTCGTGCCTCTAATTCAATTTGACAACTTAAAAAAATTATATTAACTTATACGTCATATTTTAAGATTTATTTCTTTTCCTACATCTAGGCACACAATTTATGCCCCTGAAAGTAAATAATTTTAATAATCTTATTTTGAACCAATCTGCTGTGGATATACTTTTAATAATTTTCCAAATACGTGAAGGGTTATTTTTATTATCTATCAGCTCGGTGCCAAAGTAGTTTCGCTTGGACATTTCAATTAAAGACATTACTTTGTGTTTTAACTTTTTATATTTTACCATATTTTAAACTTTTTTATGATAATCTCTGTTATATTGTCTTTAAGATGTCATCATTTATCCACCCAGGCTGAGATAGTCTCTTCACTCTGCGCGCGATTATAGGCGCACGGTTGTTTAACATATTTACACCCGTTTCCTGCCAAACTGCTACTGCTTCGTTTCGATCATCGATTAAGTCAATTATGTGTGATGTGTACGTGATTTAATGGTGGCGCTATTGCGCACGCCATAAACGGGGTAGTGGTCGCTTCACACAAGATCACACACGCTTGCGAATGAAAACGAACTTTTGTCTGTAACATACACATGCTCGATTAGAGTGCATGTGGTTTCTGTAATTCTAGTGGGATTTTTTAATAATGGCTTAAGGTGAAATAATTCCATTAATGATTGCCAATTCGACGGGATGGGTTTGAGAAAATCAATATCAAAATCTCCTACAGCATACGTTACCTTGTTATAAATATTAGAGGGATATCGCTAATAGATGTGCATATGTAGCTAAATACGACCTTCGAATGAACTACTTACAGGGTTGTCTATCTGTGTTTCGTTGACATAAAAAGTGTGTGATATTATTAGGCTTAGGGGGTTACGACACGCCAATTCGACGCCATCGGCATAGTTATTGGATATGACGTCACACTTGGAAAAATATGTGACGTCAAGAGCTTCAATAAACGTTCCCTGATGGAATAGGAATGCCATATTCTAAATTCAATATGTTAGTGGGGAGCAGTGGAGTGGGTGGTCTGTACATAAACATGGCCGATAGAAAACACTCGGAGACCTTCTTCGAGATGTCAAGTTTGGCTCTGTGGAGTTAATACACCATGCAGTTGTATGGGTGTCTGAATGTCTATAGAGTCATAGCAGGTTCAACCAGGCGTGTAGGCCAGTTTTAGCTATGCCGCGCCCATGTCTAGCTAAGCTCCACCTACACCTCGTTCGTGTTGGGATAGAACGATCTCGGAACTCCCTGCCTATCAATGTCCAGAAAACTATACAGGCAAGCTGTTGAATATGTTGAAACTAATTTGAATGGGTGCTGTTGCTGCATATGGCAGCAAGAGCGCTCAGTTAAATTACTTTTAAAATATTCAACAGAAGGCTTACTAAATAGTAGAAACATACAATTCTTACAACGTGTCAGACGATTAACAGTTAAAGACGGTCAATATAGAATCATTTATGACGTAATGAGTATGACGTCATCCTACACGTCACTTCGCTGATTAAGACGTAATACGACGCCATTACTCTGGAAACGTCCATTACTACTAGATACGGTATATATCAATGGCAGTGCATGCATGTAAAAAAACACGAGCTCTTCAACATAAGCTATGAGATCCTGCAAAATGGTTCAACTGCATTCGCGCTAACCTCTAAGCAGCTACCGCACCCAATTATAATAATATTAAATTATATTAATTATTATTATTATTATTATTATTATTATTATTATTAAAATTATTAATATTAATTATTATTAATAATAATATTAATAATAATAATAATTAATAATTATAATAATTGTAATAATAATGTCCTCGCCGATGCCTAGATTTACACCGGTGAAAGCTGACTGCTCATTGTACGGGTTTTGTCGAAATGTATTAGGGAATTCAACCAGTCAAAATAGTTTCAAAATATTCGTCAGCCTGTTTAGCAATATGCAAATCCGTGTATGCCCAGCCACGGGTCTCTCTCTTATATCAAGAAGACAAAGGTGTCAACATAAGCTGCAGAAATGCCTCAAAACATACTAGCGCTACCTGCTGCATACCACCCTAATTATAATAATCATAATTATTATTAATACTAATATTAATAATAGCAATATTATTAATATTATTAATAATAAAACAATTATATTATAATTATAAGTCCAAGGAGTCATCACCTCGATTTACACCCAGTGAAAGTTGCCAGATGTTTTACGGGCTTTGTGGAAATATGCTGGTAACTCACCCAGTTCCCGAGACATTCGATTGTACACACCTTTGTCATGCAAAGTTATTATTATTATGATGATGATGATGATGATGATGATGATGATGATGCTGATGATGATGATGATGATGATGATCATCATCATCATCATCATCATAGTCATCATCATCATGATTACCACCACCACCATGACCACCACCAGCACCACCACCACCACCATCACCACCTCCATCACCAGCACCACCACCACCACCAACTCCACCACCACCACCCCACCACCACAATTATCACGACCTGCACATCCACCATCAAAACCAGATGACTTGTTAGCTACAAAGAAAAAGCACGTCTATCCTACTGCCTTAGTACGCATATAGTTACGATATAACCATACCAGGTGTCCCTTATACTCAGTTTTAACCACACCATCCTGTGATTGTATAATTACCCCCGCGGCAAAGTTAATAACATTATATGTGCATTAAAGGCTGTTTATGTACAGCATAATATGGACATAATATAATGGGTGTGGTTAACGGCACTGTTGTCATACTAAATATGCTGTAAAATGCGCAGCTCATAATATTAACATCTAAAAGTTTAACGACTCATTGAGACATAGGCGATGGATGGGAGACAGGCCACCAAGCGGTGCCACGATTATGTGGTTGTCTCGTTTGTTGTCACGTGCAAGTATGTGCGTTCATACACCCACGCACGTGGATATTTTCCACACATGCCTAAGAATTCGTGACTTTATAGAGCGTACATTGACATGTGACTTGACCCCTTCTCGCGACTAGAACATCATCGGCAGCTACGTGGTGACACGATTTTCTATGCCACATATTACTCATAAATATGACATAATTTGTGGAGTGGATGAGCAAAATAACTACATCTTTAGCCACAAGAAGTCTGTCTGTCTGTCTGTCTGCCTCTCTATCTGCCGACTAATATGTCTGCATGCGCGCGTTCGTACGTATGTAGGTTTTCTTATTATTGTCAAGCACGTGTTCTATGAACGCTGCCATTGACAGTGCACTGGAACTAGGGCATAGCTCATTCATCATCTGGAATGCAATTTTTGCCTATTACAAATTTAGTCCTGAGTTGGTTCGAACCCTGGTAATTCTGCGGCATCCGGTACTCATCCATGTATCCCTACAGCACTAGCCTTCAACAACATAAATCGTCTTGTAGAAACACTCACAGGAAGTGGATCATCACATCGCGTCAATGGAATCATTGTACGACCATAACTATACACCGCAGGTTCCCCCACCAGTGATAACAAGTACAGAGGAAACGTACTCTCACGCCAGTGCCCCTTACCGCACCTGTTTATAACAATGGAGAACGGATAGTCTCAATAACCACAAACACACTTCACCTGGTATTATGAGACATCAGTTCAAAGTACACCGATTAATAACATATTGTGGTCTTTCGCAAGACAATTCGATACATCAGATCAATCTAACACTTCAAGGACAGGCTTCACCATATTAACACTTGTTGAGGTCACAGTCACACATTCTACAGTTGGCTATCTTCCCACAATAAATGCACGTGCTACACAAATGTATACTGTCTAATAACATACTGAACCAGGTGATGAGGATCAAGGATACATTAAATGCGGATGAAATTGTGGGTATCCTTGACGAGGTATTGTATGCTAAGACTGCAGAGATCATCTGGAAGCACAGGGAGTTTTGTGAGAAGATTGTCCTGAGAATGGGCGTGCTTCATACAATTTGGCATTTTTTCTCCCTCGTTGTCAAGCAATTTGGCTCAGCTAAATAATGTAACATCTCTGTATTAGAAGTATTGTGCATGGTCGTGTCATCACAGTGCATGTCGACCTTGCTGCCATATGAAGACCGTTAACATACAAGATAATGACATAATTCAGCATCCACTCGGCCCACCTCATTGGTCACTGGCGAACTGTGGTGGAATACTTGAAGAAGGCCATTAAAGCACCATTAGCTCGAAAGCTCGAGAGCACTGCATCACCAGCCAAAGACATTCCACCACCATCTGCTTCTATCTTGGATGGAATGAGCATTATTCAGAAGATTAAAGGGTAGAATCTCACCTTTGATGAACTATCTGATCAATTACTGGCCACAGTGCCACGGTTGTCACATAGCAGTGATCGGATTGATATAGTGTTTGATGCATACACACCACAGTTAATCAAAGATGCCGAAGTGTCACATAGCGGGTCAGACACAGGCATCCAATAAACCATCTTTGTAGCAGGGCATACACCACAACAGTGGAGACGTTCCATATCAGTTACGGCCAGCAAAGAAAAGCTAATCACATTCATGGTCAGGCAGTGGCAAATGACACATCATTGGCAGCTATGTGGTGACACGATTTCATATGTTACCTACGAAAACATATATACAAAGATCACATGTCACGAGATATTAGATGTGAATGATCTTAACACATCACAGGAAGAGGCAGATACCCGCATCTTATGCTGACTTTACTTCACTGCAAACATGCGTCGCCGGAAAATCAATCATCATCATTGCTGAGAACACATATGCCATTCTGTTATGTTTGCCATTCCAGATTACAATAGATGGCAATATGTGTGTTAGGTGCGGATCTACAACGTGCACCAGGTTAATTAATATAACCAAGGTTGCTACAGCGGTTGCGGAAAGTGTATGTAATGCATTGCTGGGAAAGCATGCATACACTGAATATGACACAGTTAGTGCTTTAAGTATTCGTGGATGGGTTGGTGCTCATAAGGTTCGAGGTCATATGACTGATTACTGTATTCCGCGTCTTTAGTAATATGAACATCCTACTGCTGCAATCAGCCATTCCTCGCTTTCGCCCACTGATTCTTGCCCTCAGACGAAATCCTTAGCTTCGTCAGAGCGATTCTTGACTTGAGTGTACCGAGTCCTGCTTTCTTGAGGTCACCTCGTAGCACGCTTACACGATTTATGCAATGCCGTCATCTCCTGGATTTCCATGTTCTGGCTCAGAGTAGGGAGAATTCCAAGGCTCTCTGTGATCGTGCCTCTTCTGACATCCTTAGCACATGGCTAACCATTGCCCATCTTTGCTGGGCGACTTTTACAGACAGTGGCGACGTATTACATATCTTTTATATTGCATCGTTGGACATTATGTTGTTTGGCCATCGGTGTCCAGTGGGTGTGCGTAGGTGCTTTCGGTGACAGGCATCGAGTTTGTCTAGAGCTGCCTTTGGAGCTGCACAGCTGTTAGAGTTATATAGCATCAACGATATGAATGTTGCATTGTATAAACGTAACCTTTTAGTCAATAACATCTTTAATCTCCGAATCCATAGCAAAGTAGTGAGCCAAGGATTTTACATTTCCTCCATGGTTCGCCGCCACGAAGTGGATCGCATTTTCTTTGGTTTCCTGCTTTGGAGATAGGTATATGTGGGTATATTACTGTTTTGGATTCATTCATAAAGAGATTCCCTATTTTTAGCTTGCTTAATGCTATTGGGAGAAGTTCGTTAATGGGTTTGTTTTCTTGGTATATGGAGACCACATCGTTGGCATACCCAGTAATTCCCCTGGGGCTTTGGTCTTGTGGGACTGACCCATATGGCAGCAGCAAGGTAACAGGTGAAAAGCACCGGAGATCGACCATTTCCCGGTTGGGAGCCGATGATGTTTCAAACTCTACAAACTTCACTCACTTGTCTCCTACTCTCAGCTTGGTGTTTGCAAGCAATTGTCTCACTAGTCGTAGCTCATCCTCATTGCAACTGGCCTGGTGTAGTACACCTAGGATATGTGAGCGTGTAGTTGTGTCGAAGGCTCGTGACGTGTCAATGTCCAGTTTTGTGGAAATCCCAGTGTTTGGACATGACTACCGACACAAGCATGGGCTGAGCCCAAACAATATCTGCGCAGCTTCGTCCGTGTTTGAAGCCACTTTGACATGATCTGGTGAAGTAATCGATCGTGTCTCGGATGTGGCACAGAGTAACATTGGATACGATTTTCCGTATGCTGTTGATCAGCACAATCAGCCGCTGTGGCTTCTTGGGTTTTGGGTGGAGCGAGAAGGGTGCCTTGGCCTACAGCGTCGATGGGAATGGGGTGTATAAAAGCGGAATTGATTATGTGCTTGATCGGTTTTGAGATCATGTTACTTGCATATTTGAATAACACATTGCTCATGCCATCAGGTCCAGATGCACGCCCATTTGTTAGGGCTTTTACTGCCTTCTAAACATCTGCTGCGTTAACTGGTGTTAGTAAAGGCATGTGGTCTCCTGAGAACGGGTGCCATTCTCGAATCGCCTCGGCATTTCCATGGCCAGTCCAGATAAAGTGTCCTTCAGAGTTATGTACAGTGAATGATGGTGTGTAGTCAGTAAAACGGAGGACTGGAAAAAAGATCTTTTAAGCAATCGTTAATGTGGCACAAAATATAAGGTAATACCAAGTATCAAAACCATTTGTTGAATTAGGAGAAAACTGGACACTGACCCATGAACTATGTCGTTTGTATTTGCTCGATCCGACATTATCGAGGTAAACGAGATGAGTTAGCAACATTTCAGATATAAGAATGGAGATGCTGACTCGGATGTTATCGGGCAGTCTTATGACATCGTAACCTGGAGGCTAATCCTCTAGAAACCAACAGTTGAGTCCTTGGTGATGATGGACAACTCGAGATCTACGGGATGACAGGATCACCAGGTTCTACCGTTTCTATCGTGTAGGTGCAAAAGGAACCGCCTTCCTAGCTGGTGTCCATACATCACAAACGGACTGCAATTGACAGATTCATTCTTACTGCAGTCATGTGATACCATGAGCCATGAGAGAGAGAGAAAGAGAGAGAGAGAGAGAGATAGAGATAGAGAGAGAGAGAGAGAGAGGGGAGAGAGGGAGAGAGAGAAAGAGCAAGAGCAGCTTAAGAAGGCGCTGATGATGATAGCAGCGACGTTGAACAATATTAACTTCAGAGATTATCAGTGCAAGCAAGAAATGATGAAGACACGTACTATACGGCTATGCGATAATAGGCAATATAGTATTAGTGAAATAGAGTCGAAGTTAAATTTACATGAGTGTAGAGTTATTGGATTTTCGGCACTGCTGACTATTCACTATATGACTATATGATCACCCCTCAGATGATTTATTTATACGTACAATTACTGGATTGAGACAACACATTGATGAATACTAATCACAGCCATTAAAGGAGACACTACTTATATACATTTATCTGTGGCAATGTATGATAGGAATGGACAATGCGATTCATGGATTTCTGGTATGATGTTAATTTATATGTACACATTCTGGATTTCGACAAAATATCAGTGACTGTTAATCTCATAGATTAGCTGGACTCTTGGTTGAGACAATGACGCATTGCGGTGATTTAGGAAAGGTGATTCACGAACGTCGCCTCTGATGTTTTAGGTAAGTGTACAGTTATTCGATTATCGGTAAAACGGTGCCATTGATGCATATGAACTTGCTGAGTGAATTCCACTTCAAGTCTTGTGATTAGATGTACAGCTATTGGACAGTTTGCAAAGATGGTATCGATGGATATTAACTAGTATCCGAGGCATCACATATACAGTCACTGGACTTTGGCAAAACGGTGAAATTGATGAATATTAGCTTCACGGAGTATCATTACACTCGAGATGAGTCAGTAATGAATGCGCTTCTTTATTACTATGCCATCAGGAGCAAGATGTTTCCTGAACCTCTGCCACTTCATGCACATATACAAGTATTCGATTTTCAGTTTAACACCCTGCCCTTGTTATCATTGATGTACCAACACTAAGCTACTCTCCAGAAAAATCCAGCATGTGGTTTTGTGGTCCAAATAGATAGCGGTATCAAAAAGGAATCATTAGGTTTTTTGCTCTCAGATGGCACCAATTTGTCAAATTTGTCCTCCTGGCTCATGAACTATGTGTGTATTGATGTTCTATGATTCGACGAGCTATATAAGCAGGTTTTCATGAACAGGGTCGGATTACGGCAAGGGCTGACCGGGCAAGAGCCCCGTGGTCCCGAAAAGTAAGGTGGCCCAAATCAAAAACAATACTGGAATTTTACCCATTTGAACGTGAAATCTCAGTATCTTACTTTTAGTTATAAAATTCGTAAGCTGTTGAATAATTTGAAACAGATTTAATTGGAAGCAGATCCTGACTTAGTACGCACCATCTTCAAGTCAAATTAGTTATAAAATATTGAACATGATTTTCAAATATCCGTTAGGAATTTATTGAATTTACTCTGGTAGGTTGAAAAGGTGCGTGCGTGCGTGCGTGCGTGCGTGTATGCATGTAAGTAGAGATTTGCATAGCACAAACTCCGGACTAAACCGCTCAAAGACGCGTTTATGATTACCAATACCCTCTTTGAAACAAATGTGGTTTTAACACTGATTTAAAAGGCTCTATTTTTAACAGTTTCTTATAGAAGATGAAAGGCTGTTCCAAAATTTGTGTCCAGCTCTTGAAAGGAACGATCTCCGCTAGTTCAGTTGGAAAGCAGCACGACACATAGTGGTAGTAGTAGTAGTAGTAGTAGTAGTAGTAGTAGTAGTAGTAGTGGTAGTAGTAGTAGTAGTAGTAGTAGTGGTAGTAATAGTAATAGTAATAGTAATAGTAGTAGTAGTAGTAGTAGTAGTAGTGGTAGTAGTAGTAGTAGTAGTAGTAGTAGTAGTAGTAGTAGTAGTAGTAGTAGTAGTAGTAGTAGTAGTAGTAGTAGTAGTAGTAGTAGTAGTAACAGTAGTAGTAGCAGCAGCAAGCAGCAGCAGCAGCAGCATAATCATCACCACCTTCATCGCCATCATCATCATCATCATCAGCAGCAGCAGCAGCAGCAGCAGTAGTAGTTGTAGTCGTCATTCCCTCCTTGCCCCACCCGATAAGGCAAATCCCTCACTCCAAGCACACACACAACGCACGCACGCACGCACGCACGCACGCACACAAACGCATGTATGCGCGCACGCACACACGCACACACTCACGCGCGCACGCATGCGCGCATGCACACACACACACCAATTTAGCCGTGGGACCCAAATATGCTTAATCCGGCTCTGTGTCGGATACATGTATGCACACTTAATCGAGACGTGGCTCCGGTAAAATCCAATCGCACGTATTTAACTTGAAATAAAAATTGTATAGGATCATTCAACACACATTTACACACTTCCATAAAATATATTATTTTAAAAATCAAATAATACTTTACATTACTCACACTTGCAATGGTTTAATACGACACCTCTCGTAATAGACTCGCCTGAGGTCCTGCACCTGCATCCTGGTTGTCATTTAATGTTCTGCAATAGACATGTTTACTTGTTTAAAATTAGTATAAAAGACACACCGCACCGCCGCGACCTGGATAGATGTTTCTACGACGGCCACCCGACTTCAATCACGCACACCTTTTCATCTGAACTGTAAGTTTTTTGTTTTAATAATAAGCACCTTTTACCTATAAGATATACAATGTAATTAAGGCGTAAATAAGATTTGATTAATTCCGATTCTTTCCTAAAATAATGATTATAAAGGAATATTCTTAATATAAATGTGTTATACTATTATCTCTTTCATGACAAAACGACCAAAACGGGTGTCCATCCTGGTCTCGAGGAATGCACTTAATTAATTAATTTAAGTTGACGTGCTGTATTAGTCACTATCCTGTTTACACCACCCACACATAACATGTTCCCATTTACCACAAAGGGAGGAGATAGCGTATAAAAGTATGGAATTCAGATTCAGCCTCTTAATTCTGCAGATCTTCAAGAGAATATAATTTATTAACTTTTCTTAATCCATCTATAGAATTAATCACGCAGTAATACAGTGGGTAAATTGAGTTGTCACAGTGCATATCTATAGGATAGCTTAACCGTTATGTTGTTGAATTAGCAGCTTAATCACTATGCTGCTGCATCACCAGCTTCAAAAATCCAGTTCACGTGTCCTAGTTTCTTCAGAAAGGCATTTACTAACTTTTTGTCCTAGAAGAAAATGGTTTCTTCTACTATATACTGAATATACTAATGAATATACTAAATCTCATTTTCAAGGCTACTACACCGGTAATATGTTGGTATTCTTGAAGCTAATTTGAGTGGAGGCCATAGAAGACGCCACAATCTTTTCATAATAGTCATAGTTAAAGCGGTGCTAATCTCAGCTCAAATGTTGTATTGCACCGATAGATCATGGTTTATAGATTCCATATCATTCATATCCTGTCACATTTTTGTATCTGTATCACACTTCTGCTTTGTAATATCGCGTATATATTGAACAATAATCGCCGACATATTATTTACTCAAGCGATGATGCGTGATGTCATGTAAGTGTCAATGCATTATATTTTTGTTATGTAAAAATCATCCTGTTGAATATTTTGAAACTAATATATATATATATATATATATGTGTTGTCGTCACACTTGCTATCTTTTATGCGAAATTCTATATGATAGGATATCTATATAGGCCAGCACCTATAATTAGTGAAAGTCAAAAATAGGCAGAAATAATACCCCAAATAGACAGATCTGAATATATATGTAAATATATAGTACTCCAGAGTTTGCTCCTCAGGACTCTGCCAAGGAAGTTCAAAATCATTGTAACTTTTAATCAAAATATGTTGACTTTGAGCATTATATTTGGGAAATTGTGATTTTGACCTTGCTAGTAACAATAGAAGGTACAAGGTGAGGACCGACAGTTTGATCGGAGTCCACCACTACCCAATGTAAGCTGAACCTCAACCATGGACCATGGGCGGTGAATATCTTAGGACACATGTATAGTGTCGCTAACCAGTGTTCAATTTCAAATAGACATATTTTACTGAAAACTGTTGAAAGTATTAGCTGAAATGATACATATTTTAAATATTATCTATACTACTTTGACAATATTTAAATTTTCCATACTTTTTTCAAACAATTAGCAGAAAATGTTGAATTTCCATACCTTTCAAGGCATGGAATGGCTGGCAATGGTTTTGATTTTTATAATTCCACAGTTTTCATACTTGTGTATGAACAATGTTAAGAGATCTATGCATCTAACAGAAAATGCTATATACGTTGCATATATCTATATCAGGAATCAGAGTGGACCCACCCCACCCGCTCTGCATTTTGGATCTTCAGCATCAACAGAGAACATTATTTTTCTTTCAAGAATGTATTCACCATTTCATCCTTGATAGATTAGCCAGAAACAACATTTTTACTGTGGATACACTATTCTCGTGTGTTCTGAAGAGTATGTTAAAATTTATTAATACCTAGCAACAGTTTTCAGTGAAATTATTTTCAAAATAATCAACGGTAATGATAGTGGCTGCTTTAGAAATGAACAAAAATCTATTGAAGCCTCAGTACTCGAAGCGGTTAATAAATTAACACGGTAAGATTATACAGGCAAGAGATGCCATATTCTCTATTATGTAGGGAATGTTATGTTGACTATTTTGAAACTAATTTTACTGGCGCTGTTGCTGCTATAGGGCATAGGTGTCAGTCGTATTAATTTCAAAATAGTAATCTCCTTTCATGTTTATTGGGATTAAAATTGAGAAACGGGCAATTCAAGTGTTAAAAGGATAAGAAGACATACTTATCCGGCCACACAGTGTGAGGACACAGATATTAGCGAGGTAGTGGAGAATTAAAACACATTAAAACTGTATGGGATCTGCAGACACACATATGGCATTTCTCCACCCACCTTACCCAACCTCGGACTTTTTGAGTATCTATACCAGAAATTCAATATTTACCCCTAAAATATGCAGTAGATGTCGTCTCAGAACATCTACATTACACCCTCTTTTCCGGAAGGAGATATAGGCGATCTCACCCTACGCACATCGATTTATGTTGGTTTGCCCCAAGAGCCACGGTACCCAACTATTGCGTCACCTTCCTACGCCTATAGTTAATATGAGATATTCCAAGTGTAGTAGAGTTCATGCTCCCAAAACGCATTAATTTCATCGAACTAATCTGAATTACATTTTTGGGAAGGGTGGGTGGCGTAGGATGAATCCTAACCATCCCACCGCTGGAGTGTGTGCCCATCTAGACAGAGTTAAAGGTGAAGGCTATGAACGCCCATGACATCCATATGACATGACACTTTGAGCTTAGTGCGTGTCCATGCCCCATGGACTGCCAAATTCTCACTAAATACATCAAGGAATCCCATCCTCACACATCCCAACCCCCATAAGCTCGTTCACAGTGCATATGCAGATCACGTTGCTTATACCCATATGCAATTGCAGATGTGCATAATAAATGATTTGCAGATACATTCATACCGATTGTAAACGAATATAAAGGATATATATGGTCGAGTTGCTTAAATTCGTGAGTACCGAAATTCGTGAATTTGTTTTTATCGCTCTCGTTCTATGATGTAACGTGGCATGGAACGCATCTACACAGTAGCCACTTTTTGATTGACAGTTCTGAACCTTTTGTCTAAGTTTTGAGCAAAATGCGGTCAAAACACGAACTTTTCATACAATTACTAATGGTAGTGATAAAAATTGCAAGATTCCTTAATGCACTTTCTTAGATTACTTACTTGCGCTTATTTAGCACCTAAAATGAGCAATTTTCACAATCCGAAGTTACCACCTGCTTTGGTTACATTTCCGCGCCGCGTCGGATTAGACTGATTGATGGTAGCACGTCTAAATTTTATTGGAGAGGCACGTGCTGTTGTGTAGGCTACACACAGAATGGCAGCAAATATCTCGGATGACAAATATGGAAACACTACTAGCGTAACCGCGTGTAATGGCAACCCGGCTTTACTCTACCTGTCAGAACTGGCGCGTCGTTTCCGCATCCGCATCCCGCGCGCACTTCAGAACCGTGTTCATGCGTATGAGAAAAACTGTGTTTACACAACTGTATTGGACTAAACATGCGTTGGCCTATCGTATCAGGGATCTGTTCGGAAAGGAAAATTTCAAAATATCGTGCATGCAGAAAATTCGCTTTGTCATTTATTATATTATATTCCATAATTAATCCGAAACCAACAGAATGTTAGAGTTTGCACATTTTCCCGAAAATAAGGTGGAGTGATGCTATGGTACCGACTAACGAATTAATGGAGGGATCTGGTCTGTCACATTTTCAGTATCCGACGTCATAATCAAAACGCATAACTTCTTTGCTGCCGGCGCAATCAAACGACGCAGGAGCGTCAGGCGAAGGGGAACAATCATACTATAACCGTCTGTGTATATCTTTGTTGAATTTACAATATTTACAATTCAATAAACATTCTGAAGAATATCTTGAAACGAATTTGAATGCGAACTGTAACTGGCACGGGCACGAACCGCTCCAAGTAAAATTAGTTTCAAAATATTCAACAGCTTACATGTATACAGAAATCGATTATTTATTTTAATCAGACATACTTTAGTGTTTAGTCTTGTAATACAGCTAATGCGTCGATGCACCACCACACCACCCCACCCCACCCCCACCCCCACCCCCACCACCCCTAATTGCGTGTTACGCCAGTGATCGGCAGCATTTGGTTCCTACTGTTTAATAGCCGCGTGCAGAAAACAGGCGTCGAGTAAATTGTGTCTCAAGGTAGACGTCAGAGTCGCGCGTGTCAGGTAGTGGACGTGTCAGTGGCCGAGTGCAGAAAGCAGGCGTAGGCCTACGCCCGGCTTATCTCAGGCGTAAAACAGAGGCGCAAAGATAAGCCGAGCGCAGAAATCAGAAACCGTGTACAATTTGTTGCAAAACAGACGGCGTAGTCACGCCAGTCAGGTAGCAGACGTGTCAGCGGCGTAGCTTTCTGTTCTCACTTTTATTTATTCACCCCATCGTCCTATTGCACGATCCTAGCCCGGAGTGCCGTATCTAGTACCGCGCTTGCACGCCCAGCTGTTCACGCAGTTCCATACATATTAATGAGATTGCTCGATAACGAATCAGGAAGTAGACACATTTACACATGTGCGTAAACCAAACTAGCGGTTTTTGTTACCGAAAACCAATCTACACATTTTCTGTTCCTCAGGTGTCTTGTTTAGAGCAAAACAATTGCACATTTTTGCAAATGTCTCTTTCCAGTTCAACAATGTCGCGATCGCCGTTGTTTTTGTGATTGTAAATTAGGTTACCAGACGAAGTCTCGCCTATCCCGTAAAGTAGCCAGAAATCTGATTGGCTACCTCCAGCCCTCTAGCGTAATGTTACTACTCTTAGCGAGAAATCACAGGTCTGCAAGTACGGCGTTGAACAGCGTAGGTAATGTTAGTGGCCGTATGTTAGTACGATGTATTCGCCCAGGCCGAATTACATTGTCATATGAGGTGTACACTAAGATTATAATACTTTAAGCTGTAAAGATGTATACACTTATTGCTCGTATATATCACGTTTATCATATTACATTATTAAATCATAGACTTTTCAAAAGTAATATCAGTAGCAGCAGCAGCAGCAGCAGCAGCAGCAGCAGCAGCAGCAGCAGCAGCAGCAGTAGTAGTAGTAGTAGTAGTGCATACTTTGTTATTATTGACAGCGTTACTCATGGCTGGAATGGTACATTGGTTTGGGTTTGATGATATGCAATACCGTAGAGCCTTACGAAGGGAAAGACTCTTTCGTGATAGAAGCAACCCGTTGGATATATATATGATGATGTGGAGCTGTATGATCGATTTCTGTTCCCGAGAATTAAGCTGCTGGTATTGATTGATGAACATAAGGGTGATTTACAACGGCCTACGTGAAGAGTGGTACCAATGTCTGTTGAGATGCAAACTCTTGTAACTTTACGATTCCTAGCAAGTGGTTGCTTTCAAAATAGTGTGCGTGATATGGCGAATATCGATCGGACGACTGCATGTCGGATTATCCGACGTGTTGTGTTATGTCTGAAAAGACGATTGCCTCTATATGTACGGTATCCAACTGAACAACAGGCACTAGAACATATCAAACAAGGCTTTCACACAATGGCAGAATTTCCTAATGTTGTTGCATGTGTTGATAGAACCCATGTACCCATACAGGCTCCAACATAAAATGAATGACAATACGTGAACAGGAAAGGCGCACAGTCTAGCAATGCCCAACTTATGTGTGACCATGCGCTTACCATAATTAACCGTGCCATTCATTGGCCGGGATCAACACATGACTCTCGGATGCTGACAGAGAGTGAACTTTACAGCCATTTCCAACAGCATCCCAATAAAGAGTATGTCATGGGAGACAGCGGATATGCATTAATGCAATAGCTGATTGTACCGGTACTCAATCTCATGGGCGATGCAGACCATAGATGCACTGCTGCTCAAATGTCAACAAGAAATGCAATTGAAAGATGCAATGGTGTGCGGTTCTCAACATGATAATAATGACGCCAGAACGTGCATGCGACGTGATGCAAGCTGCCATTGTCTTGGGTTAAACATAATTTTATTTTGTTCAATGGGAGCACTGTAGGACATACACGTGTCTCCCATACATACAAATACAATACATTAATAAATACATCTAGATGGGGTATAATAAAACATAATTAAATAGTAACGTGTGTAAAACTAATTACATGATAATTTATATCAACCACTGATTACAATTGTCTAGGTAGTTCGCACGCTTACGTATGTGTACGTGAATATGTGCGTGTGTGCGTACGTATTGGCGTGCGTGCGTGCATAATGCGAGAGAGAGAGAGAGAGGGAGAGAGAGAGAGAGAGTGGGAGAGAGATAGAAGGGGAGAGCGGGAGAGAGAAGGAGAGAGCGCGGGAGAGAGAGAGAGAGGGGAGGGGAGGAGGGAGAGAGAGAGAGAGAGAGGTTGGAATGGAGTGTGTATGTGTGTGGGGTGGGGGAGAGTTAGGGAAAGAGAGACAAAAAGAGAGGAGAGGAGAATATGAGAAACAGGTTATAACCTAAGAATTTGACAAGAGTGAGAAAGGTATGGTGAGGATCTCTTAATGCTGCGTTCACCATGCTTGTATATGTTGGGCTGTTTGCATTTCGCTCTTATAGTTGCGAATTTAACAAATATGAAGTTACTTAAATCGGTTGGTATTGACTATGTATTGGCATACGGCGTTACATATTGTAATATTCTTTTCCATGTCGACATTGTTAATGCCGTATAGAAGTTGATTAGCTGTCAGTGTGGCAAGAGAGATATTCTTTAGGACAAGCTGATTTTGGAGAGAGACTCTTTGGTCGTTAAAAAGAGGGCAGTGGAGGAGATAGTGATTTGTGGATTCATCAGTGCCATTGTCTTGTATAATATTTGCATTAATGCGGTACGGATACGACCAGAGGATGACATTGTGGAACAAAATCAAAATGCAAATGAAATTATTCGCCATGTTGGTTTACCAGGACGCGTGGCTCGAAGGCAGTTTATCCAAAATGTATTTAGTTAAATACATACTGAGATAATGATGAACAGGAAAAACCATTATGAAATTAAGTGTACTCTAGACTTTGTTAAACTAGAACGGCATACGCCGTTGAAGCCGCGAACTTTTAGGGTTTTGTCACTAAAGATAGGTAGTCATCAAAGGCAGGTAGTCATCAAAGGCAGGTTGTCACCAAGACAGGTGGTTACTAAAGATACGTGGTCACTAAAGACGAGTGGTAATTACAGATGGGTGGTAATTAAAGATAGGATGTAATGATGGCATAAAAGCATCCTGTGACGTTTAATTGTGATCGGATAACCCCTTGATGAATTAAATAACAATTGAAAAAAATGTAACCTTTTTTTAGGGTTTGACCACGGAGGGATGGAGGGGTGGGGTGGGGGTGGGGATGGTGTGGGGGTGGGGGTGGGGAGGAGGATCGAACAGACTAACAAAGGCTCCTCTAGAGACCCTAGCTGATCGCGATCGCGGCTAATAATGATTTCCTCATATGTTTGAGACTGGACTTTTTCGGGTGGCATAATGAGAATGTGTATATACTGTACACGGCACATAAAATATGCGTAGGTAACCACCAAAGCTGATACAATGGTGCATATTAATCATTGGTACTGGTATGCCAATTTTTATAGTGTAGTCAATAGACCAATTATATCTCAGTTACAGTGTGATTAAACATTAGTCTTCACTAAGACATAACAGTGCAGCCAGCCGATTGAACGCCGTATCAACTCATTCACATTATCCTCCAGCACTTACAGCGTGGCGCCTACCGTAATAAATACTTTGTTCTGTGTTATGCCCCTTCCCAATCACAAGGGCAATTTCCCAACCAGAAAGCCATTTGCGGCCCAGTCGGTTTTGGCAACAGGTTCCACCTGGTCCCAAGCTAGCCTAGCAACTTAGTTAGAGATCAATTGGGACCCAATTTGTCCCTGACTGGGGTAGCCCACTCTGTGCTAGCCCACTGGGCGCCAACTAGAGCCCGCGACCAGAACCGTCTGTGCCTCAATAGGGCTGCCCAAATAGGCTCCACTCAATAACCAAGTTGGGTCTAGTTGGGCTCATCATGTAATGTTGGCTGGGTTGCATATTAAATTAGAACGCATTCCACCAATTGAGACAGATTGCCGTTGTAGTTAGACATGAGACAGAAAGTTAGGTTTGGTGAATTTCAATCAAATCTTTAATGATAGTTACCACCATGATTGCAGATTGAGGGGCAATGTTTACACTAAGTTACACTACCGCGGTGATCGGGTTGGTCGAGTAGTGCTGGTGCATAGCATCAATGCTGGAGACAACGTAGGCATATGCGAAGGTGAGCCATTGACTGGTTTAACAAGTTGAATTTAAATGGCTGATTATAGGTAAATTGAGATACATATGTGTTGGGTTGTTGTTGTTGTTGTTGTTGGTGGTGGTGTTGTTGCTGCTGTTGCTGTTATTGTTGTTGCTGCTGTTGTTGTAGCTGCTGCTGTTGTAGCTGCTGAATTTGTTGTTGTATTTGCTTTTGATGTTGGAGCAGTTGAATTTTGAGGTCCAATTTGATAACATCTTTCTCAATTTTTGTTTTCTCCAATTCAAGTTTTTCCGTTTCCAGCTTTGTCTTTTTAATTTCCATTTCAAGGATTTCACGGTGCATTTCTTCCCTCGATGGCTCACTCGTTGGTCGCTTTTCTTTACTCGTTGATGTAATGGGCGCTGATTGACATCGACATGAGGTAGCAGCTGAACCTGAGGATGTAAATGACGACGCATGAGTGTATGATACAACAGCATTTAAAGACTTATAGTGAATGCATTCGATAAATATAACACTTCATGACGTTCATGCCGAAACCAGCCCGACCGATCTCTGTACTGGTCTTGGGGAATGCCGATAAGCAGCCCATTTGTAGTCCAAATACATACTACTGTATAATTTTCAGAGATAATCTACTATTGACCTACAAAGGGACATTCTGACGCAAAATCTTGTAAATCTCTTGGCCAAATTTGGCCATTAAAGAGATACATAATTTTGTATAAGTTATTATATCTAGGTTGTCGGATGGGATAATACAGTTTACTCTGTATGTTTGTCTGCCTGCCCGTCCGTTGACTGTCCGTGTGTATGTTTGTCTCTTTCTATCGGGTCATTAGAGGGATATGGCAACCCGTTTGCGCACGTGCGTGCGTGTGAGTATGCGTGTATATGCACATATGTATACAAATACACGTACGTCCAAATAAAACTGTCAAATTATTAGGCCTATGTTTCATCTAGACTTTCACCAGAAGCGCTTTTACCACTGTTATAGTGCGTCTTCCTATATGTTCTTGCAGCTGCTAAGGGTTGTTGATGTTGTTGTTGTTGTTGTTTTTGTTGTGGTGGTGGTGGTGGTGATGGTAGTGGTGTTGGTTGCTGTTGTTGCTGCGAATTGTAACGATGCTGCTATTTCGCATATTGGTAGTACTGCTACACATAGGCTATATAAAATACGGGTACTGCTGCTAGTAATGGGCCTACTCACTGCGTTTTCACTGCAGCCAATTCTGCATTCCACTATTAATAATTTTGGTACTATTAGACAACTGTCCCTGACGTATGTTGTGATGGTAGAATTCCGTCGCCTAATACTATTGCTGCTAGCATCTCAGTGATAAAGTCACACAATACTGGCAAAAACAATTTACGGTATAGGCCTAATTGTAATTAATTTATACATACATGAAGGCCTTGTCAGCTCGGCAATCTCTGCCTCATCCTCTGACTCATTAACTATCTGAGGTGGCGAAGTAGTCTGATGTATTTCGGCGGGTTCAGATAGCTCCTTAGTTGCACCAACTGACGACTCTGCTCCAGTGGGTCTTGCATACTAATAAGGTTGTATGAGTTTTTTCTTTAATTCTTTATACATGGGACAACATATTACAAAATGGTATTCATCTTCTACATCATGGCTACAAAATGGAGAGATTCTATCAGAAAATGGTGTTGGTGCTGGCGTATTCCATCTCCCAGTTGCCACGTGTAACCTATGAGAACCGGTACTGAATCTTGATAATGCGTTTCTATGTTAAACTATTTTTATCTTGTGTAGATAACACTTACAAATTAATTCCCCGCCGAAATGCTTATACAACCGAGTGTTACTGTTTGTTTCTAGCCGAACCTTCTATTCCTGTAAATAATTATCAAATGCTCTTTGCTTATATTGCAATATGAATTCTTTTCTATTTATATGCTCGCCCTGCTGCTCCCAGACATAACTAAAACCCCATCTACATAGCATATCTCTTAATTTGTCCACCAAATTATTACAGTTGTTATTGTGAACCAAATCATTGTGTAAAACATTATACATAATTTTAGTTAATTTATCTGGTCGCGCATCCAAAATCTTAAACCAGTATTTTAATATTCTAATTTCTCTAGTTAATAATAGTGGTGACTCCCAATTCCCCGTAAACAACGCAGTTTGAAGTGCTCTGCTTCACATTCAAAAGCTGTTTGCCAAAACGTAGATGGCATTTTTCAATGTCGAAACTTTGATGACACGCCTCACTGGCATAGCATACAATTGGAAGAATTAATTTATCAAATATTCCACAAATATGAGCTGGTGCCAGGCCTAAAAATTTACTGATATACTTATTTAATGCAAAAATTGCTTTCTGTGCCTGTTCAGCTAAACATCTTTGTGCCTTAAAAAATGAGCCTTTGTGCCAAAAGTAATACCCAAATATTTGAATTCCCCGACTACCTCTATTTCGTTTGTTCCATAGTTTGTCTTAATCGACACCTCTTCTAAACACCATTGCTTTAGTTTTCGCAATGTTTACTGTTAAACGCCACCTCTTACAATAATCAGTCAAAACATGTAAGCCCTTCTGCATATTTGTTATCGTTTCAGCCATTAAAACAATATCATCTGCGTATAAAATCAAAAATAATTGTATCAGTGTTCGATCGATCCCCCCTATCCCTCGCATAGCAAGTTCTCACTCCAAGTCATTTATATACATGGCCAACAAAAAAACCCGTACTGCATTCAAAGTTTTCTGATAATTCATAATTCACACGCACACATGTTTTTAACCCCTGGTACATCGACATAATAATATTAACTATGTTACCCGTAACTCCCAATTTGATCAAGTTATACCATACGCAGTCCCTTACTACGTAGTCAAAGGCTTTGCTAAAATCTATAAAAGCACAATATAATTTCTTTCCTTGATTCAACATACGAGATATTATACCATTTAAAACAAAAATATGATCAAGTGTGCTAAAGCCCGCCCTAAAGCCCGCTTGTGCCTCTACATATATCTTATTTATTTCGGCCCCCTAGTTTAGTCTGTTAGTTAGCACTTTAGTAAATAGCTTGCCAAGAGTACTTAAACGTATAATACCCCGATAGTTATTTACATCGTTTAAATTTCCCTTTTTATGTAGCGGTATCAGTATGTCTTCCGACCAGAATTTTGGAAACCTTCCGCTCCTAAAGATGCCATTAAATAGTGTCAAAATATAATTAATAAGTTCATCTAAAGCATTTAAATACAATTCATTTATCAACAGATCTGGTCCCGCATTTTTATTATTCTTCAGCTGTTTAATTGCTATAACTAATTCTTCCATGGAAATTTCCGAATCTAGCTCATCAAAAATAATATGTATCTCATCTCCTTCATTTAGGTAATCACTAACATAATCTTGAATATCTTGGTCAGCTTGGTATATTTCACTATCTGGGTTATTAACTGCTCTGAAAAACGTAACAAATTCATCCAGGGATATTTCCCCCATTTTCCTATTAGCTGTAGTTTTTAACACATTCCAATATAGCTTCGAGTCTGTATACTGTGCGTCCAAAGGTGTATTTGTTCTATTAATACATTGCTCAGTATTTAATTTTCTGACACAATTTTTAAAAACTGTTCTTGCAGTTACTAAATTTGTACGGGATAATTCACTTTTTACTTTTCTGTATTCGTTTAACATATGGAAGAAATGATTTCTCTTAGCTTCACAATCTATAGAATATTGCTGTGCATTTCTTCGAAACTGCCTTTTAACGGTAAGCCTTTTCTTTAAAAGTAATGTATCAGCTGCCTTTTGAATAACTGTTGTGAACTTCATAACCACATCCTCAACCATATTTTCAACCAATATATATATATATATATATATATATATATATATATATATATATATATATAAGTAATGAATTCAACTAGGTTGTCCGCCGACTGCAAGGCATATTGTGTTGGCGGACACCTTACACATATATACATATATCTCTATAAATAAATTAAACATGACTTTGATACATAACAATCTACGGTTCCGACAGTACATGTACACGTTCTAAGTTAAGCACATGTTTTATTATTTTAATTAATTCCACATAATGTAGGCTATTTTTTAACTGTAGACGAACCGGGCAACTAAGTAACAAACAATCACATGACGTAGACAAGATAAAACACAAAAAAATAAAATTACAAATTATTACATGTCTAAGTAGTTAGCAGTTGTAGTAGTGGTGTTGCAATACAACAAATACACATTTATATTTGTGGTTGACTTTAATTATGCAGTTTATCTCAGAAATAGCATGTACATCCCCATAGTAAAATTTAAAAAAGGTTCTGTTAAATGTGTTGAACATAAATTGAATCGGGAGCCACCCATAATCAAGATACGCAAGAGAACCTTTCTGACATCAAGTTTAAACGTATTTTAACAACAAGTTATCTCCGAATTGTATTATTCTTGTATTGCTTGATGATATGCAATACCGGAGAGTCTTAAGAAGGGAAACGCTTTTTCGTGACAGAAGCACACATTCCATCAACGCACAACTTATGTGTGACCATTAGCTGAACATAATTAACTGTGTCGTTCGTTGGCTGTGATCAATGCATGACTCACGGATGCTGACAGAGAACGAAATTCACAGGCATTTCCAACAGCATCCCAATATAGGGTATGGTTTGGGAGACACCGGATATGCCTTAATGCGTGTCTGACGATACCAGTACTCGATTCCGATGGTGAGGCCGAGCCTAGATACGATACTGCTGACATGTCAACGAGAAATATAATCGAAAGATGCAATGGTGTGCTCAAGCGGAGGTGTACGTGTCTCAACAAGGTAGTAATGATGTCAGAACGTGCATATGACGGGATACAACCTGCTATTGTCTTGCATAATATTTGCATTAATGCGTTGTGGACCAGAGGACCAGAGAGTGACATTGTGGAACAAAATACAAATGTAGATCAACTTATTCGCGATTTTGATTTACAAGGACGCGTGGCTCGAGGACAGCTCATCCAAAATGACTTTAGCTAAACGACCTACTGAGATAATGATGAACAAGAAACACATTTTAAAAGTAGAGCCTGTATGTAATCTAGCTTTTGTTAAATAATGATTACATAATATATGTTTCATCTTGTATTGTTCAGTATTAATATTTCACAGTTTTATGCCAAGCCGTAGAAGTAGGCTTAAACTACTATTTTTAAACACTGCGACTACAGAAGCCATGTGTATATAATCACCAAAGCTGATATATTGGCACATATTGGACATTGATACCTCAATTTTGATATTGAAGTCAAAAGGGCAAATGTCTCAGCTACAGTGTGAAACATATAAAGAGAGAATGAAGGCCCCAGTTAGTACCCTTCTGAGTGACATATAGTTATATACATCGAATGCCAGCCACGCAGAGAGAGCGAGAGAGAGAGAGAGAGAGAGAGAGAGAGATAGACTGAGTGGGGGGGGGGGCGAGGGAGGGAAGGAGAGCGAGAGAGAGAGACTGGATAGATAGATAGATAGATAGATAGATAGATAGATAGATAGATAGATAGATAGATAGATAGATAGATAGAAAGATAGATAGATAGATAGATAGATAGATAGATAGATAGATAGACAGATGGATGGATGGATGGATGGATGGATGGGGATGGATGGGGATGGAAGGGGATGGAGGGATGGATGGATGGATGGATGGATGGGTGTGTTGGTGGGTGGGTGGGGGGGGGGGGGGTGGGTGGGTAGGCGGGCGGGCGGGCGGGCGGGCGGGCGGGCGGCGGGCGGGCGGGCGGGTGGGTGGTTGGGTGGGTAGGCGGGCGGGCGGGCGGGTGGGCGTGTGGGCGGCGGGCGGGAGGGAGAGAGAGGAGAGAGAGAGGGGGAGAGAGAGAGAGGGAGCCCTAGAAAGACGGAGAGGGAGAGAGAGAGAGAGAGAGGGAAGGGGGGAGGGAGGGAGGGAGGGAGAGAGAGAGAGGGTGACGGAGGGAGAGAGAGAGGGAGACTGAGAAAGACTGAGCGAGAGAGAGGGGGGAGACGGAGAGAGAGAGAGAGGGAGCCTGAGAAAGACGGAGAGAGAGAGGGGAGAGGGAGGGAGAGAGAGAGAGGGAGACTGAAAAAAACTGAGAGAGAGAGGGGGGGGAGGGAGAGAGAGAGGGAAACTGAGAAAGACTGAGAGAGAGAGAGGGAGTGAGGGAGGGAGAGAGAGGGAGAATGAGAAAGACTGAGAGGGAGATGGAGGGAGGGAGGGAGGGAGAGAGGGAGGGAGGGAGGGAGGGATGGAGAGAGAGAGAGGGTGACGGAGGGAGAGAGAGAGAGAGAGAGGGAGACTGAGAAAGACTGAGCGAGAGAGAGGGGGGGAGAGGGAGAAAGAGAGAGGGAGCCTGAGAAAGACGGAGCGAGAGAGAGGGGAGAGGGAGGGAGAGAGAGAGAGAGAGGGAGACTGAAAAAGACTGAGAGAGAGGGGGAGGGAGGGAGAGAGAGAGAGGGAGACTGATAAAGACTGAGAGAGAGAGAGTGGGGAGAGGGAGAGAGAGAGGGGGAGCCTGAGAAAGACGGATAGAGAGAGGGGAGAGGGAGCGAGAGAGAGAGAGAGAGAGGGGGACTGAAAAGGACTGCGAGAGAGGGAAGGATGGAGCGAGAGAGAGAGAGAGAGGGAAACTGAGAAAGACTGAGAGAGAGAGAGAGAGTGTGACGGAGGGAGAGAGAGAGAGAGGGAGACTGAGAAAGACTGAGAGAGAGAGAGAGAGAGAGAGAGAGAGACCGTCAATCATAAGGGTAACTTTAATATCAAATTAGAATGCATTCCACCAATTGGTTTCGGGGTATATAGCCGACACGCCACAGACTGACAAATGAACACATGGATGAACGGACACGATTGTAATATCATTTCCGTTTTCTAAACAGGTAGGGAAAACTACTGTTAATCTACTTAATTATTTCATGAATCGATTTTATAGCTCTATCAAATGTGGTTGGACTATATTAATATAGTCCAACCACATTTGATTGAGTCTTATGAATGTGCATCTTATGAATTTTTTGGCAATCACAACGCGTATTGCAATAATAATATTAAAACAGCTCCCGTCTGTCTATTAGTCTGTCCATCCGGATTTCTCCTCCAAAACTGTTTGTTGGAATACAATCAAATATGGTAAGTCAGTTACACACAGGAGTGAGGGCATCACGACGAGATTGCATTGGGTTACTCCTCGATTTATATACTGTGAACCGTGAAGTATCAATAATTCCAAGTAAAAGATAACTATGCAAAGCCAAATAATTTTTTCGTGCCGGCACAGAATTAGACAATTTTAAGTTTGAAAGGTCGTTGTTTTCTTTATATAACGAGAACATTTTGAGGATTTCGCAGTTCTCAAAGTTCTTCTTGCGCGAGCCGCGTGGCTATAGCACGTGGAAAGTACAGGCATCACTGTCAAAACAAAACCAGGACAGTTGTATGCCGGTTGTAACTACGTCAGCTGTAGGCCACTTTCGTGCACTCGGCGTTAAACTACGCCCGTCGAAGGATGTGGTTGCGCCGGCGTAGGTCATGTACGTCTCAGATTCTTGCACCAGCTTTGTGCACTCGGCCACTGTTTCTTAAAACCATTCTCCAATGGGAACGAGAGAACAATGGATTCAAAATTGACTCCATTATACTTCAATTCAATTCAATTTATTTACACCCAGACCACAATGTGGCACATGGGGTCCAGTGATACATACATTTACGCGGTCAATCGCGGTTACATGAAATGTTGGTTATTATTATTATTATTTTTTTTATTATTATTATCCTCCTCTTCGCCGCCGCCGCCGCCGCCGTCGTCGTCGTCGTCGTCGCCGCTGTCGGCGGTGACGCTGGCGGCATCGTCGTCGTCGTCGTCGTCGTCGTCGTCGTCGTCGTCCTCATCGTTATTATTATTATTATTATTATTATTATTATTATTATTATTTTTATCACTATCACCGCGACCACGACCACCACCACCGGCACCACCACCACCACCACCATCAACATCCCCATCATTTGTGATGGTGATGTTGGTGGTGGCGGCGGCGGCAGTGGCGGCGGTGGCCATGGCGACGCCATCCTGAGTCGTGGGTGTGGATGTGTTAATTACTTTAAATTGAGTACGGTTGTTGTTGTTATTGTTGTTGATGTTGATGTTGTTGTTGTTGTTTTTGTTGTTGTCGTCGCTAATGTTGTTCATATTTGTCCTTTTGTATCGTTCATCGTTATTCGCATTTGTCCTTTGGCTAGCTCACGCTCACACCGCTATTTTGTTGCTTGAAAGTTATTATTCCTGGTATTGTCCGCATTGAATATCCATGTATAAACAGTCGTCGGTCTCTGTTCTGAGGAATGGCTGTTGCGAGACTGCCCCGCCGCTGCATACGTTCTATATGTTGAACTGTCCCGATTCTGTTGGCAACGTTCATCTGAGCGCCGCGATCCTGAATCACATTGTCAGTGTGGGTTCGTTGGCCATCCGCGTATAACCGATCCGCTACAAATCTGCAGCGTAAACCTTGTGAGTTTGCCCTTCTGAATTCAGGTAGTAACAGTTTTTGCCTATCCGATATCTCCTTTGGATACTGCACATTGACACCATACGGTAGACCGCGTAGTCGTCTAGGAGCTGTCAACAGGACTAATTCATGATCGGTAAACAAGGTTCATCTGGCTACGATATTGCGAGGTCTTCCGGTGTTTCTATACTGTTCATACGGGCCGATTCTATGAACACGTTCAGACGATATGTGTTTGCCAATTTTCATTTTGCTATTGATAACCTGTTTTACTGTGATTTCGCTGTATTCATTTGAGTCTGACTTTGGGATGCTCGAGAATAGTAGGTTGGTTCGCATGCTAGGACTTTGAAGATCCAGGTGCGGTTCATTTAGCTCGTGTAGTTGTCTATGTAATTCTGGGCTAGTGGCCGGCTTAGCGTTACTGACGAACGTCTCTAGCTGTCTCATCCTAGAATGTACGTTTTCGTAATGTTCGTCCATTTGCACTTTTATGGAATGCATATCACGTTATACAACATCATTGTCTTTGGAAAATACTGTTTCTGATTGGTTCGATCCAGTTTATCACTCATGTTTGCTATCTGTGTATTAGTTTGATTGATTTCTTGTTTCATTCCATCGAGTTTCTCCTCTAGTTGGTCAAGTTTATCTAGTTTCACATCCATGGCATTTAATTTTGAAATAACCTGTTGGATCTGAACTACAGCATTGTGCGGGTATTCTTCGTGGTAGCTGGAATCAGGTAATGGTGTAGAGTACATTTGATTGTGATTATGAAAGTTACATTGCGCTGGAGTTGTGGAGTCATCTGATTTCGGTGTGTTGATATCTGATATGTAGGGTAGGTATGTGTTGACATGTGACGCAGCATTACACCCTGTTATGTCTATATCGCGAACGTTGGAGCCGGACGTTACATGCGAGTGCGAATACGATGTAGTGGACTGGGGTGATGTGATAAGAGGAACGGATAATCCAGTGCATTAACTGGTGTGGTGACTTGTAGTGGGTGAGGTCACTATGGTGGATATGTTTACAACCTCGGTGGGATATTTCACTGGCACATAGTTAGTGGGCATCGATGCGTTCAACACTGAATTAGCATTCACGATAACCTGGCTTAGCTCACTAGTCACATCATATGATACCCTTATATCTGGAGATAGCCTTGGCGGTTTGCTAGGCATGTTCTTGGACCAGGCTGGTGACGCGGAAGCCTTACGTTTAGGCTTACGCTGCTCAGAGTCAAATGCAGAGTCATCCAACACTTAGCACGCAATACCAGGAACACTAATCAAGATTGAGTCAAAACAATATTGAATCAATTCACTGCAGACCACAATGGACTACGGAGAGCTATTCACCTAAGCGGTAGACAAAAGTTTGCTCAGTACGGCTGGTCAGTAAGTAAACGGTAAATGCTCCGAGCTCTGCTTATCAAGTTGGACGGCGGAGAAACTTCTTGCAAATACGATTTGTACGATTAGTCAATGAGCAAATGCAACTGTTATGGGATCTATTATTTTGCGTGCGTGTAACTCACGTTCAGCCAATCAGAGGAATCGTTGTTATAGCCTGTCCTACTGAGCGTCCTGCGGTATTTTCATAGGCCTACTTAGTTGAGGTAATTAAAGCTGTGTTCTGACGGTAGCTCAGGCGGTAGCGAGCGGAGCTGTGAAATCGGCGATCCCGGGATCGCGTCTCTGCTCGGCCACCTGATGATCGCTGAAAACATGGCCAAACTCCTTCACTCCTCGTTGTCTCTCTCCACCAGGAGTGTAAATGGGTACCAGTGTTAAAGCTGGGGAAGTTACCAATAATAGACTGAAAAAAACCCAGCCTAGAATGGCGTGAATGGGACCTGGAATCAGGAACTCGATAGACGCCAACCAAACCAATGACGTCCGTGTTCTCACAAAAGACTTAACTGGCGTAACACAATACTGAGATTTGGCATTATTCCCGATTAAATCTCGACTGAGAAAGCGGCATTATGCCGTGTTCTCACTGGAGAGTTAATCAGGAATACCGCTATACCTTAAGCTGTGTTCTCACTAGAGACTTATCCGGTGCAATACAATACTGAGGTATGGCGTTATTCCTTATTAACTCTCCAGTGAGAACACGGCCTCAGCATAGCATTATGCCGGGTAAGTCTCTCGTGAGAACACGCCTGTAAGCCATGTTCTCACTGGAGAGTTAATCGGGAATAACGCCATATCTCAGTATTGCGTTACGGCGGTTAAGTCTCTAGTGAGAACAAGGCCTAGGACCTCTTTGTCATTACCTAATACTGTTTAGCTATTTCGTGTCGTATGTACGTTAACATATAGCCGATATATCGATTTTCATTCACACTGCTGGAAGATAGTTCCAGACTGGACGGCGGTTCTACCTGATGGAGAACGCAATAACATGATGACCGTAGCGTTACCTGACAGATAGTGAGAGAAAATGTTAATGTTAACGCTAGCTGAACGATTTT
This sequence comes from Chaetoderma sp. LZ-2023a, assembly GCA_034401795.1. Taxonomy (NCBI): domain Eukaryota; kingdom Metazoa; phylum Mollusca; class Caudofoveata; order Chaetodermatida; family Chaetodermatidae; genus Chaetoderma; species Chaetoderma sp. LZ-2023a. The sequence goes on along the minus strand of CM067361.1, from coordinate 21,995,476 downwards.
GACGGAATAGGCTGTGCTAGTTTAGGGAAGCAGTATCGACATATCGGAAGATAAACCTCCGAGTTTGTGGGATTAAATTTTGATATAAATGACGTATTTATTCCGGTACAAGAGCCAGTTCCTTGAGAACGCTAGCCAAGATACCGGCCATGTTCTCACTAGAGACTTAACCGGCGTAACGCAATACTGAGGTATGGCATTATTTCCATTTATTCTCCAGCGAGAACACTGCCTTAAGTGTGTTCTCGCTGAAGACTTACCTGGCGTAGTGCAATACTGAGGTTTGGCGTTATTCCTGATTAACCCTCCATTGAGAACACGTCCTTAACCGGCGTAGCACAATACTGAGCCACGCCGTTATTCATGATTAAATTTCCAGTGAGAACCCGGCCTAAGGTCGTGTTCTCACTAGAGAGTTCATCAGGAATAACGGCATACTTTATTATTATTATTATTATTATTATTATTATTATTATTATTATTATTATTATTATTATTATTAATCTGCGATCTATCTCAGATTATTATAATTACTCAGGATCTTTCTTTTTTTTTAAATTATTATTCTTATTCTTCTCCCAAAGTTTAGGAGCTATTTCCTCCTACAGTTTTCATCAGAACAACCCCAAACTTGGTCAACTTTAAGGGTCCATACCATAATCGATGGCTCTTATTTTTATTTTAGATCCATTCAACAGTTTTCGAGCTACCCACCTTTGAGTGGGCAAAAGGTCCCATAGGAAATGTATGGGGAATTTCAAAATTGATATTTGAAGTGATACTACAGGTAGAGTTTTCAACGGATCACTACCATACTTGCGGAGGATGTTATCACTGGCCATTTGTTTCTTGACAATTTTTTTGGGGAAAATGGCCGCCAAATTTTTGCTCCCACAATGCATGGAATAACTCCCATAGGAAGTGTATGGGGATTTCAAATGGATGTTTGAAGTGCTACTACAACTAGTTTTGATCGGATCACTCCCACACTTGGGTAGGATGTTGGCACTGATGATTATCTTTGACAAATATTTTTTTTTCAAAATGGCCGCCATGAAAAAACTTTGGGCAAAAGTACCAGTGTTCGTTTTTTGTTGAAATAAACCGAGGATGAAAAATTTATTTTATTTTGTTTTTTTTTTTCGAAAAAAGTTTTTGGGGATAAATCAGGACCAGGCGCACCTTTTGGGGTCAAAGTGACGCCAAATTATTTTTAGCAGAAATGAACTGAGGATGAAAAATGGCTGCCAAAATGAGTTAGCTCCGATCGACTTGACAGTTGGTGAACCTCTAGCTCCCAGATTGACTTGATTTGATATCAAATTTAAAGTTGATCCGGCCAACAGTTTACGAGAAAATCAGCTTTTGGGTGACACATATCCCCATAGTAAACCTATGGGAACAATATTGGAACAGTGTTATCTCCTATAGTTTTCTTCCGATTCTCTTCAAACCTGGCCAGATTCTAGATCATTGAGAGATCTAAAAAATGTCCAATAAAAATTGTAATATCGCTGTAGGGGTCACGGTCATTCATGAGTAAAGCTTTCCAGTTTTCATGTTTGGCATAAGTTACCTACACTTCATCATCTTCAACAGGTAAAGGGAGGTAATTTATAACAAAAAAACAATTATGAGTTTTTGCATGAATTGCCTCCCCTTTACCTTTAATTCATTAATCTGTCCTTTATTTGACATTTAATGGCATTTTCCTTGATTTTGGTAAACATTTAACTACAGCAAATCAGGACACATTATTTTATACTTTAGGGTCAAGGCTATCGGTTTTCAAGAAATCAGCATTTCCATACCCTGCGTAAAGGTATGGGAATTTCAACTATGTATTTTTTAACTGTGACAACACTTAGACTTTTTATCAGATCAGCATCAGACATGTTCAATGATCATATGAGAAGAGGGCTTATAATACTACTTAATACCTAGTCATTGCAGATTTACAGTTACTTCAGTAAATGTGTTCTAGTTATTATTATTAATATTATTATTATCATTATTATTATTATTTTTATTAATTTTAAGAAAGCTATTCTCTCCCATCTCTCTCCTCCCCCACCCACCCTCAATCCCCTCCCTCCACTCCAACCCCACCACACCCCACCCCCGCCCCTCCTCCATCACTACGTAGTGGCTTCTTCCAAAGTTCCAAGATTAAACACTCGATTATCCAATTACATCGATTATTTTCCAGACATCATAATCGGTTATTTATTTCCATCATTGAACAGCTCTAGTTCAAAGTGGTAAAATCTATTCAAACTAGCGTTCAATGTGGGTTTAGCTTAGCTAGTAATGCGTGGAAATTAGTGAGAGATGTCTCTATCTAGTCTATGTTTCTTTTGTTACAGTGAACGCTCTCTTGACAAGCAAGCATTGTGAAGAAATAATGAAGTGGTTCATCTTCCAGTGTGTCCTTCTGTTCGTGGTTATAAACGCTGCCGTGGGACGCCGTCAACGGAGATCCGATTCACTTGGTCAGTCTGGCTGGCGGGCGGCCGTATGGGCCGAAGGGTGGATGCGTAGGCTGGTGGGCGGGCAGGCAGATAGATGGATGGATGGACGGGCGGCCAGACAGATGGTCGGACGGACCAACCAACCCAGCCACGAACCCCAAGACGACCCACCAACCGACTAAATGACCAACCCACTGCCCAACTGACTTACCCATCAGAACCCAACCCAAACCGACCGACTGACCGACCGACCGACCGACCGACCGACCGACCGACCGACCGACCGACCGACCGACCGACCGACCGACAGACCGACCGACCGACCGACCGACCGACCGACCGACCGACCGACCGACCGACCGACCGACCGACCGACCGACCGACCGACCGACCGACCGACCGACAGACCGACCGACCGACCGACCGACCGACCGACCGACTGATCAGCCCGACCCGACCAAATCCGACACGACCTCCAACCCAACCTGACCTCACCAGACCGACCGACCGATCCACTGGCCAACCGAATCACCGACTCACTGATGACCCAAACTGACCCAACCTTCCCAAAACACCGACCCACTGACCCACCGACCCGACTGACCCGACCCAGTGACTGCATCATTAAATTAGCTTCAAAACTGTCAACAAAATAATCATCTCTCTTTCTTTTACCACGAAATGACGGAATCCCGTTTCTAAGTCAACCATATGACGTAACAATGAACTACGTCATAATTAGGACGATGTCATAATCTATTACTTCATGAATGACGATATTTAGGCCGTCTTAAACGCTTAACATTTAGTTAAGTTTAAGGAATTAGGTATTTAATGTTTAATAAACATACTAGTGCCTATTTTGAAACAAATTTGACTCGGTGCCAGTGGCATCAACATTACCCAGTCAGGTTAGTTTAAAAATATTCAAACTAATGTTGATTATATAATAAAGACATACAATTCGTACAACTTGGCGGATTATTAAGCGTTTACTAAGGACTATCACGTCATTTATGACGTCATCGATTCTGACATCAGCCTACTTGTGACGTAGTTGAATGGGGCGTCATATGATTGACTGCGCAACTGGATTCCCCCATCGTATATTACTTTCAGAATGTGGAGATAATCTGTGGAAATGCACTAATGGTAATTGCATTCCTGGAGCATCGTTCTGCGATGGGGATGATGATTGCGCTGACAGCAGCGACGAACCAACAGGATGCGTACCATGTATGTCATACGCACTAACGTCGCTATTGCATACCCTTGAATTTAGGCCCATCTATTCGAGTATTATGAAATCACTAAGACAGCCTTATTAAGCAAGCACACGTGTTTAATGATGACCTTTTGATGGTCCTACTGTCTCATGAATAGATATGTTTACGGTATTATTAGGTTGTGGTCAAATAACTACAAGGCTAACACTATAACGCCGACAAATGGTCCGTAATACACTGGGTCTCGTAAGATAATTGTCTTGTGATGTATACGGCTGTTGTTGTCTTACCGCCGATTGTCTGTAAAGACGGTCAGACTCTCATGGGAGTCCAGCGAGATAAGGAGTGTTGCAATGCTTTTCTTCAAACGCAGGAACAAAATCTGCGGATCCAGTTTTAGCTATTCCTCCCTCTCATCTCTACATCTCTATCTAAGCTCAATCCACGGTTTGCCTGTTTTGGGATCAATCGAGCCCTGCACTCGCTGCATCTCAATTTCCAGAAAACTATACAGATAAGTTGTTGAGTATTTTGAAACTAATTTCACTGGCTGCTGTTGCTGCTTATGGTAGCAACAGCACCCAGTTAAATTAGTTTCAAAATGTTCAATAGAAGAATGTTTAATAAATAGTACATAGTTACAATTCCTCCAACAACCCATAGTCCGTCTTCAATTAAGCGTTCGTGACGTACTTATCCACCCCATTCATGAAGTCATTGATTATGACGTCGTCCTACACGTGACGTAGTTGATTATGACGTCCTATGATGGGTGAATACGCTGGGCAGATCCAAGAAGTAGGAATATTCTGCCCCTGCAGACGGAGGATTTACATCAGAACCATCTGGAAACCACTGCCCCTCGTTCCATCTCAGAGGTTATAACATCAAATTTAATGAAATCAATCATTACCCCACCCCACCCCCTCCCCTACCCCACCACCACACCCACCACACACCCCTCACCACTCTCCACCACCACCCCGCCGGCCCCAAGTTTTACGAAGGCGCAATCGATCCTCGGCAATTACAAATTGCATGTCCCTGAGCTAACTAAATTCTGAGCTCTTGAAATAGTTCTTATTAATACTAGATTTATCCGCTCTTCCATTATTTGTGTTTAAGTTTATATACGTTTTTTGTTTGTATGTTTGCTTGGTGCACAGTACCGGCCGATGGCCACGGCTCAGCCATCTCAGCCAGGGGAACAAACGCCACAGTAAAGATGTGAGGACATGTATCATCACGTCTTTACCTCGTCATCTACATGAAACTGCTCGTGATAATTATATCTATTTGGCATCACCATTTTTGTCACTGACGCGACAATAATCTTTTAAAATTCATAGTTATAGTCATACTGCTGCTACTGCTGCTACTTCTATTACTGCTGCTGCTGCTGCTGCTGCTGCTACTACTACTACTACTACTACTACTACTACTACTACTACTACTACTACTACTACTACTACTACTACTACTACTACTACTACTACTACTACTACTGCCAGTGCCGCGATGGAGACCGGGTGAGGGCATAGCATACACACCAGATGGGGTGAATCAAATGATAGTCTCATATGAATTCGCCAGTGTAACGGTATATCCGACATGTGAATGCTGGTCCGCTAAACCAAGATTTTTGTCTTGGCGCGTTGGTCCAGTGGAAAGATGTCTGGTTGCTGATGCTATGCGGAATTGCAGGATGGTGGTTCGATCCCCGATCGGGGAAATGATGAACTAACGTGTGAACTCCGTAGGCAGGGTTAGCACATAGATTGAAGCCATCGCGTTGCTTGTGCGTTGACAAATTAAGCAAAACTACTACTACTACTACTACTACTACTACTACTACTACTACTACTACTACTACTACTACTACTACTACTACTAATATAATAATAATACTTATAATGATACATTTTCTCGTTATTCACTTTCTTGTGCAACAATTAAAATGTTTAGAAACACGTGTGTAAATTTATGCTTAGGATTATGTTTTCTAGTTAATTTCTCCAAGAAGCCTAGATAGGAGGTTGTCCTTGGCTTTGGCAATGAAACTCACGGGCATGCGTGCGTGCGTGCGTGCGTGCGTGCGTGCGTGCGTGCGTGCGTGTGTGTGTCCGGGGCTGTATCTAAAAAGATATTGATCCGATTTTGCTCAAATCTTAACACAATGAAAGAAGATGGTTGGTAGACTTTGGGCACGATCCGGATAAAAGAGTGTGGAACACTAGAATACTACATCTTTGGTCATGATCAGATACACAAAGAAACCGGAAGACCTGAAAACAGTTCGCAATGTGACAAAAAGGGGGTGGCGAGGGTCTGAAATCGGTGTTTGCTCTTGTTTTTGTTACACTTGTGTGGTGCAATGGGTGAATCCAGTTTTAGCTACACCCCGCCCATCTCTAGCTAAGCTTAAACCAGAGTTCACTGTGTTGAGATCGATCGATCCCTGAACTGCCTAACTATCAAGAACTACGAAGTCATTGATTGTGACGTCATCCTACACGCCGCGTGGTTGATTATTACGTCATATGATTGATGTGATATGTAGGATATGATTGATATGATAGAACTGGTAAGTTCTATTAAACATTTTTGAACATTATTAAAAAAGAAAGAGGAATGCACCTTGGTGGATGCTTTCCAATGGGCCATTGAAATAGCATACAAAGCATCCAAAAGTATGTGAGCTTTCACTGAAATGGCGTCACGGCCTGTATCATGACATATGTTTGCGCTTTAACAATGATTAAATTATTTTCACCATATGCACCCGTGATCATAAAGGTGGCACATTGGTTCCGAACACGTCATAAAGGTCATTCAAGTTCAGATCATGAAGTCGCTCATCTGATATTTCAATCAATTTCGTGATACGTATACACTTGTATAAAGGTTATATAAGTGTACACGGAATTGATTGAAATATTAAATGTGACGTCACGATCTGACCTTACATGGTTTTAAATATGTGCCGAAACCATGAGACACCTTTATGATAACGAATTCATATGGCGAAGATAACTAATTTCCTCAGTAATGTGCAAACTAGTGGATGACAGATTCCGAAAAATATCTTTCGTTCCGGTGTCACTCATATTTGCAAGTCAAGAGAAGACTATTTTCTAAATGCGATTTACAAAAAAAAGACTTTTTGAAGACATTCAAATGGATATTTATTAAGACCACTGAAGATGATGCTTCTAAGGCCGGCTTTAACATAAAAACAAAAATGAAAACCCTGCTTGATCATGCTCCATGTGTATGCCGCGAGAAGACTATGTTTTGTAAACATTACTACTGATACGGTTGGTTAGGTTACCGAGCCACACATTCCTGTGGTAAATGTACACAAATAATCATTTTACCTGCAAATTGAAATTCAATGACCATTGCAGAGGCCGCTTTGGCCGGCCAGTCTGCTATAGGTTGAAGTTGACAAAAAATCCTAGTTGCCCCTTGTCCCGGACAGATTACCAACAAGCGACATCACTCGATCATTGAGGTGATAATGTATTGAAAAATATAGTCTTCTCTCGACATGTAAATAGACTTTCAATACTGACATATTCCTCCAGACCAAGATAGTGTTCATTTGGCCATTAAGGAGTTGAGCAAAGGCTGGCAGCGACCATCCATATGTGAGCTTATGTACGTACCACACGCCACAACATTTGGTAATAATCGTTATTGATAAGATCACGTTGGAACATTAATTCACACCTGGTTATTCAAAGGACTAACACACACACCCCACAGTCAGCGCTAACGTTGATGCTACGCGCATATATTTTGTTAAACCCGTTGAATCTCAAAGTTGTTCAAGAAAATTTCAATATTCTCAGAAAAATCACCAAAAGCAGACCAAGAGATGACTGTTTGGAAAATTTACCATAGATATGACTGGCCCGGTTATCGAGCCCGTCTTTGTAGTGGTACCATTTCAAAATAAAACCTGTCTCCTCTTGGTCTGCAAGTTGACATTTCTCAAGACCACAGTAGTAGCCGTTTTGGCAGTCTTGAGTGTTAAATGGTTAATTCGGAAATCGGACATCATTGACACATATAGAGCGTGGCGGCATAATTACGTTGTCGTCGTCATGACCGTTATGGTTATCGTGCTCACCACGTTCATTAAGGCATTCGTAGTCGTCGTCGTCGTCATCGTCATCGTCATTGTCGTCCTCGTCGTTGTCAGCATCGTTCTCATGGTCGTTGCCTTCTTCGTCATCTTCAGCCTTGTCGACGTCGTCCTCGTTATCACCAGCATCGATGCCGTCATCGCCAATTTATATCGAGCAAGGGTACAGTCGGACAAAACTTCACAATTGAGCTGTTTGCTGCTACATCTATATTCTCGGATAATTGATGAAAAATGGGTTCACATAAGTCCATTAGACTTGCTTTTGGTGTCATTCAGTGCATAGCCCGCTACATAATCACTGACTAAGAATACTTATTGTTCCCATTTGGGCTGGGTGAGGGTGATGACATATATTGATCAAATAGAAGTAAGACAAGAAAAGCAATTTATAATACTGTTATTTAAGCTAGTTACACATATGTTTGCTTGTTTAACTAATAATACATGCAAAAATGTATACGAGCAATATATGAATAAGAGGCACTTGCATATGCGAGTCACTTTCAAATGTCTGTTATCTTGTCTTTAATAAACATACATCTACTTATCCCAATTCCGGCCCTAAAGTAATAAGATCACGGGAAACTGGAGTGGGTGATAGCAAGGTTCTTCGAGTGCTACTCCCATGCAACTGGTGAATGAAGCAAATGATGTTCAGAGATGGTGAACTGATTGTTGATAAGAGACTAAGAATCGTATATCTAAGTCATTCAACTACTTTTATATTATTTTAAAGCCCGGATCAATAGTTTGTTCAAATTCGGACACAGTTTGGATTAGAAATAGCGTTGGTGCCATTTAGTGCAACCACCTTGCCAGCATCACATACGAAAATCTCCAGTGTTCCCCTTTGAGGGAAATACGGATATGTATCGATACAATAAATTAGGTTTAGGGTAAGGGAATTCAATACATGATGCTTTTAATTTCGCCCGTCACTCATAGCATTTCTTATTGTGGTAATAGCAAAATAGTAAATAATATATTGGAGCATCTTATGATTGAGAGGTCGCATACACTCCCATCTCGTATTTCAGAAACAGAAGCCTATTTCTGAGAATGTTGACCACAAAATCAGAAAAGTTACTAGAGATTCCAAGACGGGACGTGAAAGCAGTCCTACAAATGAGAATTCCCTGCGATAGGTCAATGCATACAGTGGAGAGCAAGGGAGGGTGAGCATTGGTGAACTTGTTGTGGGTTAAGGTATATCAATCATCCACCATCTTGCTCTGTACATATCAGGTCGTTCAATGGTAATATTTGAGCCAATACTATGTATGCAGCTCACGTAGACACAACTGTGCACACAACAAACATAGTTATTACAGAAGTGCATTTTGACTGCCATTTAGGCTCCTCGCCAGATTAGAAGATACTACACCAGTTTAGTATAGTTTTAGATTAAAATTTTAATCTTTTGCCATTTTAGAGTGGGTGCAGTGGTGGCCAGCTAATGCTGACCGGTCGTAGGTTCAGCTATGCAAGCGCCCACCTCATACACTGTAAGGATATGCAATCACAAACAATCATACGTTGTTTTAATAGTGATAGGAGTTATTGATTTGGTTGGCGGCTATCGAGTCCCTGATTCCAGGTCCCAATCACGGCATTCTAGGCTGGATGTAATTCAGTCTATTATTGGTAACTTCCCCAGCTTTTACAATAGTACCCATTTATCCTCCTGGGTGGAGAGATAGGCAACGAGGAGTGATGGAGATTGCCATGTTTCCAGTGATCAGAGACGCGATCCGGTGGTCGCCAGTTTCACAGCTCTGTTCGTTGCTGCCTGAGCTACCACCTCCTCTTTTAATAGTCATCATAAATTTATTCTTATTAGTAGAGGTAAGGTGTGCTGGCCGCTTTTTTCACACCTTTTTCTTTTGGTTCTTTCCATTGTTCTCGTCATTGTTATTTTGACACCTTTTTTCGCTTGATCTCCACCGCCTTGTGAAAACGTGTGTAGAAAGGGTCTGGCTCTCCGCCATTCTGATTGGATATTAGATGTAGAAGGTGACAATAAGCACCGCACCTCGTTAAATTATGTGATTCCTGTCATCCAATGAGATGAGCTAAATGTAATTAGAGTAAGAATTGACAAGGGTTAATGCATAGCATAAGGATGATTGACAGGGTACATGTTTCGACTTATCTTTTCCTGTGAACTCGTTTAATCACGAAGCCCTGCCACCCTCAATAAATCACGCGCCTCCATCTAATGAGGGTAGCTTAATGGTAAGTAGCGTAATGCTGATTGACAAGGGTTAATGCATTGCATAAGTATGTTTGACAGGCTACATGTCTGGACTCGTCTTTTCCTCGGAACTCATTCAAGCCCGAAGCCCCGCCCTCTTGTTAAATCACGTGGCTCCTGACATCCAATGAGGTGAGCTTAAGAGTAATTAGTGTAGGGACGTGTGACACGTGTTAATGTATAGTGTATGTATGATTAACAGGGTGCATGTCTGAACTCATCTTTTTCTGACTCTGGGATCTCATTAAATCATGTATGATTAATTCTAAATGGTCAATCTATCGCGCAAGGACAAATTTCGAGCGATTGTGGAAGAGGACTTTGTTAGGCTAATGGATTAATCCTTAAACTTCTGAATCTCGGTTCTCTTTAGCCATGACAATGTACAAGGGTCAATGTATCATGTACGGTCAATCGGTCAGTTATTACTTTGTAACGGGCCTCGAATGGCCACACAATATTGGTTACAAATTCCAGCCTAAGATGAGTCATTCTTTCAGTTTATTTTAATTAAAATTGCTGCCATAAGCAGTAACATCGCCCAGTCAAATTAGTTTCAAAATATTCAACAACTTACAAGTATAGTTTTCTGGAAATTGCTAGGCAGGGCGTTCAGAGATCGGTCGATCACAACACGATTGAGGTGTGGGTGGAGCTTAGCTAGAAATGGGCGGGGCATAGCTAAAATGGAGAAATGGAATGGTTCAGGTCTATTCCAAACATTAACCACTTTCCAGTTTTACTTAAGGTGCAATTGTGATGTGATAAGGAGATTTAGTCCTTGAAAAGGTTCTAAAAGCTCTACCATAGTATTTCATGTCTCAAACATTTGGATACTTGATATACCTATCGTCTCTCCCTCTCTCTCTCTCTCTCTCTCTCTCTCTCTCTCTCTCTCTCTCTCTCCCTCTCCCTCTCCCCCTCTCTCTCTCTCTGTCTCTCTCTCTCTCTCTCTCTCTCTCTGTCTTTCTCTCTCTCTCTCTCTCTCTCTCTCTCTCTCTCTCTCTCTCTCTCTCTCTCTCTCTCTCTCTCTCACACGTACACACACATGCCAGCACATGCAAAATCTGACCATACACACGCATGCACGACCGCAAACATGTTCGCACATCTATGCACACATTCTTGTACATGCATGACCACATGTACGCACGCCTGACCATACGTATGCAAGCACACGTGAATGCACACACGTACACACGCACACACACTCACGCCACATGTTTGTCTGTCCATATGCACGCTCACCCATGTGTACGCACACATGCCTGTACATGCGCATGCATGCACGCATTATGATGATACATCTAACATGATGCATAATGCATGACCATAACAAAGCATCGGTGGTCTGGCCTTGCTAACGCGGAACTGTGACATTCGGTTTTGAGTTCGAATCTCTGGAGGACACGCACCACACACAAGTTAAGTTTTTGGACGTACGCGGACGATGGTACCTGGGGCAAAAATCTAATTTAAACAAAGGTTCCCCACTCACAACAACTTGAGATGGACCTTCTCTGCATTGTGGCCCTTTTGCCATATAGTACCATCTAAAACCGGTATATAGAGCGTGTGGTGTTCGATGATATCTCACCAGATCTGCTGGGCCATATCAAAATAGTGGTAAATCAATCTGTGCACATGTATAATGCTCCAATTAATGTGTTAGTCCTCATTCTAGATGAGGGTATTGCGTTATGCGCCGCACAAGCTATGCAGTGTGTATCGTCTTGTGCCACAAGATATGCATCCTGTATTATTATAGCACTTCATATATCTTCGTACTAAGACAGGCATTTTCAATCCTCACTGGTCCGGAAATTCTCATCTCTGCAAAATTGAACTTTATAAGCAATGCATGACAATCTACTAGTCATCAAGAGTGAGTTCTTCTTCACAGTTTCTGTGTATGAGCCGCATCAGTTAGATCATCTGCGGCTAACCACCAAGCAACAAGCTATGGAATCCTATGAGATCAAGCCAACTTATGTGACGCTTCAACAACAGTGATGTTTGAGATCATTTGCACCAATGACCAATATGTGCTCCACAATATGTATTCAACTGTTTATAATTAGGCACTGATGACTAATAGGTACCGCAATGTCATTTGAGACCATTACTGTTATTTTCATTCATGTATCATTTTCACTTATAAGGTGGTGTAGACTAACAGGCACCGCAGGATCGGATGTGACCTCCATAATATTTTTACTGTATATATTTATTTTCATTTATAATGTGCTGATCACTAACAGGCACCACAAGGTCGGATGTGACCTTTCTATTTTAACTGTACTGTATAGCTTTGTAGTACGTCAGTTGCCATCCACGTTACTACTTTTTGTTTAGCTATTTATTATTTTATATGTACAACAATACTTGAACTGCATTATGTTACACTATACACCAACAACAAACACACAAACCTGTTTCTCCCCTACAGCAACACTTTATCACTAAGGTCACTGTTCATGTTTTCACTAGCAAACATGGCATGTGGCCACTAAAACTTAACTATGATAGCTCGATAGTATAGGTTAAATTAGCTAGGTTCAACTGGTCACCAAAGGAGACTTGTTTGTGTAAGGCCTCTTTTCCGAGTGCAGCGACTCCCTTAAATTATGCGCACTGGCGGATTTCCTAATTAGCCATTTACTTTAGGGCCTCCAAAAATTCAATATGTTGAGTAGCTGTCTCTTCCTACGCTCCTCCAGCCACCTGCCCTATTAATTGTCTGGACTCCCTCTGCCACGTTGGATAGTCTAATTTAAGAAACTATTGGGGTTTCTTGATGGTCAGAATCAAAGTGTCGATGACCATGCACTTCCCCCTGTATCTTCGGATACGTATCAGCTAAGCCTTTTTGCCAAGGTAGGAATCACTGCGAAAATATAATAATTGTAACCTGAACAAGCAGTGCATTATTTTGTGCAAGATTCTGCAATCCTAAAGCAGGTAATTGTTAGCTCCAGGGAGCGGATCTCACATTGTCCACTCTCAAAATGCTAGGTGACGACAAAGACACAGATCGCCGTCTAACTCTATGGTGACTGGGTGCGGCCTTCAAGCCATCATGCCTTCACAGGAATGTCACCATATGTGCATATCGGTTTCGTTCTCCCCACCACAAATAGATATACACTTTCTAAACGCTTGCGTGATGTGACTTGTCCTTGGGTTGTTATTCGTGGTCATGCTGCAGTATGCGGAGGGATCACTTTTCGATTCTGAAACTACCAGCAGATGACATGTTTGCATGGAAGATGCTCCATGGTGATGCTCTAGATGGGCGTTGAGCATCCCCGCCAGGAAGTCTTTCTCGTTAAATTTAAGTAAGAGCTAATCCACTTGTTGCCTAAACATTACATGTTTTGAACTAATAACCAAATGATTGTTTAGATCCATTAAGAAGGCCCACAGAACTATTAAACTACTAGATCAGTATCTTTAACTCACACAAGGTGATGGTGTTGAATTCCTCGGAAATGATCCAACCCATACTTATCAGCAGCAAACGGGTACGATTGTTTGACAGATATTATACCTTTTTATTATGTCTCAATTCGAAATTGGCAAAATGAACTGACACACCCATAACACTAACAGTGTTGATGAAATGGTGCCATTCAATTTCTGCGGCAATGGTCACACTGCCCCACTGGAACGTGATCATTCCACTGACTCTAGAGGTCAGGTTTGTGGACACCAGGGAGACACAGTTATCCTTCAATATCCCTGAGGCCATCTAACTAGCATCATCGGGCTGACAAAGCATACATATGCGGTACTGATGAACAAGATGATTATGTGAGGCAGCGCATACCCCTGAAGGCTACAGTATAACAGTTTCACATGAGCATAGACTTTGTTATAGCTCCAAGAATTGCATGCAAGTTCTCTTTCAGAATTCTCCATGAGTTGCTAGGGAATGTTAGGCTCCTGCACACTGGCTTCATCTCAGTTTGACCTGTTGGAGAAAAGTACCAAGTTAGCTTGACGTACAGATACTTAGTGCTGATAGTGACATTCAGTTGAGGCATATATAGTTAATTAAGCCGATATATTCTATTGGAACACTTACCCCTGAGCACAGTTTCTTCAAAAGTTGGAATCATGGCAGGAATCTTTTGAAATGTATTACCATACATAAACACCCTGTGCTTGATGGGGTAAACAATACCAACACTAAATTCGTGTATGTCTACTACAAATTCGTCATCACGTTTCAAGACTCGAATGTACGTACACATTGTCACCGAGCGCAACTGACACTTAACAGCCCATAAATATGTGGAATTCATAATTATAATGAACGTTGAACAACCATTCAAACACAATTCAAAACGTTCAGGATTAACCATTCAAATTTTATCAGGTTTTATACGATTTGCTGAGCTGATTATCCCAGAAAAGACGAGTCCAGACCTGTTCACTGTCAATCCTCCTTAATTAATCTCATTATGGCGCATGCCACTATGATCACGCGATTTAATGAGGGGGCGGCGCAGCATGATTGAATGAGTTCCCAGTGTCCAGAAAAGACGAGTCCAGACATGTAACCTGTCAATCATCCTTACCCTATGTATTAACCCTCAGCAATCATTATGCTAATTATCCTTAACCTCACCTCATTCAATGGCAGGATGCACGTGATTTAATGAGGTGCGATGCTTCATGATTGAATGAGTTCACACGAAAAGACGAGTCCAGACATGTACCCTGTCAATCATCCTTACGCTATGCATTAACCCTTACCTCATCGGATGCCAGGAGACACATGATTTAATGCAGGGGCGGGGCTTCATGATTGAACGAGATCCCAGGAAACGACAAGGCCAGTCATGCACCCTGTCAATCATACTTATGCTATACATTAACTAATGTCAATCATTACACTAATTACCCATAAGCTCAAATCATCGGATACCAGGAGACAAATGATGTAACGAGGGGGAGGGGCTTCGCGATTGAACAAGTTTCCTGTAATAGACGAGTCCAGACAGGTAACCTGCCAACCATCCTTATGCAATGCATTAACCCTTGCGTGTTTGGCATGGTTCCAAGGTATTGTAGCTTAATTACACACATTAACCCTTGTTAATCCGCATTACGCTGATTACCCTTAAGCTCACCTCATTGAATGGCAGGAGTCACGTGATTTAACGAGGGAGTGTCTTATGGTCACCCTATACATCCAACATTGAATCACAATGACGGCGAGCTGGACGGCATTTTCACACATTTTCAAAAGTGGGTGGGGATTAGAGGAAAAAGGTGTCAAAATAACAAAGGATAGAACAAAGGAAAGAACAAAAGAAAAGGGTGTGAACAAAGAAGTCAGCTTGCCTCTTCTCTACTCTTATTCCTATGACAACGATGATAGCCTTAGATTCCCAACAGGGAAGGGGGCTCTTTGAACGATGTAGCCCCTTCCACCCTTTCTTCCGATATAGTTGCATTATCTCAGATATCAAAGGAATTGTAATGGCGCAAATAACACGCTTTTCGGGTTTTTTCCACATTATTGAATCTGCTTTGATATCTGTAGCAAAACATGATAAAACACTAATAGAGGTTTAAGGTGGAAACAAGATTATATCAGGCAGGCATTGATGAAGCTAGTAGACCCAGTCACGAATGACCAATTGTAGACATAGAATGATATCGTAAATGTCAATGGACAAGGTACACATTATCTCAATTTCTCCCAAATCAATATGTTTTAATTACATCAACCATATGGTCCACACTTGTCTTGCCATAGCGGATAATTAACTCTGTTATATAATGTTAAATGATTAGAAACCGAATTGACTGAAATATTTTGCCAAATATGCCCCGTGTGTGATGGAAGTCACGTTATAAGTTTGTTCAAAATGAGATCGATTAACACTTTCGGCTGAAATATTTAATCTGTATATGCTCAATTCCCAGCCAGCTGTTAACTGGCATTCATTTTGGAGAGAACACAGCATTTTATTCTATCTAATAGAGCAAACTGCTTTTTTAACGTTGTGTTAAAGCGGACACTGAGCATGTGTGCACTCTCCTTTACACAAGAGTGACATTTGACCAAGGACATAAAGATGTTAATCTGACATGCCACTCAATCATCAGATGGAGATTTCGTACTTTCAACACCCGCTCAGTCATCCCTTATTTCATGTCCGACAAAACTCCAACAATTTTATAAAAATAGACAATTTTAATCCTGATTTCTGTCAATCTCTTCTTTGATAATTATGTAAATACGCCTTGATTGACAGCTTATCTGGTCGAGAGACTTGGCTTACACAGATCGTGCAAGCCGCTACCATTCGAGCAACGCTTTCCGTAGGTAGACATCCTGTGTTATAGGCGAATTCGTTGCCATGCTGGTTAATGATTTCGTTGTCAGGTGATTGAGACCACTACTGATTTCTAGTCTGTATGTATGGCCGTATGCAAGGATTTAGGATGTCGGATGCGTATCACGAGGAAATGAACTTAGCTAAGCTCTGTCAGCTAGCCAGAGTAAGGAATGATAGGTGAACGAATTCTGATATATGGAGACTCTATTATTTCCGATGTGTCAGCTAGTCAGGAGCCTTAGCAGCGATGCGTTATTTCACAATACCAATACTCGCAATAGCTTGAAAAGAACAAAGAAATAGTCATTGCTAGTCAAATATGTACATTATTTCCTGAACTGCTGGTGAAGATATGTTTTGAAAATCTCAAGCATGTCTACGTTTGCAGTGCTTGCTGGTAGTGATTTCCACTATGTGGCAATCCTGTCAGAGAAAACGTTTTACGTACGTCTTTGTTAGCCTATTGTTACACAATTTAAATTTGTGGCCACGTGTAGACTCCATATGTGATCTCTATAGCAGATTAATATATGTAGCAGTCGTGCACAATCGTGCATGCTCTATCAGATCTCCTCTGAACCATCTGTATTTGAAATGTCCGAGCTTGGATACAAAATACTTCCCTTCCTGAAATCAAGAATACACACAAGAACTAAATCATTTCAGGGATTGTAGATAGCCAACGACAACCATCCAGCCAGAGGGATAAGCAGCCAGATATAGACAAATGAATCGGATGTGGTTTGTTGGGGTAGGATGCATTATTTGAGAATATGATTATCAAAACTGTAGAGGACGCCAATGCAAAATGTTGTGAAATGTGGTGCATACCTAATTCAAATAATCAGAACAAGGTGTACCGAAAACCAATGGGAACTTGAAGGAGCTAAGAAATCTGCACGAGGACAATAAATAGGAGTCAACGAAGAATGGCCATTGTAACTATGTGTTGTTTTCTTCAATGGTGCATGTGTTGGAATTTGAGGTTTATATGGTTAATTGATCGGAAGGAGATTATTATTGTAGAGCCTAATTATGTCAAACTTGTTTTGGTATCAGATCACATCAAATCTTTTGAGCTAAATTTATTTTATTTTACCAACATGTTCCAATAGAATAGTGTTTTAATCAACCTAATACGAATGTGCAACTCGATGTGTATATTTGAAATAACCAGATAGCACGAGAGCGGGTATGGTAATTGGCAGGAATAATTCTTTTTATAGAAAACTTTGTTAACTCAAGCTGCCTTGCACAGCGTGGTGTCATTCGGAGTGCATGTAAGTGAAATGGCGAATAAGGCAACTTACTGTTGTGGACTGATCTGAAGATCGTTTGTGTACTTAGATGCTAAGATCATCGGTGTCTAGATACAAGGCACTAGTACCTCCTCATCATTAGTATGCAAATCCGATGCGACATCCCGCAATGAAATAGGACGTGGTCAGTATTAACACTGCGCAGATAATGGCAGCGATGTTGATACCTGGTTCCAAATGCATGCACTATGAGTATATGTCCAGGAAATTCAATCAGACATCGCTTAGATACCAGAGACCTATAAGATGCTGACAGGAGGATATGACATGAATGTATGCTCAAAAGTTACTTTGCATTACTTTAGCTCCTCGCTTCTCCTGCAACTGTTCGCCACCATTCCCTGTCCTGAGCTATCCTCTCCAGCTGTTGGATGTCTATCGTGTCTGTCTGATGTCCGCCTCAACGTCACGCAAACCAGGCATTCATTGTCCTCCCTCTATTGTTTTACCCTGTGAATCTCAGGTCAACACTTGTCTGCTTGTGTTTGAGAATGACTTTCTCTGTATGTCGTCAATCTATCACCATGTGCTCTTCAGAATTTCTTATACTATCGGTATTTGGTATGCTTTCTGCTAGAGGCCTTTGTTGCTGGTAGTTTCGGCCAATGAACCTGCCATATCCGTATCGAGGCTTAGCACTGGTAGACGGAGGTCTGGATCTTCCCCAATGTTGTGTTGGTTGTTCGTCATTTCTCTGCTCCGAACAACAGCAAGTTAACAAAAAAAAAATGGTTTGTTTTAACCCCTCTAGTGTCAACTGCGCCCCAAAGCGCTCAAAAGACGACATTTTAATCAATTAAGTCTGTAATTTGTCAAGAGATTTCAGGCAAATTGAAATTTCTGCTCAGTGAATGACAATTTTCTGGCCAGGAGAAGATTGGGTTTTTTGTAAGTTTATGACTGGAATTTTGGAAAAAATTTCTAAGAGGTATTATTTTTTTACCGGTTTGACGATTAAAGGGTTAATTGTCAAGAAAATCTCAATTTTAGCCAATGTCCTTGTGCAGGCTAAGATAGGCTGCTTTTGAAAATGTATCACTGGAATGAGTGGATTTTATCACTGGAATTCCAGTGGTAAATTTTCAAAAATAGTCTTCTCTTAGCCTGTAAATGGACAGTCCTCAAAACAACTGCAGAGGAAGTATTGGCCGGTTTTACCATTATAAAGCACAATTTGACTTGGGGTTAAATGACACTCGGGTACACGTATCAACTTTATAGGATCGAGTTCTTTTTAAACTGTTTCGTCCAATCAATTTATCTTGAACATATGTAATAGAGAGATTCGTTACAACCTATGCCCACCCACATCTAGTTAATCTCCGCCCGTTTTATATGCATTTCGGATTCAACTTGTGAATCTGCCTATGGCAGCAATAGCGCCCAATCAAATTAGTTTCAAAATAGTCGACGTAATGTTTATTAACTAGTAAAGTGATCCTATTTATACAAATGACGGACTTTTACAAATGTTTAAGTCATGCACAGAACTAATAAAATGAGAATGTTGAAAGGCAAGCTAGACCTCCGGTCATATGCGCCGTAGCTTCACTTCCATGCTTCGATCTCTCCATGTGTGCATGATCCTGCTATGTGCGCAGCGGTAGTGACAACTAACTACCCTGCACACTCTAGAATCTTTTTGAAAACGTTAAGATAATGTATGTACAAACTTGTAATTGAATAAATGTATTGAACATAGTGTATTGAATAAGCTGTGCCATTTCCTCAGGTGGTTCTATTGGGATGGTGCATCTTATGAGATTAGTCATCCACCCAAAAGTCATTGGTAATCTTCCAGAGCTATTCTAAAAGTATAATACCATCTACGATAAGTGGTGTGAATTATTTTGGTATTGTTAATTTATTTCTTTTAAATCATAAAACAATAAACCATTTGTAAATATATTGGCCGGAATTCAATAAAGAGGTTTACACGCAGTTTATCCTAAACATGGTAACACATCACAAAGTAATTGCAATGCTCGTTTTATAGATTGGGCGATATCTGCCACTTTTCATTGGTTGAAACATAGACCACGCCCCGTGAATGAGGTGTGGCCTAAATGTCCAAATATGGACATTCCTTCTAAAGGGGCTTGGCATCAAAGAGCCCCTGCCACTTCCGAAGGATGGTCATGCTTTTTGGCTCCGCTCGCTTGAAGGATGCGTTGTCTGGGATTTAACTAACAAAATTGGGAGGCCATCACCCTGTCTATAAAACTAACATTGCAATTACTTTGTGATTTGTTGCTGGGCCTAGAATACACCGGGTTTAAACGTCCTTCTTGAATTCCAGCAATTTTGTCACATTTATTCGAGATATTGACAATTTGGTTGGGGGTATATATAAACCTCATTTTAACAATCTGTTTGTTAGCTGATCAGGTGCGTCGTGCTCTTATAAGAATGAGCACATGAACAAATTGCGTTTAAAAGTCTGTCAGTTGTATGAATAGTATGTCTTTACTATTTAAGCACCATTCTGTTGGATATTAAGCCATAACCAGCAAAGGCATCAGGTACAATTAGTTTTAAAATACTCAAAAGTTTACCAGTATATTTTTCTGGAAATTGATATCCAAAGGTTTCAAGGTTCAATCAATCCAAATACCGGTAAAACATGGGCGGAGCTAGACATGGGCGTGGCGTAGCCAAAAGTGTTCATCCATTACGATGGGTGAAAGTTACTAATTAATGAGGGGAATTACGCGACTGAATTGGAAATTATTACTAATATAGGGCTCCATTTCTATTTATGCCCCGCGAATTTCGAGCTAAACTCAGCCCGCTGCGTACGTATGTTAAAATCGATTTATATACTTCCAGCCACGAATAACCATACTGCACAGTCAATTTGACTGGGGTGGGTGGGTGGGGAAGGGGTGGGGGTGTTGCTGCGTATGGCAACAACAGCTTTCGGTTCAATTAGTTCAAAATATACACAAGAATCAGTATTAATTTGTAAATTCATCGAACAAATCATACACTTTTCTGACAGACTTTTCGATTTTTTAGATGTAGCTTATAATTAAGACCGCATTATGTTTGGGACGTCATGCTAGTAGTGATGTACTGTAGGAGTCCCGTGTGTCAATCAAGCATTCGACGCAATAAGCAACTATGTGATGTTGACGTCATACTCAATTACGTCATGAATGACTCAAATAATTTAGTCACGTACACTTAATTAATGACGGATTAAGCGTTGTTGTACGAATTGTATGTATTTACTACTTAATAACACTTCTGCTGAATGTTTTAAACACATTTCACTGGCTGTTACTGCCATGGACAACTGCCACTCGAAGTCAGAATTTAAAATATATAACATGCCGTTGGTCCGATACGAAAGCGGCAACGTCCGACAGTAGGCTAAGCGTCTTTAATATATGAATCCGATCTATATCACAGGTGTATGCCATCACAATCATCTACGTCACATTTAGGCTGACGCCACACTCATAATTGACCAGGAATACTCCGTCATGGAGACGGAATTGCTTGTCAAGTATACGAATTGTATGTCGTAGATGGAGTTGCTATTTAATAAACATTATGTTGAATGCCCTGAAACTGATTAGACTGGGCGCTGTTGCAGTCATAGGCAGCCAATAGCACCAAGTAAATTTAGTTTCAAAATTTGCAACATCTTACATGAATATATTTACCTTCAAAATGGGATTTTGCGAAGTTCGTGTTCAAAGTATTGCATTGCTCACAATACACCCACATCGAAGCAGTGGTCTTAAGGAATGCCAATTTGCAGGTAAAGAAAAGAATATCTTTTGAAAATTTACCACTTCAATAACTGACTCGTTAACCGAGCCAGGCACTCCAGTGGTGACTTCTCAAAACAATCTTCTCTTGGCCTGCATGGACATTCAATACTCACACATTTAGATTTCCCTGAGCAAATTTAGACATTACAGAATTAAAACTGAAATCAGGTTCGCCGTCTTTATATATACCCATCTTACGGAATCCTTGCACGCCTTATTAAGAAACCACTAGACTATCCTCACTACAAGGTTGCCAGATCGTATTGATGTGTTGCTACGGGCAAACCAGATGAGTTTGACACCTCACCATATATTTTGTATAATTGATCTTAGTAGAACCTCTGTCGCGGCGCTGCAGGTAACAACTCTGAAACTGGCATTATTAAGCAGCATGGAGATAGGATGAAAGAAACCGCGGGAAAGATGCGAATGATAGTGTTGCTAACAGCGTGTTTCAGGTCTGCGCGTGACAGCTCGAAAGAGAGGCAGAGAATTTCGTGACAATTAGGAGCTGTTTGATACGTTAAGTAGAGAGAATTGGCGTAATTTAGACAAAAAAGGAATAATGGCTGTGTACTCATCGCGTCAATTTCACATGAAAAGGTGTGTATTTCACCTTATCACTTGGGCATGTGTATGCATGTATGATTAGTGTGTTCTACGTCTGACATATATGGACCATCCTACAGTTGCAATCGGTTCTTCTTCACTTTTTCACAATGTGTCTTGTCCTCAGGCAAAATCTTTAGTTTCCTCAGTTCCATTCGTGACTTGAGTATACCGAGTCCTGCTTACTTGAGGTCACCTCGTAGCACGCTTAAAGGATTTATACAATGGCGTCCTCTTCTAGCTTAGCATCTGATGGCTCATAGTAGAGAGAATTCCAAGCCTCTCTGTGCAGGCGTGTCACCTGCCATCTTTAGCGCGTAGCCAAACATGGACCAACTTTGCTGGGCGACTTTTACGGACAGCGGCGATGTATTAAACATGTTGTATAGTGCATCATTGGAAATTATGCTGTTTGCCCATCGGTGTCCTATGATGGTGCGTATGTGTTTGCCGTGGCAGGCATCCAGTGTGTCTAGCGCTGTCAGTGGAGCTGCCCGGCTGTAACAGTTATACAGCATCAATGATACGCAGGTTGGATTGTGTAAATGTAGTTTTGTCAAGGGCATTTTTGACATAAGCATGGGTCAATTCATCGTACTAATGTACGCCCACTCACATACTCCATTCGGAGGCTCAGTGGGGGTGGGTGGGGGCGAAGACCGCTCAAAAGGACGACGGTGTCAATGAGACTAAAGGCGTTCGTCATCTCCAAGTTTATCCACAGAAAACTGACAGTCAACGCAGAGATCCGATATATCTCACAACTATCTAAAGACATAATCAATTACGTCACTAGTTATCTGACGTCACAATCATATGGGCATATTATAACTTCGTTATTAACCTTGAGATGTCCGTCAAGTCTACGAATTGTATGTAGCAAGTGCCCAAGTCAGAGAAGTTGCAAACTATTCTATTCCTTTAATATACGGTTTATGAATCGTCTCTGCTTTGTCTGGTCCATCTCTCGCTAAACTCCAACCACGATTTGCCCCTGTTGGGACTGATCGATACGCAACTCCCTGACTCTCGATTTCCAGAAACATTATACAGCCACGCTGTTAAATATTGTGAATCTAATTTAACTTGCGGGTGTTGCTGCCTTTGGCAACAGCGCCCTGTCAAATTAGTTTCAAAATAGTTTACAGTGTTTATAAAATAGTAAATACCAACAATTCGTACAACTTGACATACTACTACGTGCTTATGACAGACTTAATTACATCACCCATGGCGTAATTAAATATGAGGTCAGCCTGCATGTGACGTAGATGATTAAGACGTCATACGATTAATCGATAGACTGGACTCATCTATTAACTTAGATTCTGGTAATTAGCGTTTCAAGGTATGTAAAAGCATTCCAAGACATGCACAATGTGAAGTTAGCTAGACATCGGCGGACCATAACTAGAAATATGCGCCGCTGGCATGGGCAGAGACTAGCTATAATTAGAGTTGGCTATTCAAAACCTATTTTCACTTGTACTTTTCTAACTTTAAGACCAGAAACATGTGTGCCAATGTCTTCCCCATACGATGCTCCCCCAACCAGGTTAGTGGCAGGAGAGCTTTTCAAGCATAAGTGGACTATCATATCACCCATAACATTCATGCGGATCCGCATGCGCAAACGCACACATGCACGAACGCACACCAATACCAGCAATCCAGCCATCTCTCTAATATTAGATTGTCTGAGTTCGTCACAGGCGATATCATGTTTCAAATGTTTAGCATTTTATAAAAACTTGTAACCTCTTATTGTTTCTGGACGAAATGATGTTCTTATGAGACTAGCTCTGCTTCTTCATAACTTTCACTCAAACCGATGTACCGTGTCTTGGTTCAAATTGCATTCGAACATCTTACCATATTCGGACACAGTGTCTTGGTTTGACCAGCCAGGATCTGTTCAGACGGCCGTAGAAAGCATGTTACTTTGTGGCACTCATCACATCTTCTGCCAGACTATTCCATGGCTCGGTTGTTCTAACGCAGAAACTACTCTGTCTCGGCTTATGCTTGCCGCACATTACACAAATCGTTCAAGTGCTGACCTTGTGTGGTTGTTTCATTTCTATGCACCATTTTGAGCATATGTAGTATAGTATATAGTAGTAGAACAGTCTATTGCATGGTAGTCTTCCTTTTATGTCAGCTTTCTCTATTATGAAATGGATTTTAATAGCGTAGACAAGAGGAGATACATGGGGAAGCTGCTACAGCACTACGGCGTGACCATGACGATAGTTAGATTGATTGCGTCCCGTTTCTGCTAGTAATTGGCAGGACCATGGTGGAGAGCGCCAACGAGAAACAGAACAGAGTCCAATTTGGACT
Source organism: Chaetoderma sp. LZ-2023a (assembly GCA_034401795.1). Lineage (NCBI taxonomy): Eukaryota > Metazoa > Mollusca > Caudofoveata > Chaetodermatida > Chaetodermatidae > Chaetoderma > Chaetoderma sp. LZ-2023a. The sequence goes on along the minus strand of CM067361.1, from coordinate 21,970,963 downwards.
ATTTGCACATGACCTTGCACTCCGATCTCAGTCATCAAAAGTGGCAGGACAAGAAAGAGACATTGCAAGCATTTTTTTAACACATTGGACTCACCATACAGACAGGTAAAAGAAAATGCACTATAATAAGTTGAAACCTTTACATACCTGAACAACGGATCGATACATGGGTGGAACACATGCGTGAAACTACAAAAAAGTAAGACACGGGCGGTATTTTTTTCCGCAAGGTGTAGAGCGCCAAGGAAAGTAATATCGCCACACAGATACGTCTGCTCAACTCTCAGATAAAGCCTATGTGGTTTTCTGGTGCAGAGACATGGCGAACAAACAGGACCACGCAAGAGAGGGTCCAGACAGTCGTCAGCCAGTGAATGAGGACGATACGTCACGTTCCCTGGCTGGACACTGTCAGCAACACATAACTCTTCCAGAGGACATATCAAATGCCGATAGAATAGGAAATTCTAAACAGAAGATGGATATTGCTTGGCCACATACAGAGAAAGAGGATATTCAAGACAATCAGAAAAACATTGACCAGGATCTCCCAGGGAAAAAGACAAAGAGAGGTACAAGGGAATACCTGGAGGCGTGATCTTGAGGCGTTACCTTGACATCTATATCATAAAGAAAAGGTACACAAGGTACCAGCTGGAGAGGATACCCAAGACAGTGGATGCGGGCAAACTGTCGGCGATACGCTATGCTCCACGAGAAGTGAAGAGCGAAGGTCATGTAAATTAGATTTTGAGCCTGTATTCCTATCATATATTCGTGACTATCAATTTCCAGAAGCGATTACAGCCAAGCTGTTGACTATTTTGATACTGATTAGCATGTTTATTAAATATTACAAACATATAATTCATAAAACCTAACGGACGATTAAGCGTTTAAAACGGGCTGACCCGAGTCATTCACGACGCAATGATTATGACGTCATATTTCACATCACGTAGTTGATTCTGACGTCAAATGATGGGTGGATACACTGGAATGGTATATTACCGTGATCATTGTTTGTTGTTGCTTAAGCAACAGATACCAGTAACATCATTTTGAAGCTGCTTTTCATTGGGACTACCATCCTCGCACGTCCCCGTGTGTATAGCTATGTCCACGCTACGTACATACGTGCATGCCTACAAACTAGTGGGTATGCGTTGTGCACGAGGCGTGCGTGGACGCATGCACGTGAGCTACAGCGCGCGTGCGTTTATGCAAGTGCGTGTTTTACCACACCATCATACCGACTAACCTTCCTCCGGAGCACAATATATCGATAAATAGTGATGTTCATACATAATAATAAGACCACTACGTATACATCTAGAGGTAGGTATGTTTCGGCTACGTGCTGTTCAAGGATTTAACAGATTACCGGTATACTCGTCTTTAACCCTCTGAACACAAAATACTACTACTACTACTACTACTACTACTACTACTACTACTACTACTACTACTACTACTACTACTACTACTACTACTACTACCACTACTACTACTACTACTGCTACTACTACTAATAGTACTACTGCTGCTGCTGCTGCTGCTGCTGCTGCTGCTGCTGCTGCTGCTGCTACTACTACTACTACTACTACTACTACTACTACTACTAGTAGTAGTAGTAGTAGTAGTAGTAGTAGTAGTAGTAGTAGTAGTAGTAGTAGTACTACCTTTTTTAGGTAACACGATCAAAGGATCGTGTGGAAAGCCTTTCTACCCAAAAAATATTTACTGACAAAGAACACTAAAATGTAGGGAAATTAATTAACACACAGTATACGTCACTATTACGTAGAAATAAATTCTATAAATTTAAAAATACATTTACAAACATTATATAAATCATATCATTACATAGCTATAAAAGCAGCAAAACGGTGCCCATATAATGAAATTAATTTAGACCACTTAATTCAACACATGTTTTTTCACAAAATACCCTGATGCGATTGCCGTACACACATGAATCTCCACAACTGTTTCAAAAATTACCCTAGTATGCGTATTTTGGCCACTGTGAATACATGTTTAGACTAAATTACACACATAAAATTAAAAGGCCAAGTCAATATACTTTGAATGGACGTTTTAAAAATTACCCCAAACAAATGTTGCTAAAAATAAACATTCCCGTAGAACGTGTGATTGACTATAAACATTATTTTGAATTAGTAATCATGATATCTTCAAGGTTAATTTAGAGGTTGTTGATAATTTAAAGCCAATTTAATGGGAAGCTGTTGCTATCATGTAGCAACAGCGTCCACACACTCAACTACTAAAATAAACAGCACACAATCTAGCGAAAAACATGCATATATGGCCTACACAATATGCAATACAGCTCAGATCCATGTTTCTTAGCAAGAACTCCGTTGAATATTTTGAACATGACCTGACTGGAAGGCATTACTGCCTTAGTTTACAATCCAGTCCAATCACGCCCAAAACATTCACCAAATTGTCCTGAAAAGATTTTAAGGAACTACTAAGCTGCATCGTATCTCTAAATTTGTCTTTTTACAACCTTTCATTACATGTTTTCAACCTTACGCGATCTTCAAAATAACTAATAGCCCAGAATCAGTGTAGATCATCTCGCCTCTACACCACAGGACTTTAAATTGATGGAGGCTATTGTTCTTCAGTGATGCATGTTATTAACATTGTAGACAAAATGCAAGCGAGAAATCAAAAATATGTTTTAATTTTCGTAAAGTGGATGGTGCTAGGATCGTCATTTACATCGTAGGCTCAAGAGCAACGACATTTCCAAAATGCTCCAGTTGCCTAAACTAAGGCAAAATAATGCGATTCTTTTAACATAATTATTCACATTACATGCAGATAGGTCGTGAAACAATATTTCGTGATGCATCAAACCTAATTAAAACACGTTTGCTGTATGCCCAAAACTGAGCGATAACAGTGCAATTCACAAATAAATGGACGAGTGTTTCCTCTGCCGTAAACACAATACACACGTGCCACTCTCAGTGATTCCTACTTTCTTGAATTACTAGCTGTAACCACTTTAAAAGGCGATGTGCATTGATTGGTCGAAGCTTGGTTGTCTGTGCTATCTAATGTAGGGATTTCCATTCACGCATGGTTGCATTAACAATATCAGAGAAATACTTTAATCCATGTCTAGCTAATGAGAACTAGTATAGCGCCCCACCATTATGTGGTATTCTATCATTTCCCCAAAGTTGTTGATTTAGTGCATGCTCCCAGTATAATGGCGGGTCTTCCATTTTCACAAGGCAATCTAATGATGTTTTAACCTCCAGATATGGACTCGGTATGCGTGTGTGATTCGGTGGTGGTTTAGAAGACCAAAAAACCGACTTTGCTGAAAAGGGTTCCACATATCTTTCAATGAGGCATCTAGATATCAGCGCCGATTGATTGTCACTATGGATCAAGTCATTAAAAAAGTGCAATCGCAATGAACTATTTTTAATCCTGATGTCTGGAATTGCTAGACCTCCTTGAAGTGTATCCCTTGTACATATTCTTTGTGAGACAAGATGCGTATTTATTTCCCACAAAATGTCAAATACAATTCTATTAATCTCTTGTTCACTATGTTTTGGCATATGCACAGCAGAGGACACATACCATATATGTGACAAGATTAAACTATTTAAAACTAAAGCTCGTCCAAAAATTGTCAGGTGTCTATGACGCCACATTGTAATTGTCTTCTTCAGTTTGACAATGACCTTTCGTGAACCAAAGTCTGTTTCACTAAAGTGGATTCCTTGGATTTTGATTGAATTACGTGTCCATGTGAGATCCATTGGCTGGTCAGTTCTTGCTTTCCAAGGACCCCAAACTAAGCCAACAGATTTGTCTTTATTTATTATGAGACCAGATGCTCTTTGAAAGTTTTGCAAGATAACATTCGATCTATCAAAATCCTGATCATGTCCTACAAAGACAGTGGTATCGTCACAATATTGAGACACCTTAAGAGTCTTCTCTATGCCTTGTATGGTCAGCCCCTGAAAGTTGATATCGTGTCTTAATGCTGCACCTAGAGATTCTATGGCTATCACAAATAAGAGTGGTGACAGCGTACAACCTTGACGAACACGACGCTCTAATGTTACAGTTTGGCCAACATAATTATTTACATTAGATCTGCTGGTCGTATTTCCATATAATATTCGGACCCATTTTATACAATTTGGTCAAAATCCTAAGTGGTTCAACGACATAAATAAAAAGTCCATTCTAGTCAATCAAATGCCTTTTCATTGTCTAATACGACAATTGCTTCGTGAATATTATCCGTTTCCACTAGTTGAATTACGTCGGAAATCATCATTGCCTTAGTTAAAAGAGATCTTCCTGGAATGGAACAAGTCTGATCAGGATTTATTACATCTGCCAACACACCACCAGGCGTTAATGACAGAGCTCTGGATATCAGTTTATAATCGACTCCAGGTAGTGAAATGGGTCTGTATTTCTTCAGATCACTGCGATCACCCTTTTTATATATTAACCGCACATATGCCCTGGACGTTGTCTCGGAAAGATGGCCTCGATGAAAGATTTCTCTGACAACTTCGTGGAATGTTTTACCAATAAGATGCCAGAATGTTTGATACAATTCTACATAAAGCCTATCTCCTGCTGGTGATGTGCCAGCTTTCATTGTATTGAGAGATTTTGTTATTTCATCAACACTTAAACTATGTTCACATATATCAACTGATGAAGGAGGTTACCTTTCTTGAATAGTATTAAGCAGATCTTGCGCTAGTTTCTCATGTAATCTGTACAAAGATTGATAGAAGTTATGTACAGCATCCACTATATCTGTCTTGTAGCTAAGCAATTGGTGATCTACTTGAAAGTTTCTAATCAATATTTCTACAAGTCTAAATAGTTCGACTTTGCAGAAATAGTGTGTGCGTTTTCTCCTTCTACGTACAGTTGAGCTCTAGATCTTATTTTGGCTCCTTCAGTCTGTTCCTCCTTAATTGCACATGCTTTACATTTTATTTCATTCAGATAATCGACTAAATGAGCTGCGCCATTTGCCATTTGCAACCTTACAGGATAGTACGAACAATAGGCGCTCAAGTGCTTTCACATCTTTCCGCATTTGTCTTGCTTTTTAAATAGAAAATTTCTTGGATACGTGAACAAAGCCTAATTTTACTCCTTCCCACCATAAAATCAAATCGTCTGTATCACCTTTGTTGCACATTTTAAAATCACAAAAAACGTGTACGTGACGATGGTATTCTGTATCATTTAATAACCATCAATTTGATTTCCAGAACCCAGGACCACCTTGTATCCAGTCGGCATTGTCAATGCTTATAGAAACTGCACTGTTATCTGAGAAAGTTACTGGACATATGTTTGTCTGTGAAACATTGCCTTTAAGTGATCTTTGCACTTATCATCTATCCAATCGAGATGGTAGATTCTAAAAGCTGATAGCTGTCCAGTATATACTCAGCATCACAAATCTGCATTAAGCGATATTGAGTAGTATCATTATAATTACATAATGAACGTCTATCTTTATACTTGTCTAAGATACAGTTAAAATCACCTCCCAAAATAAGATTTTCTGGACTATCATGGATCACGGATGCAATGTTGGAGAAGATTCCAACCCGTGGCTCATGCAATACTGGGGCATAAATCGGCATAATATTTATTCGGGTATCAGAGACGTCACATGCGACTTTAACCCACCAACCAGCAGTGTCAGTATCTGATGAAATGATGTTTACTGACCCGAGGCATGTAGGCAAAAACATAAAATAGCCACTCCTGCATTTGGCACAGTGGTATCACATGTAAACACTTCCCTTTGGCCAAGTTGTTTAAAACTTTCGATGGCGTCAGGGCTTCGAAGTTTTGTTTCCTGAAGCAGAGCAATATCAACCCTAAGCTGCAGCACTTTTTCCAACAATAATCGCTGTTTTAATTTGTCGTTGATGCCGCTACAATTTAATGTACCATTTTCCCATTTAGCAGTGAAGTCGGAGGTTGAGAGGTCAACAATTGTTAATGTTGATATTTGGCAATGTCGGAATCATTCCGCATATGCCTATACTGTACACCTTGCTGAGTAATATATGTTACTAACATATCTCCAGTTTCGGACCGCTAAACCACCATCTCATCAGTACGCCGAAACTGTTGTGTTTGAACGGAAATATCAGATTCTGCTATTGAAATCGAATCATCTATATCTTCCTGTTCATTTTCATCATCACCAGAACACAGGTCTTCTATCTATCGTTTAAGAACCTTTTGGTTTTGCTTTGGTATTTGGCAGAATAATATCTGTCTCAGTTAAAGGCGCTAGTGCAACATCTGTTCCACTTTAAGTTGATTGCGACCTGAATTTAGCCTGACCTGGGCAAAATCTCGGAGAGGCATCAGCGAGTTCGCCATCTTCAGCATCTTCCACATCACTGCCATTCTGCGATGGGGTTGCTCTAGCATTTGATGTCATTGCAACATTATGATTGGCCACTGACACGGATGTGTGAGGTTAACCTTCTTCCAATAGGTCTATAAAATCTTCAGAGTGAACTGACACTGGGTTGGGCACATTGTGTACATCAGCTACAGTAAGAGATTTACTAGCTTGGTCTTTTTCTGTTTATTCTCATCTATATTTTGCTTGCACACCACTGAACTATTTGTGGCTATCTTGCATTTCCATTTGTAGTGGCCAGTTCTACCACACATTAGACATGTCTCCTTATGGGGACAGGCGCTGGCCAGATGGCTCACACTACTACAGATACGGCATGTCTTGATCTGCCCTCGGTATCATATTGGTGAAAATAATGCATTGCTGCTATCCCGCATCCAGACTCGCATCATGCCATTTTCTAGTGAACGGTCAAAATCATTTGTCTCGCTTTCAATAGACAATACGTCCCCATAGTTTGCAATTTCCAATGTAATACACTCGTTGGGTATTTCTAGAGGTGCTTTGATCTTCACGAGCAATTTATCAGAATCGATCTCCTGAATGTGACGCGCCTCCCCATTAACCACCAGCCCGTCTTCCAATAGCTTGTTCTTAATCTCATCATAACAAATGGTAATATTCCAAACGTTCCTCTTTATAAAAATGAGACCTTTCAGTACTGCGGGACCAGAGCCGACGATATCTTTCAAACCGTGATATACGTCAATAGCCCCCACACTCCACCCTGCTGTCGCAACCCGCAGGCATAGCCGTTGTTTTTAAACGCTATACATTAGGCATGAGTGCGCAGTGCGTCAGCACGAGCTCAATGCAATAGCTATAATAAATATACAGCCTGGCGAGCGGATGAAAGATATCGAGCAACCGAAAATGATCCGGCTGCTAAGCAACAATACACAACACCAAAACATCGCCTAAACGTGGACAATCACTAGGACAAAAACGAAGAAGATGCCGCAATGAGCAATGGCGCTCTCAGTCACTTCGAAAAGACAATGCCAAAGAAAACCACCGCTGTCAATAGCGACTTCAAACAACAACACTTTCAAAAAACAATATTACAAAACAAAACTATATACACTTATACAGAACGAGGACAACACTGAAGCATAAATGAGCAGTAGAACTCGTTCAAAATCAACGATGTTATCAGAGCCAAAAGACTCGTGTGTTCCCTTTGACTACTACTACTACTACTACTACTACTACTACTACTACTACTACTACTACTACTACTACTACTACTACTACTACTACTACTACTACTACTACTACTACTACTACAACTTCTGCTGCTCCCAAATATGAGAAAAGTGTTACGCATGGGCAGTTTCCAGTCAGATTGGTTTCAAAATATTTAAAACCTTCCATATATCCTGGCTGCACAAGTGAGATACTGGGATTAAATGGTTCACATAGGTAGCATGCGATACATTTCTTTTAATTTGGCGGAACATTATTTTTCGGGGGATGTGGGACTGTAGCCCCGTTAGCCCTTTCTTTATTCCCTCTCTGCCGTTGAGTGTTTTACAGCTAGGCTGACTAGGAATGGTTCGAGCATGTGTGATATTTAACGGGAGCGCATGAATGGCAATGCGCATTTAGTATACACGTTTAATCATTTAAGCATTGACATTAACATCGTTTTCTTTAGATGAAATTATACATGTAAGCTGTTTAGCACTTTCAAAACTAGTTTGACTAGGATGTATATGCAGAAAATGTAGTCAAATCAGTTTCAAAATATCATACAGAATGTGTCGCGTCTGGTCAAGAGGTAATACTTATTTTAGCATGGCGCATCCCTGGTGCGGTCATAAACTGGGTCTCGTGTGGTCAACAAATTGCCAATTACCATTCTAACTGTGAGGCCCAGCTGGTATTTCACTTCGTCCAGCTGTTAATTCTCCGGATGTCGGTAATTGCCTTGTGACTGGTCAGACAATACACAGCACCTAATTCATGTATGACCCACTTGCACATCGCCGGTACGATGTAGCAAATTGTCGAATTGCATCCCAGTGTACGTATTAGCTATCCCACATGCGTGGCCTCGCGGCATGCCAATGTACATGTCCCTGGCGTTCGTGAGTAGCAGCCATTCTTATTGCGTTGGACAGTTAGTGTGCTTAATGAAATTGTAAATTCGCTAAAATATTACAATTCAAACATTTTTGTGATGGCATTTTCCATTTTCCTGGCGGAGCAACGTAATTGTGACGTCAGGTAACGAGTGACGGACGTTGATTTTGACGTCAGATAATTGATACGGATCGAATCCCATCAGTTAACAGCACCCGCACCCGTCCACATACACGCATTACCTAGACATTCAGCACAAACATGCCCATCGGCTAAATGGAACATTCCAGTTTATCCATCAATTATATGACGGCATAATCAACTACATAACATGTATGCTAACGTCAGAATCAAATTCGTCAAGAACGCTTAATTGATGACGGACTTAGCGTTGTGGCACGTATCATATGTTGTTACATTTGAATAAACATTATGTTGAATATTTTTAAACCATAGGCAACATCAGCACCCAGCCAATTTAGTTTCAAAATATGCAACAGGTTACCGGTATAGCAGAGTCCGTCTTCAACTATGCGCTCGTGACGTACGTAGCTACGCCATTCCTGACATAATAATGGCGTCGTTGATTGTGATGCCATTCTATACGTCACGTAGTTGATTATGACGTCATATGAGTGATAGATACAGTGGAATGGTCTATTTCCCTGTCAGTTTGCACTATGGGAAAATTTAGACCTACTTGTTTCTCACTGTCTTGCTACGAAGATCACATCACTTCCAAAAAGGCTACTTATCTGGTTAGATTGTATCTCCATAAGCAGACATATACTCGCTATATGTTCCTGAGGGCAGGAGGCTTTAGTCGCAATTCGTGACCGATCCTCTGCCGATGAGCAGGGACGTAATGCAGATAAACCAAAAAGCTGTTAGACTTAGATCACTCGCGGGTAAGATAATCTGTTTGAAGAAAAGTCCAAGATCTCCAAAGCGTATGAAAGTATCACATACCTGATGGGCGTATTGTACGAATGACCGATTGAACGTAAGCGTTTGCATGACGGAAAAACAATCTATACACACATACTATTTTATCTTACAAATACAGGAATATACAGCTCTTTATATCTCCCTGATATTCTTGGGTTTGGCATAATGCGTGCCGTGGTTTTGAGGTAAACTTAAGGCCTCTTTCCCATTGCCTAATCCTGTTTAACTATTTCGTGTACCATGTATGTTAATATATAGCCAATATATCGGTTTGCATTCACACTGCTGGAAGATAGTCCCGAACTTGACGGTGGTGCTACCTGGTGGATAGCGAGATAACATGTTGACCGTAACACTACCCGTCAGAGAGTGAGAGAAAATGCTAACGTTAACGCTACCTGGCAGATTTTTAGGGAATAGGTTGCGTTCACATAGGGAAGCGATAGCGATATATTTGAAGATACGACGCCGATTTTGTAGGATTAAATTTCGGAATAAATGACGCATTTATTCCGGTATAAGAGCCAGCTCATTGAGAAAGCTAGCCGATATACTTACTATTTACCGGAATAGTGGCTGTATGAGGACGCGCCTAAGTCCGGAGAAGATAGCATCGTGTGGAACACATATGGGGAACATTTACATAGCAATATAAAATACGTTATTTTAGTTTTACCGCCAGATATAAATGATACACCTGTTGATAGCTGAGGTATTGCAGGTGTTGAAAAACTCCCTTCGAATACAATCCTATCTGTAAATAACGCACACCTGTTTTGGGGCCAAATGGAAGCGGTTCGTTACACCGGGTGGTCTTAACAAACGATCATTATGTGGGTCCAAAAGCTATTTAGCATAGTACATGAGTAGTATTAAGCGGCCAATTGTCGTTAGTGACCACATTATGCTGTCCTGTAGAGAGTCCGCTATAGAGAGGTTTCAGTATAGCGTATGTTTGATGGTGTCATTCCTATAAACTCGCAGGTTGATCGACAGTTACACGGTCTTTTAATAGCAGATGTATTTCTGTCAGCAACGTGTAACATTCACGTTACTGCTCTTTCTGTGCTAAACTATGAGATAAGCATTTTATGTCGGGGGTACTCAGTTCGAATAGATAACATAAGAATTCGGGACATTTCATAATACTATCGGCCACCAAACATGACTGCATGCGTATTGAAGGACAATTTATGTGAGAAAGATTTCCGCAATCCCCCAAAAATTGTTCTTAAGACGATACCAATTCCATCTCAAACCGCACATTGTATTTATATATTTAGGCATAGTCATTCCTTGTCATTCAGGTACCGATGAATTGCTATGTTTATAACACAATAATTTGCTTCTTAAGATCTCAATAATGTTGGTTCATGGGCGCCGCCATTTTGCCGCATGAAGTGACCGTCGGTGATGTTTTCCAGAGAATATACCCAATGAGCAAAATACGTTTGATGTGCTGACTATTTTAGATTTGACTAAATTTATTTAAAAGTATACCTTTCGAATCAAGTTAGGGAAAATTATTTATGATGCGAGAAATGTGACGTTAACTATTTGAAACTAATTTAACTGTAAACATGCAGTTACTTTCTATGGTTCCTGTCAAAACAGTTTCAAAATATTTTAAAGCTCATAAGCATGGACGAGATGCTGGAAAATTACCTTTCCAGTTTTAGCATCTAGCATCTCTAGTTAAACTCCACCCAGAGCACGCTCGTGTTGGTATTGATCGATCTCTAAACTCCCAGACTATCAATTCCCAGAACATTATACAGCTACGCTGTCGAATCCTTTGGAACCAATTTGACTCGGCGATGTTGCTGCCTATGGCAGTGGCAGCGCCCAGTAAAATTAGTTCGCACCGTTCAACAGCATGCTTATTAAATAGCAACGCCTTACAATTCGCACTACTAAGTATTTAAGAAGGAATACATCTAGTCATTCATGCTATAATTGATTACAACGTCATCCTACAAGTCACGTAGTAGATTATGAGGTTATAAGATGGATGGATAACCTGGTACGGTCCATTCCGAGGGGGGGGGGGTAGGGGTGTACAGCTTGATGTGCAACACGAATGTGAAGATACAATTAGTATGGGTGTATTCTAGGTCCTTACACGCCTCTCAAGACCTGCGTGCTCGAATTATTAAAATGTATCAATGCACTGGAATTCAACATATTAACTGTTAAGACGGCCAGGCCAAAACAGCTTCTGTTTTGGTCTTGGGAAATGACCATTTGGTGACCAAGAGATTTTTTTAAATGTGTATCACTAATATGAATATCTCGATAACAGAGACAGTCATTTCAGTCATTCATTTTCAAAAAGACTCTTCTCATCTGCAAATGAACATTTTTCTAAAGGAAAATGTAAAGTGGAACAGCATATGATTGCAATCTACAATTTCTCGTGACAATTGCACATAGTAAACGCTACGTACGCTACTTAGCTAACTATAATTCCCGGTTATGACAGAACAATTCCCAATGTCCCTCGTGAGCGCTTAATTGATGACGGACTATACGTTGTTGTACGAACTGTACATCTTTAATAAACGCGCTGTTGAGTGTTCCGAAAGTAATTTGACCACCCTGCCAAATTAGTATCAAAATATTCAACAACTTACCTGTATTGTTTTCTGTGAATGGATAGTCAGGGAGTTCAAGGAGCAATCGACCACAACACGGGCGAAGTGTGGATGGTGTTTAGCTAAAGATGGGCGGAGCATAACTAAATCCAGGATTCCACCAATGCGCAAAGCAAAAGCTAGTCTACTTAGCCTACTATAGTGTCAGGTTATGATAGAACGTTTACAAATTGGCATCGTTTCTTTTCCAATATGCGTTGTGCGGGATTCATATCACGCTGTATTCGCTAATAGGAGCTAATATAATTGACATATTTGAGATGGCTATTTTGACAAATGCATTTTGATGGAGCTTATTTCCTGTTAACGATGCCAGGCAGGTACAGTTTGACGGTAAGCTGGAATTCGCATTGATTGATTACTCGTTAGAGCACTCTCGGCAAAAACATGGCTTACCATGGAATATCCTAAGAGAATGAGCGTATTTTATTGATCGTTACCAATGAATACGAAGCACAGAATTTTAAAAAAATGCCTTTGGAAACTAAAGTGGCTTATTCACACCAGCATACCTCAAACAATTAAAATACAATTTATTAAAATTGTATACTTTGATCTGCTTAAATTCTGTGCCTATGTATAATGAAACAAAATGTATCTTAGCATATCATGATTCAGTTCTGTATAACTTACAAGTTTTAGTTGGGAATCTGGATTAGGGTCATGGCTCTAATTAAATTTTGCAACATAAAAAATCATATTAATTTATATGGAAAGAAATCATCACAGTTTAAGATTTATTTCATTTCATGACATATAGACGCGCAATTTAGCCCCCTATAAGTATACAATTTTAACAATTTTATTTTCAAGCATTCTGGTGTGAATATGCACATTTAAATGTGCATATTCACACCAAAATGCGTGAAAATAATATTGTTAAAATTATATACATTTAGGCTTAAATTGTGTACCACAATGTAATGAAACGAAATAAATCTTAACCTACAATGATTTCATTCTATGTAAATACATTTCGTAGGTTTAGTTGTGAAATATGAATTACGGACTAGTGCAGCTAATTCAATTTGATAACTTAAAAATGGTATTAATTTATAACGTAATGAAATCATCCATGTATAGCTACTTCAAATTGAGATTATGGAAATACAGGCTAAATCTGTGCTCTTGATATCTAGATTTAGAAAGCCCGTCAGAGACGCCCATATTGTTTGCATAGCTACAAAACAAGAGACAACTCATGGCTTGCCTCCGTGGGGCTGTGCGGCAGGATTCGTAATGTAATGCTAAGTATTTTAGATCTCGGAGAAAGGGAAATTAAAAAATTTCCTTCCTTCTCCCTCGATCAATACTGACCATTACATTACTTATTGAGAACATCAGATTTAGTCAGTAGCCTGGTGGGAAGGGACAAGCCATACAGAGCCTCTTTTGCCCCAATTGAAAGATCGTATACTTAAACTTGTCACACAGAGACCTAGATGGACCGGCAAGTTTGGGACCGAATCACATTCGCATCACCGCCCCCACCCCCACCACACCCCCACTTTCTCATACAAAGGTGAAAACTCAAGAACATGCATCTCGCCTGAAACCCAAATGTGCGAAGAGGGTTAACAGCTCCTGACACTTAAAAGCCTGGGAATGTGCATGAATATATAAAATGAATGATCATGATATATAAAGACAATACAAACAACTGTCAAACTTGAATTACCTCATGAATTATGGATTTCAGACGTGGCGCCACAAACCATCACACTTTCGACCAAACGTGTCACATACGGTTGAATTCCTCTAGCGTGACGATGTCTGTTCTTGCTGCTTTTGCTTTTCAAAGTTACCAAAATGAGACGAGCAGTATGGCCACTAGACTATCGTTTCAAAACAGCTAAAGCGAGTTGATTGGCGGAATCTGACATGTCCCTCATATAGTAATTCGTGGAAGAGGACTCACAGTGCCATTGTCCAACGGCCATGATGTTCTCTAACAGGACAGCATTGAATAGGGTGGTCGAGGAAGCTATTCCTCTAATATCGCGAGCTCTAGCACATGGTGCCCAGTCGCAATCTCACGGTTAGTCTGAATTCATTCTACTACCCAACGAGAGATAGTATCCATGGATGCGGCACTATAAGGCTTTTTATGGCAGATCCACAGATGTCTATCATTTGACCGTAAAGTGTCCGTCTGTTTTCTGTACTTTGTCAAAGCACGGACTGGACACCAGGCACTGGCAGCACGATCAAACCTAGTTAGTTTTGCTATAATGATTTGTCTGCCGGGATATTTCAAAGAATGATTCTTTGACATGCATTGTGCTCTTGGCAGCAGTCGCAGACCCTCTCCAAAGACAATAAATCGGTCCCTCTCTACTAAAAGTGCATGGATCCCACTGCGCCTTCTAGCTGTGGAAGCTGCCAATAGCAAAATCGCCGTAGAGTCAGATGCTTTAGACTAGCCGAACCCAAAGGTTCAAAGGTATGCTTGACTAGCACATTAAGCGCCAAAGATAGACTCCAGGCTGGAATGACTACCGGTTGTATTGGACGGAGATTGCTCATTTCCTTCACCATCACGTTTAACTGGGCCACCTCTGGACTATTCCTGTTGGCTAAACAAGAGATAACTGATGCCAAAGCTGACTTGTATTCAGCAATAGTGACAGGAGGCAGTCCAGTAAAGATCAGCTCACAGCGAAAGTGTGCTATTTGCTAAATAGTGGGTTGAACACCCTTTCCCTCACACTACTCTGCAAGTTTGTCAACCTTGTAGTTATATGACTTGAGGGTTGACCTCCTTTTTGCGGCTGCGATGACACTCGCAGCCTGTTGAGAAAAGCCCTTCCGACATGGAACGTTGTTTGATAATATCCACGCAGTCAATTTGAACATCTAGGGCCGCTCATGTAGGAAGTGGCCCTTGGCCTGGGAGATTAGGTTCAGTAGCGCGGGCAGCTACACTGGATTGTCCACCAGCAGATCTGGCAATATGACACTATTAGTAGGACCAGGCACGGTTCCTCCCATATCTTCAACAAGATCTTCGGCAGAAGAATGGTGGGTGGGTACGCATACGCGTGCATCTCTCTCCAGCTTATCGCCAGGGCGTATGTATTGGCGGCAATTGGATCTGGAATCGGCGAGACATAAGTCATGATTTGAGCATTTTCCTTTGTGGTGAACAAGTCCACGTTTGATTAGCCACAATGCTCGAAGATCCTTTGAAGAACTGGAGGGTTGAGAGACCATTCTATTGGCAGCATTCTTTGTCTGCGAGACAAGGCATCCGCCAGAATGTTCAATCGCCCAGGAATGTATGTGAGCTGCTTTCAAAACAACTGGGTAATTCCTACACCATTGAATCAAGTGCCCCACCTTCATACACAGTGTGGGTGACATTGTCCCTCCTTGGCGATGTATGTATGATACTACTGTTGAATTGTCCAACCGTATCAACATCACCATGCCCCTGACTTCTGGAAGAAACATTTCCAGTGCCAGTTCCACTGCCATCATTTCCAACACATTGATATGCAGCTGACTCTCTTGCAGAGTCCATTTGCCCGAAACCTGTTTTTTAGGCAGGCCCCCACCACTCAAGCGATGCACCCGTGTACATGGACAGCTTGGGTGGGGTAGGTGAAGTGAAAGTGAGATTCTGACGCTCCTTCCACTGTACACGACGCGACATTATTGGCTCCAAACCTGGTACCGTATGTGACAGGGGTTCTGTTCTCTGCTTCCATAGAGACATCAGATACAACTGGAGAGGTCCTCGCCTTAGATCAGCGTACAGGATTACCTGCTCCATGGAGACCACCATGCCCAGCATCTGAGGAAACCTGAACGCCTGAATGTGGCTTCCCAATCGAAAACTCTTGACGATGGCTAACAGAGACACCACTCTGGGCTCTGACAGGCAAACCCTGCCTTCCTCGAGATCGAATCGCATACTAAAATAAACGAAGTGCTGCGTGGGTGTCAACTCGGATTTCTCCCTGTTGACTATCCAGCCTAGATCGGAGGGTAGCTTCTGAGTCAGAGCAGTATCCATTCCTAACCTGGCTGGCATCTCCACCTTGATAAGCCAATCGTCTATGTAGGTGTGAAGCGCCGCCACATTCTCTCTTCTGAGAAACGCTGCCACTGCTAGGACCACTCTAATGAAGACCCGTGGATCTGCGACAGGCCAAATGGGAGGACTACACACTCACAGACACGATTCTGAAATGTGAATATCAGAAATCTGTGACAACCCCTGTACATTGGAATGTGGAAATATGCATCTTACAGATCGATTGACACCCACCACACTCCTTTCCTCAAACCTGCCATTACCGATCGCCGTCTTTCCATCTGGAACCGAGGCATTTGGTTACACCAATTCCATGGTCTGAGTTTGAGTACGGGTCTCCAGCGCCCTGTGCTCTTGGGGACAAGGAACATGTTTGAACAGAATCCCAGAGTGCTCTGGTTTGCTGGTTTACTTGCTCAGTTCAGAAGCAAACCTGATACTTCGTTTTTGATGGCTTCTAACTTGTCTGGCAGCCCAGACGGATACGAAGGGAGCTATCATACCCTCGGGTATGATCAGCTCCCTTCTTTCCGCCATTGGAGGACTTCCCTTTGCCCTTGCCATTACCGCCTCTTGGGCAATCAGGGCCACCACTAGGGTGGGCAGGTGCCTCCACAACCTTCCTCGCATTCTTAGCCGCATGTGGCTGAGAAGGCCTAGTAAGAGCAAGGAGCTGGCTTGGCTTTCGCCTTGCTCTTATGCTTCCTCTGCCTCTTGGAGGAAGGCTGAGCAGGTAGCGGTTTCGCTACAGCCCCTGGTACATGCGCCTGATGCACTAGCTCTAGCTGAAGATTCACCACTAACCAACTTTGCACGATGTTGGCCGTGTCCTCTAGGATGGCCTGCGCTTGATCCCCGAAGATGATATGGCCATTCAGGGGCATTCCAGGCAAATGCTCCCTGACAGCCATAGCCGGACGCATATGGTCAATGACCATCGGCCTCCTGGACTTGGTCACACGTGCCTGCACCCTGGCCAGTGTGTCCATCGGCAGGACAAGGCCGTCCTTGAGGCACGAAAGTGCAGCAGGTGGCACAGGGTGGCCTGCCCCAGCTTCAGCCCACACCAAATGAAGCAAGCTATAAGAGTGATTGATGGCGTTCATAGCTGCTCTCAACACCCCCCCCCCCCCCATCGCAGAGGGGCATGGCTTCTTCACCGTGTGCTTGGCTCATGTCCACATGTGCCTGAGTGGCGCCAGCTGCTCCTGCACTCTGCATGCCAAAACCCAATGGTCATCCTCAATGACTGTTGGGACCACACCACGATGCTCGTACTCCCCGCTGCGGATATGGCACCTTGATCACGCCTCCCTAGAGGCCACAGGGAGCTGACTCTTAGTCTTAGTCGTCATGGCATATATAGCCGTTAGCAACTCTTTGAACTTTGGATCCAGTCCAATGGTCTGGATCTGAGCCGAGGGCATCCGAATCGATGTGACCAACGGATGAGGCATGTCTTCCTCAGCTGTGGCCGACACGACGGACAGGTCCACCCTGGCTAGCCAAGCCAGAGCATCGGACTAGTCCACTTCCGAGGAAGACACACCCATAAACACATCACCCATTGATGTGTTCCCGGGTCTATCAACAGCATCCTCCCGGCCAGGGGCTACTGCTGGATAGCCAACAACACCAGTACCATGTGGTTCCGCCGCCATCCTATGAAACACACTGTTCCATGGAGTAGGCCTGCACAGAAAACTGTGCGGACCCGTAGCAGCTACGGAACCGTAGCCACACCCTGGCGTCAATGGCACCCCGTGTGTGGTCGCTGGACCATGCGAGATAGGTGAGTACCATGCCTGGGCAGCCACACCTGTCAGCGTGTCAGTGGGAGGCAAACCAACCAGCATTAGACGGGCGCCCGGTACCGGTATGGCCTCAACTATGGGTGGAGTGGCTGCCGTGGCTTGTTCCGAGCCAGACAAATGGAGGGCGGTTCCGTCCAGGATGTAATCGACTTCCATGTACTCCACGCGCGGTATCTCAGGCCACAACAGCCTCTTCTCTTCGACCTCATCATCCTCAGACCAAGAAGAGTCGTCACAGGACGAAGATACACTGGAGCTGTCTTGGCAGACGGATCCCATGCCCGACTGAGCGCCTACCGCTACTGAACCACCCGGAGGTGGCCACAGAGACGCAGTACCTGCCAGGTCAGAGCCCGACGGGACCATCAGCAAGCCATACAAGAGGGCCCCATCAGTAACTGGTCCAGAACTCTGTCCAGGGACAGGGTCTGAACCGGACACGGAGAGAGGTTGCACCACAGGCTTTGGTTTTAGAGACGACACCAGCGTGGGTAGGACGCTATTCAAAAAGCCTTGCATAGTGGGCCCAAACCACGCCGGTGGTGCCATCTCCGAACCCTCCAACTGCGGGCGAGGAGTGCCCCCAGGGACCGAAACAGACGCTCCTCAATTTCTTTTCGGTCCAGCTGACCCCACGTCCTTCTGGGCAAGGAACTCGACCACCCATTTGATGGGCCACACTGCCCAGAGACTACACCGATCGTCAACGTTACACTTGGCACAACGATAACAGACATTCCTTGAAGGTGACCTTAACGAACTTGTGGCACTCCGGACATGAGTTTGTGATCACCTTGGCGTGAACACAAGCACAATCCCTAAATAAGCAAGCAGAACGAAACAGGAATGGAATGCAGACAAATAATTCTCAAATAGTTTAACAATAATGTATAGGATAAACCCTCCGGCAACCAACATCAGCAAGGTAACAACCAAGATCGCGCAAGCTGGTGACAAGAACGCGAGCGGGCAAATTATACACCAATAGATTGATCCTGCAGGATGTATACAACGGAACCAGGAATCAGGAACCGTATCGGATACATTTGCGGTATATTTAAGAATTAATTTCAAAATTATACTACTCAAACGATCGCCAAACGACACGAGAAGGAACAACATAATGAATTAACACTACTGCTGTAGAACACGGTAAACCAGCAGAACACACATCTTAATCAAGAATTTTGAGAGCATCGATCATTGCAAACAGATCGTGATTACACGCAACGCTTGACATAATTCAAAAGCTTCTGGTACAAAAACGCACGCAGCTACCAAGAATAAGATGCGCGAATTAAGGAAACATTTCCGTCACCAAATAATCCGAGCAATACAAGTGCGTGACGTCACCCGCTCGGACCACACGGAAGAACGACGTAAGTCGATTTTAGTGTTAAAAAGAAGTAGACAAACGCCTAATGTGTCATATTACCGATCGGCGTTGGAATTTAAAGGAGCCAATCTTATCTGGCATATTTTGTTGTAATTACACGTCCCAGTTCTGGGTTCAGAAAATGGGACATGCAACACACAAGAAATTTCAGAGACATACGTCTCCATATAACTAGAGAAATAATATGAAAGAATACGACCTGCGGTTCAGTGGCCCCTTCCATTATTAATCCAGAAAACCTGGAGCATAGAAACAGCAGAAAGCACAAGGAAAATAACACAAAGAAAACTCTAAGATTTCTCGTAAGACAAAAAGCGTGTATTCTCATGTTGCTATGCAAACAAGAATGGGCGTCCCTGGCAGGCGGGTACTCGGTTGCTGGGAAACGAGTACCAGGTTCCAGGAGCGGGCAGAGCTTTCTAAATCTAGATTCCTAGAGCACAGCTTCAGTGTAGCTGTATTATCAATAAGTAATGTAATGGTATGTATTGATCGAATGAGCATAGTTAAGCTCAACATATCCGAATCCATATCATACTGTCTTTCTTGTAATCAAGAGTCCACTATAACACTGGCTGTCAGTAATCATTTAAGATGTTCGTTATGCATTATGCTGTTCTCGTCAATAAGGGTTACGAAAAACCTGTTTCCAGGAGAAAATCTACTCTCTTTCTTCAGTTCTGCAAATTGAAGAAAAATTTGCAAAGGGGATCTATAAATAGCAAGTGTTATCTGTTAATAGAGTTGCTGACAATAAAAAGCAGCAGTTTTAATAGCACTGTTTCCTACGATGAGGAGATGCAAAATGAAGCATATTGAAGCAAGAGCGTATACGTTACCGCTTTAATTTCACAAAGATTTTTAGATATAATGTAGATTAACATGTTTTTTCCTATTGACAGTTCACGTATTGACATCAATATGAATAAGATTAAAAAGAAGAAATGAAGGCCTTGTCCCAGCGCGTAAAGCTTGCAGATCCAGCCTTACCTATCGCTCCCACTAATTTACAGACTACTCGGTGGGTAGCGCTGGCAATAGTAGTAATAGGAACTAAACAATAATATATCGTACTACTCGTTGTCATCACCGTCGTCGTCGGCGGCGGCAGCAACGGCGGCGACGTTGTTATCGTCATCATCGTCCCCGTGGTCATCATCTTTACGACCAATACTACCATCACTATCTACTTACTTATATAAGTGTTATAGGTCTCTGGAAAAACTTACACGGTTTAATTATTAATTAGCATATGTAACCGCTACTGTATATATATATATATATATATATATATATATATATATATATATATATATATATATATATATATATATATATATATATATATATATATATATATATATATATATATATATATATATGTTTCTTGTATATATGTTTCGTGTACTTCTGAAGAAGTTATCGAACACACTTGAAATTGAAATTGAAAGATTTTAATGAAGTGAGCCATGACGCAAAACAAGCAGTTATAGCCGGCCAAGAAGACACTCGACATTGGTGTGGATAGAAAGTGTGCCCTTCAAGACGAATGATCTGGTCGGAAGAGTTTCTTTCTTAACTCATTAAAACCTGAAATGTCTGCATGCCAACTTCGAGACGATCGCGGTGTCCAGTCTATCCATTAATTATTTGACGTCATAATCAACTACGCGACGTGTATGAAGACGCCGTTTTCAATTACGTTATGAATGGCGAGGAGCGCTTAATTGATGACGGACTAAACGGCGGTGTACGAATTGTATGTCTTTGCTATTTAATAAATATGCTGTTGAATATTTGGAAATGTATTTGACTGGAAGCTCTTGCTGCTAGAGGCAACAACATCACCCAGTCAATTTAGTTTTACAATATTCAACATGTTACCTGTATAGTTTTCGGGAAATGTATTGTCAGGATGTCCAGAGATCTAGCAATCCCAACCCGGGCAAAATGTAGGTGGAGCTTAGCTAGAGATGGGCGGGGCATTGCTAAAATTGAATTCCACCATTACACATGTAAGCTGTTTGAATGTTTGAAACTAATTTCAGCGAGAGCTGTTATTGCCTATCCCTATGTCATCAGCAGCTTCACGTCAAGTGAGGTTTCAAAATATTCAACACAATATTCCATTTATTATTGAGAATTTGCCGCGTCTGCTCTGCGAGGGTATGAGTTTCCCCCAAACTAGCCTGTACTACGTTTTATTGTCGGCGATATATGCTGAAGATTACTGTTATTACATATGTTTAACTGTTTAGCTCCAGTATAATCGTACTAATAATATATTTGTGCTTCCGCGCTGCATTTTATGAGTCACGCTTGCTGCGCGTTTGTGACCGCGATTTTAATCGTGACAGCAGTCGCCAGATCGATTACAGGCTGGCCATGTTTTAGAGTAGATGCGCCTATGTAGGTTCAAGTGGGCCACCCGCCTCTGCAGCTAGACTATTCATATGTATTAACACAATCTCTCTCAGAGACGGCAGAGAAGCAAGAATGTGCTTGCCATTCTTGAATTAAGAATACATTTCCTTTTCACTCACCCACGTGCTTTCATTACAGCCCTCTCTCTCTCTCTCTCTCTCTCTCTCTCTCTCTCTCTCTCTCTCTCTCTCCCTCCCTCCCTCCCTCCCTCCCTCCCTCTCGCCCGCCCCCTCTCTCTCTTTCTCTATCTCTCTCTCTCTCTATCTCTCTCTTTCTCTCTCTCTCTCTCTCTCTCTCTCTCTCTCTCTCTCTCTCTCTCTCTCCCTCCCTCCCTCCCTCCCTCCCTCCCTCCCCCCTCCCTCCCTCCCTCTCGCCCGCCCCCACTCTCTCTCTCTCTCTCTCTCTCTCTCTCTCTCTCTCTCTCTCTCTCTCGCAATACATGTTTATACGTTAATATATTCAAATACATTTTTTAGTTTCATGTTTGGATATTATTCTGATAAAACAATTGCTGTTGTTTAACATTATGTGTGGAGTGGGTTCTAATAAGTTGACAGCACTTGTTCCCAATGCCAATTTATTACCAGTACAATAATATATGTTTAAATAGCAAAATACATTTTGGAAGACACGTGGAACATATAGTTGCCATGTGGATTAATTATCAATAGTTTTTTGGCCAGTTGATCGCTCGTCGCTGGCGATCCGTTAACAAAAGGAGAGTTTGTCAAGTGTGTTTGGAAACAGGCGACGAGCGGCGATTAGCAATATCTGTCGTTTTCGTATCGCAACGCCGTCAGAAGCACACTGGCGACTGGTAACCGATAATATAAAATCGCATCGGCGCTGTGTCGTGTCAGCGCAATGTGCGCCGGCTACAATTTCATAGTTCAGTGAGGTACAGAAATGAGACGCCTGTCTAAAAGGTATAGGTGTAAATTCATGAAAGATATTTTTCCCCCATTAAAAAAATGATCAGATCGTAGCTTACCGCTTGTCCTGTAACCTGTAAGTAGAAATGTGACCGGATGAGTGGCTGATCTGATTGGCTGCGAGCTTGATGATGTCATCAATATTTGAATTAGGCCATTTATTCCCCCTTCCCCAACCCCAGTAAAGAAATAATCGAATCTGATTCGTCGAGATAGAGGGGACTAGTGTTCGGCTCTAGACCAAAACGATTCGAATCCTTTGCGGGTGAAAAGGTGGGCGTGGCCTAATCCAAATATGTATGGCATCATCAAGCTCTCAGCTAATCAGACCGCATGCTCACCCCGTCACACCATTTTGGGATGTGTACATTTTGATGTGTGGAAACGATTGACAGATTTGCATCTGTGTGGGGAAAATCTGATGCGGCGTGGTAAAGAATGCTTTATTACATATTAAGACATTCACTTGTGCAAGTGTTCACCTATTCTTTGCAGATTTATACACCTTGAAGATTTCTGATGTCTATCCTGTATCTATGCTACGTATACGTTTTTATGAGATATACTTGACTATGAAGTCTCTTCCGTTTTGGGTAAGGTTTGTATGTAAGGTTGCTGTGACAACCCACCTTATAATATATATCTAAATAATAAGATGCTATAGTTGATGCTCACGCATTCAGATGCTCAGGCATGCAATCATACACGGTGACATAGTCTTTTAGCTTACCTGGTGTTCAAACATTGTAATTTCACTGAGGTCTTATACTCGTAAATATAAGATGTGCGCAGGGTCATGACCCCCTACGTACAGTCCGATATCTACACATGCCCCTCAACCGAAGTTAATTAACCATCTCTCTAGGCCTGCAGAGAGTGACAATTAACTCGTTGTGCACTATCAACAACCCTACACTGCCATACCAGACACCTCCAGACTATGTCACAATCATAACTACGTCATTACGTACTTCAATAACAGTAATTAAACATGTCCGGGTAACGGAATATCATGCGCAATGACCGTCTCCGGAAACATAGCAAAACAGCATAATCCTATACAAATTACGAACTTGTCCGGGTAATGGAATATCATGCGCAACTGACCATCCCCGGAAACACATTAATAAAATCATTAAATACAATGGTATAATATGCTTAATATAATAACAGCAATAACATCTTGAATCCACAGTGCAAATACCATTACAAATCATGTGCAATTATTACTAGAATAGTATAAAGGTAAATCTGATGGGGCGTGGTAAAGAATGCTTTATTTAATATTAAGACATTCACTTGTGCAAGTGTTCACCTATTCTTTGCAGATGTATACACCTTGAAGATTTCTGATGTCTATTCTGTATCTATACTACGTATACGTTTTTATGAGATATACTTGACTATGAAGTCTCTTCCGTTTTGGGTAAGGTGTGTATGTAAGGTTGCTGCGACAACCCACCTTACCGAGAACGAAAGAAATAGATATCAGCTCGCCTCGTTTATAGATGATCTTTAACGATACTTATATTTGATATGCGGGCCTGATCTGACTGACTACTAGAACTTGCAGGTAAGATACGGTGATCTTCCGTAGTCTCCAGAGTCAACAACAAACTATGCGCCAAACTTTTGCCTTGTATTGATATCACAAGGTGATCGTTTTATTCGCTATTTTAACTATACAGTAATTCTACAAAGTCGGTAACTTTTACTGTTACCAGTTTACGTATTTACGACAGATTTAATTTAATGTTTCCTAATCTTTCACAATGAACTAGCATTACTCCCAGCTGCTCTGGTTTGCTATACTATTCAAATTAGCTCTTGCCTACTTAAAACCATTCAGCAAGAACTTTTCAAATCAGACTAACTCTTGCCTACTTAAAGCCATTCAGCAAGAGCGTTTCACAAGGTGCGAGGCGGACCGGACCCCGAACTAAAGTTAAAGTCCCGTTTATATACCATTTTCGTTTCTATTCTCCCTCCATCTTGGTTTCGTACCGCCGGAGGTTGCTCTGATTCTCATTGGATTATGACATCATTTTGACCAATCAAAACCCCGACCCTCCTGACTGGGGAGGATGCCTTTTACCTAGCGCGTTTGGGATTCCTGTTGGATTAGCACGTCATTTCTGACGAATGACTTGCCACAAATGACGGATGCTTATTTGATAGCAAGGCCTATTGGTGAATTAGCTTGCCTCCAATTGCTACGTTTTCGATAGTAACTTTTGGTTGTGCCGTTTAGTGCCTACAGGAAGCCACTATGTCCATGTCCTGTCCATTACCTATTAGTCGACAATTTGTAGAATGCTAGAGTTAATCGGTACACTAGTTACCATTGCACCCAGCTGCCTCCACTTATCTGGCCACGAGAATTCGTGGGAACACAGACCGCTACGTAATTAACTAAGTCCGTTTGTCATATCTAATTCCTTAATTGACTCCAACATTTCAAACTGGGGCTGATCATCAAAAGTCATACTCGATTCACAGCTGCCTCCGCTTATCTGGCCACGAGAATTCGTGGGAACACAGACCGCTACGTAATTAACTAAGTCCGTTTGTCATATTTATTTCCTTAATTGACTCCAACATTCCAAACTGGTGCTAATCATCAAAGGTCGTACTCGATTCAGTTTCTGCGGATTGTACCCGCGCATTAACTGACGTATCCATTGCCAGTCATCCAGTGCTGATAATATATATCTACATAATAAGATGCTATAGTTGATGCTCACGCATTCAGATGCTCATGCATTCAATCATACACGGTGACATAGTCTTTTAGCTTACCTGGTGTTCAAACATGTAATTTCACTGAGGTCTTATACTCGTAAATATAAGATGTGCGCAGGGTCATGACTCCCTACGTACAGTCCGATATCTACAACCTGTACATATGTTATATCTGGATGTATGCGCACAAGCACCCACAATTAATAAAACTCCATTCTTCAGAACACAGATCTAGTGATTCCTGCTTAAAGGACACCAATAAAGCAATGCCAATCCATACATGTTTAGCCACATGTTTTTTTATCAAGGAAACAAAGCCTTAGCATAAGCAATGAGATCCTGTATAAAAAACTAAAAATGCTATCACAACGCCCCCCCCCCCCTCCCCACCCCACCCTGCAATGATCCCAGTTATAATAATATTTAAATATATTAATGCTAATGTTAATAATAAGAAGAAGGTGTTCATATCCTAGATTTACACTTGTGAAATCTGGTTGTTGGTTGTAGGGTTAGTGGAAATATGCTGGAGTGATCGTTGTTGTGGTGGGGTGTGGATGGGAGGCGGGAGGGGGGGGGGGCGTTGTCTTATATATATAACCGATATAACCACAACAGATATGTCAGACATATTATTTGCAAAATATTCAGCAAAGCATTTGATTAAATATTAACGCATATGATTCATGGTAAATTTCAAGAATGACTTCTCTCAATTACAAGCGGATAGCTCTCAAGCAATCTGTATAAGTCCGCTTTGAGGCATTTCTATGTTAAACAGTTAATCATTATAGCACTTATACCTAACATAGTGCCATCTAACAGTTTACGAGCACCAGTAAACAGACTTACTCAGTGTGATGCATAATTAGATGAACAAAAAGTTGATTAACATATATCACAGATCGATCACCAAAACATGATGAATGTCAACAGCTGAGGATTAATTATATGCAATTAACCCGGTGAGATTTAACAGATTATACATGTCTCCACCCGCTCCTACCATCGCATAGCTCACAATTTAATTAATAAAAACGTGATTAACACATAATTAAGATAGAGCTCTGGGGCATAATAAATTATCCCATTTTAATATATATTAACACAGTGGGGGGAGGGGCGATCTAATGACACACATCAGTCAAGTACACACCAACCTGCTTAACTTTGAAGTCATCAGCCACCCAACCCAAACGCTTATCCAATCATCCACACATCCGCAGTACTTAAATAGATAGGGCCGCAATAGCACCTTCCAGATGAATTTCTTTAAAAATATTCAATACAACGATGCGTCACATAGTATGACACATGGCTTCCTAGTTGCTCCTTATTTTTGGGCTATGGCTACCATGCTAAAAGGGTTGTGGCATAAGAGTTTGTGAATCAGGTTTTGAGCGTTTAGAAAGCATTGCTCTATATATCCAGGTAGGTAACCTAATCGATTTCGAAATTTCCCTAATAAAGCGGAAATCTGTAATAATCATGTTACGCTCGGCATTACCATTAATCTGTAAAAGTTAGTATATTTTATTCAAGTATTCCGATTTCAAATGTTATTAATGATTCTATTATTTAATGCGAGAATTATGGGTCCAAACATTTCTGCAAATTCCAATAGTGAGATTAGGAATACATGAGCTTAGACTGAATCTTAACTGTGATTCAACGTGCTACAATGTAGTACCAAAGCTCCTTGTCAAGCCCATGACTCATGTCTGATTCACTACCAACCCTCATCCTTTGCTAGCCCATCACTATATACATATATTTTTTAATATGATAGACTCCATTGAATAATAATTTCATACCCAGTTTAACCCTCCCGACCTTGAAATGACCCATTCTTGGTGGTGCAAGGAATATATTGACACATAATTTGAAAACTAATATGCTAGGGAATGTAACCACTTGTCATGGAGGTAACATCACTCGCCTCAACTGGAGTTCAAAATATTCAATAATATTACAGGTTATAGCGGGATTTCGCCTTGAATCATTTCTCGCCAGGCCATGTGGTGGTTGAATAAATCCAGATAACATGTTAAGCATTTTGACATGCTTTGAGCATAAGTGGGCTTGGTAATTGTAATTATTGGTGAAATAATAATTATCATATATCTAATCCTTCTGTTATGTCGCAGGACTCATACACTCTACAGCCCTTGGGTGCATTCATTTGGGAAAATATCATAAACTAATTAAATTAATTCAGATCTAGATACGCAGGTGGTTTGTGTGGAATTTCCAAACTCTACTATCCATCATCACCCAGTTATTACACATACACATATAGCTGTGACAAAATCGATACACACATTTAGGTGTAGGTGAGATGGCCTACATTATCGCCTGGGTGATGACACTTAGCAAGCCATTAAATTCATATGCAGTAAATATTGGACCATTGTGTCTGAATATGAAGCATACTGTATGATTTTAATTCACTTACATTAAACTGCCATCAGACTGACATCTACATCGAATATTATAATGCTGTAGCATAATAGTGTGCATTTAAATGTTAATGAAGGACTACAAATAATACATGATATGGCCTATGTTGTAGCATACTATTGTTTATTTGAATTTAATGAAGAATTACAGAATGTGGTATCGTCTGATTATAGACATAGAATTGTTAATTATGGTCTATATAAGGAACAGTATAACAATTACATCTCATTCATGGCTGCTATCCTAGCACATCAACAACCTCGCCTTTTAAAAGTCAATTTACAAAAGTTGGCAAAGGCTTGGTAATATGGCAAACAACTGCAGCAACAGCAACTCAGGTAGCAACCTTGGGGTCGATGGGACACTATCCAACACATGCAGTGGTTTGTTACATCGACTGCGAGTTGTTAAGTGGGCCCGAGAGCAGATACCAGCCAGCAGGCCACCAGGTATCATTGAGCAGATAGGATTATATCTGCTCGTCTATGAGCAAAGAGAGACAGCTATGATGGGCGGAAGCTATTAATCAATGTAAGTTTCAATTTTTACTGTTTTTGTGCATCAGGTCTGGGCGTGCTGTGTGTATGGATGGTTGGTCCAGTGGCCGTGAATTGGTAGTGTGTATGTATGTGTGCGTGTGTGTGAGTTCGGGTGGGTGGGGAGGGGATTGGCGTGCGCTGGTTACAGTGAGTGTGTTTATAAAATTGCCCACGAAGATTTTGATCAACTGTTATAGCGAGCAGATTAAAGTTAGAAACTAACGCTATGAGGGTAGGAGTTAGTCGAAGTTTCCTTCCGATAGTGCAACTAAGCACGGCCCTAGTTGTCATGGGTTAGAGAGTTGGTGTCTCCTGCTACATCATCCTTTTCCTTGGCCAGAACAAGCTATTAATATCAGTCTGCAGATAACACATATCGTGATAGAACCACACATTCCAGCTGATGGTAGAATGAAGCAGACAGTATCCACCTCTGATGGGATAAAGATCAGCCTCAAGGCTGGTAGAGGGCTTAACCTAATGCAGATATATCTTGATGTGGTCCTGTGTTTAATTTAACCCTTCAGTTATAGTCATGGCCAAGATATTCATTCTACTTAGAGCACTGCTGGGTATCGTGGCTGGACAACAGACTGTCATGATATTGGATGCCAAGTAGCCACACCTCTGATATGCGCCCCAGTACAATCCCTACCATGATCATCTGCATGGAAATAGATATGTTTGCATTCACATCTGCGATGATATTTAGTCCATTTGCCATCAGAAAGTGGGATGGGACTGTCTTCTGTCGAGACGACATACGCCTCTTAGCATCAGATCCTCTGTGTTAATGTGAATACAGCAGAGTATTGCCATTGAGCAGACGATAGGCACCAGGAAACACATGTGGCAATCTCAGCACGTCGATGCAATATTGACAGGGACTACGTTCTTGTTTGAACACCTTGCTCGAGGTATTCTTGTTATAGCTCAGCCTTCGACTGAGTTCCACTTTGTGTCACTTTGAGCTTCCACCTCCAAACAGACTATTGATGATGTAACATCATGCGACAACTGACTTCTACCACCACCACCACCACAGCTGCGCCTGCTTTCACATGAGGATCCACCCGAACGTTCTACCACTCTAACAAGAGTCTGCTTCCCTGACGTTGTGCTCTCCAGCCACTGAGGACTATGTCACAGCACAGCGTTGCTCCTTGGGAACATATCTATCTAACAAGGCTGGTTTAACGACAACAATGTGCGCAACCTCAAAATATAGACCCCCATCCCCATATCCACGGGATTGTGTGATGAGTTACTTCTACCACTCTACTAGGACTTGAATGTTCGTTAAATCTTAAATATACAAACTAAGCCAGTTATCTATTCTTTTATAGATTCACACCACCTTAAGCATTGCTCGCTCATATACCAGGCTTTTTCTTTTTCTTTCAACAGTAGGAACTCTAAAAGAGATTGTCCATTCAGCTGCCACTTTCAGATGGCATTCTCGCACCCCGCTCGATGTGAAGCTATAAACTCTCATCGTTAGCAGTGCCACCTTTTGGTAAATATATACATACGGGCATCTGTCTTAGCTGTGGTGGCATCCTTTACCATTTTGCGCAGTTTCACAATAGCGCCATGACAGACGCCACCCAATCCTCTGCCAACAAAGCTTTCCCCTTTCCTTGTTCGGTAGGCCCACCACATTTCACTTGGAATTCCATTTTTTAACTAAACTCGCCTGCAACACTGTTGTCGCTTCACATATAGCTCCCGTTCAACCCTAATATCATTGTTGTCTCAGCCACCAGAATCTGCACTATTTTGACAGGCCACATGCCTCTTATGGTAGTAAATTAATGTGGTATAAAGAAAGCTGAGTCTCTGGTTCACCACGTTTCTCAGCTCGCCTTCCCCATGTCAATAAGTATCAGTACTGATTGTCTTAACGCTGCGACCTGATTCGTGCTGCTTAAGGCTGATCCCCACGGACGTATCCTCTAAAGGCTTCGATTTCCTCTGCCATCCTTTCCATTTCGTCACTCCAGTCTAATGCCCTTCCCGTTTCTTTGAGAAGGTCATGTTGCATACAATGTCACACAACTCCTTTTTCTTATTGGACCGCTTGGCTGGCAACTGAATAAAACTCATACATATACAAGGCAGTGGCTATCACTTTTTATCTTAGCGAATGAATCCAATAACCGCTACGTCAATCTGAATCTTCTTTGAATTGTCCACGCCTACCTCAACCTCGCGCCGTATTAGACCATACAAGTGCTTTGATCAGACAGAGAGTTCTTAATCTATTTCCTCTTTAATTTACACGAGTCGGTGCCTTGTCTGCACCTCAGAACTGGTCGTATCGTTCTGCAGCTGCCTGAGGCTTTAAACCGCAAAAACACCTATGTTAGCTAAGCTACTGCCCTGCGTGAGATCCCTAAACACTCTTAGAAATAGGCAGAAACTGAAGCTCCGCCTCTGGAAACCTCCTAAAAACATCAGATCAAAAGCGGCATCTACTAAAATCTTTCAGCAAATATTTCGCTCAGAATAAATACTAACACCAATGACTCTCATGGCCGAATAACCTCTTATAGGCAGACAATTAGTGGCCATTGGCGACGTTCCACTGCAGTCTCTCCTCCACTCCAGAAAGACCTACTCACTGGAACCCCGACTATGTACCTGAGGGACAGCTTCACACCACCAAATAGGCCCGCCCACGTTTCGAGCAACGAATAGGAATACATTTTCTCAGTTGATGACGACGCAAATTGGTCCTCACGCCGCGCCGTTACACATATTATGGCCAACGGAAAAAAACTGTGTATGCAGCCTCTGGATTAAAACTAGAATAATACTGCCATCGCAGTTTCTCTCTCGCCTTTATTCCTTTACTCACTACACTACCACCTGACAGAGAACCGCTTAAAAGAGCTTGGCTCTGTTGCAGGTATGAATGAGCAAATGCCGCCTGTGGTAAAGAGAGTAATTTGCGGCCCTTTCCACCGTTTTACACTCCATCCACACCCACTTTCAATACTTTGTGGATAACCTGACCGGATAATTCGACCTACGCTTCATTAAAAAGGACCCGCCAGCCTCAAAACACTCGCCTAGACAATGCGTACCAGGAACAATCGCCACCTGAACCGCCGCCACCACTACAGAGAATACCCACACACTCATGTCCCTAGCTGCTATAGGCTGACTGAAAGTGAAAGAGAAGACTACGTCACCAGCCGAGATGGCAATTTCTGATGCCGAACTTCCGCGGGTAGATAGTATTGACAGGATATGAAAATTACACGCTGCTCGTTGGGGAGGCACAGCCACCAGGCTTCGCCATCCTCAGGCACACCGCCTTGTTGGGAATAACTGCCTCATCCAGCACGTCTTCAAGTAGACAACTGGCCCGCTCCGGAGAGCAAACGTCTGGTGGGGGAGCCGAAGAAAGCGTCCAAGGGATGGTGTCACAAGCCCTAATACCAGCAACCTGGAGCCGCCAAACTGACCACGTCGAACCAGTACCATGACCCGGTACTCGACGGATATTATGAAGCGGAACGCTTTCATCATGATCGATTACCCAGTCCCCCATGTGACAACAGATGCTGTCCTGGCAACCAGGGTGGTGTGTGGGTATGTTGTTGGTTGGGGTGGGGGCAGGTTGTGAGCAGGCGCGAGACAGTGGCTGCCTGGCCACACTTTATATTTAGGCACTCAGTATAGTGCTTATTATAATAGTGTCAGCTATCAGTAGATAACGGGCACCCATTATATTTAGGGACACATTATAATGCTTCTATTTGATGGACAATTAAGCCATTTACTTCAGAATTATCTTGAACTTAGATTCTTCATTATACATTTACTAAACATGTGTGGTATGCTTAGTACAATTTGTTTGACATGTGTATCTACACATGATATCACCCACTTTGAATCTACTCCTTTTCATCCTAATTAGCAGAACATTAAGTACTAGCGTACGATGTGTCATCTATAGCACACATAATGAGACAGGTTAATTATTTGGCTATGAATGTGTATCCTGTTTACATACTGATATACAACCCTACGCTACCACCATCCTCACACCCCGCAAGCAAACCACGACAGGAACATATAATCACAATGGACATAGATTTCCAATGAACCCTGTTTATCCGACTGATGAAATCATCACTATCATATACCATTTGGATGAATCCTGTTGAGTACCTTGAAACTAACTTATAATGACACACACGCCAAGAGTTCCATCTCAAATTAGGTTCGCAATCCTCAATAGGTTACATGATACATATGATTGCACTGGAATTCAATATCTGGAACAGTAGAAAATCAGTCATAATTATAACGGGAAGGGAAGATGAAGAGCATGTAATGTGCTAGGCGGATGGAAATCGTAATTACACTGGGTAAGCAGGTGTGTGTCAATACTATGTCGTATAATTCATACACAGTTTGCATGTGCAATACTATGTGGTTCATTTCCTACTTATATCTGTATCTAGAATGGTATGCATATGGATGTTACTAAATGGACAAGTCATTCTTTACTAAATGTAGACTTGTCAGATGTGCTGTTACATCTTCTATCGTGAGAATGAAGTAATAATGTAGAGTGTGTTGATTCAAGTTGGAGACGGATTTATTTTCCAAATGTTATGCTGTTGAAATCGGATGCAGGCACGTTGGATATTTCTAAGGCCGCAACAACTTCCAGTCAAAATAGTTTCCAAATTATTCAACATGCCGAGTAGGAGGTAATGGAGAACATGTTGTATCGCACCTTACAGTCACGTGTTAGCTATCGAGTGAGTAAAGGAAACGTGATGTTAAACTAAACAATGGGTGAATACAAACTGTCGCTCGAATATATGACGCCATAATGACTCATGTCACATGCAGGCTTACGTTACAATCAAAATACATAATGAATTGCGTAGCTATGTCAGTCATGACCTTTTCAGTGTTTGCTACTTAATACACTATTGTGTTGAATATGTTGATATTAGTTTGAGTGTGAGCATTCGCCATAAGCAGCGGCAGCATCCAGTCCAACCAATTAGATTCAAAGTAGTCAACTCTTACTTTGTGTAGTTTTCCGAGCATTTTGATTCAGGGAGGTCAGATTTCGATTTATCCCAACCACGTGCAACGCATGCATGTCGGTAGGAATGGGTGGGGCATAGCTAGAAATAGTGTCATCTATTGCGATACGTTACAGAAATGTGCTGGGGGAATGAATAAGCACCAATAGTTATGTGAGCAATATAACAATCTAGATCATATCTGTCTCTCTTTACAGAAGCTCATTGTGCCAAATAACGGTGGTTAATAGATGTCTCGATCATCAAGCAAAAAATCCAAGCCAGTATAACAGTTTTCAAAATTTAATAACAAAACATTCATTCAATATCTACAAACACATCATCATCACACTTCCTGCCACATTCATACACATATCACATATAATTCACGCACAAAATCACACACGACCCACATCCAAATCACACACAATTCACACATAAATCACGCACAAGCCACACTCAAATAACACACAATTCACATACAAACCACACACACGTCACACAAAAATCACACATAATCCAAATACAAATCACACACAATTCACATACAAATCACAATACGCATCATTAATATTATCTCCTATTACATGACATATATAAAACATACAAATTAAAAGGTTTACCGATAATGTACTATTACATCAATGATGTTAACATTCTTTAAACAAAATGGTAGAAATTGCATTAAAATACGACATGAGTTATGTTGAGTAACGTTCAAACACAACTCTAAACTGACGGGAAAACGCACGCAAAATGCGGCATTGTACGCTGACACAACTGTAAAACTAACTGTTCATAGGCCTACTGTTAATGAGTGTACACAATACGGTTTCACGGGTTAAATGCTACAACAGGTATGGGGAAGTGACGATATGAGTTCGCTGAGAACAGAGAGGCGAATGGCAGTTGACGATGACGAGACGAATATGACTACATAACACACAGGTGAACGTTACTAACACTGATGGCAACGGACGTAGCGACGACGATGTTGAAGACGATGATAAAGACGAGGCCAGGCAAGACTGCGCAACTCGCAGGTATTCAAAATTGACGGCGATGAAGAAGGTACTGACGACAACGATGACAAAGGTGAGATCGATGTTGATGACGAAGATAATGACGAATAAGTCTGC
This sequence comes from Chaetoderma sp. LZ-2023a, assembly GCA_034401795.1. Taxonomy (NCBI): domain Eukaryota; kingdom Metazoa; phylum Mollusca; class Caudofoveata; order Chaetodermatida; family Chaetodermatidae; genus Chaetoderma; species Chaetoderma sp. LZ-2023a. The sequence goes on along the minus strand of CM067361.1, from coordinate 21,936,241 downwards.
GCAACTCGCAGGTGATTGGTTTCTCGACGATGCCGGCGATGATAACGATGCCGATGACGAAGACGGCCGCGCACTCGCAGATAATTGGATTGACGACAATGACGATGATGTTAACCAGGACAATGACAAGATGACTGCGCAACTCGCAGGTGATAATCGCCAATAGCGTACCCAAGACACCGTACACGGCTGGGTCTCCTGACGTACCCAAACCATACCCACGTAGACTACGGGATTGACACTACGAGACTGTGCTTCTCGCTAAACAGTCTGTCCTGACCCAGACTGGACACTACAAATACAAATATAACCATGTTAAGGTTATTACTACGGAGAGGAATACCTTTCACTACCACATGACATCTAAAAGGACACATCCATGAACATAAAACAGTTACGATGAGAATAATTTCGTAAACTACATCTAAAATTAACGTCTGATTAACCCGTGATGGGTTATGATCGACTGAGAGATTAGTGTTCATTTTGAAACCAACGATGCTGTAAATGATTGCCAAACTGTTAGCAATATGTTCCAGTATCACTGCTCTCAAAACATTCACAAATTATCGCCAAACTAACTACAATGCAGTCGACAAATATGGATAATGCTTTTGAATAGCATGACTGGACACAGGTATGATGGCTGACCACCATTTTAGTGGTGATCCGACAGGTGCAGTTAATAGGAAGGGTTACTTCACAATCGCTCATTTTAAAGCCCACCTACTTATATGACGTCACAGGTTTGACACAATGTTATTTGTATAAAACTATCAAACCCACGTATATCTTTGGAAACAGATATATAAATATTAAAATCCTGTGTTTCTATACATACACTATTCGAAAGCACACACTTTACTACAAAACAAATTTATACATACGCCGTTCAAAATCCACTCAGGTAAACGGATGGTATATCACACATATATTAAACACTGTCCACCTGGCGTACTTTCAAACGACTGTGGTAATGGCTGGCAACCAATTATGCACGTCACGTTGCAGTTCACTCCCAAACTACCAAGCCCCTTTCTTGCCACAAAGACACTCACAGTTATTCCAACACTCCGTACACATGCCTAGTTATTTGCATCCAAAGGTGTAGCATAAATTCAAGAAATGACTCCTCTAACATTTTGTTTGTAATTTAACATTCAGATCATGACAATGGACCTTTACATTTTTAACTATGCCCCGCCAATCTCTAGCTAAGCTCCACCCGCACCTCGCTCGTGTAAGGATCGACTGATTTCTGAACTTGCTGACTATCAATTTCCAGAAAACTATTCAGGTAAGCTGCTGCATATTTTGAAACTAATTTGACTGGGTGATGTTGCTGCCTATGGCAGGCAGCCACAGCGCACAATCAAATTGGTTTCAAAATAGTTAACGGCATGTTTACTAAATAGTAGAGCCATACAATTCGTACAACGTGTCGGACTATTCAGAGTTAGAGACGTGGAAAATAGAATCATTTTTGACGTAATGATTATGACGTCATCCTACACGCGGATTAGCTGATTATAACGTCATATGACGTCAGCTGATAGATGGATACTCTGGAAAGGTGAATTATGATGACCACTCTCGCTAAGAGCCCACCTTAAGGAACCACGTTCCTTTGGTCCCAAAAGGCAAATGTCATACGCAGTTCTGTGCGATTTTATTAGATGGTGTGTACGCTGTGTTTGTAAATAAATTAGAAACACTGACCTCAGCTCGAAAGGACATGGGCGTCCCTGTGTTAACCATACGCTTGCGAGTGAATTACACCAGTCCCTTGAGATACGGACCAGAGCAAGTGTTCATGATATTAGGTCTATTGGTCACCCACACTTGACTGCACTTTCCATTGAATATGTCTCTCTCTCTCTCTCTCTCTCTCTCTCTCTCTCTGTTTCTCTCTCGTCCTCTCTTCCTCCTCTTTCCATTAATCTACGTCACTCACACACACATACACACCCTCTATCACTTCCCCAGTCTCTCTCCCGCCTCCATCCCTCCCTGTCTCCCCCCTCACCCTCTCTCTCTCTCTCTCTTTCTCTCTCTCTCTATCTATCTCTCTCTCTCTCTCTCTCGCTTTCTCTATCACGCTCTCCCTCGCTCTCTGTCTCTCCGTCTGTCTGTATGTCTCTCACTTGCGCGCTCTCTCTCTCTCTCGCATGCCCGCGCGTGCTTTCTCTCCCCCTCTCTCTCCATCGCTGTCTCTATCTCTCCCTCTTCTCTCCCTTTCACAACATCTATATCTCCATCCGCCACCCTCTCAGTTCTCTCTGTCTTTCTCTCATGTTCTAAGTCAATTGGCTGAGGGGGGACGTCAGGCAGCCAGGTACACCTCCAATTCTTTGGTATTTACTGATAGTCAACATCCGACTGACTATAAGTAACAGCATGACAACATGGGATATTTTGGTTCACCATTTAAAAAAACCAATGTGCACATGCGTCTTTATTTCTGGAAACTTTTTATGATGGCGTTAAGATGAAATTATGTCATATAGAAAATGAAATCTGGGTAACGTCAAATCTGCATAGCCTATCGCAAACAATTCCTGCTCAAATAATTCTTCATCTGACATCTCCAACGCCCTCTTGTTAAAGGAGTCATAGATCGCTGAGAGGAAACTAAGGAAAATAATATGATACAGCTGGATTCTTGCATACATATCATTAGTAACAACATACTAAATGTCCCGGAGATTCCACATTGAACTAAATCCAAAAATCAATTAAATATGATAATTAGCCTAATTATTTCGACAATAGTTGGCAAGAATCATTAAAATCCCAGATTCTGCCTGCATTGGTCGACTATGGTATATATTTAAAGGAAATACTGCATAGGGCCAAATGCTAATGAATAAAATCAAAATTCCCTCTTAGCTAATCAATTAACTAATTAATTATATTGATTTTGGCATACTAAACGACATGAAAATGATTTTTTTCAGAAGTATGTTATGCATGGTAACTATTGATAGGAAATCATCATCTGAACTGGTGAATTGCGATATGAATAGATGAGATCCAATAGCTAAGTAACTAGCTGTCTAAGTAGTTAATTAATGCTTTCAAAACATTCACTCCCTGTATCAAGTTAAGATATTGTGAAGTTCATCACTGTCCGTCATTAGTATCATCAATAATCTCAGTATTTGAACTGTCTGACCCCCATACAATATGTGCACACGACACTGCAGAACGAGTTGACATATGGGCAACTACAGCTCTTAACACAACCTGTTTTACACGCACAGCTGATTGCGTTTATCAACCGCACTGCGGATCCATGTTGGTCAGATAGTATTGGGGTTAGTAACTCATTTGTTCTGCCCAGCCCCATTCAGTGGAGGCCAAACCATTCCCAAGCCAAGCCCGAACCTAGTGGAGAACTCGATTTGCATGCTGTAGAGCTGCCGCATATATTGGTGGTAAAGTTGCTAAGTTAAATTTCTGCGTCAGTGATGTTATTGCAACTCCGCGTTTGCATGAAACGAAACGATATTTGTTCAAAGTGACCACATTTGGAATCGCGCCATACAGTTGTATAAAAAAACAGTTCACCTGCATCGGCCACTTCTGCACTAGTACTTCCACCATTCAAGAATACGTCCATTATGAGACCTAGTTCATTTTTTGAGTGCATCATTTTCCAGGCTTTTGATATTGTTTGGATGTGGATGGCTGGTGTCGTGTCACACCCAGTAATGGCATGTGGCACACACTTGCAAGGGGTCAAATCTCCCAAACTAACTTGAATCTGTATTATATCATAAAGTGCCACAGGATTTCGAGAGGTCAGCATGTACAGATTATGTGTCTGTTTGGCCAGATATAATAACATCATCAATATGTCACTATATTTTGCAATGACTACAAGTGGTGTTGCTTGATCTCGATCACATGCGTCAAGTGCAGTTAATACAGTTAGTCTTTCAGCATCTCCCAACGCCTTCTTCTTTTCTGTGTCATATTATTCGAGCTCATATGCCAACCCGTTGATTGAGCTGCTTTTATTCTTCCCATTTCCCAAAAAGTCCTGTTGTGAAACGGTGACGTCATTGCCTGGTGCAACTTCAATGTCCGCAGAGGTCACGTTTGATGAGCACCTATTGGCTGACAATGCACCATATCCATTGAAAACAGTTATAATATTTTGTCATATAGCCTGAATATGTTTCACAAATATCTGTGTACGTAACAGATGGGGAATGTTATCAGTTCTAACTGGCCATGTGGGTGTGTGAAGAAGTTGCCCCCACACCCATCCATAACGAACCGACTTCCGGTCGGCGTAGCTGCGAGTATGTAAACTTGTGATTTCAACAGAGCGCCCAAACCACTTTTATTTGATTTTCTCATTACTCCGTCAGTGAAAAGAGACGGCGTAAATCTGACCGTTCACAGCAGAGGAATTTGTCGAATTCGGTGCTCCCATCAAGGACACCACATATGCAACTAATGAGAACGTCAGGATTAACGTCTACCACTTCACCACACACGTTCACCGTCGTCAAAGTCTTTACACGATCATTGCGATGCAACTCCAGATCAGCTAAATTTTGTCCCGCCAAGATTTTTACCAACTCGCTTCCGATTCCTGATTCGTGGTCACATTTAAGGTCACTTCCAGAAAATGTGCCGGCCGTAATAGACACCAACATACCTCCTTCCCGCACATGGAATGGATGGTGTATTGTGAACCAGGCAACACACTTTTCGATATCTCTCATATCTCACATATCGCAAATTGGTATGCAATTTGGTAGAGCCATATGGTTATGGCAGATTCTGACATCCCGCGGCCTCTGGTCATACCTCCGGATATGTTCATGAGTCGCACCACGTACTGCTCAATAGATTGATCAGAACATATACCACTCCCGAATTTGTGATTTCTACGAATTGTCCAGTAACCTCTTTTAGTATAGTTGTAGTAGGATTCTTTTGGAAACCTTTCCTTCAATTGCAACAGCTGTGTACAAACTAAGGAAAGAAATCTATTACAACGGGATATGTATATATAGCTTCATTAACACGTTAGTAACAACATAATACACGTCCCCAATTTTGCAGTTTGTTAACTAGATATAGTGAGCTGTGTTGAAGATTTGGTATTAGTTGAAAATAGTAATTAGATAATTATCCAACTCGATAATTAGCTATTGTGGATATGATATTTATAATGCGATTTACTAGCTCGGTCTATAATTTCCTATAGGTGGATACCATACCCAACATGCACTTGAGAGGAACCTATTTGATGCTATTTTATGCCATGAATAGTAGTAATTACTTATCTAATTAATAAGCTATGACATAATGTGTATCTTAGTCGATATTTGTTTAGCTCTATACGTTATTTCCTTTCGATAGATACCATACTTGACCCATTTCTAACACATCAAAATATTTTAGGATTTTTTTGTAGAATTTCTAAAAATAAATAATCTAATTCATATCTTTAATTGCTTTCTGTATTTAGCTCAAGGAGTAACCTCGGTGACTTTTAATATGTTGTTACTAATGTTGTAGAGAAGGTGTACGCAAAATCCGCCTTTGTCATATTTTTGTCCTTGAAAAATGCTATAAGTCGTCTACTACTCTATGATATGTTTAGGCCCATAATTAAATAGCTCTTCAGACTACAAACTTGAAAATATCGAAAACATACTGTGAGATGCATCATTTCACACTATTCCAACGAATCATGCAGCATGACAAACATAATAGAACCCCTAAAACTCGCACCATTGACAGAAAAACCAAACACATGCACAAGAGCCAATTTAACCAATTTTATGTTAGAACGGACGACTTTAAATTAACGTGTATTTCCATTGCAATGCGGGAATGGAACCTAATATCACAGGATCTTCTAAGCAGTTCCGAAAACTCAACAGATCCTAATAGTAAATTTACAGAATTAATCAGGGTGAAACATCATTTCTAACTTAAGTACTTAATGATTGCATTGTGAAAATAACGTCATTTGGATGTTTCGCCGTAGCTAATCAATATCAATCAATAGGTCAATATGTTGTTGTTAATGTTGCCAATCTCGTTGTCGTTTTTGTTGGGTTTCTATCTAATGAAGTTGATTATGTTGCTGATGATAATGATGTTGGTGTATTTCTTGTTGTTGTTGCTGCTGCTGCTCTTGCTGCTGCCGCCGTTGCGCGTGTACTTGCTGTTGTTGTTGTTGTTGTTGTTGTTGTTGTTGTTGCTGGTGTTGTAGGTATTGTTGTTTTTGTTGTTGTTGATGATTCAGCACAGAACAATAGATTGGTAATATTCGCATGGCCGGAGATGATAAGGTCAGTGGCAATGGCAATACAGTTTCCTGTGTATTGGAGCGGAAGCAGCCCTAATCGTATGTCGTCTGTTGGCCGTGCCTGAGAGATGAAGTAGAGAACAATAGAGCGAAAATGTTGGATCGCGAGTACAATGTTTAGCCAAACGGAAACTGGTCTAAATAAAGAACATGGCAAACGACAGGTGACAAATTGCTTGATTTGCCGATTTCCTTCTAACTACATTTTCCAACGTCGGAACCAGAATTGTGACAGACAATTTAACAATAATCTTGGACTATATGGTAGAAAGGTCATGATAGCCACACATGGGGAAAGTACACACCCACGAACGCACACGCATAATACGCCATAATGGAATGCACACACATTGACGCATGATGACGGCAGCAACTATCTAACGTCTTCGCTGACATATGCCCCAACATTTTCTCTATGTCACAGGGGTAAACAAACAGGAAAGGTCTTGGATATTTTGAAATTAATATAACTGAAGTCCAGTGCGGCCAGTCACGTTAATTTTAAAATATTCAACGGGTTATGATATACATCGCAAGGAATGAACTTGCTCACGGATTTGTTGATGAAACAATCAACAGTCACATCAATATGTTAAAACAACATATACATATTGATAGATATACGTATGTTATAGTGCCCTTCACAAACCTGCGTTTTAACCAGTTTGTCTATCTTGAAAGAACCCTACTATTCACCACCATGCCAAATCTTCAACACACAACATGAACAACACCAACATCCTGACATGACGAATGCCTTCGCTAAAAATGTTCCATGCCCCATACGGTTAGTAGAACCTGATGTCTGTTCGTGAATTTACATTTAAATACGCAGCTCCCTATCCAAATAGTTTGAAAACACTAAACATAAATCCATTCGTGATTTCAGGGATCAATGTGCTAAAGACTATTCCACAAGGCGTGTACAACGGAAGTGAATACTAGCTAGAAGAGTAATTTTCTCTATTAATAGACATCACAATATGTATCGTGGAACTGTAAATAGTCGACTGATCAAACATTGCAATCATTCATTTCCTCAAACTAAATGACACAATAACAATGTTTTGATACACGGTCCCTAAACAGAGTGAATTAGCAATTTATTGTATTTAAATATTAAGAACATAAATGGGATAATCAGAATACAAATATAGCAGCAACTATGCGAATGGAAAAAGGAGAATTCCAGACACGCAGTTTCTATCTCCCATGGATAGACATGATCAAGACATTAACATATTTTCTAGTCGTTTGGTGAAAGTCTGCTTGTTCATATATATATATATATATATATATATATATATATATATATATATATATATATATATATATATATATATATATATATATATATATATATATATATATATATATATAGATGATGCCCTCTAGCGATCGGATTCGGATACGGACATGGTTCGCATACGCATACGGACATATGGAATCATACTATCTATTTGTAATGGGAGCGAAAAAAATTCGGATACGGATACGCATACGTATACGCGTTAATGGAATCCTAACTTTAGTGTAGTTGTTTCGTCATGCTCAGTGGAAGAAAGCAGTTTTAGCTAAGCACCGCCTATCCCTAGTTAAGCTCCACTGACGCTTTGTCCGTGTTGGAGTCGATCGATCCCTACACTCCATGGATCTTAATTTCAGGAAACTAACACGTTGAATATTTTGAATAACCTATGGCAGCAGCAACAAATTAGTTTCAAAATATCCAAAATAATTTGTATTACATTGTAAAGACCTACAACACGCACAAAAACGCTTAGTCCGACATCAATTAACCATTAATGAAGCACTTAACTACGTTATTGATGCCGTAATTGATTATGACGTCAGCATACACGTCACTGAACTAATTGTGACGTAGTATGATTGACGGATAAACTAGAAGGATCGCTCACATGCTGCATGGTCCACAATGATTATCACGCAAGTCAGATTGACGCCCATCGGCCGTGCGAGATGTTGGTTGCGATAACTGGCGATGGTTCCTTAGCTAGAGTCCATCAAGTACACATCATGACGCCTAATCACGTGCTGTATGTGGATGGTGTTCCCATGTCATGGTACATTTCTCTATTATGCTATGGCAGTAAGCGAATAAGAGAACATTTTGTTTTTTGATTGTCACAAACGCATATGGAGATTTAATCCCTCTTGTGTCAATAGCGCCTCAAAGCACTCAAATACCCATTCTGTGTCAACAGCGCATCAAAGCACTCAAATAGCTATTGTGTGTCAACAGCGCATCAAAGCACTCAAATACCCATTGTGTGTCAACAGCGTATCAAGGTGCTCAAAATACGATTTGATACATCAGTTAAACATTCTGATGGTCAATATTTTTCAAGATAATTTAATTTTAGAAAACTATTTTTGTAAGCGTACCTCTTAATTCCTTTTCGTCGGCTTGCCCATAACGAAACTCAAAGTGTTTACTTGGCCAATGTCTATCTGCAGGTGGAGAGAAGAGTATTTTTCAAGATTTATTACTAGATTTTGCTGGCTCGGTTAATGAGGCAGTCATCCTAGTGGTAGTTATTTAAAAAAGATACTCTTCTCTAGGCCTTTCAAATGGCCATGCATGAAGACCACTACAACGTTTATTTTGGCCGGTTTTACCATTACAGTGTTAAGTTGACACACGAGGGGTTAAGTATTAAATTGTAGGCTTTCCTATTGGAAGCAGATCAGCATTACCGTACATGGTGTTACTATGAATTATACCATGCTTTCTATGATGAGAGTATGTGTGCACTCTATTTGTATGGGTAAATTCATGGGTTGTGTGCTGAATAGTGAAACCGTATGATTCCTAATGATACTCAGATATGAACTATACCCGTCATTATTTATTATTCATTGATTGCCCGTTGTTTTGTATTGCATGTATTTTTGTTTACATATGTGATAATTATCAAGGCAAAGTAACCGAGTTATCAAACGCGAGGTCACAATATTTCTTTACCAAGACAATCATTGGCCAATGGCGCAGCATATTAAATTCCACAATACTGCCCAAATAATTCATAGTTTACATCGGTATTCTTAAAATAAGATTCTGTGATCCATGATCTCCCCTCCCCCCCCCCCCCCTCTCTCTCTCTCTCTCTCTCCTCTCTCTCTCTCTCTCTCTCTCTCTCTCTCTCTCTCTCTTTCTCTCTCTTTTCTGAATCAAAGGCCACCCACCCTCACTTTAATTAGTCACTGGAATCGCGTTACAGCGAGTGTTTTTTCATTATGCCTTGTTCTAAATTCAATAGCCGTTATTTCACTTCCATTCAGTGTTTCCATAACGTATATGCTCGCGTTGGCCTACATGCCAAATGCTTTTCAATTGAGATGAATGCGAGCTAAAAGATGTGAAGCAGGTATTCATGGTTACTGAAGCAGAAATTATTTTGATAAATTATGCCACTTTTTATGAACTCAGAAGTCTGACATCACTGGAGTGCAAAGGAAATGCAGTATGTTGAAATAAGGATTGTGTTCGATCTGACCACCAGGGCAGGGCAACTGTTTGAATAGCCAATAATACAACTGTTTAAATAGCCAATAATACAACTGTTTAAATAGCTAAAAAATGCAACTGTTTAAATAGTCAATAATACAACCGTTTAAATAGCCAATAATGCAACTGTTTAAATAGCCAATAATGCGACTGTTTAAATAGCCAATAATGCAACGGTTTAAATAAGCTACTTTTTATGAACTCAGAAGTCTGACATCACTGAAGTGCAAAGGAAATGCAGTATGTTGAAATAAGGATTGAGTTCGATCTGACCACCAGGGCAACTGTTTAAATAGCCAATAATACAAACGTTTAAATAGCCACGAATACTAAATCTTCATAACAATACAGGCACCACATGCAGAACTACACCAACACCATCGCCGCCACAACCTCCCTCCCTAACCCACAAATACAACCCCCCTCCATTACCATCACCACTATAACCGCCGCCGTCACCACCACCACCACAACCGCCGCAATCACGACAACCGCACCACCTCACAATCAAAACTATCGCCACCACCACCACCACCACCACCACCACCACCACCACCACCACCACCACCACCACCACCACCACCACCACTACCCCAACCACCACCACCACCAACAACAACAACAACAACAACAGCAACAACAACGACGACAACACCGACACCGCCACCGACACCGCAACGCCTACCAGAAACACCAACACCCCGCCGCTGTCGCCCCTCCCCCACCCAACCAACATCACCACCACCACCATCGCCCGCCACCGCACAGCCACCATCAACAAAAACAACAAAAACAACAACAACAACACCCACAACACCACGAACACCAACAACAATAACAGCAATAGCAACATCAATAACAACAGCAAACAAGCGACGAGGACAGCAACACTACCCCCAGTAACACCAATAATCAGCCTCTCAATCAGCATCTATTAAGACACCCATTGCCAATTCACTCCATTAGAGAAAGATCCGATCACATTATTGAGCAATAAATCAATCACACTATCAATCAGTCACTCATGCATTCAGCCTGAATCAATTCTGTCATGAAGAACTACAATGTCAACCAGTACAAATCTGCATTCTTGACTCTACAGTAGGCTGTTCATTGCATTTGCTCTTGTGTCAACAGCGCTTCGACGTGCCCAAAATACCGCTTGATATATCAATTAAACATTTTGATGGTCAATATTGTTCAAGATATTTTAATTTTAGAAAAGTATTTTTGTAAATGTACCACTGAATCTTTTTCACCGGCTTGACCATTAAAGGTGTAATAGTAAAGAAAATTAAAGTGTGTATCTGCTGGCCGAGAGAAGAGTATTTTTAAAAATTTACCACTAGAATGACTGGCTAGGCTACAGAGCCAGTCATTCTAGTGTTACATATTTAAAAATGCTCTTCACTAGGCCTTTCAAATAGCAGTCCGAAGACCATTGTAGAGTAGATTTTCGGTCAGTTTGACAATTAAAGGGTTAAGTTTACACAAGAGTGGCTGATTTGTACAGCACTCATTTGGTCAGGTTGTTCTATTTGTAGCCATCGTGTGAGGCAGCTATTAAATTATCCAAGAGAGAGCACGTGATAAATGTGTGATGAACGACCAAAGATGCAGAGACAAGATGGGGGGGGGGGGGGTGGGATCCGACGTGTGACTAAGGTATATAACATCACAATCAATTGCGTCACATGAAGAATGACGTAAGCATACAATTCTGATTTAAATATGGTACATAGTCCAACATCTGTACATGCCCTTTTCCGCATATGTGTATTTTATTTACATTCATTAAATCCAGAGCATGGCCTACTATTTCTGAGTTCCGCTACCTTCAATCGAGTGACAATGTGATTGCCAGTTTATGTACGGGTTCACTACGACGTCGAGCCGCATGCCGTTTAAACTAATCGCCTTAAGTAACCGCCTTGACATGGCTTCACAAGGACACGCTATCTCTTAGAAGTTTTCAACTAAAATACCTGCTCGCGTACTTCAACAGTTCTATGTGATACACTTTATTATCGTATCACATCCGGCTCACTGATCCGCATTCTGGATAGATGGCAGCTATAACCTCATAAAAGAAACTTCACTTCGTTCCTGATCAAAAAAGCTTTCTCTAATCAATCACAGCTATAAGCAGGACACTGATGCTAGTAGATGTTTAACCCTAAATGCTCTGACAATCTGTTAAACGAGTTTGAGTCCAACATTCCTGACATTATTTAATCATGACTCTGATTAATGGATGATCCCAGCGTAACCATGACGTCATACTCAACGACGCAATGAGTAAGATGACAGCTTTATCAATTACGTCATGAGTGGTGTTGATAAGTTCGTCACGAATTCTTAATGGAGTTATCCATTTTAGCTATGCCCCGCCCATAACTATCTAACCTCCACCCACACCTCACCGTGTTGGGATTGATCGATCCCCAAATGGCCTAACTATCAATTTCCTGAAAACTATACAGGGACGCTGTTGAATTTGTGGCAGCAACAGCGCCCAGTCAAATTAGTTTCAAAGTATTCAACATAATATTTATTAAATAGTAAAAGCAAACAATGTGTACAACAACGCATAGACCGTCTTCAAATATGCGTTCGTGACGTACTTATCGACGTCATTCATGACGTTATTCATTATGACGTCATTATACACATCACGCAATTCATTATGACGTCATGTGATGGGTGGGTACTCTGGAAAGGTGAATTAATGATTGAGTAAGCGTTGTTGTACGAATTGAATGTCTCTACTATTTAATAAACATGCTGTTGAATATGTTGCAACTAATTTGGCTGGATGCTCTTGCTGCCATACACCATCGGCAGCAGCACCGCCCCGTCAAATTAGTCACAATCTACTCATATCTTACATATATAGTTTTCTGGAAATTGATGATCAGGGAGTTCAGGGATCGATCGATCCCAACACGGGCGAAGTGTGGGTGGAGCTTAGCTAGAGATGGGCGGGGCATAGCTAAAATCGTATTCCTCCATTTATTCTGAAGCACACGAGGGTTATGTCTGTATTCAGAGAAATCGATGACAGCGAGGGAAACGCGATGGGGACCTTTTTATCCATGTTTAGTTTTGAATTCATGTTACGCAATCATGTATATAAATAATGGCATTGGGATTTCGCAACACAGTCTCTTGAGTACACAGTAACAGTTTTCCTCATACTCAGGGGACTGTGTCTATGCTGTGGTTGAGATTCATGTTTTATGATAATATTTTTTCTTATTTCACATTTTCCTTGTGCATCTGCCATTTAACCAATTTTCATAACACATAATTGCGTAGAGTATGGATGCGCAAGTCGTGTATGTTATCTATGTAATGGACTTATCCAGTCTTAGATATGCCCTCTATCTAAGCTCCAATCACACTTCGCCGTGTTGGGATCGACGAATCACCGAACTATGTCTATCAATTTCCTTTAAACTACACATCCATAGACAGCAAAGGCACCCAGTCCAATTAGTTTCAAAATATTCAACAGAATATTTATTAAATAGTAAAGTCATATAATTCGTGAAACAATACATAGTCCCACTTAAATTATGCGTTCGTGACCTACGTGTCCTCTGCATCATTTCTGCCGTCATAATGACGTCATTGATTATGATGTCATTCTACACGTCCATTATATAAATTATATAAGTACAGAATTGTCAACGCATACGGCCCAACTAGCGAAAAAGGCAAAGAGAATCCAGCAATATTAGATTCTTTCCATGCAGAACTGACTGCCGCTAATACAATTCCGGCTAGATGGCAACTGTTCGTGTGTGAAGATTTCAAATTCATGCTTGGTAAACTTGGAATTGCGGAAAAAAGTTCAGGACGTGGCTTATGCATGAGCACCTATGGAGAGGGCACACGCAACAGCAATGGAGATGTACTGGCGGCATCCCTTAGTTCCAATGGCCTATTTATCACAAACACGGCTTCCAAATACCCATGCCGTCACCGGACAACATGGACTGGACACATTACTGATCCCAAAGCCCCAAAACGTTCTAAGACTACACCAGCTGTCTTAAACCAAATAGATTTCATACTATGCAAGACAGAAGCACAACCCTTACTCCGGAACGCTCGTTCGTATGGAGGCAATTCTGACCATAAGCTAGTCATTACACGCCTTCAGATGAACGAGCTCTACCTAATATGCAAACACCATACCAGGCAAGAGGATAGACGCACCTACAACCTAACCAAGCTCATCAGTGGCACTAACACTGAAATGCCATACAAAAAAGCCCTCGGGGAGCAGATAGCTAACATCGATGTCAGCACCGATCCAAACGAATCCCTAACCAAAATACTGAAGCCCATTGAATCATCTGCTACCAGCACCATAGGTGTTCTTAAAAAGCTACCAAACTAGGTATACTGACGACCCTCTGGTAGTAAAACTGTCAGCAGAGCAGAAAGCATTACGGCTGCACATCTATCAATGTGGCCAAAGTGAAGACTGCATCAAACTACGCCGGGGGCGCAATATTATTCTGTGCCACTATAGCGAATGCTTAAAGGATCTTGCTTTTCAACAGGCAGATTCCCTAGCAAAATGTTTCGGGCAGCCCGAGCCCCGAGAGTTACTGACTACACACCACCACTCACTGTACACAACTCTAGAGGACACTTTATCGGGACTGACCGGGGAAAAGCAGATGCGATCCGAAAATGGTTCAAGGACCAGTTCACTGACAACGATGATGAACCCTTGCACCAGTTTTCAGGAGACCCCGGACCATTACCTACACCAATTAAAACAGCAGATGTTGAGGAGGTACTTAAAGCCCTGAAAAATGGACGGGCATCTGGACCTGATCGCACGAGCAATGGACTATTCAAATATGCAAGTTACATTATCTCAAAACTAATAACGCACCTAATCAATTCAGCTTTTTATGCAGCACCTTCCCATCGATGCTGTAGGCCGGGGCATCCTCCTCGCACTACCCAATCCCAAGAAACCCCCTGACCCACTAGCCAATCTGCAGGCCATTGTTCTCCTCAATGGTATACGGAAAATCCTATCCAATGTTACACTATGCCACATCCGAGACAAGATCGATGACTTCACCGGATCATGTCTAAGCGGCTTCAAACATGGACGCACCTGCGCAGAAAGTGTATGGACTCAACGTATACCTGTGTCAGTAGTCATGTTCGAACACTGGGACTTCCACAAAATGGGCATCGGCATGTCACGAGCCTTCGACACAATTAAACGCTCAAAGATCCTAGATGTACTATGCCAGGCCAGTTGTAATGCAGATGCGTGATGACTAGTGAGACTACTGCTTGCCGACACCATGCTGAGAGCACGAGTCAAGTAAGTGAAGTATGTAGAGTTTTAGGCACCAATCGGCTCCCCACAGGAATATGGTCTATCTCCGGTGCTTTCCATCTGCTGCAGGAAAGTTACACAAGACCAGCCCCCCACCCCACTTTCAATACTGGGCATGCCGCTAGAGATGGACTATGCCGACGATGTGGACTTCATAGACGAGGGAAAGAAACCCTTGCCGAACTTCTCCCAATAGATGCAGGCAAACTAAACATTGAGAAGTTCCTTATGAATGAATCCAAGACAGAGTTCGCCCACATATACCTATCGACAAAGCATGAAACTGTAGAAAATAACGACCCACTTCCTGGCGGGGAACCATGGAGGAAAAGTAAAATCCTGGGCCCACTGCTTTGCTGTACACTGCTGACATTTCTGCACGCTGCGTCATGGGAACCTAGTTTTCCAGTACTTCTGGAAGCTATGGATTCGTAGATCAAAGATGCCATTGATAAAGAGGCTATGTTTATACAATGCAACCTGCGTACTCTTGATGCTGTATAATTGTAACAGCTGGGCAGCTCCAAAGGCATCTCTAGAAAACTCGATGCCTGCCACCGCAAACACCTACGCCCCATCACTGGACACCGATGGTCAGACAGCATACTGTCCAATGATGCACTGTACAAGATATGTAATACGTTGCCGCTGTCCGTAAAAGTCGCCCAGCAAAGATGGTTCATGTTTGGCCATGTGCTAAGGATGCCGCAAGACACACCAGCACAGAGAGCCTTGGAATTCGGCCTACTCGGAGCGAGCCAATACAGACCCAGGAGAGGACGGCATAGCAAAAATCTGCTAAGCGTGCTACGAGGTGACCTCAAGAAAGCAGGACTCGATACACTCAAGTAAAAAATGGACCTGATGAAACTAAGGCGAAGAAGTGCTGATTGCAGCTGTAGGATGGGTGTACTACTACAGCTGCAGAATACAGTACTCATCATTATATACATATTTATGAACATCATGTCTCTTGAAACAAGATACTCTTATTGACACAAAGGTGCTGCAGACAGCAATAAAACTAACTATACATCCATCTTACCTCGGAATTAAACTTTCCGGATTATCTATTTATCATCTGACGTCATATGACGTCATAATAAGCTAAGCGACGTATATTATGACGTCATTGTCATTACGTCATATATGATTCCATTTGACCCGTCTTTAACTTGTTTGCAAATTACACTGTCAGTTAGACTGTCATGGGGACAATGAGCAGACACACCATTTGGGCATACATATGCCTTAAACATGTCACGTTGCAAATGGAAGATATTTGCAAATTAATAGTTTGTTTCTATTTTACGCGTGCATGCATGTTCTGTGTGTCCGTGAATGTGTGTGCGTGCGTGGACACACATGCGTGCACAAGGGCGCGCATGCGTGCGGTTGTACACAATTAGCGAAGGAATGTACATATAGTGTACACAAGGTGTTATGTAATTACAAGCGAAGATCCAATTTTTTCCCTCATTTCAGAGGTTACTCTATTGTCAGATTCACTGATCATTAGTATCTCATACAGATACAGTTATTTCCCTGTTGGTACATATCTCATGCCATCTCATCGCTAAAAGAGTGTGATTGATGGTCTTATTAGTGTTCAATATGGTGATAATGTATTGGTTATTCATCGGGGACTATTCAGCTCCAACTTTGATCAAATGATCATGAGAAATAGCCACATCAAATCAATATCTCGCGCTCTCATGCTCCCCATTCCTCCATCCTACTCTCTTTCTCTCTCTCACACACACACGCACGCACGCACGTACGCACGCACGCACGCACGCACGCACGCACGCACGCACGCACGCACGCACGCACGCACGCACGCACGCACGCAGGCACGCACGCACGCAGGCATGCACGCACGCACGCACGCACGCACGCACGTACGTACGGACGCACGCACGCACACAAACACACACACAAACCCTCTCTCTTCTCTCCCACTTACTCACTCACTCACTCACTGTCTATCTCTCTCGCTCTCTCTCTCTCTCTCTCTCTCTCTCCACCCATTTCTCCTCCCTCCCTCTCGCCCTCTCGCCCTACTCTCCATCTCTCGTGCTCTCCCATACTCACTGCGTTACATCAGCCCATCTTTCCATATGCATAGCTTACCCCACCTACCATTGGAAAAGATATCAACAAAAACATAGACAAGCTGGCAATTCTTCCGTTCGATTTCCGCTAAGAATTATGCATAACATCACAATATGTAGCAGGTGTATATGGCATTATATGAGCATACTAGAACAGATTAACGTCAATGTTTCTCCGTTGTGAGAAAGATTGCATCCGAAGCTCGCTGCTAGCTTAAGCAAATCAGTATTCCATATTTCCCTACAACTTTTTAAAAATGTAAGTTTCCTTGTATCTGCTCTGGACATCAGTTTGTGACATCAGTTAAATTGCATATCATTTTTCATTTATCTCGCGGTTCGAGTGTCGTCTGTGATATATCCGGCATAAGAAATGACAGCGATTACAGAACAATAAATCAGTGATGTAATTTATCACCTGCCTCAATCTGCCACGTGTCTTCTTCTGTGTTCGCGATATCGCTCAGTAATCATGGACATCGCAATTTAACATTCTCATTATTATTATTCTCAAACAGCGTCAGCAGATGAGAGTAAGCTGGTGTGACCTGGTTTGCCCTAATGCACATTAATATGTCATGTTAAGGACTGTGGTCTTACCAACACTTGCCATGTTTTATAAAATATGTGCATTCATTATACTACATTTAAGTATGGGTCCTGACCAAAAATAGCGACGACTTATTATCCTTGGATGGTAATAACAGATTGCATGTCCTCAAATCCATGCATCCAGTTTCAGCGTGCATACATACGTCATGTATATCACATGACTCATGTTATCTGATCACTGCGAGAAATGTGCCGACCTAACTGACAATATCAATTTTCAATTCTCATTAATTGTGATTCTAAAATCACCAACAATATGACTTGAATAGAGCACCTATAAACGGCAGGCGGGCTGTATGCTCCCAAATTGAGCTGAGATTGTGCAGGAATGAAACGTTCAATTTGATTTTGCAACATACTCAATTAGGGCTAACACACGACAGTCTGTACATTATTCAGGTGGTATTCAGTGATGCATTATAGAGGCCGGAGATTTCAGTGAAAGCTGCCAGCTGGATCATCCAGGGAATGACAATGGCTGACTTAAGATGTGTTGAAGTAGTGCTATTTGCAGCATTGCGCTCTGGAGCATTCTCCAGTTGAGTGTGTCTGGTGGTATTAACTGGGCATGGTTGAAAGGCTTACAATGGCAGCACAGTTTTAACAACTGAGAGCCCCTGATATACTTTGGTACATATATTCTTCACCTAGGGCCACCATCTATTACACTCAAGTCAGCTAGATGGTCTTATACATGTATCAGGTTAGTGGGAATGGCTACACTATTTATGAGTTCCCACATCGATGGCTATACGTCATCTCTCTCTAAGAAAATCATGTGTACCATGTCCATGTTATGACGAGCCTATACCAATACATCACATGTTCTTTGCCTCAAGATAGTATAGTAATTCTAAAACAGGGAAAGATAGTTGGTCCGGAATTCATGTGTACATTGCTGACTGCAATTGCAAAAGCAATTCGTCATTTGACAGAAATAAAATGTTGCTAAGAATACAGTTGAGCCATTATCTATTGGGAACTGTCTATACTTTGGTCAGATGCATGTGTTCGCTATACAGTGCACAATTCACCAACAGAATAGCCACACACACACGCACGCACGCACGCACGCACGCACGCACGCACGCACGCACGCACGCACGCACGCACGCACGCACGCACGCACGCACGCACGCACGCA
This sequence comes from Chaetoderma sp. LZ-2023a, assembly GCA_034401795.1. Taxonomy (NCBI): domain Eukaryota; kingdom Metazoa; phylum Mollusca; class Caudofoveata; order Chaetodermatida; family Chaetodermatidae; genus Chaetoderma; species Chaetoderma sp. LZ-2023a. Next base: position 21,917,125 of record CM067361.1, on the reverse strand, counting down.
CGCACGCACGCACGCACGCACGCACGCACGCACGCACGCACGCACGCACGCACGCACGCACGCACGCACACGATGAGTACATTGCACATAATTACTCAAGGCATTATGGTATGTTGAATTCAATTTGGAGGAAATGTGTTTTAGCTACAATTACACAAATGTTCACGTACATTGCTTTTGACATGATTAACAGAGCACTAATTACAATGTGTAGTTGACGTTCTTAATAGCAAGGAGAATGCCACAGGTCGATTATGCCGACCTGCTTGTGTATTCTGATAACAACGTTGCCAACAACCATACGCCTCACAAATGACCAAGCTGACCATGACCAATCAGTGACAGAGAAGAATAATCACATTGGACATATATTTTGCATTAACCGTTGCACTCGTACGATCAGATCATTAAACTCCTTCATAAATTAATACATATAAGGTAGGTTAATTGGAATTAATTTGCAGGTTTTGGTTCTTAGCTGTGATAACAACAGCTGCATGTTAAATTATTTTCGAATACTCACCATGTTACATGCATGCTTGCATTAAAATACATGGTTCACATGGTTAACGCATATATTAATAGGCATCGCGAAATGTGCCATAAAGCTGTATATAGTTGATTGATCAGTCCTATTACAATCATTCATGTCATCTAACAAAGTGACCCAATAACTGGATTTTAATACACCATGATAAGCGATGGAAATTGGCCGTTCCATTTTTAGTTATGCCCGCGCACATCTCCAGCTAGGCTCCACCCACACCTCGATCGTGTTAGGATAGAACAATCTCTGAACTCCCTGACTACCAATTTCCAGAAAACTATACATGTAAGCTATTGAATATCTTGTAACTAATTTGACTGGGTGCTGCTGATGATTATGCCAGAAAAAGTGCCCAGTCAAATTACTATTCAACAGAATATTTATTAAAAAGTAAATGCAACAATTCGTACAACAGTGCATAGTCCCTCTTCAAATATGCGTTCGTGACGTAATTATCTACGCCAGGCATGACATCATTCATTATGATGTAATTCTACACGCCACGTTGACTTTGACGCCGCAACTGGCTGACATCTACCTAGCTATTAGACACGGCTGTCACGGAGAACAAACGCCCTAAGACATCAATGCTGAAGACAGCGCTCATACATGCTACGTAGCAAAATCTCCGAACTGGATAATAATCCGGACATCCCGCCCCGTAACCACATAAAACATTACAAGACATGGGTTACATTTCACGAAAGCATTATTAGGCCATTGTTCTATCGTTATGGTAGGGGTAAGAGAGACGAATACCCACCATAAATGTCCTTCCGACAAGGGCGTGGCAGATCTGAATATCATGCCCAGACATTCTAACGGAATTCGGTGAGGGTACGTATCTCGCCCGTCACCGGGTCCTATGGAACTAACCGTTAACCTGTCTTTAGGTTTATATACACGTTGCCCTGTTTTGCACTACGGTGCGGGAGGTTAGTTTGTAAATACAAAAATAATTAATACATGTGTTTTCGCAGGGCTTTCCTACATTGGCTTAAAGTGCTAACTACTAGGTATCCAAAGATACATGAGAATGTGTGTGACACCCTACCCTGGCATCACAGCTCGGAAACCCCAATAGTTTCCCAGAGTCGGATCAGCCAATGGTGCGGATGGGGACATTCACACAATTAAGAAGCCACAAGGCTCAGTGGAACATGAAGAGAGACAAAATCTTACTTATGAGTCTTACCGGAGTGCGGTGCTAGATTATCGCACTACCGGAAGAGAAGAGTATATTACAGAGTATGTAAAGAGGAAAGTGTCTCTAATCATTTTGAACCTATAATATTGAGCTGAATAGAAAAGGTTTAGTCGGTAGCATGCCGGACCAAAAAGAGTTATAGCACGGACAGTGACCTCTGTGAAATATTGTTGGTGGCGGGAGAAAGTGCTGCATATATAAGTGTTGCTGTA
>CM067361.1:21902659-21910159 GCA_034401795.1 Chaetoderma sp. LZ-2023a | reverse complement strand
ACTATTTGGCGCAATACACATGGTTAGTAGTGTTAGCCTTACCATAAATAGTCATGCTTCTACAGATATTGTGAATTGTTGTTTTTTTAAATCTGTCCAGAACAACGCTGTCCAGCACATAAACTACACGGGTAGGTATGTAAGATTGCATGTGCTCAATTCGTTGCCATTCAGGTTCATCTTGTCTAAACACGTCCTATTTATTAATTGTTTGGATCGTTGGAACTGAATGTTAGGCGATGTAACCATTTCATGTCCAAGACGGCCACAGCCGGCCTCTGTACTGATCTGGAGGAATGCACACTTACAAGCCAAGAGAAGAATATTTTTGAGAATTGACACTGGAATGAATGGCTCGGTTAACGAGCCAGGCATTCATGTGGTAAATTCTCAAAAATAATCTTCACTTGGCCAACAAATCGATATTCATTAAGAATTCCGGGGAATTGCATGTCTAGCATGTCTCTTGTTTGTTACAGTGGCATTGACCTATGAACTTCTGATCTATATGTTATCATGATGCTTCCTAACACTATAGGTAACGATGTATTCAAGTTTAGTTCCAATAGGATTAACCAATCCTGAAATATAAATGATTTGCTGAATGGAAGTACAGACAAGACAGAGGTAAAATAGCAAGGCTATGATGACCTTGACCTTGGATCTAGTGATGTCACTATCAGCACCCAGCTTCTTTATTTTCCAGTGGACCATATGTCCAAGATTAGTTATGGTAATATTAAGTAGTTCTCAAGATTCTCAAGTATAAATGTATATAATTTGCTAAACGGAGACACTTAAAGTTGAAAAATGCAGAGGTAAAATAGTAAGCTAAGAATGACCTTGGCCTTTAACCGCGTGACCTCCATGTCACCATCCCGTATCCGTTTGACATAAATAACCATGTACCCATGGTGTGTTCCATTAGGATTAAGCAATCCTGAAATATAACATGATACGAGTCGCTAAGTCTAAAATCGTAACGTTGAAAAACAACTAAGTTTTGTAGAGGTCAGAATAACCTTGACCTTCGAAGTTGTGGCATCAGTATCAGCATGCTGCTTCCTAACCACATATGCAACCACATAGCTCAGTTTAGTTGCAATATAAATAACTGATCCTGAAATATGGCAGCGACAGCGTCCATTCAAATTAGTCTCAGAATATTCAACAGCATGTTTATTAAATAGTAGAGATATATAATACGTACAACTTGGACTATTAAGAGTTAAAGACAGGCATATAACATCCTTTATGACGAAATGATTATGACGTCACCATGCACGCCACTTCGCTGATTATGACGCCATATGATGGTGTATGGGAACAATGAATACATGGGTGGTGTAGCGATGGTTCTATGGTGGCTATGAGTGCGTGGGTTCGCTACCATTTTAATGGGTGTATTGGTGGTTATAGGTATGGGCGGTTATGAGCATAGGCGCAGGATTGTAGCAGTGGGTGTATATGTAGGGGTAGCAATTTTCAATATATAATTGGTTGAGTTAAGATGTGAATTTCGAAGTCGAGTTTTGAATTTTGAATTGTGAATATCGAATACGCCTTCTGGGTGATCATACTTTTACAATCGCATTCAACTACGCACGCGTGGATTCACGTTCAAATATGCTTCCTTGCGTGATAATTCAGGAATCCCGTTGTAGTTATGTCTCGTCCATCTCTAGCTCCACGCACGCTTTGCCCGTGTTGGGATAAATAGATCCATGCACTCTATGAATCTCAATTTCTAGAAAACTATACAAGTAAGCTGTTGAATATTTTGAAAATAATGTGATTGGGTGCTGTTACTGTCTATTTATATCATATACGTGTGTGATATAATGAAGCTGTTGAATATTTTGAAAATAATTTGTCTGGGTGCTGTTGCTGTCTATTTATATGATATACGTGTGTGATATATTAATGTCACGCCCAATACTAGGTATTTAGTGGCATTATTAACAAAAGGGGTGACGTTTTAGTGTATGGATCTACGTCTATGAGGCAAGCATACTTCTTCACTGTGTTATCTGCCTCTCTGATTGACACGTAGCCTGCAAGCAACACCATTGCATTCATTCTTCCAAAAGTCCACCATATCCAACTACCAGTTACATTTACTCACCAACAAATGTGGTAGTCTTTAATCATGTGCGTTTGTGACCGTCAGATGGGCTTTAGTATGTCAGGGTTGTTGAAACTGTGCTGCAGCCCATACGCCTTTCGACCATGCCAACTTAATGCCACCCACTATTTTCGGCTCGCTGATTCTCTAGATCATAATACTGTATTAAGCCTTTGAACCAGTTTGGCAGCAGCTGTCAATCCCTGGATTAGCCAGCTAACGACTTTTAACGAATTCACCTTTCCAGAGTACCCTTCCATCATCTGACCTCGTATAACATCATAATAAGCTCAGCACGTGTATAATGACATCACAATGAGTACGTCACAATGGGTCCAATATAGACCGTCACCAAATCTCAAATACTCCGACACGTTGTATGAATTGTATGTCTTTGTAATGCATTGCTGTTTAATAAGCATGCTGTTGAATATTTTGAAACTAATTTGACTGGGCGCTGATGCTGCCGTTTCAAAATATTCAACAGCTTAAATGTGTAGTTTTTTGGAAATTGGTAGTCAGGGTGTTCAGAGATCGGTCGATCCAATCACTAGCGAGGTGTGTGTGAAGTTCGGCGTGAGATGGGCGGAGCGTAGCTAAAACCGGAAAGGTCCATTGCGTGACTTCCATCACGGCTCACTGGATAGCAGAATAACGGGCAGACAGCCGTGTTTTAGCGCTTATGCACCTTTCCACGTTTAGCTATGCCCATACACCCATATACACTTTACCATATTCCGTCATATTGAGCTGTACGCCGCACACACATTGCTAGCCAATGCCATCATAACACGCATTGTACCAACGTCCATATTTCTCCCTATCAATATCCACATAGCCCCACCCGTTTCCATACCCCATGCCATGCCATACCATAGAGGCCAACCTTGCTGCGCATATCAATACTGACACGACTACATAAGCCTAGCCTACTAGCCTAGTAAACACTAAAGACTTAGAAGTATAGTTTGCCAGCCTAGCCCGCTAGCATAGCCTACTAGCATATCCTAGCCTACTGGACTGCCACATTTCGTATGGAAGCGTAAACTATTCGTCATATAACAAAAATAACATGTGTCAAAGTATAAAGCGATTCGATTACCTACTGAAAGCTGCCACTAATGTGCACTTGTACTCATGCCATCAGTGAATAGTGACTTATTAATATAGCGGCTGGGAAATGATGAACCAACCGTTAGTAATTATAAATGTATTATAGTACCTCTTTATGAAGTAGAGATATTATTATTTGCGCCAGTGTTTTGGCGTGGGTACAGGCTGTTAGCACACGCGCCCACGTTGTATTTCCCGAGCGAATCGAGGGAAAAACATTTTATAATTCTGCGAGCGTAGTACATCTAATTGTTTGAGCGTGTGGTAAGAGCCGGTACACACCCCACCCGGCAAAACACTGGCGCAACAAATGTACTACCCCCATCAGATGTCACCGAGAGGGCGAAGCGAGAGAGAGAGAGAGAGAGAGAGAGAGAGAGAGAGAGAGAGAGACGGAGAGAGAGAGAGCGAGAGAGAGAGAGAGAGGGAGAGAGAGAGAGGGAGAGAGAGAGAGGGAGTGGGAGAGAGAGGGAGAGAGAGGGAGAGAGAGGGAGCGAGAGAGGGAGAGAGAGGGAGAGGGAGGGAGATAGAGGGAGAGAGAGGGAGGGAGGGAGGGATAGAGAGAGAGAGAGAGATTTTATCTCAACTTAAATATTACCCATTTCCTGAATACATCACCACTCATGACGCCATTTCCAGAATACATCAACACTTATGATGGCATGGCCTTCTTCATTAACTATTGTTATGCCATAATTAAACTACACCTTAAAACTAAAACACCGTGTTCACGCAGGATTTGGGGCCATGTGGGAAAGACCAGAGTATCGATCTCTGAACGTAACCAATCAAATAACAGCATCTGGTCATGTGACATTACTGAGCGTAATTAAGGACTTTACACCAGCATACCAACACACGGTGTTTGTCTTAATCAGAATTATTAAGCCATTACGGTATGCTGAAAACAATTTTAGTGAAATGTGATTCTAAAATATGACAACGATCAATGGCAGTCAAATTGATTTCGGCATAATTCACTTTTCCGGAGTATCCGGAGATCGTTTATATATCTGAGTGCAAATATATTCAAGCTGTAAATAGTTGATGGCCTCGGGGTAGAACGGTTATTTGTACTGATCGACGTTACTGTACCCTCTATAAATAAAGATATTATTATTATTGTCCATCTATCATCGGCCGTCATAACCAGCTAAGCAGGGTGTGGGATGGCGTCATAATCATTACGTCGCAAATGATTCTATTTGGCCCGTCTTTAACTCTAGTCGGACACGTTGTACGAATTGTATGCCTCTACTATTTAATACACATGCTGTTCAATATTTTGAAACTAATTAGGCAGCAACATCGATCAGTCAAATTAGTTCCAAACTATTCAATAGCCTGCCTGTATAGTTTTCTGGAAATTGATATTCATGGCGTTCAGAGATCGATCGATCCAAACACGATCGAGGTGTGGGTGGAACTTAGCTAGGGGTGGGCGAGGCATAGCTAAAATGGAAAGGTCGATTAACAGAGCAGTACATACAGTGTGTAGTGGACTTCAAATATAATAAACAGGGTGTTAATTATATCGCCACGATTCTGTACCATGATCACTATGCCGATACATCGCCCTACAGTTCCGCCACACCCCATCCGATAACCGACCCTTCTGACCGTGATCAATCAATGGCAGGAGAAATAAACACATTGTGATGGGTTTCTTTAATTATAGCCCTGCACCAGAATGATCAAAACATTAAACTCCTTCTCGATTTAATACATAGTATGTTGATTTCCTTTAAACTAAGTTTACATAAATATGTTACTGCCTGTAGTAGAACGATGTTTGCGCCACTTTAGCTACGACATATTCAATATTTTACATGCATGATTGCAACTAAAATTGCGAATCTATACCGCTAGAAATCGGACGTTAAGCATATATAGGCCTAGTACTAAAACCGTTTGCATATGTATGCATTTGATTGATCGAACCTCTTTCAATCAGTCATCCTTATATTGACATGACAGCGTAAGGAGACATTGATGTGTGGTAATACGCGAGGAGAATATACCTTTCCAGTTTTAGCTGTTTCCCGCCCAGCTAAGCTCCACACACACCTCGCTCGTGTTGTGATCGATCGATCCCTGCACTCCATGACTATCCTTTCCAGAAAACTACAGGTAAGCTGTTGACTATTTTGAAACTAATTTAAGCTGGTGCTGTTGCTGCATATGCCACTAACAACGCACAGTTAAATTAGTTTCAAAATATTCAACAGCATGTTTATTAAATAATAAAGACGTACAATTCATGCAACCTGTCGCACTACTAAGCGTTTAAGACCGACCAAATCGCGTCATTCACGACGTCATGATTATGATGTCATCATGCATGTCACTGTGTTGAATTATGACGTAGTATGATATACTGAGGAAATGGATTCAGGAATTATCGTCACTTTACCGGAGCACGTTTGCTCCAATAATAGATCACATGTTCAATATGCAATGTTACATCGATTATTTGCAACACGACTCCCCGCCACCACCGCCGCTTGCCCACTAGTAGGCTACGTACGTATCTGTTCATGTATACACAATGTGTACTGTTTTTACCTTCGGATCAACAGCAGGACATTTTCGACAGTTTGTGGCAATGGACATTTCCAGATTGATGATACCATATGACGTCATAATCACCTAAGCGGCGTGTAGGATGATGCCATAATAATTACACCATAAATTTGTTTTAACTCTTAAAAGTCCGACACGTTGTAAGAATTGTATGTCTCTATTACTTAATAAACATGCTGTTGAATACCGGCAGCAACAAAACCCGGTCAAATTAGTTTCAAAATATGTATTCAAATTAGTTTTCAGAAAATTGATAGTCAGGAAGTTCAGAGAATGATCGATCCCATCACGAGCGCGGGTTGGGTGGAGCTTAGCTAAAGATGGGGGGGGGGGGGGGGTATGGGCCTAGCTAAAATGGAAAGGTCAATTTCTCGATCGACTACCAAGCCGTAAAATACTGATAGTTAGCTCAGTGCGCCGTGTGGCTAATCCAGCGAAGGCTAATGAATGCCAAACTGTATAATAACAGCTGCATGGTTACAATGTTTCACGAACTGGTTCAACGATCTCAAAATTCTTCTTTATTGATGGTCACCATCCCATGTAACGAACACAATGTATATGAAAACTACCACCACTGATGATGAAATGGTGTAGCTACATGCAATGAGATATGCAGAATATTGGAGGCAATGACGTCATGTGGATGTCTGCTTTTAGGGCTCAAGAGTGGCATTTATTTATGGGAACACCGACACGGTCCAGACTGGTTTTGTTGTTATTCACCATACGTGTACACATGAAAAACAGCATTGGCGGTGAGTTTTCCTTTTTTCAGGACAATGAACAGTGGACCTTTCTGAAAGCAGGGGTAGGCCTAGGGAAGTTAGTGGGATGAATAGTTGTCTATATTCTCCATGATTTAAAATGACCCCATTTATATAGCAAAACTATTCAATCCATGGGGTTATTGTTTGACCCCTCCGAACTACAGCCGTGCCTGCACGGGATCAACCAGATGGGGTGAAAAAAGGTGCCCAACACATTCCAGCGGTAGTCCTAGCGACACGACACCACAGTCCCTACGCGTTCTAACGCATCCGTCCATACGCCCGTAGATAGTCTATGTTTAGGCTATAGGTAACTGTCCTCTAGGTTAGAGATTACGTTTAATTTTACACCTAAATGTCTATTGATGCTACCTTAACGTGTCGAATGCTTTAATTAAATTTATCTTGAATGATGCAATGTGAGCATTCGGAAATGTGCTCGGACAATACTACGCAAAAGTGTAATGCATGCGATTTTCACTCCAAGTTCTTATATATTTTGTCTCTAATCGGGATGAAATCTGTTACTCATATTTTTACACCTGGCTGGACTGAATGTTGTTGCTGCTTTACATTGGCGCCTTACATATATCCTCCTAGGGACGCAATAGCATCATGCTACATTGCTAGCCTGGGCAGTTATGCAGCAATAGATTCTAGCATAATGCAGCGACAAAGTTGAGTCCAGTTAGGCCAAAGAATAGTCTATGTCTGTTGGTAATTAATTGTTCTCAGATTTTGACTGCTATGAGTAACTAGGCCCATTCTTAGTACCGTCACGCCCATGATGTGATGTACCAATGAGTGAAGCATCATCTTTAACAAACCAAAATCACAATTATAATTACTTGTGTAAAGATAGAAAACATTATTTCTCTCTGGAAATGCAGGAGAGGCCATCCACCCGCC
>CM067361.1:21800159-21900159 GCA_034401795.1 Chaetoderma sp. LZ-2023a | reverse complement strand
ATACGATTTCTTCCCTCATCATTTTAACATAAAATAAACTAACCTATTAGACGTCTGTCATCTAATGAAGGTAGTATTCCCCGCATGTACAACCCAGTCTACAACACACACCTGCTTAATCAGCACTGTATCCAGCTTACATCCAATCTCTACCTGTTCAGCATGCTTTAGCCATTTAGTGGCTAAATGTGGTCATGTAAATCTAAATATTTGCTGATTTATTGCCCTTTTGCAGGCTAGACGACTATCTGTATTTGCCATTAGTTGCAAATTGTCTTCAGCTTATGTAACATAATGTTTATCAAATTGTAAATCCATGAAATACATACTATTCATACAGCTTATACATTGTTTTAGCATCATGGCGCCGTCATACTACGACATTGTAGGTGTGACGTCAACTTACACGTGGCATAATGGCTGACTCCCGTGGTAGTTTTGCCCTGGCCATGGCTAGTTACGCTCCACCAACGATTCGCTCGTGTTCCGATCAATCGTCCACTGCATTCACTGATTTTCAATTTCCAGATAACTATACAGATACGCTGTTGAATATTTCGAGACTAATTTGACTGTTTGCTGTCATACATAATCTAAGCAGATGATGTTTTTCGGTTTTCATAATGCTTACATAGATATATGCTAGGTCCGTCATCAATATGTGCGCGTGGCGATCATAGCTACGCCAATTATGACGTAGTAGCTGATGACGTCTTACTATACGTCACTCACACTCACGTGCTATTGTTGCTATCATCCACATGTTTGACACGGATTTTCTTGTTGAGAATAATATGACTTTAGCCGTCAGGTGTTTAGACCACACAGGTTATTAGAACAGTGCACAATATGATCTTGTCTTAACGCTGGAAATCGCCGGGAAAATCACAGCGTGCTAGTGAGGCTTTGAAGAAACGGCATTATGTGTCCGTCTTTTCGGTGCACTGAATCGCTTTCTGTGACCGCTTATGATGGAGTCTTTTACTCTGGTCCATCGGGTAAAAGGACTAATGTGAGGATAAAATGGACACCCTCAAGATGTAGTGCTAACATAGCTGACATATATGACAGGATCATCAAATTACATCCTATATTGGTTGACCTCACAATCAAATGAACTAGGTCCGCCATGAAATGGGTAAATGGCCGACTCTAAGGCAGTGTTCTCACTAGAGACTTAATCAGGAACAACGGTATACTGATGTATGGCGTTCTTCCGGAGTACCTCTCTAGTGATAACACGGCCGAAGTGCCTGAACAGTATGTTTTTTCATGAATTTATAATATAATAAATATTCTGTTTACTATGTTGAAACTAATTTAGCTTGGACGTATTGCTGCATGAACCCGTAAAACACGGAACGGCACATTATTTTTAATGAGTTGAAAGTAGTTTCCAAAAGATCCCATTTTAAGTAGAGTCTACATATCCATCACCTCACCTGGACATCGCCTCATCTCAATATGATTAATGGATAAACTGGAATCATCCATTAGTATAAAAAGGAGCGTAATATATCAGAATCATATGCAGATTAGATCCTATTACTAGATGCTCGGAATCAATAAAACGAAAACGAAATCAATTGTATTGATGGTCATTTGTCATAATTACCAATGCAAGACATTAACGAGAAAAAAATGTGAACATACATCTGTACACTGCTAATTGAAACCCGAAGTCGTATTGTTGAATTGTTCAATATTCAAAACAGCTTTCTTATATAAGGCTTATAGTGAACATGCTTGGGTTATTCCGGTGTAGCTAAAAAGAGATGCCTTGTGCCAGTCTTAAACTAGGGCCGCATTCTCACTAGATTGCTAAGTGCGTTAGGCCGCGCTCTCACGAGAGACGTAGGCCGTGTTCTCACTAGATACTTAGGCCGTGCTCCCACTAATGAGTTCACCCGGGGCAACCCCATAGTTCAGAAAGGCGCTATGCGTTCTTAATTCTCTAGTGAGAACACGGCATTTGGCCCTTTTCTCATTGCATAATCGTATTTAACTATTCCGTGTACTATGTGTCCGAAATATGTAATAATAATAAGTACATTTATACCGCGCAAAACTCCACGCAGTAGCATGCTCTAGGCGCATACAATAGGAGAAAACATTAAATTTAATTTAGTGAATAAGATTGAGCGAATAGGAATGTTATTAGACTAGATTTGAAAGTGGGTGAGGTAGTTGACCATTTAAGGCGTGTAGGGAGATTGTTCCATTCAGTAGCAGCGGTAAAAGACAAAGATCTTTGCCCATACGTTGACATTTTTGCACTAGGAATTTTGAGCAGATGCTTATTTTCAGATCGTAGCGAACGGCCGGGAGAATATAGCTGCAGGAGGTCAGACAGATAGGTCGGTGCCGTATTATTTATACATTGATAGGTCAGGCAAATGATCTTATACCGAATTCTTTGAGTTATTGGTAGCCAATGTAAGTCGTATAGCACGAGGGAGATATGCTTATATTTGCCACAGAGGGATACTATCCTAGCTGCGGAGTTTTGGACGGATTGAAGCTTCTGAATTAGGTTTTTTGGCGCACCTGATAGCAGGCTGCTGCAATAATCGAGCCTAGATAAGACCAATGAAGCTACACGTTTAGTGGTAGCCTCTTTAGTCAGGTACTTTCTGATGTTACTGATGTTTCTCAGTTGAAGAAAGCACACCTTGCAAAGATTATTGACTTGCTTATCCATACTAAGCTCGCAGTCCAAAACAACCCCTAGGTCTTTTACCGTACTAGACAAACTAACAGGGATAGTACCAATAGTGATGGCATCGAGCTCAATTTTTGCACGCCTAATAGATGGATCCACTAGCAGTATTTCTGTCTTATCATCGTTAACTTTAGCATATTAGTGTTCATCCACGTTTTTATATCTTGACAGCAGTCTGTTATCTGTTTGATGGCTTCGGCCACAGCGGGTGCTGATGGCTGGAAACTGTGTATAAGATGAGTATCATCAGCGTAGAAATGTTGCGACAGGCCGTGATTGCCTAGGCCTGATCCCATCTTCTTCGTGTAAAGGGTAAATAATACATGTCTCGGTATGGGTCCCTGTGGCACACCATACGTGAGTTCAACTGGAGTAGACTGGATACCGCTAACATAGACTGATTGATACCTGCCACCTAGATAAGAATGGAACCAGTCCAAAGCAAGTTATGTGACTAAAAATTCATCTGCCAGACGTTCGAGGAGATTCTTGTGGTCGATTGTGTCTAACGCGGCGCTGAGGTCCAGCAATAGTAAGAGGGCTACATTGCCTTTACCTACGTCCCAATGAATGGCATTCCGGACTCTGAGCAGTGCTGTCTCAGTACTATGTCCGTGACGATAGGCAAACTTGAATGATTCCAGTAGTTTATGAGTAGATACATGGTCGGACAGTCGCTGAAACACAGCACGTTCTATACTCTTGGGTAGGAGGGGCAGATTTGACACTGGCCCATAGTTTTTTAGATTGCCCTCATCAAGACCTGATTATTTCAAGGGAGGGTTAATGAGCACATACTTGAAGACTTTTGGCATAGTACCACTTGCCAAACTCGAATTTACAAGTGCAGTGATGACGGGCAGTAAAATGTCAATATGCTCGGATATCATCTTTGTAGGAATCGGGTCGAGTGGGCAGAAAGTTGGTTTGGAGTGTTACAAGAGCAACATCACGTCGTTTTCAGAGAAAGGTTCGAGGCGTGCGATATACTCGTGGCTGAAACCATGGTGTTCAGATGGCAACTCCTCTGACTGCACCGAACACGACAGCTGTTTACGAATAACAGCGATTTTGGCGTGAACAAACTTTGAGAACGATAGGGCGATTTGTATTGAATCATCTATATCGGGAAGTGAAGTCACATACGTCCTGCCCATTAATGAGAACAGTTTAAATAATGCCTTAGAGTCAGATGCACATTCTAATATTTGGAATTAAGAGATGCGCGTTTTGCATTGGAGATTATTTTGCACACATTGTTCCTTGCACTGACATATATTTGACGATCTACTTCCAGCCTAATTTTCCTCCATTTTCGCTCCGCCATTCGTCGTACTGATTTCGCTTCTAAAACTTCGGGGCTAAATAGCCACGTTGACAGTGGACGGCAACCTTTTTCTTTGTCTTTTCCTGCGCACGTTTGTCAAGGAGATCAGACAGCACCGTGTTGTACAGAATAGCTAAATCATCACAGTTGGAAGGAGGGCATTGAATTTGGGTAGAATGTTGGAGGTCACGGCGGAAAGCAACTTTGTCAATTTTTGCGAGATTTCTGCAGAGCACTGTTTCTACTGCTGCAGTCGGTCGATCTGTATCGAGAGACAATATCAGGAAAAAGTGATCTGACATTTTCAGATCACTCACTTGCACATCCTTAACACGTGTTCCGAATTCAGGTCTAATAACTGTAGTTCTTGATAGTTAGATAGATTTCACATTTATACACCGCCCATTTAAAGGAATCCGTGCGTGCTTTATATATTTTCCCCTGTTCATTTGGCGGTTCATTAGGTGACAGATATACACGGGCCCACGTGCGCCATCACAGGTACGTATGCACAGATAGGTCGGCTGGAGCAAGACAGAGTACACAACTGGATGGGAAGCGAACCCGCGAATGGGCTCAAGTCCCTAATCACTCACCATCCACGCCTCTGAATATAATTGTTTTATCATAATAATGCAATTTAGGTTCATATCAGCAATATTTATATCACGGTGTCTATCAAGGGGCCATGTTCCAGCTCCAAATATACATGATTTCACTCGCTAAACCTCTTGGTGCGAAGACGGCCATAAAGAAAAGACGGCATTTAAGAAAGGTGATGGCGTGCTATAACAAGACAATTAAATATAAGAGAACTCAAAACTAGAAATGATATTTTCAAATTAAGTCCGTTATTATTTATTAACAATTGTATTGGCACTGGAGACAGATAAGTCATGTCTATAATGAGTATTTTGAAGACAAATGCTTGTTCTCCAAGTAGTCGTGTGCGATTACTGATTTGAGTGATCACGATCGATTATTTAAGAATAATTGCGATTACTCGATAAATCAGACTTGATATAAATTACATCGACATAAATACAAAGGTTTATATAAATGACGAAATTACTGATTTGAGAATAATCGCGATTACTCGATTACTCGATGAATCAGACTTGATATAAATTACATCGACATAAATACAAAGGTTTATATAAATGACGAAAGCTGCAATGGTATTTAGAAATGTCCATTTGCGGGTCAAGAGAAGACCATTTTTATGCCTTACTGGAATGCCTGACTCGATGCTCGAGCCAGTCATTCCAATGGTATATTTTCAAAAATAGCCTTATCTTAGCCTGCATATGGGCATGCATTCGCTGAACAAAATGCCAATAGTCTGAAGCGATCGCCTTAAGAGTAATTAAATTGTAGGTTCTGAAATGTGTATGCGGTAGAAATTGTTCACGACTATTAGCTTTAATCATATAGATTAACGATTTAAAAAATCCTGATTTTCGATTTAATCACGTAATCGCGCAAGTCTATCTACGAAAGAGTAGAGTGAAACTAGCGGCATCTCCTGATCAAACCAAACACAGTTTACCTTTCCAGAGTATCCATCGATCAATCTAACGTCATCTGATGTCATAATCATCACAGCGGTGTGTAGGATGACGTCATACCCATTCCGTTATAAATAATTCTATATCGCCCATCTTTACCTCATAATAGCCCTACACGTTGTACGAATTGTATGTCTCCACTATTTAATAAACATGCTTTTGAATATTTTGAAACCAGTTTTACTGGATGCCGTGGCTGCCATAGGCCCCGTCAAATTAGTTCCAAAATATTCAATAGCTGACCTATATAGTTTTCTGGAAATGGATGGTCAGAGAGTTCAGAGATCGATTGATCCCAACACGAGAGAGTTGTGGGTGGGGCTTAGCTAGAGATGGGCGGGACAGAGCTGAAATATAGAACGGGCGATTTATCCCCAAACCCATCCTTGGAATTTACGCACAGCAATATCATGCAATATGTGAGCAAATAAACACCCGCGTCGGATTTATTCTCTACAAACTTTAGTCCTAATGTATTCGCATCCTCTTGAAAAACACAACCATCAGAGAACTCACTCCTTCCATAAATATATTTTGTTAGCTTATTTGTTACCATGGCTGTTCGCATTAATACTATTTGTGGTAGATAATGCGTGTCAGTGCAACAGATGCCGTTTCTCTCCTTCAACTTATGACGAACGATATGCTGGACGTTAAAGGGTTGATTGGTATAAGTACCATTTTGAGCGCTTTTAGTCATTTTTGTCAAAAGCTGGTTCACCCCTCTTGTGTCAACAGCGCATTAAAGTGCTCAAAATATTATTTATTTCAATTAACCATTTGATTCCCAAAACTTTTAAAGAGCATTTTGATTTGTATAGGCAAAAATAGTATTTTTGTAAATTTATAACAATTTCAATGGTTTGCCATGCCAATGAAACACTAGATGAGTTATCCTTCAAATGGATATTCATCAAAAGTGCAATGGTAAAACAATTCAAATTTGTGCTTAGCCAGTATCCAATTGCATACCAAGAAGATTATTTTCGAAAATTTAGCACTGGAATGACTGCCTCGGTTACCGAGCCAGCCATTCCAGCTGTAAATTTTCAAAAAATATTCTTGTGTTAGGCAGCAAATGGGCATTTCTCAAGCTCACTGCAGAGGCCAAATTTTCCCCAACATGACCATTACATGGTTAAGGTTACGCAAGACGGGTTAGCGAATTCAAGACATTCAGCTTTACTCCCCTTATGCCAATTAGCACGTTAGGGAGGGAGGGAGAGAGAGAGGGAGGGATAGGGGGGGGGGCGAGGGAGCGAGTGAGCGAGAGAGAGGGAGAGAGAGAGAGAGAGAGAGAGAGGGAGGGAGAGAGAGAGATAGAGAGCGAGATAGAGAGCTATGGAGGGAGAGAGAGAGAGAGACAAAGAGAGAGAGAGAGAGAGAGAGAGATAGAGAGAGAGAGAGAGAGAGAGAGAGAGAGAGAGAGAGAGAGAGAGAGAGAGAGAGAGAGAGAGAGAGAGAGAGAGAGAGAGAGGGTTGTAGGGAGGGAAAGAGAGAGAGAGAGAGGGAGGGAGGGAGAGAGAGAGAGAGGGAGGGAGGGAGGGAGAGAGGGAGAGTGAGAGAGAGAGAGTGAGAGAGAGGGGGGGTAGAGCGAGAGACAGAGGGAAAGAGAGAGAGAGAGAGAGAGAGAGAGAGAGAGAGGTAGAGAGAGAGAGAGAGAGGGAGAGAGAGAAAGAAAGAGAGATGAATTCGTCTACTCTGCACTATTATCCCAAAAAGGTCTCTGCGATTGTCTTGAGAAATATTCATTTGCAGGTCAACACACAGTCATTTCGTGAATTTATTGATACATCCTGATCCTGAATCCATTCAAATTAATTGTAAAATATTCATCGGATTACATGTTTGGATAATATGGCCACGCACTGTCAAACTATTATACAGTTTGTTGCTATATGCCTGAGCGTACATACCGACGTAGGCAGCATAGGTGTTCTCTGATTTGTTGAAAAGTAAGTCAATGCAGCTGAAGATATTGATCAGAATTTTAGGTTTTAAGGCGTGAATATCTTTTTTCCCGTGAACTGCTTGGCTATCAATTTCAAGAAAACTATATAGGTAAGCTGTTGAATATTTTGAAACTAATTTGACTGGACGCTGTTGTTGCATATGGCAGCAGCAGCGCCCAGTCAATTTAGTTTCACATTATTCAACATGCAATTTATTTAATAGGAAAGACATACAATTCGTGCAACAGCCCTTAGTCCGTCATCAATTATGTGTTGGTGACGAACTTATCTACATCATTCATGACGAGAAAGCGAGATAAGCTGGGGGAGGGTGTTCCATTAATCCCATTCGTGTTGGCAATGCAGCAAAGCGCGCAACATACTACTTATACTAGATACCCATGTTGCGGTCAAGATTTCTTTAGGAAAATTGGACACTGTGCATGGTTATAGTCCATTTGCTAGACAAGCCATCGCTCTTTTAGTAACTTTGCCAATGGAATTTATAAAAATAAAAGCAGCTTTCGGAACTGGTCGTTTTGACCGGCTTGATGATTAAAGGCTTAATTGTTTTTAAAAAAATCAAAAATTCTCCTTAGTCAGTGTCCATGTGCCGGCTAAGAGAAGACTCTGTTTTTGGAAATTTACGACTGAAATAACTGGCTCGCTTACCGAGCCAGTTATTCCAGTGGTAAATAAAAAAGAACAGTCTTCTCTTAGCCTATAGATGGGAATTCCGAGAGATACTCAAGGTTCTGTTTTAATGCTATGTTGACATAACAGTGTGGCCTGCAAGGACACATTTATATTTGACCCACGCCAGAGTGAGTGGGTGGAATCAGAAGGTCAAGAAATTGATTGTAGCGCAACCCTTCGGAAACAGTTATACAGAATTCAGCCAAATGTGTTATGTGAGTTGCCCCTATGATTTCGGACATGCCAGTTTGGCTGCGCCCCGTGGAGATAGGGGTGGGGTGGGGTGCGATGGATGGTGTTGGGTGCTTAAACGGTCAATAAATTGCTTGTAACTCCTCCGAAATCATTGGATGGAATTCTACCAAATTTGGTATGCGAATTGTCCATATAATTCGGCGTGGAAAAGGGCACTTGCATTTGGCTCTACCCCCAGGGGTGGGGTTAAGAAAGTCAAGATCTGACTTGTAACGCAATTCCTCCGTGACTATTGGATAGAATTCAACCAAATTCGGTATGGTACCCATATGATTGTAGAGTGCAAGAGGTTAATTACATTTCGATCTGCACCAGCCATACAAGGGGGTTGTCAGCTAAGGAGGGTCACAAGGACAATGCCGTGAATGTGGGGATTTGTAATGATGCGTCATCGACCGAGTGATCTAGTTTAGATTATGGTAATACTTTGCAAATTCACAGATGATACAAAATGGCTGCATACATGGTACACTAGCCAATGGACCATTCCAGTTTAACCATCCATCATATCACGCTATAATCAACTGTGTGGCGTGCAGGATGACGTAAAGGTTATTTACGTCATGAAAGATGCAGATAATGTCATCACGAGCTGACGGAGTATGCGTTGGTGTACGAATTGTGTGTCTTTACTATTTAATACGCATGCTGATTAATGTATTAATTGTCTTCAGCAGCACGATTCAACAACATACCTGTATACTGTTCTAGAAATTGACATTCAGAAAGCGCAGACTTCGATCAATCCCAACATAGACACAGCCATAGGAGCTTAGCTATAGATGCCTGGGAAATATCTAAAACTCAAGTCCTCCATTGTGTAATAAACTAGTCTATGTTAACATGTCCATTTGCAGACCAAAAGAAGACAATATTTGTTTAAAACACTAGAATAACTGGCTCGATAACCGAGCGAGCTATTCTAGTGGTAAATCTTCAATACTAGTCTTTGTTTGGTCTGCAAATGGCCGTTAACTCGTCAAAAACTCAGGTAATACATGTTTAATCTGTCCTCGTGCAATATGGCTTTCAGATTTTTTTTTTTTCCAGCTTCACCACACAGTGGACCTATCCATTGCTAGCTATGCCCCGCCTATCTCTAGATAAGCTCCACCCACACCTCGCTCGTGTTGGGATCGATCGATCGCTGAACTCCCTGACTATCAATTTCCAGAAAACCATACGTACAAGCTGTTGACTATTTTGAAACAGAGGCAACAGCGCCCAGTCAAATTAGTTTCAACATATTCAACAGCATGTGTATTAAGCAGTAGAGATATACACTTCTTACAACGGTAAAGACGGGCCTAATATAATCATTTATGACTTAATGAGTATGACGTCATCCTACATGCCGCTTATCTGATTATGACGTCATGTGACGTCAACTCATAGATGGATACTCTGGAAAGGTGAGTTAACTTCATAGCTCCGTGTATGTCGGTCAGTTTGCTAATGTCGAATGTTCACGAACAGACGTGAGAGTTACACAGAGGCGCCATATGAAGAGCACTGGAGTTTATCTATTACTGAATAGCGTAAGCTTCTGAAGATAGGGGCATTGAGATTTAGCAACCTCATGCAATCACCTACCTACTGAGTATTTATCAAATAGCTAAGGTCTCCCACTCAAATCGCTTAATATGCTATCATTACATTAGCCCCTCTTGTGTCAACTTAGAATTATAATGGTCAACCTCGACAAAACATCTCTGCAGTGGGTTTGAGGCATGCAAATCAGCAAGTCAAGAGAAGACTATTTTTGAGAATTATCCACTGGAATGACTGGCTTGGTAACCGAGCCAGTCATTCCAGTGGCATATTTTCAAAAATACTCTTCTCTTGATCTGCAAATGGATACTGGGTAAGACAAAGATTGAATTTTCTTTACTATTATCCATTTACTGGTCAAGCCGGTCAAGGATTTCAGAGCTAAATTTACAAGAAAATAGTCTTCTAATATTAACATTTCTTGAAAAGTGTTGTCTATTAAAATGCTTAATTGATATAAGTAGTATATTTAGCGTTTTGTGGCACTGTTTGCATAAGAAGTGTTACTATGCACTCATAAAATAATAGAATGTTACCAATAGTGGCTCTAACATGATCTAGGTGAGCTGCCGGACACACTTCTTAAGAATATCTAAGAGGGAGCTGTCTAAACATGATATATCATGTTGTTGTGTATTACGGCAGATGAAAGCGTAATCTCCTTCATCAGCATACAGTCAGAAAGCTACGCATCATCACGGTGCAGGGATATTCATATTTCAACTCATCTCGTGTTTCATTTACATGGCAAACATTGAAATGGTTAATGAGAAATTATTTAGCAATAAGATAGCGTCCCTTTTAAAATAGGACCATAGACACTATGTAATGTAATATACACATAATGGAAAATATGTATGTCCGAATTGAGCAAGAGTTGCCCACACTTGCTTTTATTCTAGTGCTGCAAAAATAAATATCTTTTAACACATATGTGTCCAGTATCAAAAGTGATAGCAATATAAGTTACACAATTTGGACATCTTTTATCTTATTTTTCAGTGTCAACATTTGTATTTGGCACTTTATGGAAATTGCTACCGAGTCAGTACACCCCTCCTAGTAGAATGTTTGCGTAGGAAGTCATTAACCAAATACGTTCATCATATCCTGCTATGGAGTGTATTGCGTAGTTAGCTTCTATTTAGCCGGGTTATGTAGTAGGTATATGCGTGTTTGACAACGAGTGGGCATTGAGATTTGCAAGCCCACCGGTTCTTCATTCCAATGAAAAGTCACAATGCCAACCCATGGTATGCTGTCCAGGATGCGCGTGTATCAATTCACATTTCCAGAGTATCCATCTATCAATCTGCCGTCATCATCCGCTAAGTGGCGTATATTATGATCATTACGTCATACATGATTCTATTTACCCCGTCTTTAACTCTTAATAGTCCGTGACGTTGTTCGAATTGTATGTCACTACTATTTAAGAAACATGCTGTTGAATATGTTGAAACTAATTTGACTAGCCACAGGCAGCAACAGCGCCCAGTCAAATTAGTTTCAAAATATGTAACAGGTTACATGTATAGTTTTCTGGAAATTGATAGGCATGGCGTTCAGGGATCGAGCGATCCCAACACGAGCGAGGTGTGGGTGGAGCTTAGCTAGTGAAGTGCTGGGAATATCTAAACATGTAAAAGTACCGTACTAGCTCAGTTACTTTCAAATGGAGGATTCCAGTTTATCCATCGATCATATGACGTCATAATCAACTGTGTGATGTGTAAGTTGAGGTCATAAACAATGACGTCACGATTGACGTCGCTAAGTTCGTCACGAACGCTAACTTGATGACAGCCGAAGCACGAATTGTGTGTCTTTACTATTTAATAAACTGTGGGTTGAATAGTTTGCCTTAGGCAGCAACTTAACTCAGTCTAATTAGTTTCCATTTACTCAACAGCCTAGCTGTATCATTTTAATGAAATTGATATGATGCTAGTTCAGGGATCGATCGTTCCCAAAACGGGTGAAGCGAGGGTTGCCCTGGGCGCAGTATATCTAAAACTGGATTCCTTCTTTGGTTAACTTTCTATGTCTGTTTTGCGCAATGACTCAGAGAAACGCATTTTTCTATCTGTTGCACAAGTATATGATGCCACAACCAATTACTTCACATGTAGTTTGACGCTAGATTCATAAGTGGTGAAAACTAACCACGTCATGAAGCTGAACATATCCGTTACATTTACGAATTAATTGTCTTTTTGAGTTTGTACTTAGTACACTGTGTGAAAAGCTATTACTCAAGTTTTCTCTTGTAAAAATATATGACAGCAAACGCGCTTTAATCACCTGACACCTTACATAACTGGTTTGAGATATTGTTTTAAATTGTAAGACCTATTATGGTGAATATTTCATACTAAATTGACTAGACGTTGTCGCTTTCAAATTGTTTTCAAAGTAACCAATATGTTACCTATATTGCTTTCTTAAAATTGAGATTCGCGGTGTTCGTAATTAAACGGTCTGAATAGTACATTTTATGCAGAATTTTACCAATAATTGTTTCAATTTATTTTATTTCAACTACCCTCAAATAGGCCGTGATGGTCACCTTTCTATACCTCTCTATACCCCCATACAACAAGTGGGAAAGCATTCCTAATTATCCATGGAAAATGTAACTTCAAAATCCACACAGAAGCATGACCAATGAATCATTTTGCTAGACATTATTAATTCATACTAACTATGTTGTGCTGAAGGAATTTGATATTTTTGGAAATCTCGAAACCCACATGCTGTAGACAATAATGGTGTAAGTGTGAGTGAAGGTAGAATCACAATAGATCACAATAGAGGAATACACGTTTAGCTATGCCCCGCCCATCTCTAGCTAAGCTCCACCATCATGAGACAATATGACGTCATAATCAACTACGTGACGCATATAATGACCTCACAATCAATGACCTCACTGTGACGGCATGACTGACGCAGAGAAGTACCCACGACCGCCTAGTTGAATACGGACTATGCGTTACTGTATGAATTGTATGTCTTTACTATTTAATAAATATCTTGTTGAATATTGTGAAACTAAATTGTCTAGGCGCCGTTGCTGGCATAGGCAGCAACAGCACCCAGTCAACTTAGTTTCAAAATATGCAACAGCTAACCTGTATAGCTTTCTGGAAAGTGAGGTGTGGGTGGAGCTTAGCTAGTGATGGGGGGATCATAGTTAACACTGGAAAGGTCCTTTCAGTGGTAAGTTGGACGTGGTTCTATAATGATCTGCCTTAGTACGTTTGCCGTAACACACTGATTGGTTCAAGATAATCACTGCTCTTAGAAATATATCTAATTCCATATAGAGCATCGACAATTATTATATCTATATCTATATCTGAAGCATGCATGTCAAACAGATATACGTGTTTAATAACATTAAGCTTAGGAATCTTTTATACAACTCAACCAGAGTATAGACATGGTCGATAGAAGAACACTATCACTACGCGTGGAACGGCTTGTGCGGCTAAATTTCATTACAATTATTTCTATAGATGATTGCAGATTGCATAATTTGAATTCAAATATAAAATTGAGATATCGGTCTCCACCACACTCATCATCAATGTCATAATTTTCTCTGAATACAATCATAACCTGTATGTGCCTCTGCACATCGTAATCATAGTCGCAATTAAAGTGATGTCGGGAATGGCACATACAAATGGTTCAAACGGATTGCCAGATCGGCTAGAGCTAAGCAAAAACCCGCATCATTTACCACCTTATGACAGTGATGGATTAGAGAAAACTATTTTGATCAGGATAGAAATGGAGTTGCTTTCACAACGTTTTAGCTGCCATCCATTCAGAATGCAGATCAGTGAAACTAATATGATAACGTACTAACGTTAATCACAATGACGTATCCGGGAAGTTATCATCATGAAACATTGCTAAGCGATAGACTGTTCTGTGATACCATACTGCGTTGGTCACATAAGGCGAGTGGTTCTAAGTATACATGTCTTTGTGATCATGTACATATACTGACATTTCCATAATCAAGTGAAGGGAGCTAGTGAAAATCAAAAATACTATGCTCTGAATTAAATGGATGCCACTAGAATATACATATACAACAAATACCGTGTGATGATTCTAGATACGCAGTGTACTTAATTCAAGATTATTTGTCTTGATCTTGTCTCTGAGTGTGTGATCATTTATCACACGTTTCCTACTTGTTCTCAGTCACTCATGTAGAAGACCCAACCATAAGCGGCCATATAAGGCCATTTAGGGCGTACGCCGAAAAGACAGAAAATATGGATTGTCGCATAATGGAAGTCCCTTGCTACAAGGAAATACGTATTGGGACACATAATGATGGTTCTTCAAAGCTTCAAAAAGATGGATTGCCGCATAATGGACGTTGTATGCTACAAAGACGGCATAATATTGGTTCTTCAAAGCCCAACTCGCACAGAGTAGTTTTGTTTGCGATTTTATGCAACAATACAGGGCAAGAGTTGATGCTACACTTGTGTGCATTCCCATGAGATCTCAAGACAGCAAATTACAGAAAGAAGTATCTCACACGTTACACTATCTATGAGGGCTAATACCAAGAAGACTTCTCAAATAGGGAAATAGAGTTAATAGTAGCAACGGTCTGTAATTGTCCACGATTGGCTCTCACAAACTACGATTTCATGTGCTGTTACGAGATTCAACAAGCTGCGTTTGGAAATGCACGCCTGTCTGTGATGAAAGTCGTATCTCCTGTAAACTAATCTCTAGAGAACATTTGATATCAGAATTAAGCCTTGTTGTGTTGACAAATGGAATGGTCCGATTTGTCACTCATGTATGTAACATCGCAATACATTAGGTCACACGAAGGATGAGGTTACAATTATACTGGTGCATTATAACAAAATGGCAACCAGGTCTATGGAGTGTATGTCTGGTCGATTTACAAATTAATAAAAATGATATTGAATGTTTTGAAACAAATTTGACTGGTTGCTGCCATTGACAAGCACCCCCCCCCCCCCACTCCGCTGTTCAAAGTAAAGTATAATACTCAATAGCTTAGCAAGATTTTGGTAAACATGCGCGACGCGCTGTATTTGTAACATAGGCGGCTTTGTAAAAAGTATAAACACATTTGATTGACGATGTTGTGATGCCTACTATCGTCTATGACATCAGATAGATTGTTTCTGTCCTAATTTATTTACTATGCTGTTGCACACTAACTACTATTAGATTACAAGTAAGTATCGATATAGAGGCACAACTCTGATCTAACTCTCACACAGAGAGGGATGTCTACCAGAGTCCCCGGTCGGTACAACTCTGTAATGTGCGTTAACTGTCGAGATACCATAAACACCACAAAAGTATGGACAGACAGACAGACATACATACCATCAGCATAGCCAGAGGAGAGCAGGGGGGGGGGGGCGTCGCTCCCCCTGAGCCAAGTTTCCAAAATGTGGCCCTAAATCATGTCCGTAACACATAGAAGTTTCTGGACGTCCCAACTCCTAAACCACCTGTAAAAGATTAATCTACATTACATATTAGAACTATTTGATTTTACAAAGGTGCAAATGTCTTCTTCTCATGCTTGTTCATCGCGATGTTGAGACTGTTTGTTTTAATTACACTGCATCAAGACAACGAATAGTAGAATACACGCTACGTTCTCGGTAGTATACAATAATTGGCGACGCTGGGATGCTAGTTTCTCTTAAGCAGATTCCTAGGCCTAAGTAGTATGCGGGGTGCCGCCTTTTTAGTTCTCGCTCAAGTGGGGTGGCGCCTATTTAGACTTCTTTTAAGCAGATTTCGACGCCTAATTAGTATGCAGGGTGGCGCCTTTTTAGTTCTCACCCAAGTGGGGTGGGGCCTTTTTAGACTTCGCTCCCCCTGGCGTGAAAACCTGGCTACACCACTGAGACAGACCGACAGTTTGAGTCACACCTACATATTTCCAGAAGAAAAAAATAAGTACATCTAATGCAAACTAAATTACAAACATTATTTTCCTTTATGAAAAACAAAGAAAACGCAGTGAAAATTATTTTTGTCATGCATTTGAAAAAAGCTTGATGCATTTCATTTCAAATTAACCATTCCAACGACAAATCCCTCTCGTTCGACATCTCGTCTGGAGATTTTCCGCCGGTCATCCAATCATTGTATTCAACAAGGGCGCATTGTAAAACTAAACAAATGATTTAATACTGTATATTGTTATATAACTGTCAAGAGATTATGCTATGTTATGTTATATTTACACTATTTGGCGCTTCTGCTTAGCTAGGTGTGGAGGAACGCAGTGTGTCAAATTAATGGGTAGCCTAGCAAGTAATTGTATTAGGAGATTAAATACAGTTGAAAAGCAGAAACACAATCCGCAGTACTAAAACACAAAACAAAAAAAACAGACCTGGGCCAAGCATCCGGGCAAAAATAAAACAAAAGTACGGTGCCCCATTCGTATTAGCACTGGCTATTTCCACGTGTATCCATCGATCATATGACGTCATATTCAACTACGCAACGTGTAAGATGACGTTATAATCATGACGTCATGACTGACTCGGTATAGTCAGTCTTTAACTCTTAATAGTCTGGTACGTTGTACGAATCGTATGTCTTTAACATTTAATAAACATTCTGTTGAATATTTGGAAACTAATTTTACCGGACGCTGTTAATGCCATAGGCAACAACAGCACCCAGTCAAATTAGTTAAAACATATTTAACAGCTTATTTGTCTAGTTTTCTGGACATTGATAGTAAGAGAGCTCAGAGATCGATTGATCTAAACACGGATTATGTTTGGGTGGAACTTAGATAGAGATGGGATGGGCATAGCTAAAATTGGAAAGGTTTCTTCCCTTCTCTGAATTAAAATGACCCTGAGCTAGGAGGTGCTAGTGTAGTAAGCATTTGTAGTTTGCCAGCTGTCCACATCTGCTGACGGAAAGTGGATCCACACTCATTGTATGCATTCATGTGTACTCTCTCCAAGAGAGAGGGCCTGTGAATGGCATGCTACTTTGCACTAAGAGGGCGTGCAACTATATCGCGGCTGACCTACATGTCAGTTGCACCTTAAAACTGCATCAATTACTTTAATTGGCGTTTCTATCAAACAGCATTATCTGGAGACGTGCATATGTGGAATTCATCGGGCATCACGGATCTGAAGACCTATTCAGAATCGCCTCCATATTTACTGAGTTATGGAGGATTGAAGTTTTCCAACCATCATGCTTTGGATGTTATTTACATAAAAAAGGTCCCGCGTATGCATTGTAGACGCCTCTCTGGTTGAGCAATGGCAATAGACATAGGTCAGCTCCACTGATAAAAATAATGCAGGCATATCCGGAGACCTGGTAACAACTAGAACACGTTGACATTATTGGATCTGCAGCAGTTCAAATAGTGTTCAAGGAAATCATCTCAAAAGATAAATATCGCAATACCATACAACCCCCCCCCCCACCACAAAAGTAAAACGAGTATCTACACAGTGCAGTGCTGATCTTAACTACGACACCTGAAAGCCATGGGGTGGGCTGTCAACTTGGAAAAAATGAATAGGGCAGTCCGGATGTTCTGCCGAGCTGCCAAGTGTATTTGTGCTGGATGTTTCATTATGGCAAAGCAAGAAGGTTGAATTCTATGTAGCAAAAATCTACCACAATCGAATACAAGTACTGATTTCATCTTAGATGCTATGTAGTGCATTCAGGAACACAGATTTGCAGAAGAGGAACCATTTACCGAGTACTAGAGACGGATCCTACATAAAACAATACGTAATGTCCATGATATTTGTGATACTATACATTTTCCAGTTGACCGGTGTTATATGTAAGGACACCGGGAATATGATGTTGTCGGATCCAGGAAAACACCCCGTTCAACGAATTCCGTGTCGCATAACAAAATGAAACTAGAAGGTTTTATGTGCATACTCTTTGGAAGCTGCGTCATCAGATGGCGCGTGTTTGTTCCTTTAAGGTGGATGATTGCACTTATCAGGGCATATGAGATCTATCTACGGAGTCTATTGATTACTATTCACTCGTAAACATGTTTACAGGTTTTGGACACTGAACGGTTATGCTTCAATTTGTACACTTGCTGGATGTGTCTGGAAAACTGTCCTGCCATTTTGATAGTTTTAATTATATGTTGTTGTTGGGTAAATTGTCAAAACTGACACGTCCGGTTGATATTGGTTGCCCAGTAGCTGTGATGTAGAGATTTCCAACTGATAGACTGATATAGAGTTCGACTTGTACTAACTGTTTCGCAAACACCAATTATATGTATGGTCTGACAAAATGGAGTGTACCAACATATTGCCCAGTCATGTCCCAATCACATGCTCTCAATGGGAATCATGGAATGACACTTCAGCGCACTCTATGCTGAATGCAGTATATACATATTCACAACGTGAGTGGTATACATTTTCCTGAAATTTCCGTGTCAGGACAAAGAAAGAAACCTATTTTTAATAGCTAGTGTCAGTGATGTTGATGAAGATGAAGATGAAGATGAAGATGATGATGATGATGATGATGCTGATGCTGATGATGATGATGATGATGATGTGTGAGGGTATGTATGTATGTATGTATGTATGCCCAGAGCTGCATCTAAATACACTGGTGGACCGATTTGGCTCAGGTTATAGCACAACAAACGAACTTGTCATGCAAGTGGATCCGTAGATGGTGGTCTCAATCCGGATAATATACTTCATATCTTGAATGGATCAAATTCTCAAAATGTTGATATCCCTGACACTACTGGTCCAATTTGGCGCACATTTTAATGCAGCAAATTGTGTGACCATACACAAGGGTGTTACAACTTCTGAGCATGATCCATACAAACCGAAAATCCGAAAGAATCCGGAACATCCTAAAACATATCCGGAAAATCAAATGTTTGAGCGATTGGTGGCCATATTGGAATTATCATGATTGCGACTGTTCCTGGGGACATTGTTGCGTGGGGTGGTAGTGGCATTGTACCCAGGATTGCGATTGGTCCAGCTCAGACCGGAAATACGTGCGTAATGGTTGATTTTAAACTATTGATTTGAGGCAAATAAGTTAATATCTCGCCGGCTCAGTAAAGCTTGTTTCTAGAGGAGCGCTGTCAGTACTGTAAACAGGTCCTCATTAATCATGGCAAACCCTTGCCATGCTGGTTTCAAAATGTTATTTTAATAATTATTGCTGAGTCGAAATGTCTGCCTCATATATTGCAGCCAATGTTGCTATCAATGTAACAACGGGCTGCGACAGCTTTAGATAAGAGATGATAAATGTAAGCTGTCGAAGAGACTTTGAGATAATTAATTATCAGTGTGCTATTCCTCAGCATTTGGCCAGGGTGGGGCATAGTCTACAAGTAGATGTAATGATAATATTAAATTACTGCTTTTTTCATTTATCAGACAGGCTATGTTCGTCTAGCAACAGGATACCGGCAACATTGAATTATATAACGCAAATGTGTTAACTATTTTGAAAATAGAGGGTGTTGCTGTCTAAATCAGAAACAGCTGTCCGTCAAATAAGCATACGAATAATAAACGTTATGGGTAGTAAGGTGTATGTTTCATATATTGCAGTCGATGTTGCTGACAACTGTTGCTGTAAATATAGCAATGGCTTACGGCAACAATAATTTAAATGTGAAAACGTCATGTTCGTTCGAATAATCTGAGTAGTGTACAGTACACTCACAAATAACTTCACGTATTTTCCAAACAAAATAAAATACGGTGTGGAATATTTTGAATACAAGTCTGCCGTCCAAAGGAAAACCCTAGTAAGTAACATTAAACAATGAGCTAAGGAGTCTATGTTACTTACTAGGTTAAGGTCTATCTATTTACCAAGTTATTGCTTGAAAATACACACCCAGTTCTCTAGAATTGCCTTGGACGAACCTAGTAGGTACAGCGTTCAATACATATTATGGATAAACCGCGTAAGTCGATTAACCAATCAGAATGCCATTGAAAACCCTAGCAAGTGCATTGTTGCATAAACAACACAATGGATACATCTAGCAAGTCCAATAACTATCAAATCGCATGAATTTAGCAGGTGAACTAATAGCTTCTAACTGTACAAACTAAACATGTCCAGCATGAATGTGCTGAAAGTTTTCTCAGTTTGACGGAGAATTGAAGATGAACTGGATAATGCAATCATTATTAAATAGATTTCCGGGTAAGAGTTTATGATATTAATCACATTTTAATTGATCGCTCTGTCATTTAGAAAGAAAAATGTTTATATAACCATTGATGCTGATGCCATCAAATGTAGGTAATATTTTACATATAGTCAATGGGTGTTAGTTATTTATCATCCTACAGTTGCAATCAGTCCTTCTTCGCTTTTGCCCACTGTGTCTTGTCCTCAGCCGAAATCCTTAGCTTCCTCAGGTTCATTCTTCACTTGGGTGTACCGAGTCCTGCTTTCTTGCGGTCACCTCGCAGCACGCGTAGCATATGTATGCAGTGAAGTCCTCTACGCGCTTTGTATTTGCTGGCTCCGAGTAGGGCAAATTCCAAGTTTCTCTGCAGTGGTGTCACTTCTGGCACCCTTAGCACATGGCCAAACATGGACCATCTTTGCTGGGCGACTTTTACAGACAGCGGCGACGTATTACACATTTTGTATAGTGCATCGTTGGAAATTATGCTGGCTGGCCATCGGTGTCCAGTGACGGTGCATAGGTATTTGCGGTGGCAGGCATTAAGTTTATCTAGAGCTGCCTTTAGAGCGTTCCAGCTGTTACAGTTATACAGCATCAAGGATGCGCAGGTTGCATTGTATAACCGCAGCCTTTTTATCAAGGGCATCTTTGATCTACGAATACATGGCTTCCAGAAGGACTGGAAAGCTATGTTCCCCATGCCGCATCGTGCAGCAATGCCAGCAGTACTGCAAAGTAGTGAGCCCAGGATTTTATTTTTCCTCCATGGTTCGCAACCACGAAGGGGGGGGGGGGGCGTTTTCTTTAGTTTCATATTGTGTAGATAGGTATATGTGGGTGAACTCTGTTTTGGATTCACTCATAAAGGGATTCTCAATTTTTAGTTGTCTGCATTATCGAAGACATTGCGTAATATATATATATATCACAGATTTAACGACTTCTATTGCTGTAGGTATCTCAATTACATTGAATAAGAGATACGTCAAAGTAATGTATATACAAATGATTTAACCCAAAACGACAATACATGTAAAGTAAGCTGGGAATTAAGGCAAACGAATACTCCATAATTTGACAATCATACGACTGTTTTGTGAATAATATTACCTATCTAAATTACGATAAGTCAAAGTTTTCTTGCCCCATTCAATAAAGACACTTTTGCACAAGATATTAGATGCCTGTTGATTTATGTTTTATGTTTATTTACCCAGGCCGGAATGCTAACCAGCATGCAATGCCCTGACTCCATGTTCTTTGTGTCTATTAGACGCTATCTTCTATTGTATGGTGTCTGTACAGGACAGGATTGAGTACACATGTAGGCAATTTTCAAGGGAAAATGTGAGAAAGCTTTTAATCTTTGGCAAACATTTGTGCGAAAGGTGTAGTTGTCAATGTCAGCACTTCAGCATTAAGTCAAATTACTGTCAACGCAATACGTAGGTAATGCGATTACTACCTGCTACGGAGGTGATACACATTTCAATAAGCACTGTTGCTGCCACAGCTTTCAGTCTATATATTCTAAAATAATCATCACAATTTTCAGTTGACACTCGATAGCAATTTGACTGTACATTGCTGATTACTAAGGCGCTATCAATATTGTCGAATTGTTAACCACATGCACACATTCAACTGGCCGTCAATGCCATACTATGCAGCGAGAGGAAGCATAGGCTTATATACCCAGAGAGACTTAGCAAATCATATATCAAAGGTTTGTGACTATCAATCAGAGATTTGATCCTGCAGAAAAAGCTGGTGTGCCGGCGCATGTGTGTGTATGCGTGTGTAAGTGCGTGCGTGCGTGCCTCTGTGTGTTCATGTGTGTTTGTAAGACATCATGGCTGGTTTTGTGTTTGACAGTAAATTAATCCCACACAATGCACATTGCATTACCATCTGTATTTTTTATTTCAGAGAAGGAACAACACCTCAACGTCTGGAGAAAGTGTGACTGTCGTGTATAGAGGAGCAGAAACCAATCAGAGAGGGAGACAATGTGTATGCAGTTGATATGCAGAAGGTTATTATAGTGCTGAAGGTAACGATCAAGGAACATTTCTTTATAAGCAAATGTATTGCATTCAGTAAGACATTGCCAGCTGTTACTTAACGGATACGCGCTTATGTTGTGCTGTGGCATTGTGCGAATTGATGCGCTGATGGACGGTCAACATCTACTATAAAGCTCATCCGTCTGAGCTCTAACCAGAAATAACGTTTTGTGAATATAACTGCAGGAGCTGTGTTCTCTTTACCGCATGTGCTAGCTGTGCACATGCCGGCCGAGCCAGAACTAGAAAAAATTCCATCAAATACCTAGAAAAGGGGCATAGATTCACGAAGGTTGACTCCGTTCATGGATCAATTGGTAATAAGATGGCGAAGACTGCATTAATACACGCATTTACTGATTCTGTTGGTCTATGTGAATCAGCAGACAAAAGATTAAGATTGTTCTCAAGAATCCTCAGGATTTCTATGATAATTGGTCAGGGTGTCACACAAGGGAAACAAAACTCGTATAGTTTTGCCATTAACTGCTGACATTAGTGAGATTGTTATGAACAAGGGATCGGGGTCCATGCTTTACAAATTTGTTTTGGAGGAGACAGCATCGCGCTCCTTTTCCTCAAGAAGGAATTCGGCATGAATCGATTTCCTGCAAGACATCATGAGTTTCATGGAATTAGCCAGTCAAAGAAAAGTGCAAAACTTGATATAGCGAATAAGGCATCTGCCCCACTGACTAAAAGGGCATTTTGTGTGGAGTTTCCTGTAAGCAGTGCTGTAAAGAATTTAACAGTCAGCCAAATATAGGCCATATATGCCACTTGTCTGATATGTAAAGTTGCCATTTCTGTTACTGTTATGAATGTTTCTTCATACCACATCGGTGAGCATCAGTTGTGTTTATGATTAAAGTATATATAATCTAAATTGGTTCTTACAAGGCTCTTAAAATAAAAGTGTAATGCAACTTTTCTGGAAAATACCATGGAAAATAATAGTAAGTCACATTAGACATCTTTATGCATGAAGTGGAAGGATATCATTTATGTAAGTTGCCATGTGTAGCTACTGTATCATTAAGGCATGGCAAGTTTACGTTTTCTTAATTATCTCAGGATAGGCATAATGGGAGCTGCTAAGTTTTTCCATTGGACGG
Organism: Chaetoderma sp. LZ-2023a; assembly: GCA_034401795.1. Lineage (NCBI taxonomy): Eukaryota > Metazoa > Mollusca > Caudofoveata > Chaetodermatida > Chaetodermatidae > Chaetoderma > Chaetoderma sp. LZ-2023a. The sequence continues at coordinate 21,876,658 of CM067361.1, read as the reverse complement.
CAGAAGTGATTTGGAAGACATTGCTGTTGGGTGGCCGAGCACGTGTGTGCAAGGCCGTTGCGCGTTCATGAACGCATTGTATGTGCAGCTAAAAGGAATCAAGGATGCATAGACACGCATCCACACATGGATGTACCGCCAGACACAGGAAGTGATGGATGACAACGAACATATATTGGGCAATTAATGTTCCTATTAAAATAATTAGAGCCTAGGCATACATGCATGTATTCAAGCAAGGAATATCATAAAGAGGCCTAGTTAGCGAAGCATGCAGCGTCAGAGCTTACCAATAAACATGTGCTTGGCCATGCACTTTTATTTCTTCAGCACATCACAGCCTGTCTATAATGTGAATAGAGCGTTATGTGCATTAATGAAGAGTGAGCGCTGTCAAATTATTTTCTAAATACTCGACAGAATGTTTAGTAAATAGTAAAGACAATTCGTACAATGTGCCGTTTAAGACGGGCTAAATCTAGCCAGCCATGCTGTAATTGATTTTGACGTCTTTCTCACGTCGCATAGGTGATCATAACATTATACAATGAACGGATAAACTGGAAAGGTCCATTCCTGCCATCCAACTGGTAATCTGGGTTTTTTAGTTTGATACTAGGCGCCTGAACTGATATACTGCATACGAGTGCTGCATCATTGCAATCTCTCTGATAATCAAAATCTGGCCTGTGTCTCCCAATCATGCATTTATTTTCTTATACACATCTTATTTTATTTGCCAAACTCACTGTTTTATTTAAATATTTGACAACAAGCGGAGTTCGGTCGATAGATGGAATTCCTTGGCAGTATACACAATAACGGCGGAAACAACACTGCATACTGTACGTTATTCAGGTATTCGGCGAAGAGTGATGGAAGCCATGGAATCCATTGTCAGCAGCCAGCTGGCTAATCCGGGGAATGAAGTCACGTCTGACGTGGCTGCCAAACCGGTTCAAAGGCTTAATCCAGCATTATCTTCTAGAGCGTTCTCGAGAATAATGTAGCTGATGGCATTAGGTTGACAGTGTTGAAAGGTTGATGGCCATAGCATAGTCTCAACAACCCTTATATACATTAGCAGTTACAAGCCACCCCACCCGATCCCTCCTCACCAACACCCCGCCTCAACCCACCAAGCCCTACCGCCACACCCACTAACACGCCCACCCACTCCCACACACCCCAGGATCACCAACACATCGGGTTAAAGACCACCAGATTGATGTTGTATAAATAAACCTGTGATATAGCTGGATGTAATGGACACCGTTTACGAATGAATGCAATGCCGTTGTGTGAATAAGGCTCTATCGGAGATGCATACACCATAGTGTATCCTCAGTTTTCACTAAATACACATCACAGAGGGTGATATCAATCCACCACACATGCGTATCATTGTAATACAATGGCCTACCGGGGCCCATGCCCGGGCCCCTGACTTCGCAAGGGTCCCATTTGTATGTCACAGCCCACATCGTGTCGGTAATTATAATGACAAATCTTTCCATTGGCAATAGGGATTTACGTACATTAAGAGTCAATAAAACAAAGCAAATACAACTATGTGTCCAACAGCATAACCGATATTAACTTGTTACCATCATGATCATATGTCGTAGAGCTGTGCAGTTCTGAGCTAACTGAGCTTTAAAATCTTGTCACGATACAATAATGATAGAATGTCGACGTTTCAAATTACATCCCTTGGATGAGTCTTTTGCAATCATGTAGCATGCTACATTATTTTCAAAATAGTTAACTCCTTGTGTGTCAACCGCGCCTCACATCGCTCGTTGAATAATTTGAAACTACTTTAATGTTGACTTAAATGTGTTGCTGTCAGCATGGGTTCTCAGCCAAGTTACTATGCAAAATACGTATTACATTGTAAAAGAGATTGGGTTAGTGGAGGGATTACATGGACATGAGTTATATGCAGGACACTTTGAGTAGAATTACATTTCCCATATTATAACTATTTAAAGGTATATGTTCCCACCAAAATGATTGAAAATAAAATTGTTAAAATTATATACTTTTCATTTCGTATAACTGTATATAGTTTCTTAGTTGTGAAGTTGAATTAGGAACTCGTGTTCAATGTCACAACTTAATACATCATATTAATATCCACATAAGGAAATCGTCATATGTTAATATGTGTTGCGCACTGGTACATCTAGGCACACAATTTCAGCCTCTAAAAGCATATAATTTTAACAATTTTTTAAGAATCTTGATGTGATAATGTACCTTTAAATTTTGAGACAAAAAATTTAATAATTTGACAATCGCACAAAGGTCCAATTTTCCTCTAGGAGTGCGGGAAATGGCATCTGTGACCTTCTAGATTGCACAATTTTCCGGACTCCTTATCCCACCCATTCAGAGGATATTCTCGTTGTGCCCATGGCCCACGAATCTGTTGTCAACAGCGCTTTACATCGCTACTGGAACTATTTATATCATTTACGCATTTTAATGGGCAACACCTTTCAAGAAATTTTAATAATATAAGACTATTTTCTTTTGTAAATTTACCTCTGAAATCTTTGACCGGCTTGGCAATTAAAGGTGTACTGGTAAAGACAATTCAAGCTTTCGCTTACCCAGTATCCCTTTGCAGGTTAAGAGAAGAATATTTTTGAAAATGTACTACTGGGACGGATGGCTCGTTCAATGAGCCAGTCGTTGCAGTGGCTAATTCTTTAAAAAATACTCTTCTCTTGACCTGCTAATATACATGCCGCAAGACCACTGCAGAGCTATTTTGGCGAGTTTGACCATTACAATTCTAAGTTGACACAAAAGGGGTTACGGTAACTATCCCACACTGCCCCTAAGAAGTTCCCTAGTAGCAAATACAGGTCACTGCGAACCTTCACCAATACCTCAAATGTGCGTCGCCCTGATGAAATGTAGCAATACCCACGAACGGAATAATGTGTGGGCGAATCCATGTGTATGCACGATTGCAAAACAAATGTTCGCACTCCATCATAAGACAGAAATAAAATATATGTCTAAGTATACATTTGGCCAGGTACATGTGGCATCTACGTATAATGTAACTTATCAATATATTGCCCGTTCTCATGGAAAATGATGGGCATTCCTTTTGTATTTAGAAACGTATTATGGTTTTTCAATATGATGGATACATACATGTTTTTTTTAAATCCGGATTAACAACCCACAGTGCTAGCCTTGTTTAGAACTACTAAACCATTACCGTATGCTGAAATGTATTTCTACATATGACAATAGCCACTTTTACTCAAATTGTGTTCGACATGATTAACAGATCACTGACAATGGATGACTCATATTGAGTATGTCAACAGGGTTGTGTATGCCGATAACGACGCTCAGAAATAGCTCTACCAACATCCCACAACCGCCCAATTTTACCGTGTTCAATAAGTGACAGAAAAAATAATCACACTGGACATATTTTTTCCTATTACACAATGGACCTTTTCAGTTTTAGCTATGCCTCCCCCAGCTCTAGCTAGCGCCACCCACACTTCGCCCGTGTTGGGATCGATCGATCTCTAAATTGCCTGACTATCAATTTCCAAACAACTATAGCCTACATGTAAGCTGTTGACTATTTTGAAACTAATTCGATTGGGCCAGTCAAATTAGTTTGACTGCGTCAGTCAAATTAGTTTCAAAATAGTAAACGACATCTTTATTAACTACTAAATACATACAAGTTGTACAACAACGCTTGGTCCGTAATCAATTAAGAGTTCGTAACAAACGTATCTATCGCGTAGTTGATTGTGACGTCATATGCTTGATGGATAAAGTGGAAAGGTCCAATGCACCCGGACAATCAAACGCTTCTCGATTTAATAACTATTATGGTGATTTCCTTTGAAAGTATATTTACACGAACCTGTTGCTACCACGCAAGGTCCACGCCACACCAGTTTCTAAATGAACAATATGTGACATGTATGATATCATAGAAATTCTGGATCTAGGACATTAGAATGCAGAGGGTTAAACTGAGAAATGAACACACACACGCGCACGCACGCACACACGCACGCACACGCACGCACGCACGCACGCACGCACGCACGCACGCACGCACACATATATATATATATATATCGCTTGGATCTGCATGCGTTTGACTGATGGGATCATTTACAAACAGTCATCAGCATGACAAAATAATGAGACATTGATATGAGATCATAGGCAAGGGAAATAATCGTCAAGTTATCTGAACGTACATGTCCTAATTACACGTCAGATGTACAATATACAGTGGACACTCTCGATTCCTCTCTACTCTCAAATCGCGGCTGCTAATAGGCAATGTATGTTTTCCCTGCCATATATTAATATTATTTGTATTTGTGTTACCATAGATCCATCGCCAAACTATTATCGCCAGTGTGTGGCAATTTCTTTGATCGACAGGTCACAGTTTACCATACCGTTAGCTCGAACAGTGTGCCATGTGGCTACTCCAATGGCTGGCTGTCCAACTGGTTCAAAGGCGTGATGCAGCATTGTGTTATCGAGCGTACACGTGACTGCTTGGTTGAAATGTGCATGACAGCAGAACTGGTTCCATGATCTCTATATTCTTCTTGCCTGGCAGTCATCGTCCCAAGTAAAAAAAACCCCTCATATTTAAAAACTACCAAATCTGATAACTAAATGGTTCTGACGTATTTGTATATGATTGGAATTTCAGAATGTTGGAGACAATGCAATTGTGCGAATGTGTGTTTATAACAGAATCTACCAGAGACACAGACCGCGTAGGGAACATACATATTTACATCATAAACATTGTTTATAATTCCATTAGTATGATTCAGGGAGATTTGTTGTTGGCTTCCGGTGTCCGCTGTATTGCCTAACTTCAATACTAAGACAAGGATACGACGTGCTATTTTCATGAATGCTTGATGGCTCGACGTATCGGTGGGGATATGTGTTATTATATATAGCCCTACCTAACCAAATACATATAAATGGAACATTTCTGTTTTAGCTATGCCCCGCCCATCCTTGACTAAGCTCCACCCACACCTCGCTCGTGTTGGGGTCGAGCGATCCGCGAATGCTCTGAATATCAATTTTTGGAAAAAATATACATTTACGCTGTTGAATATTCTGAAACTAATATTAACTGGCTGCGGTTGCTGCATATGGCAGCAACATCCCGCCGTAAAATTAATTTCAATATATTCAACAAAATGTTTATTAAATAGTAAAGCCATACAATTCGTACAACAATGGATAGGCGTCAATTACGCGTTCGTGGCATATCTACGTCCTTCATGACGTCATTGATTATGGCGTCATCCTACACGTCACATAGTTGATTATGACATCATATGCTGGATGGATAAACTGGAAAGGTCCGTTAAGTGGACTAGCCCAACTCTACCTCACTAAACCATGATTTGGACAAAATAGAGGGATTCATCTCTAACTATGCGGTGTGTCAGTGTTGTGATAGCTTGAAATGGAATCTTAATATCAAAGTAATTATACAGCTAAGTTGCTGTAACAAATGTGGCTGGCTTCTGTTGATGCTGCATCAACAGCGCCAACGTGAAATTATTTTAAAATTAATTACAATTATTTTTTTAAATATTCAGCATACTGTTTATTAACTAGCAAAGACATACAATTACTAAACTTGAAGAACTAATACATGCTCAGGATGAAGCTAGACGTGCCATTCGCTACGAAGCATACATGTGGCGTAATGGACCTTCCCCCTGTATCAGCCCTCATATGCCGTCATAATCAACTACGTGAGGTATAGAACGACATCACACTCATTGATGCCATTATGACACCATGAATGGCGTAGATAAGTAAGTCACACACACATATATGAAGACGGACTATGCGTCGCTGTACGGATTGTATGTCTATACTATTTAAGAAATAGTCTGTTGAATATTTTGAAACTAATTTGCAACAGCACCCAGTCAAATTAGTTACAACATATTCAACAGCTTACCTGTATAGTTTTCCAGGAAATTGATAGCTAGGGAGTTCATAGATCGATCGATTCCAACTCGGACGACGTGTGGGTGGAGCTTAGATAGAGATGGGCGGGACATGGCTAAAACTGGAAAGATCCATTGATTATGACATGATATATTTGAGAGGCAGATCGGTTCTATAAATAATGCTAAAGTGCATTCCACATGGCAATCACTAGCACATACAACACTATTCTGTCATGCTTTAAGCATTTCGTGACGAAGACGGCCCACAATGTTATCTCATTTTCAAAGATAGTCATGTTTTCGTCTGCAAATGGAACACATTTGGCCATTACAGAGTTACGCTAATGAAAACCCAGAATGCTCAGTTATTCACCATATGGAAGAAGCATAATATGTGTCTAAATTTAACACTGCTGTCTAAATATAACGCTGCAGTCCAAATATAACGCTGCTCGAGTATCTCTTGGGGGCTGTCATTATTTTGATTAGGTATCCCTGGCCTATATAGAGCGACCAAGTGTACCTTATTAACATGATGTCAGTTCCCTGGAGATAATGGACAACCGTTATAGTTAGGCACATATTATAATGCGCCCATTTGCTGAATAGCTAGACCATTTAATTCAGAATAATCTCGAAATTAGATGTATTGTACGGCGAAAATAATTTGGTTTGAAATTTATTAATAGATTTGATATCAGCCACTTTGTCAATCAACTCATTTCTAATATAATTAGCATTACCCTAGGAACATAGCTTAGCAAGGTTTAGCTATAGCACACAGAATTACACAACGTAATTATTTCGCCGTGGCTTTGGAATGTATCGTTATTACATACTGATATAGCGTCCCACCGTACTACTATCCCCATATTCCACAGCTAACCATGATCTATTACTGCCAGGCAAATATGGCCGCAATTGGCAGAGATCTCCTATTCACATTTTGTACCCGAATTATAAAAGCATCACCATCACATACGATCTAAAGTTACGATGTTACCTTGTTAATTCACCTTTCTAGAGCACCCACCTATCATATGACGTCACAATGAACTGCATGATGTGTACAATGACATCATAATGAATGACGTCATGAATGTCGTCGATAAGTACGTCACGAACGCTTATTTGAAGACGGTCTATGCGTTGTTGTACACATTGTTTGCTTTTACTATTTAATAAATATTATATTGAATATTTTGAAACTAATTTGAAATTTCGTCAAATTAGTTACAAACTATTCAACAGCTTCCCTGTATAGTTTTCAGGAAATTTATGGCTGTGGTATTTTGGGATCGATCAATCCTAACTCCGCGAGGTGTGGGTGGAGCTTAGCTAGTGATGGGCGGGGCATAGCTAAACATGGAAAGGTCCATTACCTTCAGACTATCTTGATATTGTACACGCGACGATAGTTTCATGTCAGGTGTGTTGGCTTGCTTTTGTGTTTACGGATTAATGTTTAATCTTTTGCCATGAAGATCCCGTATCTTCACAGCTTCAAAGCAACCATACAGGAAAGTGTTTACAACAGCCCCTGGTATGAGTGGACACAATTCACACTGCCTCTCTCATCCCAATGGAGGTATAGTCAAAACACACAACTTGGTGTGAGATAATTTCTCCTCCAGCCAATACCTTTTCATTCAGAAAATCTAAGAAAACTTGTTTTACCTTAAGTAATAAGAAATACAAATGCCTGTTAATTAGTCTGATAATTTAACTAGAGGTGACTGTTTCGGTAGGCTACAATGACTTTCAATAAAATTGTTTTCAAAATTGTAAGCTGGATCAATATTTAGATAACTAAACACACGTTCTAAGGAATTCAAACTATATTGCATTTTTATTAAGATTAGCTCAGATCACAGGGGGAATCTGATTTAACCAGGTAATTGACTGCAGACTATTATGTACTGTACTCGTGTATCCTAGGCTTAGATTCTACAAAGTATAGAGGCTTAAGCTTTGTGACACTACATACCGTACATTGCACGTTCTTTATTATCTGAAAAAATCGATACTATTCTGTTAAATCCTTTGAAAATAAATGTATTTGAATTTTATCTAGCCAAAGGCAGCAAGGTATTCTACTCAAACTGGAGTAAAAAAGGTCAACATGTTTCCTATAAATTGCTTTATGGATGATACTGGGATACTATTACTAGCGATGAAAGAGTTAAAATATTTACCGACATGTTTTTAGTGCTTATTTTACCAGGTTTGCAGCAAAATAAATGAGCCGGTCGTTCCATGAAATTGCATTTTCAGTCTGCAAATGGACACCATTTTATGAGAAGATTAGACTGTTCTTGAACAAATGTGCTTGCGTGCGTGCATGCGTGCGTGCGTGCGTGCGTGCGTGCGTGCGTGCGTGCGTGCGTGCGTGCGTGCGTGCGTGCGTGCGTGCGTGCGTGCGTGCGTGCGTGCGTGGGTGGGTGGGTGGGTGGGTGTGTGGGTGTGTGTTAAAGGGTTACTTATACCTATATTATGGCAATATACTCTAAATTACACTAAATAGGATTAATCGCTATATATGGGTACTTTGACTGCTCTAAATACAAAGTGTATACAACCTTTACGCATTTGAAAACTATTTAAGTTCCAGAAGAAACTATTTATTCCAGAATTGAAGAAATCTGGGTACATCTGCGGAACAAAACACCCTTCGGAAGAAACTGCTAACCCTAGATTCAGCCAAGCCATTACCTGGTGATGTCGACACACCGACTCTAATACCGAAAAGAATGGTGACATTCCACGCTTTTTGATCAATTATCAAGAGCAACATTGATACGGTTTCAAGATAACTTGAGGAATGCAACATTGCACTCTGCAGGGAGAATGAGCAAAGATGTACAATACCTAAATATATCCTAGAATTACTGGCAGCAAAGTCATATGACGAGAACATGCATGTCGACTTGGATAAACCATTAATCTATCCTTTAGAACCAGTACCTCTAGAGACAGCAGATGGCACTCGTCAAATGACACCAATAGTAAGCTGATGGTAGTTGCACTCATATCAATGAATTTGATGAATACAGCCACTGCACTCCCTGAAAATGCAGTTTATGTGATTCGCCTTGTTGCGTATTTCCGTACATTGGGGAATGCACCAGGTAGAGTCTGGTTATTAGCCAGGATAATCATGGTCGCCATACCCATATGTTGCAAGGCAGTCTACTTCGTGTGTAATACATACATTGCAGATTCAATAAAACAAGTTGAATGAAGTCCAAGATGGCAGTGATATGAGAACATACTGTGCAGCCTGACATACGAATTCCTGCTGTATTTGAACAGCGTATGTACAATGGAAGGAACACCGATAGAATGGGGGAGCCGATTGGACAGTTTTTGCGTGAAGATGTAAATCTGTTTTTAGACAAAGTTGTGTACTATGCAAGGTGAATGTCCGCATGAAGATAACGGCATCCTGCTCCAGAGAAGTAACATCCCTGACAACTGTGACGGCATAGAGACTGATACACTGATCTCAATCACTATGTACTTCATGAACACGCTGATGGTCACACAATTTGTGTATAGTGCTAGCCAGCAAATGTGAACATTAAAACATCGTCATAGATCATGGGAGTGTCAAGGGGTCGACGACCCCTTGATCTGAGACAATATCTACACACTGAACTTCAGAAACGGGCATTGCTGGGCGCCCGTGCCGTCTCAAGAAACGATACCATCTCTTCATTTCTTCAAAAACGTGCTGGACACAGATAAAACTGGTTAGCGAGCACCAACTCGCCAGCGCAGTGTTTGGTAGACTTCAAATATGTGTCAAGGATGGAGCCTCCCTGTAGTGCTCAATTAAGCGATTCAAATTGGAAAATTGTTGGCTAGGAGTTAAATATCGGGAGGATCTACCGTTAATCAATTCATTTGATCCGAATTGCTTAACTAAACCACAGTTAAGTCAATGCAATTATGATTAAATGAATTCAAGATGGTGGATTGACAGAATCAAGAAACCCAAGATGGCGGTCTCTTTTTCAAATTGACTCAATATGATAACATCATCTTTCGAAGATCCAATATGATGAATTCTCGACCTCAGAATGACCTTATAGGGCGATCTCAATATCCAAGAAGATACAGGGTTACGAAATGGAAAAAACAATCTGAAGTGTAAATCTATCGGAGACCTAAGATGGCCGCCAATGACAATTCTAGGATTTACCAGACGTCGACTGACGTTAAGTTAATATGACGTAATTTACTATTGGACCATCTTGATGAACTTGAATATTATGACGTAATCATAAAGTGTGTTAAGATGGAGGACTGCCAATTCCTACTTGAATGACTCGTTGAACCACTCGTCCCGATTAAATTCTATGGTCCAATCCCAACGGTTGATGAATTGGTTGTTAATCAAGAATGTGGATTGGATATCCCAGACAAAGTTTCCAATTATTAATTCCTAAGAACGGACTTAAACTAACTGGATGTCATTGTTGGCAGCGAATGCGTCAGAGAAGGTTAATTAGGCAAAGAAAGACAGATACCAATATCAGTTGTTAAAAATAGTTAACATATGTATAGCATTTCAATAAAAATATCATCAATTGCAAGTTGGATAAAACGGAATAAAATGGATGAGATGGACGGACAGTAATGGTATATCACAGATAATTTGAATCAAGATTGAAGGAATTCACGATGCATGCTATTTCAGCGAAAGTTGAAGCATCAGATCTACTATAATTTGGTTTATAAATTAGTCGTTATCATAGAATAATTTGGCACAATGAGTTCATGCTTAGCAATTAAGTTATTGGACGTTTGGTCATAATCAGTTAATGTCTGGAGTAAAATGTTATCCCAACCATTAACTGCTTGAAACCGAAACGTATAAACAACACTAAACATAAAGTTGTTGACCTTCTTGTTTTGATAAGTGACGGGATATGATTCAGTTTAAATAATTAATCGATTCCGTTAATTCCCGTTGAGTCGAATTATATAAAATCATGTAACTCAAATCTTTACTGATTTTACCCGCTGGATATAACTTAGATCATGGGTCTGAGAAATGTCCATTTTCGTAGGAATAGAAGATTATTATGAAAATTTACTACTGGAATGATTCATTCATCAGCGACTTTCATTATAAGTGGTATTCAGTATACCATTAAGTAATTACTAACCTATGCTAATTAAATAATTAAGATGCATAGTATATTATGTTTTGTATTTGTTGGTGTAATGTCATACCAAAATCTGCATATCTTTCGTGGAGACGTAAAGACTGTAGTCTGTCATAGTTGAGTTACTGGACCCGGGAGAGGTGGTTGAAGAAGGTGATCCGAAATAGGTCGTGCGAATCCGGAATAATAATCGATATATATGTGTGATATAAACACAGGCACGGGAATATAAGGAGCGTGACGAAACATATATGAGCAACGCCCAATGTGGACGTTAAAGCACAATGACGTTACACGAAATGGAGATCCAGAGGTGAGTCGTTGAAGACTATCCTCGGATGACTGCTGTTAAGAATCAAGTCCCGAAATGTGATTCGAAGAAGATAACTATATTACATCAGTGTTCTGATAACTGATCCGTAGAGGTAAAGAACGGGTTCGATACATCTCTATGGTGATTGAGAATGTTCGATGATGGATCTTTATGTTTGCAGCTTTTATGGGTGGAAAGCGATCCCGGAATCGACTGAAGATTATCATAGAAGCATTCGACGATGGGTCATAAGATTAGAAGACCCATGAGCAGATGAATGACTACTGAAGAAGGTTCAATGGCGGGCTCGGGAGGATAAGTGGTTCCCCATAGCTGGTTTGAACCAGGAGCCGGCAGGCGTGATGGTAGGTGAGCTACGTGAGTTGTCCCTAGGGCGCGGAGATGTGTTTGATAGCTGAGTGTTTATTGAAATGTGATCGCAGATCAGGCTAAAATGATCGACCGATCGATTATCTCAGTTCTCTTGTAGATGTCACGCCTCCTCCATAGGAATCAATTACGGCACCTAGGACTATCACTACTAATTCAACTTACTATAAAACGTTGATATTAAACTACTTGGCATTATACCTTAGCATGTTCCTCTTAAGAGGTAACCCTACCGCTCACATAAAATAATAATAAGAACACTTTTTTTAAAACTTCACATTTGAAGAACCAGGCACATATCGCTGGGTTCACGCCTGCCCAGACACTAATCATGCTATTCACTGACACATGCTTTTGGCGGCAATTTTCGCGCCGAGAAGCATGTATAATGCCATATATGGAAGTTGACTGATCAATCATAGTATTGGGTGATCACCCAACCATATCGAAATCAGACAACATAGTTCCAGATCAATTTAACCAATTGTGGATCATATTTTGAAAATATGGCATCTATCGTGTCAGATTAACATTCTTAGGCCCATAAGCAATTTATAAGCGGCCTAATTCAAATTTTAATTTTGTTTGTGACGTCATAAACTTAACGTTGACGCGTTTCTCCTTACAGATGTACCTGTGCAATATGTCAATCACATACAATGCCTATATATTAATGTAGTCATGACTACCATTTTCTGTAATCACTTTAACGATGACAAGGTAGCTGATCTGTATACATTACTGCCATGTGAGTCGGCACTGGCGTTACATTCAGCTCGAAATAACTATGTAAGCCAGTATGTGGCCTAAGACTTATAGACCAAGGTTGCAATTCTTGTTTACACCAGTAAATCATGGGTGGACTGAGGATTTCTCGTTTGTTTACACACCATATGCTGTGGATGCTGTGGAACTTCTGCGTAATAATAATTCTGATGACGATACGGAGGACGAATTATCAGACTACAGTGAAGACAATGACGGTGATGAAATACCAGACTAGCATTACAGTAGTGGATGAGTGTATTGCTACCACTGCCTTTAGATTTAATACATGTAATTATAGGTTTATTTGTCTGACTCTGCCTGATCGAAACCTATTAGGATTGTTCCATAAAACAGCAGCACCATTTTGAGCAAGATAGACACGTTGTAATGCATATGGAATCGGTTTTACACCTATTGTTATTTGGTGACCTTTGACCTTAGCGCTACGTCCAGCCTAAATAAGTTGATATGTTGTTTTTCATTAAAATTAAGCAACTGAAAGCATAAAATAAAAAGGTTTAACAATAAGTTATGTAGTAAACAGTTATTATTTGACCATTGTTGACATTTCGCGCCCGATATCTCAGAAACGCCCCAGAAGCTGGATGGCCACCTTTAAGATTCGTAATTTACACACAAATCTGGTCTAGAAAACTTGAATGAAATGCACATGGATGTCTACTTTTTAAGCATATGCTCTGATATACGGACCAGAGCATGCATTCGTTATAAGGGTACAACGTGCATTTGACTGTATGTTCCAACCTGGGGCAAGCACGACCACCACCACCGCCGCCACCATAACCACCACCACCACCATGACCAGCAGCACCACTACTGCCACCCCGCAACCCCCATCACCACCATCACCACAACCGCCACGATCACCACCACCACCAACAACAACAACACCACAACCACCACAAACACCACGACCACCACCATTAGCAGCTCCACCACAGTCTCTGCTAGCACCGCCACCGTGACGACCACTAAGGCTACAACCGCCGCCGCTGTCCCTGCCGCCGCCGCCAGCTGCCGCGACCACCACCACACTAACAACAACAACAACAACAGGAGCAACAACAGCAAGAAAGCAACAACACCATCACCATCGCCTTCAACATTAAACCAGCCCTCCCTCCCCCCTCTCTCTCTCTCTCTATTTCGCTTTCTCTCTCCACTCCCCCCCCCACCCTCTCTCTCTCTCTCTCGCTCGTTCTCTCTCTCTCTCTCTCTCTCTCTCTCTCTCTCTCTCTCTCTCTCTCTCTCTCTCTCTCTCTCTCTCTTTCTCTCCCCCGCATCACCAAGCCAAGCCTATCTTACGTTATCTCTACCTCCATTCACCAAGCGCTAGGCCGCTCCTTCTATCTATCTCTTTCTCTATATCATCAAGGGGATCTCACGTATGCCCAACTTCCGATTGACGAAGAGGAAACAGGTTAACATAGACTATTTCCCATCAGTGTTTCATACGCATTTTGAAATCATTTACCCAGCAACATTGAGGTGGTACCTGTAATATATTATAGTAAAAATAGCATTCTCCTGGATGGATCGTTATAAACGTGGTATCGTTGTGCATATAATAAATGCCTGTGAGTTTGCTATAAATCACGAGTTAAATTTCGTGTTGGCAGAGCCAATGCTGATCTCACTAGGTTTAAAAACGTCACTAACACAGCTGCCCGCCGCTTGAAATCGGAGGACTGCATATTTGTGTGGCTGTAAAAGAGATATATTGTTGTTAACATCATGAAAACAGTTATATACACCATGGACACAAATCAATGTGCAAATGCTGATTTATATTCAAGAAACACGTGTTGGTATGGCAATTGACTCATGCCCATTTCGATAAAAGCAACTACATGAAACGAGAGTAATATCGCGTCTATACAGCCTAGCGTACGCAATAACCTCCCCAAATAGTCCTTCCACTGTTCCGTACACTTTCTATGTTGTTGTTGTTATCGTTATTGCTGTTGTTGTTGTTGTTGTTGTTGTTGTTGTTGTTATTTCTCTTGGTTGGTGGTGTTGTTTTGGTTGTTGTTGTTGTTGTTGTTGTTGCTGCTGCTGATGTTGTTGTTGTTGTTGTTATTTCTATTGGTGGTGTTGTGTTTGGTGTTGTTGTTTTGTTGTTTTTGTTGTTGGCTTTGGTGGTGGTTGTGCTACTTCCGCTGATGATCATAATGTTGATGCTGTTGGTGGTGTTGTTGTTGTTGTTGTTGTTGTTGTTGTTGTTGTTGTTGTTCATGATGATGATGATGATGATGATGATGATGCTGAAGATGATGATGATGATGTTGTTGCTTCTGTTATTGCTCTTGGTGGTGCTGTTTCTGTTGGTTTTGATGTTGTTGTTGTCGTTGTTGTTGTTGTTGGTGGTGGTGGTGGAGGCGCTTGTGTTGGTGGTACCGTCGCCACTGCTCCTGTTGTTGTTGTTTTTGCTGTTGGTTGTTTGCTTTTGTTTTTGCTGTTGTTGGCGTTGTTGTTTTTGTTTTTGTTTCGTTGATGTTGTTGTTGTTGTTGTTGTTGTTGTTTAAAAAAAGAACAATTGATTGATAATATATGCATAGTCAGATAAGGAAAGGTCAATGGCAATAACATGACGGTTTCCTGCGTGTTCGAGCAGAAGCAGCCCTAATTGGCTGTGGTCTGGTGGCCGTTCCTAGGACATGTAGTAGAGAACAATAGAGCGATCATGTTGGATCGCGAGAACAATGTTTAGCCAAACAGAAACCGGTCTAAATAGAGAACATGACAAACGGCAGGTGCCAATTTGCTTGATTCAAATTTACTTCTAACTGCATTTTCTAACGTCGAAACCAGAATTGTGACAGATGATTTAACAAGGAATTGAAAAACTATAGTAGAAGAAATTCAGTCATGAGAGTCACACACTGATGGAATCACACACTCATCAATGAACTATCATGGAACACACATGAATGAACCTTTCCAGAGTAATGGGGTTATATGACGTCATAATCAGCTAAACAGTGTGTAGGATGCTGTCATAATCGTTACATCATACATGATTCTATGCGGCCCATCTTTAACTTGTAAGAGTCTGACACCTTGTACAAATTGGATGTCTCTATTAGTTAATACACATGCTAATGTTGAATATTTTGAAACTGATTTTACTGGGCGCTATTGCTGCCATAGGCAGCAACATCACACGGTCAACTTGGTTTCAAAATATTCAACAGCGTGTCTGTATAGTTTTCCGGAATTTGATAGTCATGGGGTTCAGATATCAGTCGATCCCAACAGGATCGAGATCTGGGCGGAGCTTAGCTAGAAATTGGCGGGGCACAGCTAAAATGGAAAGGTCCATTGACACACAATAACGGGAACACTTGCTATTTAACCCATTCACTGATACATGCCACGTCTCTCAATCTCGGGGTAGACGGGCAGGAAAGCTGCTGGAAGCCATTGATGCCAAATTCAACCTGAATTACAGATTTCAAATAATCAGGATCCTGAGAGAGTTAATAACCGCGTCTGGAGAAGATACGCCTGTTAAAGAATATGTAAGCGTTGCAGCTGCTGGATGTTACCAATCGTAACTGTGGCATACTGGGGAAAACACATTATCTGTAATAAATCTGGAACACAGCTGGAAATTGTGAACAAACAGATGTCTCTATAATGATTTCAGTATATCTTATTTTATTATATGGCTATATGGAGGTTGGCTAGTAATCAAAGTCTTCTTTTGTACTATGCTATATAAAATTGCTTGTCATATCCTATGTATATACTATGTCGGTCTGATTGCAACCTCCACACACGAGCACGTATACATGCACACCTACACGCACTCGTACACGTACATTCGTACACGCACACGCACGGGCACACGCACGCGCGCGCACATGTTACTAGCGTATTGTGAGGGTCTGGGTGGCACTGCGTAGGACACATACGCATATTGGTAATATCGTCGACGAAGGCTGTCGTCAGCTGTCAACTACTACGGCAGAAAAGTGCATCCAGCTAAAGTAATTTCAAACATATTTTCAAGACGACTTAAATTGGTTACGAATTTCATTTGTCTGTTTTGAATCATAAAATAACATGTCTTTTTATTTTTATAGAATCATGATATATCGATCCATTATTAACATTACTACAAACAACCGGCACTAATAACGCAGCTTACTGGCCCGGCATTCGCGCCAGTAGAGGCCCAGAAACATGCGGTATGTATATATTATACGTCTGCTATCTAATGAACCTGGTATTCAGCGCATGTACTGACCGGGCTAAAACAGACACCTAATTAATCAACATCGGATACAGCGTAGACCAAATCTCTACCTGTTCAGCATGTTCTGCCAGGAAAACTGTTGCAGATGGATGTATTCTGAATGTCATTTGCCCTAATAACAGCGTCGAACATTCTGGACATTACAATGAGATGAACGCGGGCTTACAAGGCATTGATTCTCTACCAGCGTCACTAGACGCAAGTCTTAACCCTGCCATGGCGTGGCCTTTGAAGGCCAGGAGAAGACTATTTTTGGAAATATACCACTGAAATGACTGCCTTGGTAACCGAGCCAGCCATTTCAGTGATACCTTTTCAAAAGTAGTCTGCTCTTCGCCAGCAAATGGGCATTCAATACGGACATATCTGTATTTTCCTGGCAAAAAGTATACATTTCAGGCTTAATGGTATCATGGAATTATTCTGTTTCCAAATTCTTGTTCTTGCTACTAGGACAGTTTTTTTCAATAACACTGATTCTACTGGATGGATCTTCCCAAACGTGTATGGAAGTTTACCCCGTGTGATCATAAAGAGAGGTTCCATTTGGGGAGCAAACAGCAATAGCAGTCAAGAACACTGTTCAGAAATCTTTTAATATCGCGGGTTCTATCCGAGCGATGTTCTGCACATCGTAGATGATATGTAGGAGAAGGATACAATTCTAGCTATGCCCTCCCAATTCATTCTAAACCCCGCCCACGCTGTACATGTGTTAGAACTAGTTTATATATGTCGAACCGTGAATTACCAAGGCCCCGGTGTTAAGGTAAACATAGCTACGCTATTGAGTAGTATAACGTAATTTGATCAGAGCGGTGGGAGTGGGGTGTGGCAATAAGAGCAGCCAGTGAAATTTGTTTCGAAACTTTCAATATAATTTTTATTAAATTGTAAATCAACCAGACATGCAATTCATAGACCTGGTGTCCATTTTGTTATAATACGCCACTATAATTCTAACCTCAGCCTTCATGTGACCTAATGTATTACGATGTTACATACGTAAGTGACAATCGGACACCTCCATTTGTCAAGGCAACGAGGTTTTATTCGGATATCAAATATTCTCCAGAGACTAGTGTACAGGATATGATTTTAATCGCATATGTACACAGACATGCGTACATTTCCAAACGTATCTTGGTGTATATTGTAACATCAAATGAAATCGAAGTTTGTGAGAGCCAATCGTGGATATTTACAGACCCTTGCTACTATTACCTATATTTCTCTATTTGAGAGGGTTTTCATGTTGAAAACAATATGACGTCTGACATCTTATGATTAGCCCTCATAGACGATTGCAGCGTGTGAGAGAATTCTTTCTGCAGTTCGCTGTCTGTCATACGATCCCATCCGAATGCACACAATTGTAGCACCAATTCGTGTCATGTATTGTTGCAGAAATTCGCAATCAAAATGTCCCTGTGCGAGTTCGGCTTTGAAGAATCAACATTATGCAGTCTGTGTAGCATACAGCTTCCATTATGCGAAAATCCATCTTTTCTGTCTTTTCGGTGCACGCCCTAAATGGCCGTATATGACCGCTTATGGTTGGGTCCTCTATATGGGTGACGGACTACAAGTAGGAAACGTGTTGTAAATGCTCACACGCTCAGAGACAAGATTGAGACAGATACTCTTGAATTAAATACACCACGAAATCCGGAATCATCACACGAGCTTTGATGTATATGTATATTCTAGTGGCATCCCTCTACTCCAGAGAGATTTGCCAAGTATTTCTGAACTGTGCTAGCTCCCTTCACTTGATTATGTAAATGCCAGTCTATGCACGTGATCACAAAGACATGTATAGTTCGAATCACCCGCCTTATGTAACCGACGCAACATGCCATCACAGCACAGCCTATCTCTTAGCCATGTTTCATGATGAATACGTCATTGTGATACACGTTAATGCGCTATCAAATCGGCTTCACTGCGCTGTATTCTGAATGGATGGCAGCTAAAACGCTATGAAAACAACTTCATTTCCTTTCTGATCAAAAGAGCTTTCTCTAATCCATCACTGTCATAAGCTGGTAAATGACGCCGGCATATGCTTAACTCTAGCCGATCTGGCAATCCTTTGAACCAGTTTGTATGTGCCTTTCCTGACTTTACTTTAATAGCGACTATGATTACGTTATGCAGAAACACACACATGTTATGGCTGCATTCAGAGAAATGTATGATATTGATGCTGATTGTGATGGGGACCGATATATCAATTTTAAATTTGAATTCATGTTATGTAATCTGCAATCATATATAGAAATATTTGTATTACAATTTAGTCACCCAGGCCGTTCACAACATAGTGATAGTTTTCTTCTATCGACCATGTCTATACTCTCGTTGAGTTTCTATAACGATTCCTACGCTAATGTTATTATGAACATACTGTATTTGTTAACTGCAAAAAGGTAGAAATTTTAATCTGCTGACATATTTGAAAAAGTTGCATACCGTCAAACCCGAGTTGTCCAGAAAGACGAAACGTGACACGGTGATAGGGACCAATAAGGGCTAGTTTGTGGCAATGCCTGAATCCTATTTGTCGATTAGGTCGGCGACCATCTTGGAATTTCGGCAATTATTTTTAGATATTCAGAATTCAACCACCACCCGATTGAAGTACAATTTGAGATACCTTCGATAGGGCTAGACTAGGACCAAGTGTGTGCAATACAGGCCGATCAGCCCAGATCCCTGCGGCTATCTTTGATGGCCTAGATTTCACAAAAAAACGTCTTCTTCAGAACCGCCTAGCGAGACAAGCCGAATTTTGGAATAGATCATTATGGACTAAGGGTAGTGTCTGTTTGTCCAAGGGACGTTGAGAGTGTTAAAACATGGCCACGACAGACACATTAATTCTGGGATGTCGTTTTGATTTTATATTTGGTCGATTTTAATCGCGAAATTTCTCACATTAGCGTAATAATGTGTGCCTATTTCAAATTTGTCCGCTTCCCGCCTAGCCCGGCCAAGGGATCGGCGGCCATCTTGGATTTATCGCAATTGCTACTGTGCGTGGGCACCTTGTTGCGGAGGTGGGTGAGGCGGGGTGGCTGAGGCGTCATTTCCAGGATTACGATAGGGTTCAAGTAAATCCTATTGGAAATTAGGTGTGCAATGTAGCTAGGTTTGGTCCAGATCGGACCGGAAACACGTGCGTAAAGGTCGAATATAAACTATCTATTTGAGACAAATAAGCTACCATTTCGCCGGCTCAATAACGCTTGTTTCTAGAGGATCTCTGTCAGTACTATACACATGTCATCATTAATCACGACAAACCATTGCCCCGATGGTTTCAAAACTGTAAATAAATGATTATTGCTGAGCCGAATTGTCTGCCTCGTATATTGCAGCCAACGTTGCTCTCAATGCAACAACGGCTTGCAGCAGCTTTAGTTAAGAGACTATAAATTTAACCTCTCCAAAAGTTACTTTCAGATAATTAATTATCAGTATGCTATTCCTCAGCATGCGGATGGGGGAGGGAGGGGCAGGGTGGGGGGGGGGAGGGGCAGCGTGCATAGTCTACCCGTAGCTGTAATCATAATATTAAACTACCGAAAAGTGTGCGGTTTTTTAAAATTATAAGCTTATATCTGTTTGGCATATGTGCTTAAAATATAAATACACTAATTGTCGATGCAATTAGATATATTTTTAAGAGCATTTTTATCTTGAAACAATCAGGGTGAAACATACTAAGACAGATCGTGATAGAGCCACGTTCAACTTACCACATAATATACCTTTCCGGTGTGAGCTATGCCCCGCCCATCACTTACTAAGCTCTGCCCACAACCCGCTCGGGTTGGGATCAATCGATCGCTGAACTCACTGACTATCCATTTCCAGAAACTATACCGGTATGCAGTTAAATAGTTTGAAACTAATTTGACTAGGCGCTGTTGCTGCCTACTGCATGTTTATTTTATAGCAAACATACAATTCGTACAACGTGTCCGACTATTACGTGTTAAAGACTGGCTTCATCAAATCATGCATAGCTATGACGTCAGCATACACGTAGCGTAGTCGATTATGACGTCATATGATTGAGTGAGGAAATGGCTTCATGAATTGCTTTCTTAAGCCTCCCCTCATTCACTCAAACGGAATCTGTCTTTAGTGGTTACAGTTCGCATATCATTTAACTCCCTCCTGCGTCAACTTCTGGTTTATAAAGGTAAAACCGACCAATACTTCCTCTGCAACGGACCATTTCATTTTAGCTATTCCCCGCCAATCACCAGCTAAGCTCCACCCACACCTCGTCGTGTTGGAATTGATCGATCGCCGAATTCCCTAGCTATCAATTTCCTGAAACCTATACAGGGAAGCTGTTGAATATTTTGTAACTAATTTGACTGAGTGCTGTTGTTGCCTATGGCAGCAATAGCGTCCTGTCAAATTAGTTTCAAAATATTCAACAGAATATTTACTAAATAGTAAAAGCAAACAATTTGTACAACAACGCATAAACCGTCTTCAAATATGCGTTCGTGACGTACTTATCGACGTCATTCATGATGTCATTCATTATGATGCCATTCATTATGATGTCATTCTACACATCACGCAGTTCATTATGACGTCATATGATGGATGGGTACTCTGGACAGGTGAATTGTCTTTAGCACTGCCTATTTGCAGGCTAAGAGAAGACTATTTTTTAGAATTTACCACTGGAATGACTGACTCGGTTACCGAGCCAATCATTCCAGTGATAAATCTTCAACGCTACTTTTCTCTTGGGCACTGACTAAACACAGATTTAGATTCTCTTAACCATTAACCCTTTAATCGTCAAGCCGGTCAAAAATTACCTGTTATAAACGATTTTCCTAAAATAAAGTTATAAACTTACAAAAAAACAGTCTTCTCCTGGCCAGCAAATGGTCATTCACTGAGCAAGAATTCCAATGTGCTTGAAAGCGCAGGACAAAGTAAAATCTGTATTGATAAAAGTCGTTTTTTTAGATCTTTGAGGCGCGGATGACGCACAAGGGGTTAGCCATCGTAGTTGACGGATATATCTGTACACATCGCAGCAGTTTAAATTAGGAAAATAACAATATGTACATAACGACATTTTTATCTATGATAGGTCCTGGCAATGGATCTTTCCACTTTATACATCAATACGTGAGGTGCATGATGACGTCATAATCACCGACGCCATGCATGACGTAGATAAGTTCATCACGAATGAATAATTGATGATGGACTACGAGTTGCTGCATGAATTGTATGCCTTTACTATGTAATACACACGCAGTTGAATATCTGTTGCGCCAAGTGAAATTAGTTTCAAAATATTCAATAGCTTACCTATATAGTTTTCTGGAAATTGATAGTCAGGGCGCTCATGGATCGATTGATCCCAACATGAGCGAAGTGTGGGCGGGTGGATCTTAGCTAGAGATACGCGTGCCATAGCTAAAACTGTATGCCGCCATTATCATCAAGTCTAACGGTGTCTGGATAGTTTTGTCGACGATAAGCGCTAAAAACAAATAAAAAACAGCAATGCCGTGTAGCATACTCGAAATTAAACTTGTGTATGAATAATTTGAAAGAAGCTAGTTGTTGGGTAAAAACTGACTAGTTTAGTCTAGAAGCCGTTGGTGCGTAAGATTTCAGCCAGTCTGTCTTACAAATACGCAATCTATTTCTAATTTAGCTCGTATCTATGCAATCAATTCAAGACGATCCAAAAAAATGTGTGAGGATAAGATATTGTGGCCGATGATGCAATACATTATCTGTTCAGATTCCCGCTTACTTGCTCCACCAGCCTGATCCACCATGGAAGGTTAAGGTACTCTAGCGTAAAATGCCATTCAGGTGACCAATCAGACACTGAGCGGAGATCATCATGAGTCGGCATTGCATATGACTTTGCAGAGCGACCGGCAACAGGAAGTTATTTGCCGGTACATCCTGTTATGATTTCTTTGAATCGTATGGTTCTGATCGCTGAGAGATTCACACCAGCCAAACTAACTCATAATATTTTTTATTTTTCGATTGAGGATTCCAGTTTTTCACTCAATCATATGGCGTCATAATCAACTGTGTAATGCATGACGTACCTGAGTTCGTCACGAACGCGTACTTGATGACGGGCTAAGCTTGTGTGTAGGGATTGTATGTGCGAGTCCACGTTGCGTTGAAAAATCGGTATTGGACGAGACGCCGCAGGCTTTTCAACACACGGTGGACGAGTACAATGAAAATTCATACTGTACTCGGAACTGTTAAATGATCTATTTATTATACACCTATATATTGAAATACTTTGAAAATAAACGATTCAAATCAACATGCTGGTTGAATTTACTATTTACCCAAAGTACTGTGCGAACGATACGAGTTAGCAATTCATTTATGACGCAATACCACATTGAGTAATACTAGTATGACGTAATGTGTGCGTGATTTAACAATTCCAATACAAATGACGTCATAATTACGGCAACGTAAAGTTATTATGACCTCAGGAGTACAATACCACTTTTAGACAGTGTCAAATATCGTTTTTAAGAGTCAAATGCCACCTTTTAGAGTCCGATAACCCCTTTTATTGGACGGTCACGTGGTAATAATGCAGCCATTTCATTGGCTAATATATACGGGGGTATAATACGGAATTCTATCCCACTGTGATTATGACGTCATATGATTGATGAATAACTTGAACTCCTCCAATGGATCAGAGCTTAGCTATTAATGGACCTTTCCATCACTAGCCGAGATCCACAAACACCTCAATCGTGTTGGGATCACTCGATCCCTGAACTCCCTGACTATCAATTTCCAGAAAACTATACAGGTAACTTGTTAAATATCGTGGCATCATCAGCGTCTAGTAAAATTAGTTTCAGTATATTCAACAGCATGTTTACTCCATAGTAGAGATATACAATTCGTACACCGTGTCGGACTATTAAGAGTTAAAGACGAATATCATAATTTCTGACGCAATGCTTATGACGTCATAATGTACGCCATTTAGCGGAGTATGACGTCATATGACGTCAGACTGAGTAATGGATACTCTGGAACGGTGAATTGATACATGCACAGCCTGGACATAATACCATGGATTGGCATTGTGAATTTTCATGAGAATGAAGAACCGGTGGGCTTACAAATGCCAATGTCCACTCGTTGGCATAAACGCATACACCCAATACATAACGCGCCCATGTAGCAGATAACTACGCAATAAATTCCATGTCCAGATATGATTAACGTATCTGTTCGCTTCCTACGCAAACATTCTGCTAGGAGGGGTGTACTGATTTGATAGCCATTTCCATGAAGTGCTAAATACAGATTTTGACAATGAAAAATAAGATAAAAGATGTTGAAATTAGGTGACCTATATTGCTATCAAGTTTGATACTGGACATATATGTGCTAAAGGATATTTATTTTAGCACCGCTAGAATAAAGGCAAGTGTGGGCAACTGTTGCTAAATTCGGAAATACATATTTTGTATTGCGTGTATGTTGCGTTACATATTGTCTATGGTCCTATTTTAAAATGGACGCTATCTTATTGCTAAACAATTTCTCATTAATCAATTAAACTGTTTGCCATGTAAATAAACCACTAGAAGAGTTGAAATCTGATCATTCCTGTATCGTGATGATGTGTGGCTTTCTGACTGTATGCTGATGAAGGAGATTAAGCTTTCATCTGCCGTAATACACAACAACATGATATATCATGTCTAGACAGCTATCACTTACAAATTCTTAAGAATTGTGTCTGGAAGGTCACCTAGATCATGTTAGAGCCAATATCGGTAACATTCTATTATATGAGTGCATATTAATATAATGATCGCAGCGAATATGCGATGTGTTATACGGCAGTTCATTCTAAGCGATTTCAGTAGGAGACGTTAGTTATTTGGTAAGTAAGCAGTAGGTGGGCGATTGCATGAGGTTGATAAATCGCAATGTCCCTATTTTCCGAAGTTTACACTATTCAGTAATAAATATGCCCCAGTGCTCTTCATATGCCACCTCAGTGCAGATCTCACGTCTGTTCGTGAACATTCGACATTAGCAAACTTACCGACATACACGGAGCTATGAACTTAACTCACCTTTCAAGAGTATCCATCTATGATTTGACGTCACATGACGTCATACTCAGCTAAGCGGCGTGGAGGGTGACGCCATAATCATTACGGCATACATAATTCTATTAGGCCCGCCTTTAACTCTTAATAGTCCGAAACGTTGTAAGAATTATATGGCTCTCCTATTTAAGAAACATGCTGTTATATTTTGAAACTAATTTGATTGGGCGCTGTTGCTGCCGTAGTTTCAAAATATTGAACAGCTTACCTGTAGAGTTTTCTGGAATTTGATAGTCAGGGAGTTCAGAGATCGATCGATCCCAACACGAGCGAGGTGCGGGTGGAGCTTAGCTAGAGATGGGCGGGGAATAGGTAACAATGGACAGATTCACTGTGTGGTGAAGCTATAAAATGAAAAATCTGAGAGACATATTGCACGAGGATAGATTAAACTGTATTACCTGAGTGTTTTTGTGACGAATTAACATAGACTCGTTGATCACACAGTGGAGGAATCTACAGGTAAGCTGTTCAATATTTTGAAACTAATTTCACTGTGTGCTGTTGAAGCATGTGACAACAACAGCGACCAGTTAAATTAGTTTAAAAGAATTAATTATCACGATTATTAAATAGTAAAGACATACATTTCGTAAGCCAACTCTTAATGCGTCATCAATTCAGCTTTCATGATGAACTTATCTGCGTCTTTGAGGACGTAATTGGCCATGACGTCATTATATACGTCACACAGTTGATTATAGCGTCATATGATGGATGGTTACACTGGAAACAGTAGTGGAACCAAGGCGGGGTGGGGTGGGGGTGGGGGGGGGGGCACTCGTGGGCACGTGATTCTCCCGGCAGGTCTTTCAAAAATAGTTGTGACCTACCTGCTGGTGGCGGAATGAGCCCATTTTAAAGAACTAACTCCCTTGAAATTGTGGGTGCACCCCCACCCCTACACCCTGGCAAATGACCTCCTGGATCCGCCCCTGGGAAAGAACCATTGCCTAATGTGCCAATGTATGCAGCCATTGTGTATGCAAAATATTACTATAATATAAACTAGATCTCTCGGATAATGACGCATTATTGCAAATCTCCACGTTCACCGCTTTCCATTTTTGGCCCACGTTAAGCCTGGAGCAGAGGGAAATGTAAACACCCTCTTCCACTTTGCAATCATATGGGTACCTCACATAACAACTGTGGTTGAATTCCATTCAATGGCTACGAAGGAATTTCATTACACTTAATTTATTGCCCCTCTTAACCTCACCCCACCCATGGGTGTAGAGCCAAATGTACGTGCACTTTTCCAGGCCGGAATTATATGGACATCTCACATACGAAATTTGGTTGAATTCTATCCAATGGTTTCGGAGGAGCTACATTGCAATCAATTTCTGAATCTTTTAAGCACCCACCGAGATCATAGTGGTAACTCACCTTCCAAATGTGACTGAATTCTGTATACTTGTGTCAGACGAGTTGTGCTACAGTCAATTTCTTGACCTGTTAATCCCACCCCAAACTCTGCGGCGTTTGCCAAATATAAATGTGCTCCTGCAGGCCGCACTGTTCTGGGTAACTCACATACCAAAAGTTGCTTGAATGTCCAAAGGTTTTGGAGGAGATGCGTTACAATCGATTTTCCGTTCATCCAAATTTGATTTTTGCCCCCCCCCCCGCCCCCCCCCCCCCACCCCGCCCCCCCCCCCCCCCATTCACCCACTCGCTGGTGTGGGACAGCCAAATGTAGATGGCATGTTGCGCGCCGGAATCATATGGGTGACTAGCATCTCATATTTATTTTAATTCGGTCTAATTGTTTCGGAGGCGTCGCGTTACAATCAATTTCCACACGTTAAAATTTGACCGTTTGATTCCATCACCACCCCCCCCCCCCCCCCCCCCCCCCCCGGGACGGAGCTAAATATAAATGTCCTCTTGCACTCTGACCTCATATAGGTAATTAACATATCAAATTTGGTTGAATTTCGTCAAACGGTTTCGGAGGGCAGGCGTTGCAATCGATGTACAGCACAGGCAAACATGCACCCACTCGCGGGTTGCACGGCATAATACCCACTATTCTTCGAAAAAACGTGTGGATAATTATTTATTGTGAATATTATGGTGTATATTGCACGTGTTTGGAAAACATATTAAAGTCAAAGTAATTTCAAAATCTTCAACATTTTTCTAGCATGGTTGTCTTGAAAATATGGAACATTCATCAGTGACAGGGCTAAATACCAAACACAAAGTTGCTGGTTAATAAATGATGACACCATAAGCACACGCAAGTGATATTTATAAACGGAAAAGGTGCAACCCGTCCAGGTCCGTGTGTAGGCTTAGAGTTTTCCTCTCTTGTGTCAGGAGCGGCAAACCGCTCAAAATGCTGCTTATGCCAACTAACCGTGTAGTGATCAAGATTGTTCATGAAAATTGAGTACTTTGCATAGAGATAGTCTATTTGCTGGACAAGACGTCGTTCTTTTTGTAACTTTACCAATGGAATTTATAAAAATAAAAGCATCTTTCGGAACAGGGATCTTTGGCCGGCTTGAGGATTAATGGATTAATTGTTTTAAAAAAATCAATAATTCTCCTTAGGCTCGATTTATAAGTTGAACTCCTCATGTGCCGTGCTAAATCTGCTTGAAAATGAGTCCTAACTAGTTCAACATATAAAGCAACCAGTCGCCATTAGCGGGGCGCGACAGAACGTTAGACTTATAAAACGGGCCTTAGTCATTGCCCATTTGCCGGCTAAGAGAAGACAATTTTTTGGAAAAAACGACTGTTATAACTGGCTCGGTTACTGGATCAGTTATTCCGGTGGTAAATAAAAGATGGGAATTCAGATCTCTATCTCTCTGTCTCTCTGTGTCTCTGTCTCTCTGTCTCTCTGTGTCTCTGTCTCTCTGTGTCTATGTCTCTGTCCCTCTCTCTCTCTCTCTCTCTCTCTCTCTCTCTCTCTCTCTCTCTCTCTCTCTCTCTCTCTCTCTATCTCTCTCTTTCTCTTTCTCTCTCGCTCTCTCTCTCTCCCCCTCCCTTCTTCCTTCCACCCTCTCTCTCTCTCTCTCTACCTCCCTCCCTCCACCCACTCCCTTTCTATCGCTTTCTCCCTCCCTCTCTCAGTTCCCTCTCTCTCGCTCCCTCTCTCTCCTTCCTCACTTCCTCTCTCTCCATCCCTCCCTCCCTACCCCTTCCTCTCTCTCCCTCTCGCTCCCTCCCTCTCGCTCTCGCTCCCTCCCTCTCGCTCTCGCTCGCTCTCTCTCTCTCTCGCTTTCTCTCTCTCTCTCTCTCGCTCTCCCCCCTCTCTCTCTCTCGCATGGCTCCCTTCCTCCTTCCCCTCTCTCTCCCTCCTTCCCCTCTCTCTCTCTCCTTCCCTCCCTCTCTCTCTCCGCCTCCCTCTCTCCCTCTCTCTCGCTCCCTCCATCCCTCTCTCTCTCTCACTCCCTCCAGCCCTCTATCTCTACATCCCTACCTTTCTATCTCTTTCTCTCTCCCTCCATCCCATCTCTCTCGCGCCCACTCTCCCCTTCCTCACTCCCTCTCAATCCCTGCATCCCTCCCTCCCTCGCTCGCAACCTCCCTCCCTCTCTCTAGCTCTCTCTCTCTCCTCCCTCCCTCCCTCCCTCTCTCTCTCTCCCCCTCTCTTTCTCTCTTGCTATGGCTCTCTTCCTCCTTCCCACCTGTCTCTCCACCTCCATTTCGCCCTCTCCCTCTCGCTCTCTCTGCTCTCTCGCTCCCTCCCCCCCCCTCTCATTCCCTCCCTCTATCTATCTCTACATCCCTACCTTTCTTTCTCTCTCTCTCTCCCTCTCTCCCCCCTCTCTCTCTCGCAACCTCTCCCCCCCCCCTTCCTCACTCCCTCTCTCTCCGTTCCCTCCCTTCACGCTCCCCACTCCCTCTCCCTCTCGCTCCCCCCTCGCTTTCTCTCGCGCTCTCTCACTCTCTCCCTCCCTCACTCACTCCCACGCTCCCGCTCTCTCTCTCTCTCGCTCTCTCCCTCCCTTCCACCGTCCCCTCTCTCTCTTCCTCCATCCCTCCCTCTCTCTCTCCCTCCCTCCCTCTCTCCACCTCTCTCGCTCTCTCTCTGCTCTCTCCCTCCCTTCCTCCCTCTCTCTCTCTCTCTACACCCCTACCTTTCTATCTCTTTCTCTCTCCTTCCCTCCCTCCCCTATCTCTCACTCTCTCTCTCCGTCCCCCTCCCTCCATCCCTCCCCATCCCTTCCTCCACCCCCCTCTCGCTCCCTCCCTCTCTCTCTCTCTTCCTCCCTCCCCCACCCTCCCTCCGTCCCGCCCTCCATCTATCCCTCCCTCCCTCCCTCCCCCTCTCTATCTCTACATCCCTACCTTTCTATCTCTTTCTCTCCCTCTCCCTCCCTATCTCTCGCTCCCTCTCTCTCCTTCCTCACTCTCTCTCTCTCTCTCCTTCCCTCCCTCCCTCCCCCTCCATCCATCCCTCCCTCCCTCTCTCCCCCTCTCTCTCTCTCTCCCTCTCTCCCGCTCTCCCCCTCTCTCGCTCCCTCTCTCCCTCTCTATTTCTCTCTCTCTCTCTCTCTCTCTCTCTCTCTCTCTCTCTCTCTCTCTCTCTCTCTCTCTCTCTCTCTCTCTCTCTGTCGCTCTCTCTCTCTCTCGCTCTCTCTCTCTCTCCATTGAGTGAAAACTATGTATCAACTTTTAGCAGTGGAAAAACTTTCCCGAGTATCGCTCCAGTCATTCCAGTGGTAAACTTCAAAGATTATTTTCTCCTCTACGCAAATGGCCATTCCTCAAGACCACTGCAGTTGCCTATTTGGTTAGCTTGACCATAACAGTGCAAATTGGTATAAGATGAGTAATGCTGAATATCTTGAATTCGTTCACCCGTCTCAACTTAACCCTTTAATGGTCAAGATCGTAAAACGACGTTGCAGTGGTCTTGAGAAATGTCCATGTGTGGGCTAACAGGAGACTATTTTTGAAAATGTACTATTGGAATGGCTGCCTCGTTAACCGAGCCAGTCATTCCAGTGGTACATTTTCAAAAAAATACAGTCCTTGCTCTGCAATTGGCTGACACTGGCTAAGCAAACATTTTCTTGACCATTGCACTTTTGTTTCATTTGAATGTCCATTTGAATGACAACTTATCTAGTGTTTCATTTACATGGCAAACCATAGAATTCGTTATACATTTCCAAACATACTCATTTTGGCTGCAAGAATCAAAATTTCCTTGTGAAGTATTGGCAATTAAATGGTTAATTTAAATAAATATTATTCTGAGCGCTTTAATGCGCCGTTGACACAAGAGGGGTTAACACGTCTTTTGACTAAACCATCTAACAGCGCTCAGAATGCTACTTACACCAATCAGCCCTTTACCGTCTCATAAGTTGACGGATAGAAACGGCATCTGTTGCGCTGAAACGCATTATTTACCACAAAGAGTAGTAATACGAACAGCCATGGTAACAAATAATCGAACAAAAGCTATTCATGCCAGGAGCGAGTTCTCTGATGTTTGTGTTTTTCAAGAGGATGCGAATGCATTATAACTAAAGTTTGTAGATAATAAATCCGAAGCAGGTATTTTATTTGCTCACATCTGCTATTGAGGTACGTACATTCCAAGGATGGGTTTGGTGATAAATGAGCCTTTCCATGTTTAGCATTTCCCCGCCCATCTCCAGCTACGTTCCACCCACAACCCGCTCGTGTAGGGATTGATTGATCTCTGAACTCCCTGGTCATCCATTTCCAGAAAACTATACAGGCAAACGATTGCATATTTTGGAACTAATTTGACTGGGCCTATGGCAGCAACATCGTCCAGTAAAATTAGTTACACAATATTCAACAGCATGTTTATTAAATAGTAGAGACATACAATTCGTACACGTGTCGGACAATTAAGCGTTAAAGACGGGCAATATAGAATCATTTATGACTTTATGATTATGATATCATCCTACACGCCGCTTAGCCGATTATGACGGCATATGACGTTAGCTCGATCGATGGATACTCTGGAAAGGTGAATTTTGTTTGGTTTGATCAGGAGATGCTCCTAGTTTCACGCTAATCTCTTGTAGATAGACTATGCGCGATTACGTGATTAAATCGAAAATCACGATTTTATAATTCACATGATTAAATCCAATAATCGTGAATAATTTCTACTGCATACAATATTTCAGAACCTACAATTTAATTATTCTTAATGCGGTCGCTTCAGAACATTGACATTTTGCTCAGTGAATGCATGCCCATGTGCAGGTTAACAGAAGACTATTTTTTTAATGTACCACCTGAATGACTGGCTCAATGCTCGAGCCAGGCATTCCAATGATGCATTACAAAAATTGTCTTCTCTTGTCGTCTCTTGGCCTGCACATGGACATTTATAAATACCATTGCAGCTTTCGTCATTTATATAAACATTTGTATTTATGTCGATGTAATTTATATCATGTCTGATTCATCGAGTAATCGCGATTATTCTTAAATAATCGATCGTGATCACTCAAATCAGTAATCGCACACGCCTACTTGTAGAACAAGCATTTGTCTTCAGAATACTCATTATAGACATGACCTATTTTTCGCTAGTGTTAATACAAGTGTTAATAAATAATAAGACTTAATTTGAAAATATCATTTCTAGTTTTGAGCTCTCGTATATGTATTTGTCGTGTTATATCCCGCCATCATGTGTCTTGAATACCGTCTTTCTTTATGGCCATCTTCACACCAAGAATGTTAGCGAGTGAAAGCATGGCTGTTGGAGCAGGAACATGACTCATTGATAGACACCGTGAC
This sequence comes from Chaetoderma sp. LZ-2023a, assembly GCA_034401795.1. Lineage (NCBI taxonomy): Eukaryota > Metazoa > Mollusca > Caudofoveata > Chaetodermatida > Chaetodermatidae > Chaetoderma > Chaetoderma sp. LZ-2023a. The sequence continues at coordinate 21,844,772 of CM067361.1, read as the reverse complement.
ATAACTATTTCTGATGAACGTAAATTGCATCATTATGATAAAACAGTTATATTCAGAGGGTGGATGCCGAGTGATTAGGGACGTGAGCCCGTTCGCGGGTTCGCTTTCCAGCCAGTTGTGTACTCTGCCTTGCTCCAGCCAACCAACCTGTAAATAGGTACCTGTGATGGCGCACACGTGCCCGTGTATATGGCTGCCACCTAGTGAAACGCCAAATGAGCATGGGATAATATATAAAGCACGGACTTATATAAATGGGCGGTGTACAAATGTGCAATCTAGCTAACTATTAAGAACTGCAGTTCCACCTGACCAACCGACCCGCCCCTTTTAAAAAATTCAAAAATATTTAACAGCGACTTAAAGCGCTCAAAATAATACTGCGATAAATTAACATTTCGTAATTAAATCTTAAGGGAAGACTATTTTTTTTAGATTTCCAACTGGAATTTCGAGAATATGTTTTCTGTTTTCAAGCATACATTCCGCAATGCGACTGGACAAGCTGCTTTCTGCCGGCTTTCAAAGTGGTAAATTAAAACGTTTTAAATTGTGTCTTCTCTTGGCCTGTAAAGAAACACTGCCCACTGCCATTTCAGAGGTCGTTTTGGTCGGCTTAGACATTGCTCTCTCTAATACCTATATTTACTATCCAGGAATTCAAATATTACTTTCATTTTATTGCCCACATTTCAATCCTTGTTTAATACCAATCAATCATTAGAGCGAAAACGATGTTGATTTCGAATCGCACGGGATATGTTCTATTCAGGTAAATCAAGGCCATGATCTCATTTGAGAGTTAATTAGAAATAACGCCATAATTCAGCATGACGTTATTCCTGATTAAGGCCTTGCTCCCACTAGATACATAATCGTGAATAACTCCATACGTCAGTATGACGTTAATCCTGATTAACTATCTAGGGCGAACGCTGCCTAAGACCGTGCTCTCACTAGAGACTTAACTGGCGTACTGCCATAGTGAGGTATGGTATTAATCCTGAGTATCACTCCAGTGAGAACACGGGCATAGTTTAACGCTGGCACAAGGCATCTCTTTTTAGCAACATATGAATAACTCAAACATGTTCACTATACTCCGTATATAAGAAAGCTGTTTTGAATATTGAATCATTCAACAATACGACTTTGCCTCAAATGGCAGTATACAGAATTCGGGTCACATTTTTTTTCTCGTTATGCCTTGCACTGGTAATTATTACAAATGCTCATCAATACAATTGATGTCATTGTATTGATTCCGAACATGTAGTAATGGTGGTCTAATCTGCAAATGATTCTGATATATTACGTTCCTGGTGTATACTAATGGATGCTTCGAGTTTATCCACCAATTATATGACGTCATAATCAACTAAATGGCGTGTATAATGGCGTCATACTCAATGGCGTCATGAATGGCATAGATAAGTTCATCCAGAACGCTTAAAGCGCTGTTTACGAATTGTATGTATTTACTATTTAATAAAGATGCTGTTGAATATTTTGAAACTAATTTATCTGGGCACACGGTTGCTAGGCAACCATAGGCAGCAACCACACCCAATTAACTTACTGTCAACGTCTTACATGTATAGCTAAAATTGGATTTCTCCGTACCTGTAGCTTCTGAAAGAAAACTCTAATACTAGTAAATGTAAAAAAGTAAAGTTTTTGTTACAACCTTGGTAAACATGCTTAATCCCTTCTATCTCAATCCCTGATGAAGAATAATTGGTTGCCATTTTTTCTATGAACGTTTAGGGTAGGCATCTTGGATTTCAAGATAGCCGACTATGAGTTATTAATGCTTGCATCTCAGCTTCTAAATGGAATAGGAACTTGATCTTAGATGAATAGAACCATGATCTTTGTCTAGCGATCTAGACCGTTCGCCTAAGCGTTAGTTATATAACAATAATAATAATAATAATAATAATAATAATAATAATAAATATAATAGATGGGCCGGGGTACTTTTAGAAAATGCAAGTCAAAGCAAAATCTATTATTTAATCCTTTACATTTCTATTTAGGTGGCTTATCATTCCATAATTTTGAAGGACACGGTATTACTCTATATTAAAACACATAATTGCAATATTCCACGAAGATGTAACTTCCAAATATAAATCTAGGTGATTGATAATATGTGTCAGAGTCAAAAGTGTGGGGTCACCAAAGACAAAAATAATGTTTTAGAACGGCTCGTCAACCCAGGGTTAGAATCATATCAGACATTTCTAGACAACACCAAACAAAGAGCTAAATCTAGAAACCTAATTTACGTTTCTTTGAGTCAGAAGTTTTTGGAGCTGTCAGCTGCTGTGTTACAGAAAGAGAAAGCTGCATGGCACACGCCATATTTTGCAGAAGTAACTCATACGCAATACAATGAACGAGATCAAACAAGATATGAAAAGAAAAGGCCGTAGCAACAAAGACTTATGATTTGTGTGCATGCAGAGATGTAAAGGGTCGTCCCCATTTGCAAGCGGTCTGGCCATTCCTGTAAACAGTCCATGTTTAACTTCACCAACATGTACAGCGACACCATCTTGTGTATCTGCTTATAAGAGAGACATGTGTTTCTTCTGCCAATATGTTAAACATGAACATGACTGCAAATGGTAGAAGGGAGAACCCCTTCATACATGCAGAGGTTTAGACATTGGATGCTCAATCGAAGATATAGTTGACTCAAGCGACAATGAAGTTTGAAAATGAATTGTGCTGATTGTATTCCAGAGGGAGATTGTCTTGTGAGAGATATCAAGTATCACAATAGCTGTACAATTATTCGCTGGTGTCATTATGTTCAAGCACCAACAAGAAGTAGCACGGACAATCCAACTCAAGTTAATGATTATATAGAGTTTATTTCTGCAGAGAGAATTTAACGCTGAGCTGCAGGAGCAACTAGAGCAAGGAGAAATAATTATGTTGAAGGATGTGGAAAAGCAATACAGTAGCATGATGAAAGATTATGGACTGGAAGAGATTCGCATACTCGGCCACATAATGTTGAACAAAATCATTCAAAGCATCACGAACGTCATAGTTACTTAAGCAAGAGGGGGGGGGGGGCCTGCTTGTGATATCTTCAGAAGAGGCTGACAAAGCTGCTATTGATAATGCAATTAAAGACTAAGACATACAGGGAAACATGAGTAAGATGTATCAATGCGCAAAGCTCATAAGCCAGTCTGTTCTAGATACCAGAAGCGAAAACTCCTGGATATTTGATGGATGACTTATTGAAAGTGGTGACAAAGGAGTGCCACATGAACCGGCTACTTTGAAGAAATGGAGTTTGCAAGGGGCTAAATCTGCTGGTACAGAGACACGGGCAAACCACTTGTACGTGGTATGTTCTTGTGTTGTCCCACCACATTATGCAAGCCTGTAAAGCTGACAGACAGGCTGCATTATTACAGCCTATGTCGAATGATTCAGCAATCTACTCTATGTTTGATAGTCCATACTCTGTTGGACTATCTTTGTATATGTATCATCATTTCAGAAGTCAAAAAGCATTATCTTCGCTCAGCAGCTGTAGTGCTGGTATGTCCTATGAACATGTAACTAAGCCTAAAACAGCATTGCTCTAGCAGTGTCCAAGTACATCAAGGAACAACGTGTATGTGTGCATCCAGCAATTTCGAAGTGTAAATCAATTCGTGCATCACTGGACAACATAGATAAGAAAATTGACACACCTGATGGGAAACGAGGTTTCTATTGAATAGCAATACGAGTGTACCAGTCTGCGGGTGAAGGTCAAACAGTGATTGGACAATTAAATATCAGTAAGGCACATGGGAAGTCTAACATATAGATGTTCCACCAACTCCAAGCTAGTTCGAGGTTTGATTTAAGGAAATCCAAACCCCAAAGCAAGTCCACATTATAAGGACTATAAAATGGGAAACTATGACACAGAATTACCATCTTTACAGACAGATAACAGGTCTTGGATGGTAATCCGCTTTGTAAAGAATCCAGTTCAGTACTTGTGTTTACATCTAATGCTGTCACTACATCACAGCACGAAGCACTGTGAGTTTTTGAAACTGTGTCAGAGTTGTCAACTGTTATAATATATGATGATCGTGCTGATGAATCCTCAACTAGCAAATCTTCAGAGCTTGATACCTCTCTGACTGTACAGCCAGACGGTGCAACACATCCACTTGAGCAGCTTGGGGACTTACAAACTGTTGAAAAGCCATCGATGCATTCTACCACGGTGAATCAACCAGATATACTGTCTTATTCATCCTCATCAAATACCAGTGAGACAAGTACTTCTACCGAAGAGTGTGATCGAAAGCAACAAAGTCATGTCTGCTAACCTTATAATTCACTTAAGCGCACTCCATTACCTACTGATGTTTTAACCGTAATAGACAAGGTTAGTGGCCTACATTTAATCAATGCTGCTGCACATGATTGGTCCCCATCAGTCATAACACTGTATCAAATTACCAGATTGAACACACTGGTATCAGGGCAATATACAAACAGTTAGTGATTTTGTATTTGGACTTGAACAAAACAGTTCTCATGCTAGACTATCTCAACCCACATTACAAAGACAAATGGATCTTCTGTCCGGGAGCGTTCCACACTGTGCATATGTACGTTGTCTGTAGAGACCAATTAGCAATTAATGGAGGGGGGTGGTGGAGTGCGGGAAACTAGTTTTAAATCATTACAAATACTATGCCGGTTCGTGTATTACGCATTCACGCAGCAATATTTCCAAGCTAAATTAATTTCAACATATTAAACAGACTATTGCGTACAATATAAGTCCATGAACAGATATACAGTTCAAACACTTCCGTATGGCGTTATTCCTGATTACGTCTCCAGTGAGAGTACGGCTTTACAATCGGCCATTTACCCATTTCATAACGGACCTAGTTCATTTAATTGTGAAGTGAACTAGTACATGATGCAAATTGATGATGCTGTCATATATGTCAGCTATTTTAGCACTAAATCTAGAGGGCGTCCATTTTGTGCTCACATTAGTCCATTTAGCCTGTGAACCACAGGAGAAGGCTGCGTCATAAACGGTAACATAAAGCGATTCTGTGCACCGAAAAGACGGCCACATAATGCTGTTTTTTCAAAGCCGAACAATCACAATGTGATTTTATCGGCGATTTTCAGCGTCAATACAAGGCACTAGTTTGTACTACAGTCGTGGATATTAGCATGCCATTTTATCACAGCAAGTCGTAGAAATAATCCCCTTACGCGTTACAATACTCTTTGTGGGCTAAACACCTGACGGCTAACGGCATGCTATTCTCAACAAGAAAATCATTCTTAAACATGTGGATGATAGCAACAATAGCACGTGAGTTCATGCCGTGTGGGAGGACGGCCTCAGCAACTAAGCCATGATTGGTGTAGCTAATGTCGTCACACGCACGCGTACTTGATGACGGACCTAGCGTTTCTATGGCAGTATGCTGGGAAACTAAAATTAGATTGCGCATGACAGCACGCATTCAAATTAGTTTCAAAATAGTCAACGGCATATATGTATAGTTCTCTGGAAATTGAGATTCAATGACAGCAATAACCGATCGATCGCAAAACGGGCGAATCGTTGGTGGAGCTTAACTAGCGATGGGCAGGGCAGAGCTAAAGCAGGAGTCAGCCATTACGTCACATGTTGCTTGCCGTCACAATCACAATGTCGTAGTAAGCTAAAATGTGTGAAGTGTATGAATAGTATGTCTTTCGCAGATTTACAGTTTAATACAATTTATATTGCTTAATTTGAAGATAATTTGCAACTAATGACAAATACAGTTTTGTTTTATATGTACCTGACAATTGGATTTCTGGTAACTCAGGGTTCAGTGTATATACAGTGATGTCAAATTACGTAGACAATTGGCAAAGCTTAGCTATAAATGGGCGGGCATATCTAGAAATGGGCGTGGCTTATCTATACATGGTCGGGTAATATCTAGAAATGGGCGGGATATATTTAGAAATGGTTGTGCCATATATAGAAATGGGCGGGGATGATATAGACATGAGCCGGGAATATCTAGAAATGAACGGGACATACCTAGGAATGGGTGGGGCATATTTAGAAATGGGTGGAGCATATCTAGAAATGGGCGGGGAATATCTAGAACTGGGCGGGGAATATGTAGAAATGTGCGGGACATATCTAGAAATGAACGGGCCATGTCTAAAATTGGGGTTTGGGATATCTATAAATGGGTGGGGAATATCAATAAATGGGCGGGGAATATGTAGAAATGGGCGGGGAATATCTAGAAATGGGCGGGGAATATGTAGAAATGTGCGGGACATATCTAGAAATGAACGGGCCATATCTAAAATTGGGGTTTGGGATATCTATAAATGGGCGGGGAATATCAATAAATGGGCGGGGAATATGTAGAAATGGGCGGGGAATATGTAGATATGGGCGGGACATATCTAGAAATGAACGGGGCATATCTAAAATTGGGGTTTGGGATATCTAGAAATGGGCGAATCATAGCTAGAAATGGGCGGGGAAGAACTAGAAATGGGCGGGGAATATCTAGAAATGTACGGGACATATTGAGAAATGAATGGGCATATCTAAAATTGGGGGTTGGGATATCTAGAAATGTGCGGGACATATCTAGAAATGAAAGGGGCATATCTAAAATTGGGGGTTGGGGTATCTAGTAATCGGCGGGTCATATCTAGACATCGGCGGGTCATATCTAGAAATGGGCGGGTCATATCTAGAAATCGGCTGGTCAAATCTAGAAATGGTGGTATCTAGAAATGGACGGGGCATATCTATAAATGGGCGGGCGTGTCTAGAAATGGGCGGCGCATATCGAGAAATAGGAGGGGAATATCTAGAAATTGATCATTCTGTTTCATAGTGAATAGCGTATTCCGATATTAATATACTATCAGTATCCCAGATATTGCATTGCACGATTGTGTTGGATGAATGAGCTACCCTACCCAGAAAATAATGCGTTTCAGATAAAATGATTTGTTCTCTAAAATTCAAGTAGGTCAGCTTAGGATAGCCTCAATCCCTTGTCAGGCCACGCTCATCTCGTTGTAATGTCCGACATGTTCGACGATATTATTAAATGAGAATTAGTGGACATGATTTGCTGTTAACCGTTTCATGCTGAACCAACCCAGCCTCTGTAGTGGCCTTGATGAATGCCCATTTGTAGGTCAAAAGAAGACTATTTTTGAAAATATCCCGTTGGAATAGCTGGTTCGGTAACCGAGCCAGTCATTCCAGTGAAAATTTCAAAAAAAAGTCTTCTCCTAGACTGCAAATGGGCATTAAATTAGCAATTATTCAGATTTTCTTGACCAAATTTAGCCGCTAGATGGCTAAAGCATGCTGAACAGGTAGGGATTGGATTTAAGCTGGATACAGTGCTGATTAATCAGGTGTCTGTTGTAGACTGGGTTATACATGCGCGGAATACTACCTTCATTAGATGACCGACATCTAATAGGTTAGCTTATTTTATGTTAAAATGATGAGGGAAAAAATCGTATGCTTAGATTGTGTATGAGATATTGCATCAGCTGAATGAATAATACACGATGGCTCATGTTTTTCGTTACTTATGCACGTGACCCACCTGCTAATGGGCGGATGCTGGGCCGTTACAGGACCGATATTGAAAGTATCGTCGCGGTATTAGCCGACATCGGCCCAGTAAGATGCGTTATTCGGGCCGCCTAAGAACAACTCGCGTAAACTTAAATCGGTGTGCTTGTTTAACCAATTGAACACGATAAACAAAAATATCGGAATTATTTACAATTTAATAATCAATATACTGAATATTTTGAAATTAATTTGACTCTGAGGTCTTGCTACCAATTCTAACAACAGGGCTCTCTCCAATTAATTTCGAAATGATTTGCCAGTCAAATTAATTTCAGAATATCCTACACGTTTCCTGTTTGTTTACCCCCGAGGTTGTAATACGTAGATTTATCAGTGAATGGGTTAACTATCGATTGTAGCCGACATCGGATATGTATTTGTGTGTGCTTCGTCATAACAGCGTGGGTCCCCACGTGTGACTATCATGACAGGATTCCTTCTACCATACATTATTCAATCATTGTTAAATCGGCTGTCATAATTCTGGTTTCGACGTTAGAAAGGGTACTTAGAAGGAAATTGGAAATCAAGCAGTGTGTCACCTGTCGTTTGCCATGTTCGTTATTTAGACCAGTTTCCGTTTGGCTACGCATTGTTCTCGCGGTTCAACATGATCGCCCTACATACGATTAGGGCAGCTTCCGCTCCAATATAGAGGAAACCCTCTTGCCATTGCCATTAACCTTTACCGGCTATTATCAATCAATTGCTCTGTTTTGATTCAGTAACAATAACAACAACAACAACAACAACAGCAGCAGCAGCAACAACAACAGCAACAACAGCAACAACAACAGCAGCAAACAACAACAACTACCCCAGCGGCAGCAGCCGCAACAACAACAACACCGACAACAACATAGCTACGTCAACAAAAAACAACAACAACAACAACACCAACAACAACAACACACTTACGGCATTGCTGCCATTGGGTTGGAGTGTGTGGTGGGAAAGAGAGATGGACGCCGCAGTGCAATATTTCGAAAAATATCAATGTTTCTCTCTGTGCACACAATATCGCTGTTAATTGTGTATTTTGATGGCGAATGTACATAGCATACCAACACACTCAATTTACCGATGCCGGCATTAGTATGAATACATCTACCTGTAGAACCCCAGAAGGTATGACTGGGCGTGGTCAGTGAGTGGTCCTTCCATATAACCCCTCCTCCTCCCACACACCAACCCCCACACCACTCAAGGACATGTTGAAATCTTGGCGCTGTCATGTGGCCTCTCTTGTTGCATTTCCATAAATATAAATATATGGCTCCTCAGTTGGTTACTAGTATTTTCTATCCTTGCACAATTAATTATAATTTTAATTTGTGTTGCGTAAGGGAGTTGGCGTCTGCTAGATTACTGCACGATGCAAAATGTCAATATGTTTAATCAAAAGACAAAACATTAGTAATGATTATGACGTCATTAATCAAATGATGACCCGATGTTTTATTGTCAATACGCTTAACCCGACATGGAAATGATAACATAGATGAATGGTTAATCCTTTTACTCGAGGGAAAGCTTATAGAACTACTTTCATGTACATTTCTATACTTTGTTATCTTGGCTCGATGTAAAGAAGATTAACCTGCATTAGCATTTGAACTTTGACCTATTGATTCAACCAGATGGGCATACTTAAGAAGAAAGAAAACAAAGACAGATTTGATAAATTAATATTCATTCATTCTTGCCTTGTTATTTAATTTAAAGCAGTAATGCGTATTCGAAATATTTCGTATAACTGACGTGTTTATGAAGATAAACGGTTCTTGAAATATTGAACCAGCGTTTCAGAATCTGTAACCGCTGAATACCCCTATCGAAGCTATTTTTTGTTGAATATTGATAAAACTAATTCGAAAGAAACACGAACCCTATGTTGACGAAGTTACATCTAGATTGAAACCCCCGTTATCAATCAGTAACGGGCTGATCCTGGCTGATCCAATCGCTGTTCGTTCCTTGAGAATAATATTTATCACTTCAAATTAATTCATCGATCTGATGTCACGTATATCAATCCTTAAGGAATATCACAGACGATTTAGTTTACTTCAGAATCATAAATGTTGCTAATTACTTGAGGATATGATCCAGGTAAATCCCCTATCCAAGTTGAAAATGACCCCCATTCGATCTGGCCAATGTAGACAACTGTCGACTACTGACCCTAGGATGACTATGTACCATTGGATAATCGCTTGACTTTATAACAGCATGTATGATTTTATGTCATTTAGAATTTAGGAGTAATGGTTCTTGGTTCATAATCTAAATTTGAAATATCAAACTGATTGACGTGTTCATAATTGTAACAATAATCAATCGAGACTCGAAATATAATACACCAACAAAATACGACCTGTATGCAGCATAGTTGTTATAGATACTCGATGGAATCAATCATTTCTATGTGGCTTGAAAACGATGTCGAAGACGATCACAATATGAGGTATGATATCACATTGCGTATAACCGATAGATGTGGCTGCACCCAGATGAACACGCGACAAAAATAAGATATCTTATTTTATGATGCGGGTTGATCAGAAAGGCTGCATATAACTGGTTACGAGCCGCCAGAAGCTAACGTTGTGATGGATCTGCACACGCCCAGAAGCTGGCGATCGGGCCCACACATACATTAACCAGGAGCTGGAGACCTGGCTACTGGTAATGATGACCAGGAGCTGGATACCTGGCTACTGGTAATGATGATCAGGAGAGTGAAGACATGGCTATTGGTAATGGTGACCATGAGCTGGAGATCTAAATACTGCTTCTAATGGCCAGGAGCTGGAGACTTGACAATTGGCAATGATTGTCAGGATCTGAAGACCTGGTTACTAGTAATTCTTGCCAGGAACTGGGGAGAGTTTACACATGAAGGATGAGATCACATGGGATCGATGATTATGATGGCCCAAAGCCATGGAGTGATTTCTGAAAGTTCATACTGTGATTAGATAATGATTTTCTAACTGGCCTAACGTTGTTTTGCCGAGAGAAGCATGACCTCTAAATGGTCTGAAGACTGACTAGCTGCTGCTGGGGCTAGAAACTGAAATGACGCCCATACTTATTCACGTTTCTGAATGATGAATGTTATCTGAATATCAACCATCCTCTACTGTCTTAACTCTTAACGTTGACTCTTCATCCGCACGGCCATGTCGGTGTATAGGGCCGGCATAGAACTATGTACACCGTGAGGTGATTGCTACATACATCACGTATTTCGTGAAATTACGACAATTGCTTGCAAAGGCCAACCACCGAATGTCCGCCGAGGCGGTGTTCTAAACACACTCGCACGCACGTGCGCGCGCACGCAAACACGCACGCACGTACGCACGCACGCACGCACGCACACACGCACGCACGCACGCACGCACGCACGCACGCACGCACACAATGCATTGCGATCATTCTGGACCACGCAGCTATAATACTGCATGTTGTACAGTAACCTCTAACATAATTCCTAAAGTAACAAACATGACTCCACACCTATTATACACAATGAAATCTATATTGATTATAACTTAATCATATTAAGAATTATAATTACCTATACTCTAAATGTTATAAAATTGCATACGTGTAAATCTCGATTACGAATATCCCCTACGCTTTTATAATTGACATGAAGTAATTCATTTCATGGCATTAACAGGAAAGCGAGCAAGACTGGATGATAATCTGTCTACTTATATTGGAGCGGATTTGGAGTTCAAACATGTTGCGGATGGCATAGGCTAACGTGTGTGTATGGAAATACACTTGCTATGTATGATCTCGCGATCATATGATAGCAATAGCCGCCGCAGTTGGTTGAAGCTGCATCACAGCATGGCCGTGACGGTATTAAGAATGGGCCTAGTTACCCATAGCAGTCAAAATCTGTGAACAATTATTTACCAACATTCACAGCCGATTATTTCGCCTAAATGGACTCAACGTTGTTGCTGCCTTGTGTTGGATATGAATCTATTGCTGCATAACTGCTCAGCGTAGCAAAATCGCTTGAGGGTATTGCTTCCCGGGGAGGCTATATGTAAGGCTGCAAATATTAGGCAATAACAACATTCAGTCCAGTCATGCTTAACCTTGCTTGGCTTACGTAAGCTGCTGGATGCTCGGGTCCCTTTCCTGAAGCAAGCCCTATACACGTTCATGTCCTAATTCTATAAGAAACTTGCGTCGTCTGGCCCTTGGTGTCCCTTTCTGCCAGGTGGGGTTATTGCAAAGCCAGCCAATAAGAGCAGCTATGCCGGCAACGTCTATGATGTTGAAAAAGATAACAACTGGCCAGCTGTTGATTTTGCCACGACATGTTAGAGCACTTGCAAGATGACCCATATTATCAACACCGCTCTTGGTCTTATTATAATGAATGATCATTTCGGGGTTTTGCAAGTCACCAACAACTGCAGTACCGTGATGTATAGACGACAACAGAATAACAGCCGCCTTGCCTTTCTTGGGAGCAGATGATGCAAGAGTGAGCTGATCACTGAAACGGAACACAGTTGATTGCTCTTATCTATTTCCAGCCATCATAGCTGGTGGAAGATCTGGTTTATTCTTTCGCACAGTTCCTACATATGTCAGTCCGTCTCCCAAGAGTTCATCAACAAGAGGCACACTAGTAAAAAGATCATCACTTACAACATTTCTACCACTCTTGTACCAAGGACCGACTATTGATTTCACAAAATGGGCACCTTGATGTTGTTCTCGCTGTTGTCCTGGTTCGCGGCCTAGGTAAATGTCGCCATTCAAATGATAGGCTGTACTGGCGCTACACGCCCACCATATCTTGATACCATACTTCGCTGGTTTGCTGGTTATACACTATCGAAATGAACAGCGCCCACGGAATGGCACCAACAGCTCATCTACTGTCATATCCGGATACATAACACGTGCGTAATTGTATAATAAACATGTCCCAAACATCACGTATTGCGCAAGCTTGTCTGTTGCTCTTCTCTCTACTCGTGTGTTTTTATTATCAAACCGGAGAAAACGCAAGATGAACTGAAATCGTTTCAGACTCATAGTAGCAAGAAAGATAAGTCTGCCAGTTTTAGAAGACCATCACACTGCAAGTGGTTTATGGTTCCTGTGATACACGCCAGATAACATTAAACGTTCAAGAAATGCAACCATTTCAACTATAGTTATAAGCTCCCATGTGTTCTGCCGGTCAGGATAGGCGTCGTTCCATTCTCTGTACACACGTTCGCCCACTCTGTTAGATTCACGTATAACAATGGACACCCTATCATTTGTGACGTATGGCCCAACACTTCAAGACTTGTTTCATGGCGCCATTCTGCTGTGGTGCCAGGCTGTTGACGAATTAATTCATGAAGCCGTCTTCTAAGCTGAGTTGGAACCTGTGCCGACCAAACTTTTCCATTTCTTCCAATCATATTTACCGCCCTGTTATGTAGAGCTTGGTCTCGGTTTTGAGTTACAGTTGCTTGTTCTGGAATTTGATTTAGTCCTCTACCAAGGCCGCGGCCACGCGGTTGTTCCCGGCCCCGGCGACCTCGAGCTCTGCCACGAGTGCTGGGTTGAGCGATTGATTGTAGAACCGATTCACCAGCATCTGCTTGTCGGCCATGTTCTACCATAATCTGCCTTTGTTCACCTATTTGCCGGTCTCTGGGAACATCTCTGTTGTGAGTCGGACTCTAGTGGAATAGGCATATCTTCATCACTAGAAAGTTCAGATAAATGATCTTACTCTTCTGATAGAGACTCAATGCTAGACATATACTCCTCATTACTGTCGCTTTCGTTTGCAGACGAGTCAGAGGGTCCATCACTGTCTTCAGTAAGTAGTCTCAGAGTTCCCTCCAGTGTGTACTTAGCCTGCTTTGCTGCCGTTTCTGATGCGTTTTATTTCAGAGCGCATATACGTTGTTCACAGTCTGCAATAACATAGAAGAAAAAGACAATTAATTCATTGCAAAATAGTATATGGCTAGCAAATCCGAAATGACATATTTTTCAAATGGGGTGTAAGTGCACCCCGTGTGTATTAATCTAGTACACCTAAATTCCCACCATGTACGGAGTAGATATTTGTGTTGAAATGGTAAATCATGTATAGGAGCAATACCATAAAAGCATATAATCGCAATGGAAATATATACAGAAATGTCGAATAAAACATATCCAATTACACCCCCAAAGGGCAGGATTAGGATTAAAAATATAAGCAACAGATTTCAGCCCGGAGGCAAAATATATAAGGATTTGGAGTGAAAATCGCATGCGTTAATATTTTGGGGATCATTGTCCGAGCACATTTCCGAATGGCCCCGTTACATCATTCAAGATAACCTTGATTAAAGCATTCCACACGTTAAGGTAGCGTCAATAGATATTGAGGTTTAAAATTAAACGTACTCTCTAAACTAAAGGACAGTTTCCTATAGCATAACTACGGACTAGCTATGGACGTACGGACGGATGTGTTAGAGCGCGTAGTGACCGCGATGCCGTGCTGCTAGGGAAACATTTGAAATGTGTTGAACACCTCCTGCCCATCCCCTCTGGATCATCCATTGCAGGCACGCCTGTAGCTTGGAGGGGCTAAATAATAACGGTATGGATTGAGTAATTTTGCTATATAAATGCGGTCATTGTAAATCATAGAGAATATAGACAGCCATTCATCCCACTGACTTCCATAGGCCTACACGGCTTTCAGAATGGTCCATTGCTCATTGTCCAGAAAAAGGAAAACTCACTGTCAATGCGGTTTACCATGTGTACACGTATGGCGAATAACAGCAAAATCAGTTTGTACCGAGGCGGTGTTCCCATAAAAAATGCCACTCTTGAGCCCTAAAAGCGCTCACTGTCCAGGAACGAGGTAATCACTGACCCGGTGGTGTCTGTAACACCAGATATCAGAAGCGTGTTATGTATGTAAAGTTAGCTTTCTAAGGTATGGGTGGAGCTTAACTAGAGATGGGCGGGGCATAGCTACCACTAGAAAAGTCCATTCCTCTCTCGTATTATCTCGTATCACTGGCTCTTTATTTTGCCATGTCGATAGAAGGATGGCTAATTGAAAGAGGTCCGATCAATCAAATGCATACACATTCAATGGACATATAGCCATTTTTAGTAATAGGGCTACACATGCTAACCCCCTGATGTCTAATGGCATGGACTCAGAATTGCAATTGCAATCATATATGTGACATATTGCATATTTAGAAACTAAAGTGGCACGACTCTCGTTTTACTATAGGCAGCAAGATACCCATGTACATTTAGTTTAAAGGAAATCCACATAATATTTATCAAATCAAGAAAGATTGTAATGTTTTGATCATTCAGGTGCAAAGATATAATAAAAAGAATATCACCAATGTGATTATTTCTCCTGTCATTGATTGATCACGGTCAGAAGGGTCAGTGCAATGTGGTGTGGTGGCACTGTAAGGAGATGTATCGGCATAGATACCACGGCACATACTCATAGCGACGTAATTCACCTTTCCAGAGTATCCATATATCAACCGGAAGTCATATAACGTCATAATCAGCTAAGCGGTGCGTAGGATGACATCATAATGATTACGCCATAAATGATTCTAAATGGTCCGTCTTGAACTCTTAATAGTCCGGCATGGTGTACGAATTGTATGTCTCTACTATTGTCGAATAATCTGAAGCTAATTTGACTGGACGCTGTTGCTGCCATAGTCAATAGCTTACCTGTACAATTTTCTGGACATTTTTCGTCAGGGAGTTGAGAAATCGATCGATCCCGTCATGAGCGAGGTGTGGGTGGAGCTAAGCTAAAGGTGCACGCGGCATTGCTAAAATGGACCGGTCCATTATGCCGAAATGAATTTGACTGACATTGGTTGTTGTCTTATTTTCGAAACACATTTCGCGAAAATTGATTTCAGCTTCAGTTAATCTAGAACGATAGCGCATCTTTGTGTCACGGGAACTTGTGATTGTACTGATGCATACCTGTGAAAGTATACATAGTAAAATCGGCTCTATATTGTTCCGTTTTACGGCTTCTATACCTTTTTACATTTTGCAATTATCCTTGATTTTAGCACAAAAAAACGTGTGAATATTAGATATGCCAATATTGAAATGCAGTGATAACTTAACGAAGCTAAAATTCTTAATTCTGATTCTAACATAGAGCCAATGTTGACCATTACGATAGTATGCATTGTGTTCCATATACACATCAGCTATAAGAAATAACATTACATTTTTTTCAAGTAGAAAGTAAACATTTCTCTATTTGTCTCACAAATATAAGTCGTCGTCAGCCAATGATTGGTTCAGAATTCGCAAACGTAAAATCTGACTGGCTGAAATAAGATTTGAATTTCGAAGTCGAGTTTTGAATTTCAAAGTCGAGATTTGAATTTCGAAGTCGAGTTTTGAATTTCGAAGTCGATTTTTGAATTTTTGAATTTCGAATGAGCCTTCTAGATGTTCGTACCTTTACAATTGCATTAGCTACGTACACGTGGATTCATATGCTGCCTGGCGTGATAATTCTGGAATCCAGTTGTAGGTATGTACCGGCCATCTCTAGCTCAGCTCCGCCCACGCTTTGCCTATGTCGGGATAGATCGATCCATGCACTCTACGAATCCCAATTTCTAGTAAATTATAAAAGTATGCTGTTTAATATTTTGAAAATAATTTAACTGGGTGCTGTTACTGTCTATGTATATGATATCTGTATGTGATATATTGATGTCACACTTGATGATAGGTGTTTAGTGTTATTATTAACAAAAGGGATGATGTGCTAGTGTATGTATCTACGTCTATGAGACAAATATGCTTTTTCACTGCGTTTGCTGCCTCTCTGAATGGCATGGATCCATGCAACAGCATTGCATTCACTCTTACAAAAGTCCCATTATATCCAGCTATCAGCTACACTTACTCAATAATTAACGTGGTAGTCTTTAACTGCGCTTGTGTCAACTTAAAGGTCATATTTGGAGAAATACCTTTTATGTATAATTTTGCAAGTATTTAAGGCATTGTTGCATAGTAATTAATAACAAGCGAGCTGTATGTGTCTAACATTCACCAAATAGCTAAGATTAAGCCGCGAAGTCGGCGTATGATCGAATACACGAAATTACGTTTTGTTGATTTTGAGCTCTTCAGCGTCAATAATGACGTAATAGTGGAACACGCTATTATACCGTAACGTTGATTACATGCATCTTCGTTCAACTTCAGCAGGAAATAAGTACAGTTTGGCTGCATTTTCCCGATCAGGCGAAGAAAAAAATAGCTTTTTCAGGTCTTATGCCAATAAAAATAATAGAAAGTTATATGGTGATTGATTTTAACCATAAATACACGACTGACCATAGAGTCTAATGCGCGCTCATACATAACATACATAATATAGTCTAGCTACATAGCGGAATGGCAGTTTTTTGTTGCTGAATTAAATACACGCGCATACATAAAACAGACACACGTAGGTCAACTAGATCTTTCTTATCTGCCTAAAACAAAAATTGTATGAGATCTCAATGCATTTTCTTTAATTCTGACATTTTTGCTGCAGCTATGTCGGCTACATGGTTTAGGCCTAGTGGGTGGGTGTGTAGTTAGAATCACGCACACACAAAAACAGCTACGAAAAACCACTGCGGCAGATTTTTCTAGTTTTTATGTTTCCAGACATGTTTGAGAACACGATTGCTTCAATGGCGATTTTGGCTCGATAGAAAAATGCGTGAACAAAATTAGCCTGTAAATGACAAGATAATTTAATGTACAAGTGTGTGAGTTTTTAAAGCTTAGCATATTCTCATTGTTTTCGAGACCAACTGCTTGTAGGTTTTATCAGAACGCCTTCTGGTTTTACATAACATGAATAGGCCTGTGCCACTAGTAAGATTATAGTTGAATACGAGAAGAAAATAATCGATATTACATGACCGTAGCAATGGTTGCATGGTGGGGTGGGGGAGGGTGGGTGGGTGGGGTAGGTAGGGGCTGCCAGTTGGGGGAATCGACGGGCCTGCATATTTTCATGTTGATGCAAAGCATATTATTTTGAGAAATTACCACCGTTTTAAAAAAAACCAAGCATTCCGTGTGATGGAAGCACATCCATAGTAGCAGATGAACGATTTCATACGAAGACTGACACATTGGTTATACATACAGGTATTTTTGGCATAACTTTTGCAACTGAATGCAGTGTTATTTGCTTGTTCAATTAGATTAATCACGTAGCCTATCAGAAGTCCGCTTAAGTCTACAGGAGATTTAATTATATAGGCCTATACAATGTATCAAATATAGGCCTAGTTTTCTCCAGTCTTAGACTTAAATTGATTGCGATACCGTAGACAAATTCGCAAATTCGGATCTACCGGTGGACTTTGCATTTGGTGTGTGTGTGTGCGCACGCCTATGTGCTTGCGTGTGTATGTGCGCGCGTGCGTGCGTACGAGGAGGGGTGGGGGCGAATAGAGATACATCTGGAAAATCATAACAGATTCTGCTGAATTATAGGCGTGGTTTGGATACAAAATAGATATGTTGTTTATCAAATGGAATGCTTGAAATGACATCGCATAGCATCATAATTTTCATGGAGAAGAACTAGCCCGCCCATATGTCTCCAAACGGCCTCACTCACAGACCCTCTACAATATTGGACTAACTCAATAATAAAATCCTAGATCTGACCGTGACGGCCATCCCACCATTACTGGATGTAGCAAGATATAGTGTCGTAAAGATACAGTATCTACAGAATCACGCTGAAATATTATCTCGAAGCAGATCTCATCTAAAAAGGGTTTTTTCGTGCTTGAGATATTCATATTTAAATATGGCATTGGCGCTATTATAAACTTCTGACTAATATCTACCAGGAATATCATTGAGATCATTGCCTATTTCAAAATTTATTACCTTAATACAATAAAATAAAAAAGTTACCCTGGTTAAACAGTGTTGCCTGTATTAGCTTTGCTTAGCGGTTGTTCCACTATGACGTCACAGCTGCTTGGAATTCAAGGGTGGTAATTCATGACGCGATATTCTAAAGCTATGTACTTTATCGGCAATAAATATAAAAATATGCCATGTATTAGCAAATTGAAAACGGCTATATGATTTGGAAGGACTGGATATATTATAATGTCTTAAAATACACTCTCCATATATGACGTTTAACCCTTTAATGGCCAAACTGACCAAAACAACGGAGTGGTGGTCTTCAGACAATTACAATTTGAAAGGCCTAGAGAAGAGTATTTTAAAAATATTTACCACTAGAATGACTGGCTCGGTATCCAAGCCAGTCATTCTAGCGGTACATTGAAAAAAATACTCTTCTCTCGGCCTGTAGATAGGCACTGGATAAGTAAAAACTGGAACCTTCTTTATCATTGCCACTTTAATGGGCAAGCTAGCGAAAGAAAAATTCAGTGGTAAATTTACAAAAAATAGTCTTCGAAAATTAAAATATCTTGAAAAAATATTGACCATCAAAATGATGAATTGATACATAAAATACTATTTTGAGCGCTTTGAGGCGCTGGTGACACAAGAGGGGTTACACATGTGCTTTTGTGACAGAGAGATGAGCGGCAGTACCTACACGTATCAGGTCGTTGAAACTGTGCTGCAGCCCATAAGCCTTTCAACCATGCCAACTTAATGACACCCTCTACATTCTGCTCGCAGATTCTCTAGATCATAATGTTATATTAAGCCCTTGAACCAGTTTGGCAGCTACTATCATTCCCTGGATCAGCCATCTAGCGCCAATCAATGAATTGTATGACTTCCATCACGGCTCACTGAATGCCAGAATAACGGGGCAGACAGACGTGTTTCAACCCTACTGTACATTTCCAGTTTTAGGTATGCCCCGCCCATCTCTAGCCAGGCTCCACCTACACATCACTCGTGCTTGGATCGATCGATCCCTGAACACTCTGACTATTAATTTCCAGAAAACTATACTGGTAAAGCTGTTGCATATTTTGAAACTAATTTGACTTGGTCCTGATGCTACCTATGGCCCGTCATCAATTAAGCCTATGCCAGCAACAGCGCCCAGTCAAATTAGTTTCAAAATATTCAACAGCATGCTTATTAAATAGTAAAAACACACAATTTGTACAACTTATCGGTCTATTAAGCATTCACGACGGACTAAATCGAGTCATTCATGCTGTGATTGAGTATGACGTCATCATACAAGCCATGCAGTTGAGTATGCCGTAATATCACACATGATGAATGGATACACAGGAAAGCTCACTTGTGTATGGCGCCAAGGATTGTCATCTATCGAGCAAACTCCACTTCGTTGTGTCAGGTGCCATTGCTCATCAAGATGAAGCACTGATCACCGTCACAGACTGTGTGTACGTAACTACCAAACTACTAGCATCAATAAATTATGATCTTTACTTCTTGAAATCAGAACTCGCCATATATAGATGCATTACATGACAAGTTAGACAACGTTCTGTATATGGTTCAATTGACTTTTATATATGGAATTTTAAATTTACTAGGTCTATGACTATAGCCCTACGTAGAATCTGTCAGCAATAATCCAGCAATTCATAATTATCAATTATCCACAACGAGATAGTGTCATTGCCCTTACACAATGTATACATTACCTTGATTCCCAAAGTTTTAATATGAGGCAAGTGTAGCTCGGATCGCGCATGACTGGGCCACTCCAGCCAGAGTGGCCTGTGCATGCGCTGTATCCCTGTACCTCTCTAATACGACCATAGCGGTATGTATGCATAGCGCGTGTGTCGTAACATGCTTAGAAAATAATAGTGCTTAAGATCGCCGACCGCACACGCAGGGCGAGCCGCATAGGCCATGCACGCTGTACTGTAGGTATGGCTCCCGCATCTGTTATGTATATATTTCCCGTGTTCTCAAAATTGTTAATACGGATTCATTCCGCTCGATGGTGCGAATCTTAGCTCACATCATCGCAGGAATCCGAATCTGCATTCCGAATTAAAATCAGATGAGAGATGGCGGGAATATTGTACGCCATAAAATAGGCGCATGTATTTATAGCACATATGACGTCATAACACGTAATTGCCTGGTTGTGTCTGTTTGCTACACGCTAGTTGTGGATTGACTGAGGCGGAGTGATATAGCGTTTTCATTTGACACCATTAACTATAAAAGAACCTTAATCAGCCCATACGAATACAAAATGAGGAGGTGGTAGCGCAAGAGGTAACGAGCAGAGCTGTGAAACCGGCGATCTCGTCTCTGTTCGGCCAACTGACGATCGCTGAAAACATAGGCAATCTCCTTCACCCCTCGTCGCCTCTCTCCACCCAGGAGTATAAATGGGTACCAGCGTAAACACTGGGGATGTTACCAATTATAGACTGAAATAAAACCAGCCTAAAATAGCGTGAATGTGACCTGGAATGAGGGACTCGATATACACCAACCAAACCAATATCTTCTAACTTCATACACATCCGTAGAGATAGATTGGTCGTACATGTGAAGCTCCCGATACTTGGCCGAGCAGCTTACACACATCTACACCGGCGGAATTTCTGCAACCCCTAGTACCGATTTGAAGACCATGAAAGGCGCACCGAACCTCATTTTTTGCGGCCCAATCCTGGCCTAAAAACCCTAAGTGAAAAGTAATTGGTCTGAGCTGAACTCAAAAGCACACCAGAGTCAGCTTGATGGTGCGTACTGCAAACACACTAAAAATCTTCGGTATACTCGTACTCAAGACTCTTCTTGCAAACTGACTCATAGTTACGATTTCTATCTCGCCACAACTAAATCTGTACCATGACTGAAACGTGATCTAATTGCAATTTTATTAGTAGCACCGAAAAACTGTGCTAGCTAACGTCTGGCTTCTCAATAATCCGAAAAACTGTCACCTCAGTTCCGGTAAAACAGAAATAACTGTATCACTTGAAGTTCATCTCACTTTTTCTCAGGCTTAACGTGTTAATACTGGTGAGCCCTTCTTCACTGTTCATAACATTGCCTACTGTGTAGCGACTGAGCTTGCTGTATCGTTTGTTTTGTGCCGAATCTTGTACTCGTCGCCTTAGTTTCAGAACTCTTCGCCGAACTCACACTATGCCCAACACCATCTGACTGCTTCGTTCCTGTGAACTCTTAAAGTGAGCGGATTTCTTCAACTGTAGTTTTTTATCATCATTCTTCAACTGTTTTGACTTTTTCTCAACTTCATATTACCAAAATCCCGTTTTAGTGCAATATATAACTCGGCACCACTTTTCCTTTCAAGCGCCATCTAATGGACTAATAGGCAAACTTGAAAACCATTTTATTTTCCTCATTGTAGCATCTTTCTCTCGCCGGCGACTATTAGGCATGATTACTATTCGCTTCCACTTCTGCACCTACAGCAAATTGGTGCCTCTCTCTTGCTAATCCTACACCGACAACTATTAGGCATGTTGTTTTATGGTGAGATTCGTCACATTGCTAAATTCTCTTCATTAGCGTTTTCACGGCGTGTGCCGTTCTTGCATAAACGTGTATAATTCTATTTTTGTCTCATTTACTGTATCATATATATATATATATATATATATATATATATATATATATATATATATATATATAAATATATATATATATATATATATATATATATATATATATATATATATATATATATATATATATATATATATATATATATATATATATATATATATATATATATATATATATATATATATATATATATATATATATATATATATATTGTATATAACACACCAACAATAGTACATTAACAATAACAATCTTCTATATTAACACTCCACACTAGGAAGCCCACCTTGTGCTCAGAGACAACACACGTTTGGAAGAATCTAGCAATCGATAGTAGCTCAGTTATTTGTGTTATAACTTCGTTAACAAGCCGAGGCTGTTGCTGTAATAAAAAGCAGCTAATTATTGTAAAGCTGGCGTCAAGTACTGCAAGAGTCTAGTGGTATACGTGCAAAGGAGTCCAAACAAAAGAGCCATAAGGGCAAGCAGCAAATGTCTCAACTTGTGGCTGACTCCGTCCTATCTTCGGTCAACACTTGCTAATTTATATCTATTAAGTCCCTCCTCCGGTACGGTTGCGCCGTCGTGGAAATTGCTTGGGTTTCTCGGTGGAGTCAACATTCACGGGGACGCATTCCACTCCCATAAGTGTCTTCAGTGATACACTAATAGGATAGAACTTTGCGCCAAATAAGGAATTCACGGCAAAAATAATACTAACTTATCATATTGGGCTAGCAGTGAATCTTGGGCATTTCAATATAAACCTAACGCAGAGTAACAGTTGATTCCCAGGAATCATCACTATACAGCTTGACTCCGATATCCAGGCTCTTGGCAAAAGACATACTTAGCAAGCTAACTTGATGGTGACTAAGAAGGGTCGAGTGAGTCCTCCATGCCGTCTAGACATAAAAGTTATCAAGGTTTGCTAGGTTAGGTGTTTCTTTGGCCAAGCTATAACTCGTTTACGGTGCTTCTAAACGTGTGTGTGTGTTATATTGGCCTTGTGTTGTCTTGTTGTGTTTGCTTTAGTAGGCACAGGCTGGGAATTGCTTTTCGCCTCGGCCCCCTGTCACTAAAGTAGCATCTATTACTGCGCAGTCTGTTTGCTGGTTTGCTCCACGGCCGACTCCTACGGAGCCTACATCTCAACTTGGGCAACCAGACGAAACCTGTTATAAATGGTAGGCTAGCGTGCTAGGCCGCTGTGGCATTAAACATCTGTGTTTCGAAAATATTAGGTTCTGCTCCTTTTGAAGCACAACTAACTACAGCGGCATCCACCTGGCTTAGTTAATTAGAGATTCATCCTATTTAGTATCAATATTCGGAGACTGCCCAGCCGGTTCTCGCAACGCAGTGCGCATATATGTATAAATACACACACTCACTTCCCAATACACACCGTTAGCCCCAAATTTATATTGATGGAGGCCCATGCGAGGCATTTCCTCTCGCACCGGCGAAAGCTTCTCTGAGAAGAAGGTGATTTTATATAAATAACGTATTTGGGTTTATATTAAACCATAGGAAGCCTTGGTAACCCTTTGTCATTATATGTATTACTCAGGTATTGTATACACCAAGCCGTTATCGGGCGAGATACCAATCAGCTATAGACAGCAGCTCTCATTAAACCAGTGAGACAGACGTCGGCTTAAACCGACCCAATCCAGCCTTCGGCTCGCACTTTTCGTCTGCTGGCACCATCAGTCTGCTGATTGCAGAGCTCTGCTGATGGAGTCTTCAGAGCGCACGGACTGGAACCCCTGAAAGACGAACAACGCAGATGCGACGACGTTACAAAATTCAGACAATTCAGTAGGGTTACCGTTTGACGTTAGCCTCCTCCATGCCGTACATACGACATTTGATTGCCACATACGCTAACAAGGTATTAAAAAGTTGCCAGTTCGTTTTGGAGACAAATGGATATAAAAGTCAATACAACAAAGGTGGACTTGGGAGATTCTTGGAAGAAGATGATTTCAACAAAATTGTAAGACAAATCGACTTAAAAATTATTGATGATGGCAAACATAACTAGGACGCTGCTTCAAAGATCCGAAGCTTGCCTAGATTACCTAGCCTTACTTAAGGGCACGCCATAGTATGGTTTGGCACAATGCCTGCCAGTTGTGAGTTAAATTGGTATAATAAAGCATTCTAGACCATACACGCGGCGTTCTGCTATTTAAGCAACAACAGAAGTTTAATTTATCGGTAAAAGGAAACATTCAGAAAGATGCTGTTGTGATGTAATTTTGTGCCTATTATATACTCTGGCGGCCGTATTCTGTTGGAGGGTCAATCGAAAATTGATCAGATAACTTAATTTCAAAGTAGTCTAAGGATGATGGGATCACTGATAAAGCATGTACACGAACAAATGTCAATATTTTTCTTTAAGCTAGCTGCTTTAATCTAGGAAATTGGGCCGGTGTTGGTGTTTCAGCTAATTATGTGATTCGCCTGCCCGTTTGCTTTCTCTGCCCATGACCCTATTGTAGTATCACGCACGATCTGGCAGTAACCGTATGGGTTGAACCTCTTTAGGAATTATATTCTCATAGTAAGGCACTGTGTTCTATATGTATCCATTGCAATCACGTCACGGGGTTGATGCCGGTATCACAAAGGAGACCTATAACGATAAGCTATTTAAAATGTCCACCCGTTTATTTGTATGTTACTTTACTCTAGAGTTGAACTATGTATATCCGCGTGCACCTTGTTTCTATGGCAAATAGGTAATGTAATTAATTTAGAATAGATTGACACACCTCTCTCAGCAAAAGATACTAACTCACTCAATGCGACCAAAGTGGTGCACCTCCCTTGCCCTATAGGAAGTAATCTACCAAATGTGTATAAGTGAAAAGTGACTCAGATAAGAATACACCAGTTACGATTTAATAACGTGGTGACACTATATATTAATTTGATACGCCCATTAGAGACAAACTATCCGCGTTAAATTCCAATCCACGTTATGGATAGGTCGCCATTATGACGACGCTGATTCAATGTGGAACTACTTCAAATTCTTAGAATATTAATGATTTATTTATGATCGTCTTATTTCAGTCTGGACGCATATATTTCGTGTTTAAATGACCAGGATTTCATCGTCCATCGGTTGTTTGTTTGTGCAGATTTTATTTGTGAATTAATCCCAGGCATGATTCAACCTTTCTAGAGCTTGACATACCATTCAATAATCATCCAATGGAATAGTCCAGTTTATCCCGTAATCATATGACGTCATAATCAACTACTTGGCGAATAAGATGACGGCATAATCAATTACGTCACGAATGACGTAGATACGTTCGTCACGAGCACTTAATTGATTACGAACTAAGCGCTGTTGTACGAATTGTATGGTACTATGTAGTAAACATGCTGCGGAATATATTTGAAACTACTTTGACTGGGCGCTGCTTTTGGTACAGGCAGCAGCAGCACCCAGCCAAATTAGTGTCAAGATGTTCAACAACTTAGAAGCATAGCTTTCTGGAAATCAATACTAGTGGAGTTCAGATATCGATCGACACCAATACAGGCACGTGTGTGTGTGTGTGTGTGGAGCTTAGCTAGAGATGGAAAACTGGACTCCTCTGGTCTCTGTCGGCAGTTATCTGCGACTGGAATGTTATTAAATGTGTCATGTGCCTACAAAGAGTCCAAACGGATAATTGTAATGTGCAAACACTTTGATTTGATATTTCTATAATTCACCTTTTGAGAGCAGTCATCTATCATCTGATATCACATGGCGTCATAATCAGTTAAGCAGCGTTTGGAATGACTCCATAATCATTACGTCATAAAAGATTCGATATGGCCCGTCATTACCTCATAGTAGTCCGACAAGTTGTACAAATTGCATGTCTCTACTATGTAATACACATGATGTTGACTATTTTGAAAACTAAGTTGACTGGCCGCTGTTGGTACCAGAGCCAGCAACGGCGCTCAGTCAAATTAGTTCCAAAATATTCAATGGATTACCTGTATAGTTTTTTTCGGAAATTGATAGTCAGGTAGTTCAGGGATCGATCGATCCCAACACGAGCGAGGTGTGGGTGGAGCTTAGCTACAGATGGACGGGGCATAGCTAAATAATGACAGCTTCATTGTCTTAGCTTATAAGTATCGTTGCAAAGGTTTTCCCATTTCATTTTAGCGCAACAGCAGGCATAGTTTTGGATTGTGGAATACCGTAATCGACAGTGTTCCGGAGGGAGAAGGACAAATTAAACGTTATCCTATAACCCTAGGGCATGGTCTTGTACATTGGCATTAGAGGGATGCTAATCTCATAACAGAGTGTTGTACTGCACCGATAGATTGTGGTTTATAAATTCCATACCATTCACATCCTGTCACATTCCCTTATCTGTATCGCGATTATCTGCGTGGTAATATCTCAAAACCTTCCATTTAAAATAGTTTCAAAATATTCAAGAGCTTGATAGAATAATTGCTTTTATACGAAATTGCCAAGATCCACTAACGCGTGAAACATCGGCATAATCTTCAATGAGGCTATGTCGATGGAAAATGAGGTGACATCTATCTATCAGTCACTATATTTCAACTTAGCCCTAATCCTGCCATTTGGCGTGCGATTGCACCCCATGCATATATTTTATTTGCTATTTCTTTATATATTTTCATTGCTTTTCTATGCTTGTATGTTCCTATACATGCATTACCATTTCAACACATATGTCTACTCCGTGCATGATGGGCATTTAGGTGTACTAAAATAATACACACGGGGTGCACCGCATTACACAAATTATGTGATTTCGGATTTGCTAGCAATATAATATTTTGTAATGAATTAAATTGTCTTTTTATTCTATTTTATTTCAGATTGTGAACAACGTATATGTGCTCTGAAATAGAACTCATCCTAACTGGCAGGAAAGCAGGCTAAGTACACACTGGAGGACACTCTTAGACTATTTACCGAAGACAGTGATGGGCCCTCTGACATTTCTGCAAACGAAAGCGACAGTATTGATGATTATATGCCTAGCATTGAGTCTCTATCTGAAGAGGACGCTCATTTATCTGAACCTTTTAGTGATGAAAATTTGCTATTCCACTAGATTCCGACTCACAATAGGCTAACAGACATGTTCCCAGAGATCGGCAACTAGGTGAACAAAGGAAGATTCTGGTAGCACATGACCGACAAGCAGATGCTGGTGAATCGGTTCAACAACCAATCGCTCAACCCAGCAGCCGTGGCAGAGCTCGAGGTTGGCGGGGTCATGGACAACCGCGTGGCCGCGGCCGTGGTAGAGGACTATGCCAAATTCCAGAACAAGCAACTGTAACTCAAATCCGAACCGAAGCTCTACATAGCAGGGTGGTAAATATGATTGGAAGCAATGGAAATGTTTGGTCGACACAGCTTCCAACTCAGCATAGAAGACGGCTTCATGATATAATTTGTCAGCAGCATGGCACCACCGCAGAAGGGCGCAAGGAACCAATTCTTGAAGTGTTTGAGCTATACCTCACAAATGAAATTGGGTCCATTGCCTTACGTGAATCTAACGGAGAGGGCGAACGTATGCATAGAGAATGGAACGACGCCCATCCTGACCGGCAGAAATCATGGACGCTTATAACTAGAGTTAAAATGCTTGCATTCCTTGGGCTTCTAATGTTATCTGGCGTTTATCACGGAAACCACGAACCACTTGAAGAGTTGTGGTCTTCTAAAACTGGCAGACTCATCCTTCTTGCTACTATGAGTCTGAAACGATTTCAGTGCATCTTGTGTTTTCTCCGGGTTGATAATAAAAACACACCAGCAGAGAGAAGAGCAACAGACACGCTTGCGCCAACCCGTGATGTTTGGGACATGTTTATCATACAACTCCGCAGGTATTGTGTACTGGATGCCAATATTACAGTAGATGAGCAGCTGGTGCCGTTCCGTGGGCGCTGTTCATTTCGACAGTATATACCCAGCAAACCAGCGAAGTATGGTATCACAATATGGTGGGCGTGTGAGGCCAGTACATCCTATCCATTGAATAGCGACATTTACCTAGGCCGACAACCAGGACAACAGCGAGAACAAAATCAAGGTGCCGATGTGTGAAATCATTAGTCGGTCCATGGCACAAGAGTGGTAGGACTGTTGTAGATGATACTCTTTATACTAGTGTGCCTCTTCTTGATGAACTCTTGGGAGAGAGACTGACATATGTAGGAACTGTGCGAAAGAATACGCCAGATCTTCCACCAGCTATGATGGCTGGAAATAGAGATGAGCATTCAACTGTGTTCGGTTTCAGTGACCAACTCAGTCTTGCATCATATATCACCAAGCAAGGCAAGGCTGTTATTTTGTTGTCGTCTAAGCATCACGATACTGCTGTTGTTGGTGACTTGCAAACACCTGAAACGAGCATTCATTATAATAAGACCAAGAGCAGTGTTGATAAAATGGATCATCTTGCAAGCGTTCTAACATGTCGTCGCAAAATCAACAGATGGCTAGTTGTTATCTTTTTCAAAATCATAGACGTTGCCGGCATAGCTGCTATTATTGACTAGTGACCAATATATTTTGCAGTTATGCCATTTGATTTAGACTTTAATGACTAAATTTGGTCAAGAAAATCCGATTATTGTCTCGCCTGCGAAGCAGAAAGGGAGACATATGTGTCACTTTTCCGACGGCGACGACGATGGCTATTGTTTTGCAAAACAGAGAACCAGTTAAGTTGCTCTATTCTAGATTATCCATATATATATATATATATATATATATATATATATATATATATATATATATATATATATATATATATATATATATATATATATATATATATATATATATATATATATATATATATATATATATATATATATATATAGTTATGATTTATATATGGATATTCTAGAATAGAGCAACTTAACTGGTTCTCTGTTTTGCAAAACAATAGCCATCGTCGTCGCCGTAGCCGTCGGAAAAGTGACACATATGTCTCCCATTCTGCTTCGCAGGCGAGACAATAATCGGATTTTCTTGAACAAATTTAGTCATTATATATTGAGAGAGAGAGAGAGAGAGAGAGAGAGAGAGAGAGAGATAGAGAGCGAGAGCGAGAGAGAGAGAGAGGGAGAGACAGAGAGAGCGGGAGAGAGATAGGGAGAGATGTACATAGGGAAAGATGGGGAGAAGGGGAGAGGCGTCCATATGTAGCTAGAGTTGATGATCAAGTAATTGTTGCTATTTCACTGGTTCGATCTAGGCGTACTATTTACTGACATACAGACGGACATGTCTACTATGACAAGTACATGGTTTTAGAACTGTTGCTACTAAAGACAGCTTTCATTTTACGAGTAGCTTATGAAAGTAATTCACGTTTCCAGAGTATCCACACATCATATACCGTCATATGACGTCCAATTCAGCTAAGCGGCATTTAAGATGACGTCATAATCATTACATCATAAATGATTCTATTAGGCGCATCTTTAACTCATAATTGTCCGACACGTTGTAAGAAGTGTATATTATTGGCACATTCCTTATTATAACGCAATGCCCTTCCTTTGTACTAGTTACCCAAGATGTACAAGTTAATAATAACGTGGCTTATTTAATCAGCATATGTTCTGCGTTAGTTACAATGGATACCGAAATCAAATAGTTGAGCAAACACTCATTTTGTATTTAACATCATTTGTCATGGTGACTAACGCAATCATATGCATCATGTTAGTTAGTAAGATGCCGAGTGGAAGTGGTATAGTGAACATTGAGGTTGAAAGAATGCATATCGAAAGCCACTCACCACTAAATCATAAATAGTACTGGGAGGAAGATAATCATGTAGTTTCGGTGAATAATAACAGTAAGTCTTTTAGTTTGAGGAATAAAATAGATATACTGGATTACAGTATCACTACATCGTCTAAATGGTGATTTTCTCATCTAGCAAGACCCATATGAATATGAGTGTCCATTATTCATCTGGAAGTAACCCACACATTATTGGCCATCTGTATATCTACATCAAATATACAACCAATTATTGTGACAAATCTGTTGAATTAAATTACCAATTCCCATCGCTTATCAACTTGTATCAAAGCCCAGTAATGTTTGCACTCTGTTAGAAGATATGGATGATTGTCATATGGCTGATCAATCAACTATATACAGCTTTAGGACACACATCGCGATGACTAGTAATGTATGCGTTAACCATTTGAACCATACATTTTAATACATGTAACATGATAAGCATTCGAAAAAAATCTTCACATGCACCTGTTGTTCTCACAGGTAAGAACCAAAACTATCACATGAATTCCAAATAGCTTAATATTTAGTAAATTCTGAAGGATTGAAATGTTCTGAACGCTCGAGTGCATTGGCTTAGTAACACATATTTCCACTGTGATTATTCTTCTGTCACTGATTGATCATGGTCAGATTGGTCATATGTGAGACGTGTGGTTGTTGACAACGTAGAGATACACATCAACAACATCATCAGAACACGCAATACTGTCGGCATACCGACCTGTGCCACCCTCATTGCTATTAAGAACGCCGACCCCACATTGTAATTAGCGCTCTGTTAATCCCGCCAAAAGCAATTTAATTGAAAATTGTTGTCATCGTGACTAAAACACATTTCCTCCAAATTGATTTCAGCCTACCATACTGACGTGAGTTTTGAGCAAAGCACACACCGTGTGTGTGTGTGCGTGCGTACGTGCGTGCGTGTGAACGTGCGTGAGTGCGTGCGTGCGTGCGTGCGTGCGTGCGTGCGTGCGTGCGTGCGTGCGTGCGTGCGTGCGTGCGTGCGTGCGTGCGTGCGTGCGTGCGTGCGTGCGAACGTGCTTGAGTGCGTGCGTGCGTGCGTGCGTGCGTGCGTGCGTGCGTGCGTGCGTGCGTGCGTGTGCGTGCGTGCGTACATGTGTGTTTGTGTTTGTGTATGTGTGTGTGTGTGTGTGCGCGTACGTGTGTGCGCGTATGTGTGTGTGCGCGTGCCTGCGTGCGTGCGCGCGTGTGTGTGTGTGCTTGTGCGTGGATATTCTGAACTACAAACGAATAACTATTGAAGAAATAAATGGAATGGACAAAATGATGGTAAGTTGCAGAAATTGTATTGAACTAGTGTAGCTGGCCAAAGAATGGGCAGGTGCCAAAGAATAATGACATTTTAATCTTAGACACATTTTATTTTTGTCAAATGATGAATTGCTTTTGGAATTGCATTCTGCACTGCACACATTGATTCAGGACCGTAAATCTGTCCCTTTTTTACAATTGTTATATTATTTTGAGGCAAAGAATATGTGACGCATTGGTGTAAGCTCATCGTGACATGGATTTTCTTAGAAAGGTAACGTATGGATAGTTGCCCTAATGGATAGCCACCGTTGTGGGTAATCATAGATAGTGGAGACATTCCCAGTAACCTGGCAAATGCAAAATATCTTGATAAAGTGTGGCCTGGGCGAAGAATATCTGTACCAAAGTATATCAGGGACTCCTGGTTGTTAAAACTGTGCTGCACCTATAAGCCTTTCAACCATGCCCAGTCATATACAATCAACTGGAGAATGCTCTAGAGTGTAATGCTGTAAATATCAATCCTGTAATCCCTCTTTTGCCATTGCCATTCCCTGTCTTATCCGGATGGCAGCTTTCAATGGAAGCTCTGTCTTCTATTACGCATCACTGACTACCACCTGAATAGCACAGACTGTCGTATGTTAGCCCTAATTGTGTAGGATGCAAATGCATTGCGTAAATGTACCGACCTCCACTTGCCATGTGGCATAGAACATCATGATGAAATATCGATTGGCACCTCAGAATGCATAGATGGAGTTCTCAACCCAGTAAAAACAATACCATTTGTATCT
This sequence comes from Chaetoderma sp. LZ-2023a, assembly GCA_034401795.1. NCBI lineage: Eukaryota > Metazoa > Mollusca > Caudofoveata > Chaetodermatida > Chaetodermatidae > Chaetoderma > Chaetoderma sp. LZ-2023a. The sequence continues at coordinate 21,812,518 of CM067361.1, read as the reverse complement.
CCTGAAGTCAAAACTGATAATATAGTGATGCATTTCACGAAAATCTCTACAAAATGTACTAATTATGCTTGAATCACATTTTAACAATTCACACTGACATAGATGAAACTATTGCCCTACATCAATAAACAAGTACTTCATAGGTGTGTATTTAAGAAAATCGATACGATTGCATTGTTCTTACAAATTACATTACATTGATTATCAATCTCATAATAATTCCATTGAGGCATTGACTCTTCCATGTTGAACATATGCCATTTGACTGTGACGTCAGCTAACAAGTAAGCACTAGATCTATATAACTTCGACACCTTAGAAATTTCTCTATCCTTTCTAGTGTGGCAGTACCATATATTGATTGTTACACATACTCCACTGTATAGGAATCAGTCAGGTCGTGGAACATACTATCTCTCATTAAGGGACGCCGTCATCTTTGTGACAAAAAAACGTGAATACGATGCCAAAATAGCAATATCACTTAGTTAATGAAGACCCCTGCAATAAAACGTCAAGCAATCAGTTGTATGGATAGAAATGCTCTGGACACGTTAGGTGCAGAGTTGTCATCGAAATATGCGTCATGTGGAGATGTGTAGAATGAGGTCATGTACTAATAATATGATGCACCTTCTAAATGCTGTACCAAGGTAGGTCGCATTTCAGATACAGGAATACATCTTGCGACACTATTGTGGTCACTAGATATACCGCCAAATACCTGTCTCTGGGAACATATGCCGCAAATAAAACCAACCCTTAATCCTTTCGTGTCAACTTAATCTTTCAGTGATTAAACTGACCGAAGCAACGCTGCAGTGGTCTTGAGACATGTATATTAGCAGGTCAAGTGAAGAGTATTTTTGACAATTAACCACTGGAATGACTGGATTAGTAAAAAACACGTTTCACTTGACCTGTAAATGGGTACAGCGTAAACCAAAGCCGGAATAGTCTTTATCATTACTTCTTTCATGATCGAGCTGATCCAGAATTCCATAGGTAAATTTAGAAAACAGGTGTCTTCTAGTATTAACATTTGTTTGTTTGCCCATTGCAATGCTTAATTGATATAAGTAGTATTTTAGCGATTTGAGGCGCTGTCGTCACAGAGGGGTTAAAGTAAGTTCGACACCAGGTGTGATGCTTGGCGACCGCCGGAGAAAGCGGGCCGACGACCGGATTATACAATTAGATGAAACAGCCGCTCACGCTCGAGGTCACAAATTAATACACATAGATATGGGCCAGCCAAAAGAAAACGTTGCAGTGTTTGTGTTAATGATTCCATAGGGATTCTGTCATCCTGAGTCTATGCACTTTACAATTAGCAGTTGGGTAACCAGGATGTTACGGCACGTGCATTATGGTCTATAGTCGTCAGCCACGTAATACCGGCCAGATTACCTCACCACTAATACTGTTATATTGTCTTTTTCCAAGTGCTTGGCCATTTGATACTTACGGTGCACTGTGTGCACTGTGTGCGAATTGTGTGATATGGGATGAGTTATTATTCGTCACATTTGTCCAATTTAACTCACAACATTAAGTAAAAATGTGTTTTCATAAACATGAACTTTCAAAGTCTATGCAACTTTTAATTTCGCTGAAAGCATTTTCTTACAAACTTCTCCCAAGGCTGTGATTGCTCTACATTTTATTGTATCAACTTGTCTCCATAACGCCGATGTAAAAGGCACATGTCTAAGAAGGTGTTGATTTGCTTGACAGGTGCGACAACACTGCCAATCCCACTGGACTCATGAATATATTTCGGTGGTTGCTTTATTTTCATTTTACTCTGTTTCGATATTTTCTAATGCCTCATGTGTGGGGATACACATCGTTGTCAACGAAGCTAATTAAATGCAGACTAGTTGCCCTCAACACTGCACAATGGAGGAGTTCCATTTATCCACCAATCATATGACGCCATTATCAACTACGTGGCATATAGTTTGCCGTCATAATCAATTACGTCATGAATGGTGTAGATAAGTTCGTCACGAACGCTTAATTGATGACAGACTGAGCGTCGGTGTCCGAATTGTATGCGTTTAGTATGTAATACACATTCTGTTGAATATTTTAAAACTAATTTGACTGGGTGCTGTTGCTGTATATAATAGCCTATCTGAATAGATTTGTTGAAATTGATAACCAAGGTGTTCAGGGATCGATCAATACCAACACGGGCGAGGCTTGTGTGACGCTTAGTTAGAGATAGGTGGATACTAGCTAAAACTTGATCCATCCATTGAAGTGCCCCATCATAAATCAATCTATGGACAAAGATGTACAATTCTACATAAGGTAATTGTGGACGCTATTTTCTATCTTCGGGAACGTTTGAATGCGAAGCCATCCTTAAACGCTGCACACTAATTCAAAAGTTCATTGTAGGATGTGTAGTCCAGCAGCAACCCTAACAGAAGCAGATGTAAGTTGTCCCATGATGTGGCCCAAGCAACTACCGGCGTACTTTAATCCGAGTGCCTTTCATTCTTCAGCTACAACGTTTTATTATGACGTCAGCAAAGATTGTTTATTGGATGATAGATAATATCCACGACTGAGTGCAACTAGTGCAAAATAATAAAATATAGGAGACATTCTAGTAAAGCTCTTAGAAGAATTTGGCTTGAAATTCAAAATGTTGCCAAACTAAAAATATATTGTATTACTAAATTTGAATTGCCTATTATGTTTCCATTATTTCAGGGGCATCTGGGTTCAGCTATATATTGGTTGCACACGTTTTGAGGGCAGGCGCAGACGTTAGATGAATAAGCATCCCGAAGAGTGTATGTTATTAGCACAATAATCCTAAGTCTAGCTTCGCAAAGACTGCCCTGTCACGACACCAATGCGTGTGTTAACGAAACGGTCCTTGCACAATTCAGAACACGAGTATGTATACAGTAAACCCATGCACGTGAAATGAGTTCACGGGGTAGAGCATACAACTCTACGTTCCACCACCACCCCGCCACCAAGGATTCAACACGCTATTAGAAACGTCTGTTTCATCTTAGAAACAAATGCATACTTAACTATTAAACGAACGGTTGTCTTGCGAGATGAGAGTATATGGACATTCTAGAATAAAGTAACTTCAGTGCTCCTTACTTGTGCTAAAATATGAACTGAAATTCCTAGTGCCTTGCTAAACATACACAACGATGTATTTTTGTTCAGTCCCTATGCAGGGAAAGGTAGTTTCACGATGAGTCCGGAATATTGGCCAAGGAATCATATTACTCGACAATAAAAATAAAGAATAAACATATTGATTTTGAGGGAAAAGATTCATTTAGAAATCCTTTGATGATTTTGGAATCAAAATGAATGAGAATTGGAAAATTGTATTGTCAGTTAGGTCGGAAGACTTGTCGCAGCGATCAGATAAAATGATGCACGTGACAGACAGGACGTGTTTACGCAAGCTGAAACTGGGCGGCATTGATTTGAGAATATTCAATCTGCTATGCCAACCCATGGACATTATGTCGTTGCCATTATTGGTCAGAACCCATGCTCAAATGTAAAATAAAAAATGTACATATTTTCTAAAACATGGCCAGTGCGGGTAAGACAAATGTCCTTGACCTGCCGGATTAATGCACATTAGGGCAAAACAGCGCCAGACCAGCTTACTGCCATCTGCTGAATCTGCTTGGGAATAATACTAATAATAATAATAATAATAATAATAAAAATAATAATAATAATAATAATAATAATGAACATCGAGTCTTGCGATATCCATGATTTCTGAGCGATATCAAGAAGATAGCAGAAGACAGATGGCAGCGTAATAAATAACATGAAAGATGACAGGTGATAGATTACATCACTGCCATAATGTTCTGTAATCGCTGTCATTCCTGATATGACAGACGACACTCGAAACGCGAGATAAATGAACAAGTTATATGCGATGTAATGGATATCACAAACTGATGTTTAAAGCAGATAAATAGGCAACTTAAATATTTAACAAGCTGTAAGGGAATTTTGAAATATGGTTTTGCATCAGCTAGCAGTGAGCTTCTCGTGAATTCCTTCTCACAACGGAGAACCATTGAAGTTAATCCATTGCAGAATGTCCATATAATGTCATAGCAACATGCTACACATAATACGGTTAACATAAGTCTTTGCTGAAATCGAACGGAAGCATTGTCAGCTGGTCTATGTTTTTGTTGGTATCCGTTCCAATGGCAGATGGTGTGCGATATGTATTTAGAAATATTAACTGGTGTAACACAGAGAGTATGGGAGGACAAGAGATAGGGAGATAGCGAGGGAGAGAGAGAGAGAGAGAGAGGGATTGAGGGAGGTGGACGGGTCGGGGCGTGAGAACTGGAAAGATTGATTTGATGAGGCTATTTCTTATGCTCATTCGATCACACGTGGAGCCGAATAGTGCCCAATGAATAATCAATACATTATCACCATATTGAACACTAATAAGACCATCAATCACACTCTCTTTTACTGACGAGATACTGAAATATGTGACAACGGGAAAATAACCTATTTGCATGTGATAATAATGCTCAGTGAATCAGGCAATGCGACCTCTGAAATGAGAAAGAGAATTAGATCTTCGCTTGCAATTACATGTTTCGGGCTAGAGGAACAAACTCACGGGTATCTGAACACGAAATTGCCTGCATCAAAGTCTCAGCATCTTATTTTCAAATCTTTCTCTCGAGGATGTTCTTGAACTGATTAAATAGACACAAGCTAAATGTGAAATAGATCGACTATTAGTACAGAGATACTGTAAACCATCTTAGGCAGTAATGACTTCAAATTAAATTCCTTTTCCACAGCAACTAACTTCTTTCAAATGATCGCTAAAAGGTTTAATTTCGAGCAAGATACACGACATTGAACACGCTTTAAAGTTGTTTCGAGAGTTTACCCTTTACTAAGCTACCAAGCACTACTAAACGCCAGGATACTCCTGGTGATTCCTGGTTCGTACTATGTACTGAGACGCAGATATATCGCCCAAGTACACTGAGTAACTGATCTTGTACCTGTGACCACTGGAGAAAGATTTAATCTGAGTGATTGAGTGGTTTTGAAAACAATGGCACTTCCCAGTTTTTGCTATGCCCCGCGCATCTCTAGCTAAGATCCACCCACACCTCTCTCGTGTCGGGATCGATCGATCTATGAACTGCACGACTATCAATTTCCAGAAAACTATAAAAGTAAGCGATTGGATATTTCTGAACTAATTTGACTGGGTGCTGTTGCTGCCCATGACAGCAACAGCGTCCAGTCGAATTAGTTTCAAAATATTCCACAGCATGTGGAACCACGCCACGTATAGAATGGCATTATAATCAATGACGCCATCATGATGCCATGAATGGCGTAGATAAGTATGTAACGAACGCATACTTGAAGACGGAGTATGCATTGCTGTACGTATTACGTGTCTTTACTTTTTAATAACTATTATGAATATTTTGAAACTAATCTAGCTGGGCGCTGTTGCTCGATACTGACACGAGCGAGGTGTGGGTGGAGCGTACCTAGAGAAGGGCGGGACATAGCTAAAACTTGAAAGGTACATTACATATACACCATGCACGACCTGTATATCCATAATCTAAGCAAATATGTGTCAAGAAAATGGGTTAAATGACAGATGCGCGAGGCAAATTTGGTGAAGAAAAAAATATCACCATAAAAAATCTTCATGAATCTCAACAGTAGCATAGACACAGTCCCCTGAGCGTGAGGAAATCTGTTATTATGCACACAGCAACCTGTGTCGCAAAATTCCAATGCAATGATTTATATACATGATTGCTTAACATGAATTCAAATCTAAAAAATGGATCCCGATCACGTTTTCCCTCACCGTCATTGATTTCTCTGAATACCGACATACCCCGTGTGTGTGTGTCAGCATAAATGGAGGAATACAGTTTTAGCTATGCCCCGATCATCTCTAGCTATGATCCACCCACACTTTGCCCGTGTTGGGATCGACCCATCCCTGAACTCTCACATGCCCAGTTCTGCTAATCTAGATAACATGACATCGTGGTCTATAGTATCAATTTCCAGAAAACTATACAAGTAAGGTGTTGACTATTCTGAAACTAATTTGACTGGTTGGTGTTGTTGTCTATGGCATATTGTAGCTACAGCGCCCAGTCAAATTAGATTCAAAATAGTCAACACCATGCTTCTTAATGCGTAAAGACATACAATTCGTACAACAACTCTTGGTCAGTCATCAATTAAGCATTCGTGACGAACTTAGCAACGTCACTCCTAACGTAATTGATTATGAAATCATTTTTGCTAGTCGCGTCGTTGTTTATGATGGCCCGCCCATCACTAGCTAAGCTCCACCCACACCTCGTCGTGCCGGTATTGATCGATCCCCAAATGACATAGCTATCAATTTCCTGAAAACTATACAGGGAAACTGTTGAATATTTTGTAACTAATTTTACTTGTTGCTGTTGCTGCCCATGGCAGCAACAGCGCCCAGTCAAATTAGTTTCAAAATATTCAACAGCATATTATATAAATAGTAAAAGCAAACAAGTTGTACAACAACGCATAGACCGTCTTCAAATCTGCGTTAGTTACGTACTTATCGACGTCATTCATGACACCATTCATTATGATGTCATTCCACACATCTCGCAGTTCATTGTGACGTCATATCATGGGTGGGTACTCTGGAAAGGTGAATTGATAATGCTGTCATCTTACTAGTCGCGTCGTTAATTATGATTGATGGATAAACTGGGATCATTCATTGATCAGAGTCACGATTAAATACTGCCAGGAATGTTGCACTCAAACCCGTTTAACTCGTTTGAGTGTCAGAGCATTTAGGGTTAAACATCGGCTAGCATCATTGTCCTGCTTATGACAGTGATTGATAAGAGAACGATTTTTTTGATCAGGAACGAAATGAAGTTTCTTTCACGAGATTCTAGCTACCATCTATTCAGAATGCGGATCAGTGAACCGGATTTGATAAGATAATAACGTGTATCACATTGAAGTACCCAAGCAGGTATTTTAGTGGAAGACTTCTAAGAGATAGTATGCCCTGTGAAGCCATTTTACATCGGTTAGTTAATACGATTGGTTTCATATGACATGCGGTTCGACGTGTACACGCGGTAGTGAACCCGCACATAAACTGGCATTCACATTGGCACTTGATTGAAGGTAGCGGAAGCCGGAAATAGTAAACCATGCTGTGGATTTAAGGAATGAAAATACAATACACATATGCAGAAAATGGCATGTACAGATGCTGAACTATGTACCAAATTTAAATCCGGATTGTCTGCTTATCTGCTGTACTAATGGCTTAATCGAGGAATTAACTTCTAGTCAGGGTCGCCCATCTCTAACTAAGGTCCGCCCACTTGTCTGTATGTGTAGTAATCAATTTATATAATTTAGACCCTAAATTACCAGACTCCTAATTTCAAAGGTAACTATACATAGCAGGGATTGCCATTATAATGTTGACGTCATTCTTCGTGTGACGCAATTCATTGTGATGCGTATACCTTAGTGACAGGTCCAATCCCTCCACTTTGTCACAGCAAATTTTGTCGTTTATCACACACTTATCACTCGTTTTCTCTTGCGTAGGTCACTAGCTGCCTCACAAGATGGCTTCAAATATAACAACCTGAAGAAAAAGTGGCTTTACTAATTAGCCCCTCGTATGTCAATTTAACCCTTTAATTGTCAAACTGATTAAAAAAACAACTCTGCGATTGTCTTCAGACATGGCTATTTGCAAGGCCTCGCGAAGAGTACTGTTAAATATTTACCACTAGAATGGCTGGCGCGGTAACCGAGCCAGTCATTCTAGTCGTAAATACAAAAAAATACTCTTCTCTCGGCCTGCAGATAGACACAGACTAAGAAAAAACTTAATTTTATTTGGTATTACCCCTTTAATATTCAAGCCAACGAACACAAAGTCAGTGGTTAAATTATCAAAAATAGTTTTCCAAAAGTAAAATATCTTGAGACATATTGACAATCAAAATGTTTAATTGATATAACAAGCGATATTTTGAGCACTTTGATGCGCTGTTGACACAAGAGGGGTTAATAACAAATACAATGAACAGACTACTGTAGTGTCAAGTGTGCAAATTTCCACTGACATTGTAGTTTGCCATGATAGAATTGATTCAGGCTGTATGTATGAGTGACTGATTGATAGTGTGATTGATTTATTGCTCAATAGTGCGATCGGATCTTTCTCTAATGGGGTGAATTGGTAATGGATGTCTTAATAGATACTCATTGAGGGGATGATTCTTGTTGTTACTTGATGTAGTGTTGCTGCCCTCGTTGTCGTCTTCCTTGTGGTTGTTGTTGTTGTTGTTGTTATTGTTGTTGTTGTAGCTGCTGCTGATGTTGTTGTTGTTGTTGTTGTTGTTGTTGTTTTTGTTGTTGTTGTTGTAACTGCTGTTGTTTGTGGTGGTGGTAGTCGCGGTGGCGGGGGCGATGGCGGTGGGCGGGGGTAGAGGGAAGGTTGCGGGGCTGTCACAGCAGTGGTGTCAGCGGCGGAGGTGGCGGTGGCGGTGGCGGTTGCTGTGGCGGTGGCGGTGGCGGTGGCGGTGGCGGTGGCGGTGTTGTTGTTATTGGCTGTTGTTGGTGGTGGTGGTGGCGGCGGTGGTGATGGTGTGGGGATGTGGTGGCGGGGAGTGCGGCGGAGGTGGTGGTGGTGGCGGAGTCGGTTATGGTAGTAGAGGCGGTATTGGCATTTGTGGGTTAGGGAGGGCCGTTGCAGGGGCGGCGGTGTTGGTGTAGTTCGGCATGTGGTGTCTGTATTGATATTCATTATGAAGAGTATTGTCTATTTTAACTGTTACCATGAGGGGCAGATGGAACACAATCCTTATTTCATCATACTGTATTTCCTTTGCACCCCAGTGATATCAGACATCTGAGTTCATAAGACGTGGCATAATTTGTCAACATAATTTCTGCTTCAGTAACCATGAATACCCGCTTCACATCTTTTAGCACGCATTCATCTCCATAGAAAATCATTTGTCATGACGACCAGCGCGAGCATACACGGGGTATACGTCACGTGCGCTATGAAAACACGGAGTGGAAGTGGAATAACGGCCATTGAATTCAACAGCAGTTACAACAACAACAACAACAACAACACCAACAACAACAATAACAGCAGCAACAACATCGTCAGCAATTCAAAGCGATCAAAGAAAACATTTTATTAAGTGTTGATTGCCACAAACACATGTGGCGGTTTAACCATCTTCTGTCAACAACAATTCAAAGCGATGAAAAAATACTCTTCCCTCGGCCTGCAGATAAATACTGGATACGCATAAACTTTAATTTCCTTTACTATTACCCCTTTAATGATCAACCGGCAAAAATAAATTCCGTGGTAAATTTACAAAAATGGCTTTCTAAGATTAAAATATCTTGAGAAATATTAACCATCAGAATGTTTAATTGATGTATCAAGTCGTATTTTGAGCGCTTTGTAGCAATGTTGACACACAATGGGTGTCTTGAGCACTTTAACACGCTATTGAAACACGAGGGGTATTTTAAGCGCATTGAAGCGCCGTTGACACACGAGGGGTATTTTGAGCGCTTTGAATTGATGTTGACAGAAGATGGTTAAACCTCCACATGTGTTTGTGACAATCAACTATTAATAAAATTGTTTTCGCAGGCCTGTTGCATATTGAAAGGAGCCCTTTTGTCTGTTCTATTGCGCCATTGGTAGTGTAGTACTCAGGGATATATTTGTTGTCTTTCTGTGTTAAAAAAGAAAGTACAGTGCATCCTCTACACAGTTACATGATCATAAAGCCGTTCGCTCTGTTCTGTTCCCGACCACCTCCCAGTCGCAATAGTTAATTTGTGATTTTGCGTTCTAGGATGGCATAACGTTATTGAATCACGGTGAGGTAGAATTGCCAAGTATCCTTCCAAATTTATATTTTTTATTTTGTTATAGAATGATAACCGGCTTGACTCTCTGAAGTCAGTTCTACATTCCTCTTTACATTGATTTTCTAAAACTGTTTGTAACTGCTTAGTTAATTGTGTTTTATTCATGTTGTCTTTCTCAAATGCTTCATAATAACCTGTTAATGTTAGGATTGCTGTTATCTTCTATATCCATTTAAACTCTATATTCTTTTTTTTCCGCATAGTGTTTAAATTAGTATCGATGATAGTTTTCCGTATCTCGCGTTTACTATGTCAGCCCAGAACCGAATCATATTACATTGCATCTTTATGTGTAGGGTCTGTTTCCCTAGGTCGTTATAGATCACACTATTTGGTGTACTCCTTTCATGTGTAAACGGACTTTGCAAAATTGTATTTTGTACGATCAGTGTTCTCAAACCTCCAAATTTCAGATGCATATAACATTACTGGTGAGACCATACAATCAACAAGTGAACGTTGTAAGCCAATTGGTACAATGCATAAGGGCGTACGTTTCCTTTATCCTTTGCTTCAAGTTACGTGTTCTACATGAGAATAAATTGCCATTATATTTGAAAAGGACTCCTAGGAATAGATATTCATCGACTATTTCAATGACATGACCACCATTTTTTAATTGTGGCTGGTTGCGTTTTTTAAATATTATAATTTTTGTTTTGATTTATTAACTTTCAACTTCCATTCATGCCAGTACTCTTGGAATGTATCTACAGCATTTTGGAGAGCTGTTGGGGATTCTGCCGTTATTATAGTGTCGCCCGCATGTAGGTGCAAATCCTCAGCCATTTCGCTGATTAATGGCAATCCCAGAATATGGCGTTCTTCTGAAAAAGTCGTCCAGGTCATTTACTAATATTGAAAAATGAAAAGGTGACAAATATTCTCCTTGTCTTACACCATACTTACACACGTTCCTGAGAGGCCGCTTTTTATCAATGTTCACATATCGAGAGCCTGTTTAAAATACATAAAGCAGCAGTATAATTTGTTAATGTCAGAAAATAGAAGTTGTTGTATTAAATATGGTGAACGTATATTATCCATGGTTGATCTGCCTTTTCTAAATTCATTTTGCGCATCCGAGATAGTGTCGTGTGTTTCAGCGTATGCATTTAATCTGGTGTTCAATATTGTAGTGTATAGTTTTTCCATGCAGCGTGATACGGTTATTGGCGATAGTTTGACGCGTCTGACTCTTTTTCTTGTATATGGGTATTATTTTTTCGTATGATCCAGGTTTTAGGTACCCAGCCTTTGTGACATATTAGGTTGAGTAACTGGTCATAAATAAGGGTCATTATATGACTTGTAGATTTAATATATTCATTCACAATGTGATCTGTTCCACTTACTTTGTTGCACGCATGCTTATTAATTGCTGTTTGTATTTCTCCTATATAGATTGGGTTATCTAGTTCATGGTTATCGGCTATATTTTCTTATGGATCATTATCTATGCCATTGTCACCTCCTGCATCGTTTACCCCTTTAACGTGTTCAGAACTAGAGTTTATATTAATAGTACTATTATTGTCTTTAGCTTTATTTTTGCTGTTAATAATCTTCCAATATGTTTGGCTAGCTGTTCTTTTAAGCATACGAAGTTTGGCGTCTGACGTGAATTTTGAGGCGCATATTTTGGACGATGTTGAGTATTTTGAAACAGGTTGAATAGTGAGCTGTTTCTTTAGATGTAAATTCAGGAACACACATCGGGTTCTACTAACGTTAACTTATTATGCGTGTGTGTTCGTGTGTGCGTGCGTGCGCGTGCGTGCGTGCGTGTGTGCGTGCGTGCGTGCGTGCGTGCGTGCGTGCGTGCGTGCGTGCGTGCGTGCGTGCGTGCGTGCGTGCGTGCGTGCGTGCGTGCGTGCGTGCGTGCGTGCGTGCGTGCGTGCGGTTGTGCGTGCGTGCGTGCGTGCGTGTGTGTGTGCATGTAGTTTCTCCATGTGTGGCTATCATGGCAGGACTCGTGTTACCATATATTCCCCGATCCTTGTTAAATCGTCACAATTCTGGTTCCGACGTTGGAAAATGTAGTTAGAAGGAAATCGGAAAATCAAGCAATGTGTCACCTATGTGAGCCATGTTCTTTAGTTAGACCAGTTTCCGTGTGGCTAAACATTGTTCTCGCAATCCTACATGGTCGCTCTATTGTTCTCTACTTCATCTCCCATGCATGGCCAGCAGACGGCAGACGATTAAGGCTGCTTCCGCTCCAATACACAGGAAACCGTAATGTCCTTGCCATTGACCTTATCATCTCTGGCCATGCGAATATTATCAGTATGTTGTTCGGTTCGGAATCATCAACAACAACA